>JADMLD010001395.1:1200000-2400000 GCA_017589585.1 Phylloscopus whistleri | reverse complement strand
CGGGCTCGGAGCCGGGAGAGGGTTGGGAGAGGAGCCGGGAAAGCGACGGGAGAGGAGCTGGGGCAGGGAGAGGAGCCAAGAGAAGAATGGGAGAGGAGCCGGGAGAGGGACGAGCAAAGAGCCGGGAGAGGGACGGGCTCGGAGCCGGGAGAGGGACGGGCTCGGAGCCGGGAGAAGGACGGGCTCGGAGCCGGGGGCAGCCGCCGCCCCGGGGGAGGCTCCGCCGGCCGTCCCCCTGCCGGGGCAGGGACGGGCTCGGAGCCGGGGGCAGAAGCCGCCACGGGGAAGGCTCCGCCGGCCGTCCCCCTCCGCCTTCGGGTCTCTCAGCCCTTCCCTGACAGCCAGCTCACTGCCTCGCCGCTAGACAACGTTACAGAAAATCCGGATAACTGGGTTTGGGAGGGGAAATCTGAGCACGGAGAGAATTGGAAAACTCAAGTTCGGGGCAGGGGGTTCTTTCCCTTCCCACGTCCTTTCTCGGAGTTAAGCAGGAAACTGACCCTGAGAACCACTTTATACATAAACTTTGAGGTTTCATAAAACGAAAGGAGAGTTTGAGGTTAAGATTCAGTTTAGGATCTGGGAAAACGGTTGTTGGAGTTGTAGGGCTTCTGCTGGATTTGCAAAGCCGTGGGATTGATATAGCCCTGTGTGAATGTCTTGTCAAACTCGGAGCAGCCCTAGGTGTTTGGGCACCTGTAGGCTGATAGTTAACACTCAGTTTAGATTCTGGAAAATGTATTTTGGAGACATCTTACAGGTTATATGTAAGGTAAGGCTGTGTGAGGTAAGGGTAAAGTAGGTCTGGAAACATGTAGTGATCTCATTCAAACTACCTGAGCAACAGGGCACTTCAGGAAAAAATTCTGGAAAATCAGATCTCAGCAGCAGTTTGCTGTGTTGAAAATGAGATGTCCTCTCAAACAGTCACACAGGAAAATAATTGAATTGACATTAAGTACTGACAAACACATTTCTCTCTCCAATCTGTAGGACACTCTGAGACAAGTTCAGGACTGGGTTTGAGTGTTGCATTTCTATTTTGCAGGAATTGTAGGTGATCTTGAGCTTTCTAGAAGTCGAAGAGTAAGCGTAGCACAAGGAGTAAGGACAGTAGGGTTCACAGATGTGTCTCTCCTGCAATGTTTGGCAAAGTTGCATGAGGTCATTGGGGACTGGCCTCATGAATCTGGTGCCTTATTCTTATTTTTCAGGTAGGAGTGGTGTTGCTCTGCCATTGTGAAGGCTTTAGGGGATTATGAGACAACTAGGATTGCAGGATCAGGTTTATGTATCCTTGCAAGGTCTCTTTGGAGAGGAGAAAGCTGGTACAAAATGAAGGCTTCACCTGAAGTTTTGGATAACTCTTCTGGAAGTTAGGGTCAAGATTTGGTTTTGGGTCGCCATACGAATAAATACCAAGCTCAAGTTAGGAGAAACTAATGGGATAGTTTAATGCTGGAGTCACTTTAGCAACAGTTTGCCTTGTCTGTTTAAGGACTCTAGTTACAGAGTAGAGAGCAGTACCATGCATTTCAAAGTGCACAGGGCTAGTACTGATAGATGTGATATACTTCAAAGTAGCCATGAGTTTCTGGGGTTTGGTACCTAGTGTTAAGGTTTGAAATTCTGCAGAAGCAAGTTAAGGTTTGCAGGTTACTCCAGACTATCAGCGGGTTATTAGATGACGCCTGTTGCAGTTAGCTTGCAATCTGTAATTGTGGATTTAAAGAGCTGAATATTTTGGGCAGCAGGTGGTGCTTGGTGTCCATGATCCTGGCCGTGGCCGTTGGCCGGCTTGCTGCCACATCGCTCTCAGCGCGCTGCCCCTGTCCTGAGGCCTCTCAGCAGGACAGCTGATGTGATTGCAGGTGTTTGTGTTTGTGCAAATCACCAAAAAACGGGCAGTTGTCAGAGGAGGGAATGTGCATGCAATTGCATTTGAAGCAAATCGTGGTCAGGATGATTATGATAAGGAATATCAGAAGTTAAAGGAGAGAGAGCTCTTCCCCCTTCCTCACCAGCCAGGAAGCTGCTGTCACATCCGTGCCTGAACCTGTCTCTGAAAAACAGGATGGGGAACCCACATCCACATCCAGAAAGCACACACACACAAAGATCAGCAGGAGTTGATGATTTCCAGGCTCCTGTGGGCATCCATGGGGTGGACACCCTAAGAAAAGTGCTGAGTACTGTGGTTTCCAGCTCATCTTGCTTGGCCACAGTATTTTGAGACAGGAGTTTGCCCTCAATGCTCTTCTTTCCATAGCCATGAGCTATGATAATGTTTTCAGACTTGCACAAGAGACTTGGGAGACTATGTCCAGGTTCAGAAGGTGACATCATTAATCAGAAGGACAGAGATGTCCTCCTGTGTCAGCCAAAGCAGTCTGCAGGCCAACACTGGCTGGGAAGCCATAGTAACACGATGCTCTGCCTTCTCCCACTCTGCCAAGTAAAAGATACTCAGCAGGGGAGTGTGCAGTACTGGCATGAACAGCAGCGTGAAGCTGCAGCCAGGCAAGACAAATTGGGAAACTAAAATAATGAAAAAACAGATAGCGCTTTACTGTCAAAATGTGCCATGGAAAGAGATGAGTTGTGAGAGTTTCTTTGTTTTAGCTGGAAGTGCCATGTCCCTTCCTGTGGAAGATTTTAATTTTGGATCAGAAAAGCTAGCTCAGAGGACTAGAAGGATACTTCTTTGGTTTGTCTGGGAAGTCTGTAAAGGCACCTTAGATAAATGCTAGCAGTAAGGGACTGAGAATCTAACAACGTTTGGAAACAAAAAAAAGGCATCAATCATATTTTTTGCTTACTATACCCTGAAAATAAAAAGCAGTGGTGTCACACATACACATTCCCTGCTGGTTGTTGGCAATGTAGAGGCAGGTACCTCTCTGTTGGAGCCACTGGCCGTGCTCCAGCTCCTGTGATCCAGAGCCGTGAGGGAATATCCTGACATGGCAGCGTGTGGCCAGAGGATGTGACGCTCAACAAGCAGGTGCATTTGAGTTTTCTCATCCAAGAAAGGAGTTACATCCACAAGCTGTGTCTCTGATGCACGTATAATAACATAACACTCTCAGAAAAGAGGGAGATCTTCTCTGAAGTAGCCCCCACTGGCAGCTGCCATGTGCTGTGTCTGTCCCTGTAACATGAAGCAGATCCCCACCCGTGCTGAAAGCAGCGACTCCTGCACACATTGCAGCATGTGGCAGCAGCTGAGTACTTGGGGATGTGCTTGTGCATGTGCGGTTAACAAGCACGAGCCCATTTAAATTTTTGAGAAGTTTTAAATCTAAATGTCTATTTAAATTTTTCCCTTGTTAATTGGAAGTGTATTGTATTTTATGAGAATACTAATATTAGCTTGGCAGAACATAATAATGGATCTGGGCACTTGGAAGAAGTCTTACAGGTTTCTTTGACACTGACAATTTTCAAAATCGATTTTCAGAAATGTTCAAAATTAAACTGTTTTCATTTAGATGGCAACAAGCTGGGTTTTTTTAACATTTGCCCCTGGGATTCCTGCAGAAATTGGCTATTTTCCCGATATGTGGTGTTCTCAATGCTGACACTTGGTGGTGCTGCAGTTTACAGGTTCATATTTTTCTGCTGCTGTTTCTCTGCTGTGACTGGTTTACTCCTCTCCTCCATTTGCCGATATGCTTGGGCCGCCGTCGAGGTCCCAGAGAAAAAACTTTATTCATGTTCCTGAGGAAACATTTTTCATCAGTTCTAAAGTTAATAATAATAACAGGAATAATAACAACAACACAACTGCTCTTATGGTGCAGTTTCCTTTCAAAATGCGTAAGCATCATTCAAATGAAGAAGTGTAAATACAGGCAAGGCCCAGTAATTATAAGTATCAGTAATTATAAGCACCAGCATAGAGGGAAAACTCCTAAAAGGACCTGGAGACATCATGGAGTCCATCCTCCTCATGAAGGAGCAAGGATAGCTGGAGGTCTGCCCAGCTTTCTGTGGAATACTGGTGTAGGCTTTATGGGAATAGCTCAGATGCTTTGATGTGTTTTACATGCACGGCTCCCACGCGGGATCCGTGCCTAAGTAAAGACGGGGGCGAGGCACGTGGCATTTGGGTGTTTCAGTCTGAGAGGCCAGAAATAGTTGTGTGTGCCAGTGGACAGTGCAACTGAGATTTTGGCTTTTTCCAGCGTTTCTCTGGGGTTCATCTGTAAGTCCACGTGTGCCAGAGGAACTGCAGGAGGCAATAGGAGCTGCACTTATTTTCTGCTCTGTTGCTTTGCTCTGAGACTCTTCAGGTTTTCCTCCTGACACCCCAGAATCTTCGCATGGCCACTGCTTTTCACCCCTGAGAGTCCTCACAGGTGTTCATGGCATTAAGGAAGACACTGCAGGTGATCCTGGCATGATCCCAGCAAGGTTTTTCTGTTGGGAAAGAGGTACATTACTGCATGGCTGTGATGAAAAGCTGTCTCTCTGCTCCCACTCCCACAGGCTCAGCCCACCACCTTTGCACAGCTCCAGACTCTGTTTCAGGCAGGAAATAACCCGTAGGGACAAATGACCTTAATTATTAGGACAAAGATTACTTGTTTAAGTGCAGAATCTTAGTATTAATACAAGAAATAATCAAGATATGTTGTTGTAATTAAATTGAATCTGTTCTTTCCTCCCGAAAGATTTCCCTCTCAATCTAATTTATTATTTGGTTGGTTAATCAGTATTAAAGACCCAAAGAAATGGTGGTTCACACATGATAAGCATGACCTAGACCCTGACTGCTATTAAGGGCTTCCTGGGAAGTGCTCAGGTTTCAGGCTCTACAAAACCATGCTGTAGTTGACAAATTGCAGTGAACACACATGCATGGAAGAAATAAGGTTCAGCAGCACAATGAATGTGCTCCTGCTGTAACAACAGAGGCACTAAGCTGATGTGGAAAAATCATCTCCTTAGGCAGGAAAATATGTTCTTACTTGGTGGTTCTGTGAGGTGAAAGCCTCAAAACATATGGCAGGATCAGTTTTGGACACATTTTAATGCTTTTTAACATGCAAGCTTCATACATCATTGGTCTTGATAGGTAAAAGCGAGCTGCTTGTCACAATCTGCTGCTTCACAAAGGCTCATTTGATGTGTGGACTTTGGATTTGGGGCAGAAAGAGGGAATTAGGTGCCACAAGAAACAAAAAAGAGATGCCACTGTCAAATTATGAATGGGAGAAATTGTAACATATACCATATACCACCATATACCATATACTCAAAAAGAAAAAAAAAAAAAAAGGAAGAAAAAAGGCTGGAAGTTCCCTTCATTATTTGAACAGAATTTTACTTTTTTTTTTCCCCAAAAGAAAAACATTTGTACCTTTATTTGTTTTCTTGGTTTATTTTTATTTTAGCTATCATTCCCTATTTTACTTAGTAGTTAAGAGAAAAAAAAATTGTTTAATCTTCATCTGGGGGGTAAAGTTTGTTTTCCTTTGCACTATGAGGTCTGTCCTTTTTACCAAAGGATTATATTACGTGTGATTTTCCCTTGGAAATTATAGAGAAACTCTGAGTCTTCTGGGAGCTGAGAGAGTGAAATGTAGTCTGTCTGACATATTGAAGTGGTTTGGCTGAACTCTTCTTCAAAACTGTACTCCATTTTATCTTAAATCTGCTTTAAAACCAACATCAATCATTGCCTGAGCTCTTATTTCAGTCCACATTGTACCTAGTAACTTGTAGGTCATTAATTTACAGGTGCATGTTTACAGATGCACATGTATATCCTGTTACTCCTGCTGAAACTCCCTTACCATGCCATGGTAACTCGAGGAGGTTTTGACCATGATTCTCTAAGAATATGTTTCCAGGATTAATTCCAATACTTTTCTCAGGAAGAAGGGTTTGGATTTTTTTGTTTTTAATTTGCTTTCTACTTTTATTCCCAGAGACATGTATACCTGATAGGCACAGGTATGTATTTCTTTCTTGTTTACAGGATTGTCTTGTTTAGTCTTCCCAGCAGATTTGACATAAACACTCCCTGTTCTCAGGCTGGTTTTTCTCTCAAAGAGAGTTGGATGAAAGCTGGACCTTGCAAAGGAAAACAAAGCCACAAATATCACAAAGAAAAGCAAGCAATAGTTATTTGTACACCATGTACCCTGTGCATACCTATCTTATCCCAAATCAAGCAACTCAGCAGACAATAAAAGCGGATGTTGCCAGGATCCTGCTCAGCAAGAGCCCTGGGATGGCCAAGGTTCTTCTGCATTTTCCTGGTGCTGTTACTTTTTGTCTTGGTTGGGGATGTTCTGGAGATAGCTTGAACCTCCACCTGGGTTTGGGTGCAGGCAGATTGTGTGTTTATCTTGTTTTGCACACACAGCAACTCATATCACTGAATTAGTTATTAAAAATACTGGGGAAGAAAGTAATCTTCGAGAAAGATTGCATGCTTTTAGATTTGAGAAGGTGAAAACCATATTAAAAATAGATTTATTTTTTTTTGGAGAACAAAGATTTGAGATAGCAAAACCAAAATGATTCAACCCATTTTGAATGAGACCTGTATATTGAAAGGTATGATTCACCATAAATGAAGAAAAACTGGCCTTAAACTGCCACTTTGTAGTTACTGAATATAAAATAGTGCACTCAGATTAAAATAAAGATGAACAAGAAAGAGTCTGAGAAGGACCTCAGCATGAACCCCACTGTAATATTCTATATACAAATAATTTTACTATTATTATGGTGCAAGTCTTTCTGCAGATTTAAAAGAACACTGGGTGTTAACACCCAGTTAACTCACCAAGCAGAAACTGACAGTGAAGAACTAAATCTTCCATGACAGATGTTCTAATATGTAGACTGTATATAGGAGACAGTGGGAATTGGATAATCCCATTCTAAACCAAAATGAACACCCCCTGAGGAACCTTTGCTGGCTGGCTGATGATGGATACAGTGGCAGAGCCCTCCCAGGAAGAACAGCTGTATCCAAATCCTCCTTTCTAGACCTTCTGCATACCTGGATACTGAGGCCCAAAACCTCTCTAGGTTGTGATCCCCCTGCCAAAGCACATTTAAGACTTCACTTCATTCCAAGCTTTCCATGAAAGTTGTAAGAAAATGCTGTAGGGGGTCCTGTGGCTGGATGGACATGTAAGAGAGACCCTCAGCTGTTGGAGCAAGTCTGGCAGCTGCTGACTGACAGACCCTCACTGTGATTGCAGGTCTAGTCTCTTACTCCTGCAAAATGAATACCTGTGGGACATAAGGTCTTTTTGTCATGTTGCTGGTTGTTATTGGGGTTTTTCCCTTAAAGGTAATTCCTGGCCTAGCTCCATGATTCATACCGTGGTCAACAATCTCAGCACATATCAATCAATGACTGAACTGATTTTAATAAACTACTCCACATAAATGGGAGAAGTGTGGTGCTAAAATGTCCTGGTCCTCAAGACTTCACTCCTATTGCTTCATACAGAATACAGTGCTCCTAACCAGAGCTGGAAGTAAAGCAGTTGACAAAAGCATGTATGGCTCAGATTACAGTGTTTGCCTCCTCCAGACCGTGCCAAGGCAGATGGGAATCTCTACAGAGGATTGATTACTCTATTAACTGAAGCACCATTATTTTACCATTTTCACCTTTTTAAAAAAACGTTCTTTTGTCTTATCTGTGTACCTATAACCTAAAACCTGACTTCCTGAGGTAGGTGATAGTACAGCTTCAGTGAGTGGCAGCCTGTGAGACACAGAGCACAGTGTGAGTGCTGCTGATGAGCTGTCAGGGGGTTTTGACAGAAAACTTCCCTTTGAAAACTGTTTTGATTATTTTTGCTTTATTAATACATATAAATGCTAGATCTCATTTGCAGGCTGCTAAAGTGCAGAAAAGGATCGTGGCCAGATGCTTTCTTTGTGCTTTGTGCCCTGGCTGAACCTTGTAAACTAGCTATAACCCTCAAAGCAAATTTTGGGTTACACATCCTGTGGGAGGTGTATGCCTGCTCTGCTTTAAAACCACACATGGTGAGAGTAGATGCTACCTTTGGCTTTCCTCCTCTAAACATTTAGTTTATTATAGCTTAAAAAAAAAAAATTCAGTCTTTCATCTGTGCTGTGCTTGAAGCATATAATATTTCTCCCAGCAAAATGAGATAACAGTGAGCCATGGCTGAGGGAACAGCACATAAGAAGAAAAGATTTGATCCATCTGTCCTTACGTACTTATGGCAGTGAATTACAGCTGCCAGTGGGATGTGCTCAGGAACAGCTGAGGCTGCCTTACACCCTGTGAACAGCCACAGGGCATAGGGGCACCCAGGCTCTTTCATGTAGGGCATAACTTGGCTTTCAGAAACGTTTTGTGCATCACCTTGGTGGTCACCTTCCAGGTGACATCTGTTGGGCCAACACCTGGGCCACCATGAGGAACTGCGACTGGTACACCTCTCCTCCCCACAGCTGTCCCATTCTCCCCCAGAAAACACATCTGGGGCACAGTTTAGCTTCATCCTCCAGGAGCTGGGCTGACAAAGCTGCCAAGTCCCTGGTGCCAGTAGCGGGCTGCCAGGCAGCAGTGCATGGCAATGCCTTCCCCACGCTGAATGGAAGGAAGAGGTGGTGTGTGGGGAACACCCAGAGCTGCTGGAGCAGGGGCTGTGGCAGTGTGCACACCCTGTCTCATGCAGTCTGGCCATCGGGAGGCTGCTCTCAGAATCTCTCACCGGAGTGGATCAGCAGCTCTCGCTGCTCCCCTTTGTGTGGCAGTGTCCGTGGTGTTGGATGAATCCCAGTCCTGGGGCTGCTTCAGGGGCTTACATGATGTGTGTGCCTGACCTCAGTTCCTCTGGCTGTTCACCTGTGATTTTACAGCCTGCCTTGCCTCAAGCTGCTGTGCCAAACAGAAACTTTTCCCCCTGGGGAATCTGGGTTTGTGTCACCCAGAAATACACATCTCACCACACATCACTTGGGCTGCTGTTAGTGTGGCCCATCCTGGCCATTCTAGGGAGGTTCTGCTTGTCCAGTCTCTGCTTCTGCTTGATATTCTTAGCCAGAGAGATTTGCTGGAAAAGGGCAGTCCCATGAGCAGTTTCCTATGGATTTACGTGCGTGTATTTGTGTCTGCTGAGCTGCAAGTTCCATTTAAAACAATTTTTCATGAACAGGGCATTCAGAACATGCCTCTCCAGAGTGGCCTCCTGAGTTTCTAGCAAGGGGTGGACTCTTACTCCACATCTCATATTGAGGTCATTAATAGGCTTCCCCCCTTTCCTGTGAAATGCAGGAACTTAATTTTATGTCTTCTCTTCTAAACGGGGCAGAAATAAGTCAGAGGCTCAAGAGCAGGTTGGGAAGGAGGGGAAAAAGGTGATGATGAGCACAGACCCTGGTTTCCTTAGGAAAACAGCCCAGAAACAGGATGAAGGTATATATAGAAAGAGGTTTGCACTTTTATCTCTTTATGATAAAGCAGTGCCATGGAAAGTAGCTGGGTACAGGGAAAGTGGCTTTTCAGGACTTTAAGTTTCCTGCAGTGTCCAAGCGGGGACAATGTGTTTTTTAGCTGGGTAAAAGAGCTGTTTCAAAAGGCCTTTCCTCCCTTCCAAAGCCTCACAGCCCCTCCTGTGTTTCTGAGATTGCATCTGGAAGGAAACAAAAGATGCAAACACCAGACCCAGTGTGCTAACTGAAAAAGATATTTTTTTCAGTCAAGCAGATGGTGAATAGAAACCTGCCACAGAAACCCGCTTACGCAACCCTTCCCAGCCCGTGTGTGTCTGGTAAATACAAACTGCCAGATAGGACAGCAAGATAGAGCTGGGCACAACAGCTCCTGCTATTAAACAGTGACCCCAGGAGCACACAGAAATTCATAATGAACTTGTGAAGGAGACATAAAAGTGCAAACACGGTGATGTCATGGGAGGGCTGTTCCAAGACACTACAGTTATGGCTTCTGTTCATTTGTAGGGCCCCCCAAACCCTATGAATCACCACCAGTGATGTGAACAAGCCCTCTGTGGGAGCACAGGTCAGCCAGAGTAACAGTGGTGGCTGCTGGAAGCTGCACAGGCTGCAGCTCGGCTGGAGGCACGGGAAGAGAGACCAAGGCAGCCACCACCTGGCTCTGCTTCTGGGCACAGGGAAAAGCTGCAGAAGGAAAGGTGAGGAGGCAGAGCTGCAGGGAAAGAGGAAGGTGGTGAGGCTGCAGAGAGCATGAGGCAAATAACCAGTGTGAAGATGGGATTGCCACAGCCAGGTGCCACAGCACTGTGCAGGCAACAAGCCACAAAAGCACTTTTGGAGCACGCTGGTCCCAGGTGAACATCAGATGGCACTGAAACCCAAGGCACAGCACCTTTGGCTTGTCCTGACTCCTTCCAGCAGGATGGCCAGGAGATACATGAGGATGAGGGCAGCTGAAGGAGAAGAGGCAGCCCAGATATTTGTCCATCTCCTATGTTATGACATGTTAGAAATTAATTATGTGGATTAATTGTTTACCACGAGGACCTGAGTTGTAAGACAGGGTTTAATGTTGGATGGCAGACAACTTCAGCTGGGATCTTCAGTGCATTACATTTGCCACCTTCTATTTATTCAGGCTTCACCCAAAAATTGTGGCTATTTCAGAGGATAAGTGCTGTTCAAAGCAGCCTGGTTTAGCTCATATGGATCTGCTATTATGTGTAGGAAAACAAATATCAAGTTTGATTTTTTCTGAGGTGTTAAAGGGTATTTTCTATTGATGGGATAACAGAATCCAGTCTGGCAAAGACTGGCATTTGAGTTTTAGATACTCTGAACAAACCTATTGGTTTTACTGCTAGTTTTCTAACTCTCACTTCTTTTTCCCCTGGATTTTTAGGGGAAAGTTTAAAAAAACCCTTTTATTTAAAACAGTCACTTGAGCCTCTTGCATGGGCTGCATATACTGACAGCAACTCTCCCGTGTCCACATCTTTCCTTATAGAATCGTATTTTTGATTGACTTTCACACAGCAGAAGCTCCCAGAGGATCTCGTTGAACCATATGGGTCCTATCTTTTGACATAACAATTATTGCCTGATAATAGCACAATAGCAATAGCAGCATGTTTGGGAATCAACAGTGAAATACTAATGAATGTTAATGCATTGTTTTAATTTACTGCATTTGTTTTGTTGATGTACTTATTAACCTTCAGGTCTGTGGTTAATAAGACATTCTATTTTAAGGTATTATTATCTAGGGGAAAAAGAGAAAAACAACACTGATGAAGTTAGACCATTTGTTCTTCATTTCATTCACACTTTGATTGGTAATTGACAGCAGATTTAACCAGTGACCCATAGACTAAAGGGACATTGATATAATTTTAATAACACAGCGAGAGAGGGACGGTTTTGAAAAGAGAGAGTGTAGCTTATTTTAGCATTGCAAAGGCCATTATGGCCAGGAATGTTACATCACAGAGGCAGCCCAAGGACTCTCCTGGTCACACAAGCCCTGCACCGTGCCCAGTGCACACCCAGCAAAGCCAGTGGCCATGGTGGCCCAACTGCAGGACAAACCCAACAGCAAGGGGAGCACAGGGCTGTTCTGTGCTGCACAATCACTTCCCACGGGGAAAGTCCTCTTCCTCCCTCCTTTAAATTACTACCTCCCAATTCTGCTGCTATTTCATCATCGTTCTTCCTGGATGCTATGGCCACACTGGCCTGTTCATGTGCACTCAGCTTGGTTCATTTAACTGGCACAGGACTTGGGAGTTCTCAAGAGAGGACAGAGGGATTGCACTGGGAAAAGAAACAGCCTTAAGGCTTCTTCCTCTCAGCCCCCTTTCCAGACATCTTTTCTGCTCTGGATTAGGCTTATGGAAATAAACAAGTGATACATTAAAGAATATAACTTTCACAGACAATTATCAAGATTGACCCTTCTAAAACATTCTGGCCTGTTTGAAAATTTTCCTCGTAGTAACTTTTATTGTCATAGTAAGGAAAGCAGCATCCTCATCTACGTTAGCAAGGAAAACATCCTGAAAAACTGGAAAGATGGAGGCTGGAAGTGTCATTTTCCAAGCACATTCTGTGTGTCTGTCAGAGGCCTTGCTCCACCTTAACAACCTTGTTCAGCCTCTTCTGTGACCCCCTGCCTGGGCCCTATTTAAGCAGAGCCAGAGGTCACTGTTCCTTTCTTAGCTGATGCTGTGGAATGCTGCTCTCAGCTCTGATGGTTTTCTGCCTTTGCACTGTCCACAACCCTACCAAGGAGGAAAGTTCAACCTCTCCAATGTTTTGGAAAGAAATGGTGAGGTAGAGATCAGCTTCACAATTTGGTTTCCTAAGTAAATCCCCTTTCTTTATGGGTACAAATCTTGCACTTTAGGTCTTGAATGGTATCCTTATGCTGTGTTATTTGAAACAGCTAAAGCACACTTGGCTTGCATTAGAATTTGGATGTCTAATGCACTTGAATTAATTTGGAGACCTCTCCTTTAAGCTTTCACTGTAATTCCATCAGCAAGATGCATTTAGTGTTTGACTCTCATATGTAAGTAGATTCTGTGGTTTCCAGGAGAAAGTTATGGTGTTTTTTGGTGGGTTTGGTTTTTTTTTCCATTAAGATTTCTTTTAGAAGTTTTCATTTCAAAGAAAAAATCCTTGCATGTAGGGTGAGGGGCCTGGATTTTATATCACTGTTTATAGAAATGTGTGTGCATATGAAGCAGAACCTGCCATTTCCTGCACTTCTTATAGTAGGGCAACTGAAGGAAAAGGAAGGGAACAAACAACAAAGATAGGAGGGCATTTCAGTTCATTTAATCTCTAGGCTGTTTTGGAACATACTAAATGTTCACTTTTCTGAAATTGGAAAACTATATTCCTGTTAAATCAGGTAACCCTGAAAGAAGATATTTTCCTTTACCTTGTGTCTGTATTTGGGTGTTTCTCTTTGGGGATAATGGCTGCACACCCTTACTCAAGCATCTCTCTGGGCAGAATCTGTGTTCTTCTCTTAAGCTTAGAAACTCCCCCTCAAAGGCTGTGCTTGAACAATAGCCTCAGATTTTACACTGAGACTGCAAAGTTTTGGGACAGGAGCACACATTCAGTATTCATCTGTGGGCTAAATAACGTGCCTTGGGAATATCAGAGCCCACCAGTCTGTTAGTGACTGTATGCATACTGAGATTTTTATTTCTGCTCACAAATGCCAGCAAGAGAATGTACATGGTGGAACAGAACAACTGTATTCATTACACTGGACTCTCCTTTTGTATTCTCCCTTCTCATTCCTATTTCCTCTGAGACAGCTGTTTATTATATACCCTGCTGGTGCAATTAATGAGAAAAACAAGTTCTACTTGTGCTGACTAATGCAGAAACCCCATAACTTTCCAACAGACACAGTGGGAAGGAAAGGTATCTATGTGCTTTGTCTCTTGGAACAGGGATAGCTGCAGCCTGAAAGTGTTGGCATTTGGTCAGGAAGTCCACCTTAATCCACACAGGTTTCCATAAAAAGCAGTTGTACCATCAAGTTACCATTCTGATTACAAATACAACCACACTTCAAAAAGCTTTAGACATAATATAACTCTAAACAGATAGAGTTTGGTACAGAACACAATTATGAAATATTTAATAACTTATTTTCCCCATAAAGTAATCTAAAAGGAAATGCACAAATATTTCCTTTGAAGTTTTTTGGTTTTTTTTTCCTTTAAGCCTTTTAGGTATGTGCATTATACAACTACCACCTCACTCTTTTCAGAGGTATGCACACAGCATGTTGTTTTTTCTTCAAAATCTTTGATTCCTTGGAACTTGTATTGATCCATGGAAGAGAAACATCTACAATTCAGTAGGGTTTTCTTGTAATTCCCTATTCATTTCCACCTAGATTCCAGTGCCTGTCCCCTACACAGCACATGGAGCACAGGCTGGCACAGCATTCTTTCATCACTGTTCAAAGTATCCTCCAGGTTTTTGAAGATCTGACTTGCATCAAACAATTGCAGTGCAGTACTATTATTGATTTGCTCTATGATGTGCCAGGTTGATGAGGGAAACGTATTAAGGGCTACTTCACAGTGCTTGGAAAGACAAATATATCAGTAGACCTCAGATAACATTACAAATGCAGCCCCATGTCTATTTCCCCTGCTCTTAATTTTTCCTGTTGTTAGGACTGGGATGTACAGGTTCCTTAACTGTGCCTTTTGTGCACAGAATTGTTTGCTTTCAGCTTAAAAGTTTGACAAAGAAAGTTAGTCCAAATCCTTGGATAACTTTGAATAAGATAGTTGATGTGTGGATTTCAGGTTCATCACACTGAAAGGCATCTTAGTGAAGATCAAACCTTAAATTTCTTGTGTTTTCCATGAAGTCTGGAAAGAAGTGAGTGGTCCTTGTGTTCGAGATACAAGTCTGCTGTTTAGCAGCTCCCTTGTGTGTTTATGCTGTTCAGTAGCTCAACTCTTCCCACTCCCTCACCCTGTGAGAAATTGTGTAGGAGAGGATTGATCACTTGCTGGGTTCTGCTGTGTAACTGTGCACAAGCTGCTCCACTCCTACTTTGCTCACTTGGAGCAACACCTGAGCACAGCTCCAAGTACAGGGCAGATGAGGTTTGTTAAAAGCCAGCAAAAGGGTTTAAAGCTCCACTAGCTGAAATGGATTAATGGAGATTTAAACTCCCAAGGTAACCCAGTGGTACAAAACACAAACCAATATGACCAGTGATGTTTTGTAAAACTGGAGTCATTAGAGGGGGAAAAAAGTCTAGTCAAAAACCCATCAAGAATGTCATTATCAAACAGATTGATAAGGCCCTTGTCCATCAGAAAGGGATGTGACAGTGTACAGCAGTATTTTGTCATTCACATCTCAAAAAACCAAAACCTGTTCTTGCAGTCCTGTGACAACTCTCCCTCATTGCTATATATTAGGAACAGAAGTCACAATTTTCACAGCTTTCTCTGGAACAGGCAAATAAAACAGTGTGTATTTATAGTCTCTTGAAGAATACAGGCACTGATATTTAAAGTGCAGTTGGTGATTCATGGAAAACTGATAAACATTAATTTCAAAACAATGGTATGGGATGCTCTCATTGTGCTCTCTTTAGCTGCCTTTTCTTCTATCTTGCCTCTTAGTCATACATCCTGAAACACCCCAAGATCTTCCCTATGGCAGGATCTATTTGTGTCATGTATATCAGTATTCTTTTTTGGTTACTTTTGTTCTTAACATTGTCTTTAATATGCCTGTGAAGTAATAATTCTGTCTCTATGCATTTGTGAACATCTCCTCAGACATGCCAGTAGACCAGCACTATCACAAAAATTGCTACTAGCCTAAGTGACACTTGCTTTTGCAGTTTTACAGAGCTGTAGGAATTCTAGACAAGAATATTACTTTTTACCTTTAATTGGTCTTTTTGTACTACAGCTCAGGGATTTTTTGCTTTTTTACTGCCTGTGCCTTGTCTGTCTTGAATAAACACAAGCTGCCAGAATGGACAAACCAGATTCTTTTTTAAGCATTTAGTACTGTGAAAAAGATGGTTGTATTCACTTGAACTCATTTCCTGAAACATTATATAACTTTTTGTTTAGCAAAGATAAGAGGCAAAACACAGTTGGTACTAATCTCTCGTCTAAATTAAAACAATGAGGACTTTGGCTCTACAGTAGAAAAGGGGGAAGTCAGAAAGTGTAATTCTTCAATTCAACCATAATTTCATCCTTTGAGTTGCCAAAGAGCTGTCACTAGTGTACTCTTCTGAGTAAGTGATTATAGGTGGGGAAACAGGGATTTAGAAAAGGGTCTGGGAGGACTGGTTTTTGTTGTTGCTGTTTAAAAAGTGAAAAGAATTGGCAAGTATGAGATGATCTGATTCATGTGGGATTAGAAACCACCTTTGTGTGCAACCCAGGAATTTGAGTCCCTGGCTGATGGATGAAAGCATCTGTGAGGGAACATATGCAAACTGAGGGAATGTGCTTTCAGGTACACCTTTTTGCAGCGTGTGCTCCCTGGTGAGAGGGACAAAGTGTCCTTTCTGAATCTGGAAGAATTTTTTTTTACTAGATTTCCTATGTGAGTTTCTAGATTTCCTGTGTGAGTGCTCTCACTGCTGAACAAGGAGCTGCAATGACCCTTCCCTATCCTCTCTTCTGTGGTTAAGGCATAAAGTTTCTTTTGTGCCAAACCTGTTGGTTTCAGGTTCTCAGCCTCATAATAAATAAAAGGTATGCTATGGCCTAGGATGATTTTTATTCACTGGATGTTACTAAAGCTTCTCTTAAGTCAATCCCAATAAATTATTTTCTCAGAACAATTTTAATCTGTTCTCTGATCAAAGCAGGTTCCATGTGGCTAGTGTAATAGTATCTAGACTGAATTCCCTGAGATGTGATTGATATGGCTGTACCAATTAAGGATGTGGCTTTTCCTCCCCCAGCTATATCAAGGCAGAGTAACTTTCTGATAAAACATTTCCCTGAGAAGCATACACAGAAATTCAAATTAAATTGTTAATAGAAAACTTAACAGGAATTTTTGGCCTTGGAACTGAATTGGTCTGCACAATGCCAGTTGGAGATGGCTGCACAACAGTCCTAGGTTGTGCTGTATTTGCATTAGAGTAGCCTGGATGATGGCTCTTTCTCCAGTGCAAAACTGGAACTGGCAAGGTGAGGAAGGAAGTCCTTCAGTGAATATAAAACCTGTGGCTTGCTTTCCTGTGGTGTTCAGATCCCAGTAAACAGGAGCTGACGGATCATCTGTCTGCTGAAGCATGAGACTGGTTTACACCACTTGGCTCAGGATTTAATGAGTAACTTCACAAATGTTAATGAATGTAGAAATGCAGTCTTCTTCTGGGTACGGCTGTGGGCTGGATTTGGCTGCTTGCTGCATCCAAAAAGGTACCTGCAGAGGGTTAATGCAGTTCTAGCAGTGAGCTGTGCCTGTTAATTGCAACCCTTTGCCCTCCTGAGTCTGTGCCACTTCCTGAACTTGGATCGGAAATGACAAGGAGGTAATTGTTTAGGTGAAAGCTAATTACCTTATTATTGTATGTTCACTGGTCAGTAATATGTACTGCTTGTCATAAATAATGGTGTTGGAAAGGATGCCTGGATCAATTCAATTCACCCTCAACATCAAACAACCCACTTTTGATTTTTGCTGTGCCTGCATACAAAGCAGCAAGCTCGTTCTCTCAGCTCCGTTATCTCCCTCCGTGTCAGTGCTCAGAGGGAGGAAGACAGCAGAGCAGCAAGACCTGCTCACATACATGCAGGTTTGTTTGGAAGGAGAAGCAAGGATCCTGCTGCCCTTCAATGTGAATTGTGAGAGGAGTTATTTTTATCACAAAGAGCTTGCTTAAAAATATATTTGTAAGCATCTCCATTGTTTGTGAACAATGGAATACAGCAAATAATGGAGGGAAAGTTATGAACGAATGGGTGTAGGTCTTATTTCTGCTCAAATTTTGAGGTTTTTTTTAAGATATGAAAGCTGCATATCGCAGCAGAAGAATGTTGGGTTTTTTTTGTTAGGACTTACCTTCCCACAGCAAATTAAGAATCTGTGCCAGAGCCTATCAGTGATAGTTGCTATGTTTTAATGACACCCAGAGCTTATGGACTCTGGCCACAAAAGAGGATTTCTAATGTTTTGGTGCAAAAGATATGAGAAGCTTATGGGTGCCAGTGACACATCAGTAGTGTGCAATGATATTAAGCATTGCTCATTGGCACTGGGGAACTCTCTTGACACAGGTGCTTTTTCAACTTGGAAGAGATGCTTGTTAACATGACAATCCTGTGAAATTTCTCAGGTATATGAAGTAAACCACCTTCAGACAATGGTAGCCACGCTCTGCAAAATCACTTTGGGTATGTACAAGTATTAACTATGGCACTTTCCATACCACTTGTATTTTTTCCTGCAGGAGAAGTGAGAGCTGGGAAAACCACGTCTGTCCTTATTTTTGTACCTCTTTTACTTATCCATGAGCTGTCTTCCCTCTGTGCTGAAGGGACCCCAACAGCCGGGCTGAGGGGTCATAGATATTCTGGGATAAGGTAACCTCTTGCAACAGCACCTCTCCTCTCTGCCTGCAGCGTAGGGAAATCTTCTTGTGTTTTCCAAGCAATTTAAGTATTCTCACCTAAGCCCTTCATCTTAGATATATCATGGGTAAAATGTGCAGTATTTTAAGGGATAGGGGTGAGGCAGGTTTCCTCAGGGGTAACTGAGAAGACCTTCAGTTTTGGGGTGTGCTCTTAGTTATGTGAAAGTACTCAGTAGGAGTTTTGGTCTCAAAAGCCTGAAACCTCTGAGGTGGCCCTGGGGTTCTGAGAACCAAAATCTTTCATTGAGTAGAAGTATGAGAATCTCAAACACTCAAGAAGTCACCTTGACTTTTGTTGATGTTGCTCACTAGCTCATTCTTGCATTCATTATCATTAGGGGAATTCCCTATGGTGACAGCCTCCAGTTTTGGCATTTTTCCCTTTCACTGTAATTTTTTATTCACTATTTTTGGTTCTTTTTCCTATTCTTGATTAGCCTTTCAATTATTTTTTCCATTTGTTTCCCCACTTTCTGTATCAAAAGTTAACATCAGAATCATTGTAGTTAAACTTTAAAAGCCCAGTAATTTAAGAGCATGTCATTGTTTTCAGATGAAATCTGGATTTATATGATGATATGCTGGATCATATACTAGTCCACAGTGGGTCACTTTCATAAACAGAAGCACCAGTATTCTGCTGAGTTTGTTTTTGTTCTGTTTGTAAAATGAAAGGTTAAGCTCCAAACAAGCCTTTTGGAGTTAGTTGAAACTGCTGAAGTAGAACAGATACCCAATATCAGTGCCCTATATTTACAGGTGCCTGTGTGAAATCAGATATGCTGCTTCTCAAGAAGACTTTTGCAACCTGCACAGAGCATTAGGAAAGTAGGATTGGATGCAGTAGGTCAGACTGAAAAGAGTTTGTTTGTTGTGGGAAGTGATGTTTTATTTCTTCTGGTCGCTCCTGTGTTGCTTTTGCATCCTATTTCAGTCTACAAATGGCTCTGAGGCCCTCAAAGGATTGTCTTCTGTGCTGTTTGCTGCCCTGCACCAGTTTCATATGGGGAATTACTTCAAGTATTTTAGAGGTATCAATTGGAAAAGCACAGCAGAAGAACAGGATTTCTGCTTGCAATCATATTTGAGAGTGATTGCAGCCCCAGACCTGTAAGAGCAGATCCTGCTGTGTTTGTTTATCCTCGAGGGGTTCAGATAGACCAGTTTGTGATACCTGCTGATGTCAGGAGAGGGTCCAGGGGTGGTGCCGTGTTCACAGCGCTCACGCAGGACTGCCAGTGAGGAGAGCAGGTGCATTTTGAAGGCATGTAGGTGAGGTTCATGCTAAAAACATTGTCCTCCTGGATAAGAAACAAGTTAGCAAGATAAAAACTTACCTGCCTGGGAAAGCCAGTTGTACAATATGTGTGTTTTAATGTTGCTTATATAATGCCCATCAGGAGCTAATTTTGATTAATGTAAACATAAGTGGCCTGTCTTTGGTTTGGAAGTGAATTCAGCTGTAGTATCAGCTTGGGTTCTAAGCAAATCTGTCAGCAAAGGCAGTGAAGTGGTTTCATGGAGCTGTTTCTAGTCAGGTAAAGGTGTGAACTGCTATTCCTTCTAACCTCCATGAGGAGAATACTGGATGTAGACTTTCTTTAGTAAATACAGAGATAAGTAAAAGCATGTGAAGCCTTTAGCCTGCCACCAGTAAGTCTGACCCTTATCCCTCCTGTAGCCTTGAATTCACCTTGGTGAAAACCAAGGACTTTCTCCGCAGTCTTATAGAAGAGCTGGAATTTTAGCACCCTTTTTTCCCTCCCCATGGTGAAACACGTCATTTAGTCAATGAAAATAAAGCTTAAAATTATTGCAAATGTACTTTTATCTGAATGTCCCAACTAAGAAACACATACCTGAATTTTTAGGATCTGATGCCTGATAAATTGTTGGAGTTTTTTATGTGCAGAGCTGAGCAAACTGTTTTGGTTTGGGGTTTTTCTTTGCTTAGTTTGGCGGACCAGAGTAGTGGAAGAGGAAAGGACATCTCTGGTCAGCTGAAATATTTCACTTTGGTTTTTAAACTGTGTAGCCATTTTTTAAAAGTAGCCAAATTTTCAAATAAACACATGTAGAATTTAAAAAGTAGTTAAAAGTGCTTTGTAGTGCTATGTTTTTTGGTGAACTATTTTTTAAAAATCTATTTCACAGAGACATGTAGGGAGAAGAGTACTGCTGCTGTTTTTCACACTCAAATTGAAAATTAAGGTTAAAATCTGTCCTATGTTTTAGCACATAAGGATTACCTTTTCTCAACACTCATTGAAGCAAACTTAAACTGCTGTGACAACTGATATTTTAACTGTATTCATGTGCTTTGGCATGTTTCAAGTTTCTTTGCCTTCACAAAACCCCTGTTAAAGAATATTAAATTTAATTTCCTTGAAATAATTTCTTTAACAATAGCTATACCCTGAAAGGAAGTGTAGCAACTAATTGTACTTTTTACAGATAATTTTTTTCTGTTTTCTTATTTCTCTCTCAGTGAGGACTTCTGTTTAACTAGCAGCTTCAGTTAAGCCCATCCCCCAACTGAAATTTTAAGTTGCATAAAAGATAATATATGAGGATATCTTTATGCAGGATATTCTTTATGCAGGCACACTTATGCTTTAAGACTTAAGTGAATTTAGGGTTTAACCTAGAAATGGCCTGACTTGACACACTTTGGGAAGAAGGGATAGCAGACAAGTCCTCGAGTGAGAAAATAATTTAAATGGTAATAAATCTGGCCCAAGCGAAGGTGTTTACCAAACAGACATGAAGGGAAGGAATGTAGTTTGGAATTCAATGAGAGATCAAAAGATGTCTGAAATAGGATTGCAAAAGGAAATTAAAATACCTATGTTAAAGTGTAATTAATTTAATTAAAGGCTTTGTAAAAGAGATACAGAAGTAGGCACAGAAGTGGATGAATGTTTGAGATGAGCAGCTGATGTAATGTTCAAACATGTTAATAAAAAAAATATGGCAGCTTTTCTCCGCCAGGAATGAGAGGATTTTTTCTATATGACTACAAAGTGCTGATCTGTGGAGACAGAGAAGGGCTAGGCAGAGACACACAGGGATTCTTGAGAGGTGTCTTTGCCAGAATTTCCCTCATTACTGGCGTGTCTCAACTGAGCTGGGGCAAACTCCTGTTTATAAAAGACACTTCTCCTGTCTGCATCTCCTGGTGCAAGGCCCCTCAATATGAGCTGCTGAAGAGTGGTCAGACTGCTGGAAGGAATGCACCTGGGAACACAGAGGAGGAAGGAGTTGGGTTACTCACATCAGGACTGGAATTGGTACTGTTTGGCTTCAGCTCACCTGCCTATGGGAAGCAGACAGTGATCCAACACCTGTCTTGGTCATCTCTGAAAGGTGGCCAGTTGCTCTAAAGGTGGTTGTGTCCGAAGTCATAGACAGTGGTGCCTTCTGTGCACAAAAGAAGAGCTGTGAGTGCATCCTCCTCAAATCATCAGAGTTTAAGCTGGTATTTTGTGGCTCACTTTAGTGCAGCTGTGACCCACGACAGGGAGGGTTCTACTCCTGCAGTGCAAGGACAAGAAAATATTTGGCCATACGCTTGCTGTTTGCATCTCAGCAGCTATTTTCAGACCAAAACCGATGTGTGTAAATCGTTTCACCCTCAAAGTGAGAAGAGGTAGTTTTGCCAAAATCAACATCGGGTTTCAAAGCCTTCCAGGTTCCCTGAAACACAAAGGCTGACTCAGAGCCGTGACTCACCATCAGGAAGCAGCGAGGGGGGGGGAGCTCCTTATCTGCTTTCATATCTGGGGTGTGGGAATCAGCGGCAGGGTGGGGTGGGGAGGGGTGTGTGTTGGTGGGAGAATAGAGGAAAGGTTAAATATTATGACAGCTTCCACTTCTTTGGAAAGCAATTTGGAAACAGTCGTCCTTTCTTATGTCCTTCATGGCAAGTGGAATTGTTTTAATAGGCAAAGCATGGGAGCACTGTAGATCCATTGACAGTTGTACAGTAAATCAGTCTCTGGGTGAATTATTCATGTGCAAAGAGATAGATTAATTTCTAAAGTTTTAGAAATGATGAGAGTAACTCCAGGCACACAGGGAATTGTTGTTGCTAGTTAGAGATGGCTCTGGGCTCTGTCATTCTCTTCTGCCTGCTATTTGCTGTCACTGACTTGTGAGTGAAATATTGCAGGGCTTTTGTACCTGACTTTCAAAAGGCAACTTCTGTGCCTGGACAGCAAAATGAGAACTTTCACTGGGGCTTTTTAAAAGCAAAAGGGTCCTCCAAATCCTGGGATATTACCAGTAGATAATGAGGCACAGCATCTCTCTTGGCAAAGGTGCTGAAGGCTGCAGAGACCTGCCTGCCTTAAGGCCTGTCTGCACTATGTGCTTCTTTCAATCCTCCTTGGCTTTGAGAATAAATAGTTACTTCAAGCTTCAGAAGAAGCTTAATGGTTTTTCCTTTCACTTTGATTCTAGGCAACATTATTCAATTCTTGCATGGCTATCATTGTTATTGGCTTTCTGACAAATTGTCCAGTGGCTGGTCAGCCCTCTGCCTGCAGCAGATGTTCCTGCATTGTTCTTTTGTGGGCTGGACATCTCTTCCCTCCTAGCTCTACAAATGAACAGGCTTTCTGACCTCATTGCTTATGTCTCAGGAGGAATGACCCTCACTCTCTTGGCATGCCCTGGATTAGCTATGAGTGCTCAAAGTTTTCTTTATGGCCTGGCTCGTGTTTTCCTTGCCAGGAGCTTCCCGGTACCCATCTCTTCCCAGACCCCTTTGCTAACTGGGCTGTGCCTCAGACCCACTGCCTGCCTGTGCAGGCTGGGCTTTCCCTTCCTTCTTTCCCTCCTCATGCAGCAGTATGTGTCTAGAAGAGAAGGTGGTGATTCAAAAAAAATAAAACACCAAAGCAACATTTCTTCCTTTGGCTGGGCCCCAAGGAGACAGATGTTCCTGTGAAATGTCTGCTGTAGAGCAATCCAAAGAAGTAACTCGCAGCTTTGGGTGTACCTGCACAAAATTAATTTGCCTGCATAGCAGCTGAACTGTGGCCCTGTGTGTTTGGCCCAGGCTGCCACACACTCTGCAGCTGGGGGTCAGCTCTCCTGAAACAGCCCCTGGGGATAAAAATGGAAGAGATAAAAGGGAGAAACAGGAGAGGAATACCTGCTTTTCATACAGAACTTGGTTCAGCACTGTGTGATGCTTTTTGCAGCTCTGTATGCTGGGACAAGCAGCCAAAGATTTGCTGCTGTTGTGTTAGTAGTGGTCACATTTGGGAGTGGTGCAAATGGCTGCACAGGTAAAAGGGAATGATTACTTTGCTCACAGCAAAGTAAACTCTAGAAAGTATCATCTGTGCTTTTTCTCAAACATCAGTTTTGGATTGACAACACTGGAGTTACCCACTCATCCCCATAGCATGTGCATATGTGAATTCTAAATTTACATGTGTGTGTTTTAGATTCCATCTCTATTGCAGAATTCACTGAATAAAAGTATGTGCTTTCTAGAATAAAGATAATTTTGTGAGCTGAAGTGCCCTCCAAGCAAGGCACTATCTCATGCTCTGCCCCAAGTATCAGTGATTGCAGCTATTGGACTCCATTATGCCTGCAGCAGAAAGTAGTGTACAGTCCTGTGCCATTTTCCCTTTTTTAATTCAATTTTTTTTTACCAAAAAGAGTCCTGTTGAGAACAAGAAGAAATATGCATTTTAATAAAACTACTAACTTTCTACCTTCTTTTTCGGGTCTTCCAGACACTTCCCTCTTCAAGTCTTACTTCTTCCTTTCCTTGATCCTTTGTTGAACATTATAATCCTGTGTTTATATCTGTCTGTTGCCAAAGAAATAACTGTTGCTAACTAAGCTTGAAACTTGCTTGAGGGATAAAGGAAAAGGTTATTCCTTGTGATTGTTTCATCTGTGTGAAAATAAAAAGTCTCCAGATGGGTTTCTCTTCAAAGGTCATGAATTCAAACTTCTCTACTAGAACATGAAAGAAGTAAGGTCCTTGCAGTGGCATTACACTTCCCTTTCTTCAAAGAGCAGGTCTGACAGTGTGCTGCTGCATCCTGCCTTCCCAACCTGCTCCAGCTCTGCCTCCACAGGGGTGAAGGATGGGTCAGGCTTTCTGCTCACCAGAGCTCTGCTACTGATACCCCAAAGCACCTGAAAGCATCAGAAGGAGCTCATGTGGTCAGTGCACTGTCAGTCACCCACTGCTCACCCAGGATTTGAACAGGGGCCCTGCCAGGGGATGTGAGGGGTGACTGTCTTGACCCCAAGGCCCTTATGTTTGTTTGCTTCCAAAAGTCCTTGTGTGTGTGTACTGCTGTGCCACTCTGCCTTGGACACACCTTTTAAAATCAAAAGCTAATGTATTGCATTTGCCTTAACTCTCTCTTTGAGATGTGTTACTGCAAACAACCTCGTCATTTAGATAAAGATGAGCTGGAGGGGGGGAAAACCACAGTGGTACTTTTATTAAAATCCAGGTAACACCTCACTTGTCTTTTTGCTTGCAAGAAGCAGTGAAAAGGAGTGTGGTTTTTTGCTTGTTTGTTTGTTTGTTTGTTTGTTTGTTTTTGTTGTTTCTTTTGTTTGGTTGTGGTTTCTTTTGCATTTAGCTTATTAAAAATGTTATTTTTATGAAGGAGGGGGTTGTTTAACCGTCTTTTCCATTGTAGGGAGAAACAAAGCAAAGAATTATACAAAACAATGCAAATTTAAAAGGAAGTTTGAGGCCCCTTGGAAGGCTGCTTTACATCCAGTGTAGTGTGTGGAAACCATGGTCACCCTTGAGTAGAACAATCTCTAATTCAGCAGCTACTTAATGAAATAGGGCAGTTGTAGCTGTGCTACAGCTGAGTAGCAGTAGATTCTTTGGTCTGCTAATTTTGGATAATTCTTGTCACTGAAAAATAAACCAAGCAAGCCCCATTCTGGTGGACATGTTCAACTGTGAGTAACTCTTTGTATCACTGGTCTTTAAAGCACTATGTAATGAATCTTTCTTCTTCCCTGCTCTTTCCTGTGTTTTACTTTCTTCTCCCCCATCTCTCTAATGAAGCCCTATCAATTTTTTAACAGTCCAGCTGTTCACCCTCTATTCTGTGCAACCTAAATCATTCCTTAGCATTTTTTCCTGAAAACACTTGAGGATCTGTAATGTGGGTTCAAAATTTCAATAGCTCTGCATGACTCAAAGCTTCCTACAGAAACATTCTTAGGTATAATAAGCTCCATAGCCATTTAGAGGGTAAGTAAATATGCTGCATATGGGTCAGCTGAGGAATAGACATTTTTTAAAGGTCATTAATAATTCAAAAAGAAAACAAGCAGTGAAAAAGATCCCATGGTAAGCCAAATTTTTCCTTTATACTAGACCCAGATTTAACTCTCATTTTTAAATGGTCTGCATTGTGGCAACATGATGGTCATGTAGAAACAATAAAGGAAACAAGAAATGTGATTATTTGAAAACTGGTATAAAAAATCAGTGTGTCACCTTGGATGGTCATGACAATTCGTTTGAATGCTCCTCTTCAGCTTGTCTTTGTAGTACTGTGTAACTTACTAGTCGTTAAAACAGTGAGTATATTTGAGTCAAGGTCCCCACAGCGCTGTGACCAGGCTCCTGTGATGGCTGCTACAACTTTGGGTCTGCAATGAAAAAGCTGCTGGAGGTACAGTAAGCCACAGGAAGGGCACTGCCTCAAAATGTTAGGCACTTTGTTGTTCTAGGCACACTCTTGCCCTTAGGTTTTATTTGCGGTTTTTTTTCCTCTGTGTCTTGTTATTTCTACTTGTGAAAACTCTTCTCTGTGAGTGGCATCAAATATTTACACAATGACAACACTGTCAGAGGTTGGACATTTTCAAAATTTTCACCACATCCAGAAGCATCTGTTTTACTCTTAGAATTTGCCTTGTGTTTTTGTCAGAGTTAGGAAGAGGAACCAAAAAGGAGGTAAGGAAGGACAGGAAGAAGGTAGAAGTGATAGCAGGACTGGGAGAAATGTGCAATGCTTCTGGTCTGGTTGTTTCAGCTTGTGCCCAGAGGCCTGTCCTTTTGCAGAGCAGAACATGGTTTTGCTGCTGAATTTGTATCCATAACCATACTGACCTTGAAATATCCAGATGTCTCCATACTTTGTGTGCTGGTCTTGGAAAAACAAATTGAGAGTGTTGGGAAACAATTGTTAGAGCACATGCTAGGCAGTAACAGTTGCTTTCCATAATTTTAATTAATTGCTGAGCTCTTTGAGATGTGCATGTGTTCGGGTTTGGGTTTTTTTAGAGTACTGGCCTCTTCAGAAGTAGCAGGATGTTGGGATCCACACTGATTCCTAATTTGACTATCAGCCACAGATTTATTTTTTTTTCAGGAAGTTTTTCGTCAGCCATGTCATAAAGACAAATCTGCTATGACTTGATAAAAAATTAGTCTGAATACCAGCAAGTGTAAATGATGAGAAGCAGAGCTGGCTGGTCTCCAGCTCCCCTTCCTGTTTTCCTTATTAATACTGATTTTTGGGTAATGTCTGACTCCAAAGCAACTCTAAAACATCACAGTAGTGACCAAGTCCAACAAGGCCAGGTTTCAATCTTGTCTCGTGTCTGGAGAGGGTCAGATATGTCCTTTCAAAACCTGAGGCAAGTGCAGGATGAGACTATGACTCTGCCTGCCTGTTCCTAATGATCTCCTGTAAAGAAAACAGATGTTGAATACAGATTTTCTTGGAAGTGCAGTATAGCAGTAATTTAACAGACTGGAATTTGGTTACAGCATGCTGACCTTTAGCAATCCTCTCATAATTTATAGTAGCTTTCTGGTTAAAAACTTGCTTGGATAAAACCTTCATTTATCTCCAATTTTGACCTGAAATTCCTTAAATGAATGTGAAAATAAAGTTTTCTGGGGTTTTTGTTCCTTTATAGATTCAGTTTCCTAAGTATCCACAAGAAAATCAAAAGCAAATATTTTCTGGGATAATTAAAGCCAGTATTTAAATAAGTAAGGGAATAAGTCCTATAAAAATATGCAGTTGGAAGCAAACATTGAGGAAAAAAAATATGTTGCAAACCATAAATTGAAATATTTACCTCAGCTTGGAAAGCTCTGGGAGGATGACGTGTGATTCAAGGAGAGAAATGGAGGAATCCTGATTTCTGCTTCCTGGCCTGACTTAGCACTGACTATTTGTGGAGCTGAGTTCTGCCCTGCAGTCCCTCCTCTGGCACGGAGGCTGGTGCCCAGTTCTTTGAGAGCTGGTTTCTCTCAGTCAGCACTCAGGGTCACCTGTCTTTGCCAGGGGCTTCTGTCCTTCTGGGAAGTTTGAAGCTGTACTGACAGGAAGCAAGCAGTGGAGGGTGGCTTTTTCCTGTGGCTTCAGATGTTGCTGAGGTGCTGCCTGAACTCAACCCGTTTCACTTGGAGCAGGGATTGAATCACAAGCAGTGATCAGTGTGTTGCCCCCTAGACCGTGGTTCTGTCCCTAAATTCTGGAAGAGAATTCTAGCAAGCACTTTAACTTTTCCTCATTTTGCTTATGGTTAAATATTTCATATAAGGTAAATATTTTTAAATGCTTTTCTTGTGGATCACAATTGCCTTAACCATCTGGATTTTCACACTGAATCCCCGCAGGACAAAGCTGTGTCTCGGTTGCCCAGATTTCAATTTTAAATTTCCCTGGGAGCTTTAATAGTGTTGTTCCAAGCAGGGAGGTGGGCACTGAAAATGCAGTACTTAATCATGGAAAACTTTTGTTTAATTTCAGTGGATAAGATGTGCCATGCTGGTTCCTAAAATGCCACTTTCAACGGGACACAAAGGAGCCCTTGGCCCCTGTGACAGCTCGACTCTTATTACCAAGGGCACAACTTGTGCTTCTGCTCATGGGCATGGCTACTTACCAACGTAACAGTGCCAGCTGAGAGTATGGTAAGGTTAGTAATTCATTATTTTGTAAATTGTTTTGTTACTGGGGCTATAAAAGGTGTTTCATCCTTCAAGCCTGGGTCAGTTTGTCACAAAAATACCCTGCGGTCACAGGAGGCTGAAAAAGGTGATTTCTAACTTCCTGTGCTTTCAGCAATAACTTCCAACCCCGATTTACAAAGCACAGAAAAAAAAAATCTGAGGAATGTACTCAATGGCTATTGAGCAAAGCCCAGCTCCTTTCAATGGAAGTAACCAAGTAACGCTGAAACCCTGAGCTCTGCCCTCCCCTGCCAGCTGGGGAGGGGCTGCTTGGAGGGCTGCCCTCCCCTCCCGGTGAACCCCTCCTCAGCACAGGACTGTAAGAACACGTGCATCCACCCCCTTACAAGGGAAGGCAATCTCTCTCCTTGAGTTGGAAGCATTAAAGCATTATTGTTCTGCGTTCATTTTGTGTTGCTACTGAAATTTTTGGGCATGCAAGAGTAAAAATTGATATTGTATAAAATGCTGTGTTAGCTGAGAGCTGTTGTAAAAGGAGCTGCTGCATGTGCTGTTTCTGGGAGAGGAGCCTGGAATAGCAGGGCCACTGCTGTGCTGGCACAGGGAGCTTGCACTGCTATGCGTGGTGTGACCTTGAGGTCTTTGGCATACAGAGAGGGATGAACAAAGTCATTCTCTCTGGCTGGGATTGAGTTAGGAATAGGGGCAGTGGTTTTACACTGAGAGAGGGTAGAATTAGACTAGATATGAGAGGGACTTCTTCACAGGGAGGGTGGTGAAACAATGGAACAGGCTTTCCAGAGAGCTGGGAGGTGCCCCAAGCCCTGGAAACATCCAAGGTCTGGCTGGGTGGGGCTCTGGGCAACCTGTTCTGGTTGAAGTTGCCCCTGCTCTTCAATTGCTGGAGAATTGGCTTCGATGGACCTTTAAGGTCCCTTCCAACCCAAACCATTCTGTGATTCTAGAGAGCACTAGGTTTCGCCTGTAATGGAGAATGGCCTGTAATAACATGGGAGTTTATATTTATTTAAGAACTTCAAAGTGCTTCGTTTTTATATCTTCAGAAGTAGAAGAAACAGAGGAACATGTGACAAGCAAACACTTCAGTACCTGAAGTTAGATTGACATGCTGCTGAAAATACTTAGCAGGGCTGGTAATGCTGCACAGCATGGGCTGGGGAGGTGTTCAATTTGCACTGGCGACATGGGCAACCTTGTGTGGACTTTGTCATGTCTGGAGTGGTAAGCAACAGAAAGGGGGGCATTTCATCTTGTGTAGGTAGGTGGGATCTCTAGTATAAACTGGAGCTGAATGTGGTTCATTAAAAACATTTCAGTGGAATTGGGAGCATGTTAGGCTGGTGTGAGAAATTTAATTGAGGTATAGGGTAAGAGCGTGCAAGATACACAAAGTCAATTTGCCCAGGTTGCAGAATGTTGCAAACAGCCATACAAACTGTACCTATAGCTATCCTTTTACAGAGCTATTGCTGCTTTTGTCACTGTCTGAGCTTAGCAAGATTTTTCACTGTTCAGAGAGGCAATCTGCGTTCAAAAAATTACCCAGGGTTAAAAAGTTTATTGTAATCTGTTCTTGGATTGAATTTTTCCTGTTGGACTACCTGTGAAACTGCTGTCTAAGCTATGACATTAAGCAGAAGAATCTAAAGAAAATGGGGTAAATTTATTTAACTGCCTTGCCAAGTTCCCTCTCTCATGCAGGGATTCAAATCCCTATGAGTTATTTGCACTGCATATATGTTGGTTTACACCCAAGATACGCTCTGAAGTAAGTTAACCAGGCTTCTGTGTGGGCAGGGAGCAAGTTTTTCTGCTCTGCTTCCAAGTGTGGACAGTAGGATAATGTGCATCAGAAACCAGGACCCACATGAAATGCAATTGCAAGCCAGTTTGCACCATTTGCATCACCTACCCCACGGATTGTGCCACCTACATAAATAACAAAGGCAGTGTAAAATTATCCCGTCTGCAGGTGTCTGTGTAAAAGCATTAGCTGGTGCACAGTGGCTGTGGCAGAATGCATCAGAAATTCAAGTTACCTTTCATAACACACTGACTGTTAGCTTTCACTGCATCTGTAGCACTGTCATGGCAGTGACTGAGACATTGCCTTCACCAGAGGCCATGTTATTACCCTAAATAAACTTAACCGGAAACTCCAGTGTCACAAAAACAAAGTGAAGTTTGTCTGGATCTCTCCCACTAATGCCCTTTGCAGCTGTGTCTATGCAGTGAATCAGAAAGGAGGAAAACCAGGAGGTAAGTGGAGAGCAGGAGCTCCTCCAAAGGGAGCTGCCTGCTGGGCACGGTGCTGGGGCTGTTTGTGGCAGCTGCTCCTCAGCTGTGGTGAGTGAGCAGAGCACGGTAGCTCTCAGGGAGGCAAAGGTCTGACAATCCCATCAAATCTGTGGTATCCATTTCAAAAGTGCCAGAGCCATAGATAGAGCCTGGATGTTTGACTTCCTGTGAGATTTGTTGGGATGCTCTGTAAGTGGCTGCAGAAAATTAGGTCCTGTGTTGCTGAGCTCCTGGATAGCAGAGATCCTTCCAAGTGAAGTACCCTGCTGGTACTATGGGAAGAACAGCCTTTGAAAGGGCAACACAGCAAAAGCTAAAAATTAAAAAATAAAAAAGTGGTGCAGCACAGTTAAACATTGTCTGGCCAAATACTATTGCTGAGACGTTAACAGAACTGTAAGGATAGAAATACCTAATCAGTCAGAAGAAGAGAATGCATTAAAAAACCACCTCTATTAACAGATTTTAAAGAAAACAAGGAGTGGGGGGGATGCTTTTGGTTAGTCCTTTTGCCTGTCTTTCCTCCAGTGTTGGCTCATGTTTCTTGCTGGTTTGGTGTTTTGAGCATCAGAATTGTTGTCATATTCTTGAAACTTAAAAGCAAATGGGAAATTAGCAGTCCCAATCCAGACCTTATTTCCTGTGCTACAATGCAGAGACAACCCAAGGGACCTTTAAGGTCAGTAAAACAGGCATTCTTTATCCCTCTGTTTAGAGGGGGTTTTTTACTTACTTGCTCAGCCTCAATGTTGGCAGCTGGCATTGTATGTATTTTATCTTGATCTTTGGCATTACCTTCCATGAATGGAGCTCTATTCTTCCTGTCCTTAGCCTGTGCACTGAGTAGCTAAAGGCAACCTACCTGTTGCTAGATGGAAAAAAAATACAAAAAATCTTGTGTAGAGCAGAGCATTGGTGTTTCTGAAAGAGTGCTCAGGTATAAAGTCAGAAGAAACTGCTGGATGGCCTCCTTTCTCCCTGCCTGTCCCCTTTGGCTCTCCCCTGAGCTGAATGAGTGCCTACACTGTTCACTTGTGCCAGGGATCTGATGCTGGCAAAGCCTGGCTCAGGACCTTGTGTCTCTCTGGCCCATGTCTGGCTAACACACCATGTGCAGATGATGTGATCAGGGGGATGTAGACCATGTCCTGATAGAAGTCGTCCCCTCAGGACAGCACAAAGGAGAAAATTTGTCTTTTTTGCTATGGCCAAAAAGTTTCAAGGAGCTGGAGTGAGATGGATCTTGACAGTCATAAAATTTTTAAATAAAAAGTTATCCTTAGCTAAGTTTCTGCTGGAAAGAAAAATGGGTCAGGAAAAGATCTTGGATTTTCTTTTTACAATGTCCATCCTAGAACAGCATAAAACTGACATGTTTAATCCCACTAAAATCAACTGATGGGTGAGCTAAGATGATGATATCATCATCTGCAATAACTCTGACAAAGCTGATGGAAAAGTGGCTCTTGGTTTAATGGAATAAACTCTGTTTTCCCCACTGGTACTATTTCGTGTTCATTTTAAGCAGAAGACAAGGAGTTCTCCAGCATTCATCTTCATTAGTTGCATATTTATGATCAAGTCTCTTGACTTCAAACTTTACAGTTGGCTGTACTTAAGCGAAACTCCATAAAACTAGATAAGGGAGCTACCCCAACTTTTTTTATAGCAACTTTTAACTGTTGCAGATGAACATTATGCTGATTTATTAAAAAAATTATATACTTCTACCAAGTGAGTTGCTACCTAATTGATTTCCTACAACGTTGTCTAAAAGCCCTCTGAAGCAATTTGAGTGAAACTTGATAACCAGATTTGAAGTGTTGCTGACTTAATTGAATTATTTGTAGTTTGGATAATTAATTGAAATCTCATCTATCTGGAATGAATAAGTAGCATTACTCATTTGATAAAGGTTGTATGGCCTCTCTTGAAATGGTAATTCTTCACTGTTACTTTTAAAGTATCTCTGGTAACAGCCAAACAAATATACAATTTATGCTATCACTTAAAACTATGTTAATCTACTGGCCAGCTTCAGATTTTAGTTAAAAATGTCTGGTAGCACTGGAAAAACATACCTATTTGGCAAACTGTCAACTTTTTTCTGGGTCAATGCTCATAAAAATATCTTCTATTTACCAAGATTAAACAATAGCAGTTTGTTTTCCATTTACTATCATAAAACAATCATGGCACGAAATCTGGTACATTCTGCTAAGAAATATAGGTCCAATTAGTTCATTTATTTCTGTCGACTCTTTGTCCAGGCCTGCATTTACAGCTTTTGATGGTTCCAGATTTATTTTTATGGATTCAATTTTAGCTCTGAAGACTGGAACAATCTAGTGTACAATCTATCATTCCAGTAATATTTTTTTCAGAGATTAAGCAAGACCGAGTCATCTGTTGTATTATATATTTGTTTCCTTTTAAAGCAATAGCAATTATATATTTACCTGAATTTGATTGATTGAACATTTCTGGGTTGTTACGTTTCTGGACTGAACAAATAGTTCTGCACATTGTTTTCGTGTAACAACTGGTGTTTTAAGCAAGTAGAGCCTCAGTGTGATGTTAACCAGAATATTATCTGTTTGGGTTACAGGATTTTCTTACATAATACTTTTTGCTGTTACTTCCAGCGTTCGGCAGCTGTTAAACAAATATTGTTCCAGAGTGTCTGCAGATTTCAGTGTTTAATTTCCCCATGGCTATTGTTTGTCATTCAACAAAATATAAGTGTGGAAGGTTGATCAATAGGAAACGAAAGTGGCTTCATTAAACAGTGTCTCAGAAAAAGCTACGCCTTTGTAATCAATGTTTTCTCTAGCTCTCACTCCAAAAGAGGCAGTGTAGGAAGCAATAGTTATTTTTAAAATAGGAATTATTTTTTTACTTGATGACATAATAAAAATACCAGGAGGTTCATGGATAGACCAGGTCAGTAATAATATGTGTAATGCCCTATGAGGAGCCCCTTCATGAGACTCTTGGTGAAGGTTTGTTTCCTAGTAGAAGTTTGGAGCTCCTGTGCCCAAGGTATAGTTTTTAAATGACATTTACTTAATCTTATTTACTTAATCTTATTTACTAGGTTGTTGTTGTGAATTACATTTACTTTGTCTTAAGCAGTGACTGCTTTGTGCTGTGAGAATTTAGAAGTGGAATTAGTTCATGAAAATCATGGCAGGCAAAAGAGTTTTAGAATATAAAAGTCCCTAAGTAGACTGAGGGGAGTGCATCCCTCTCATTGCTAGAAATGTCTGACGGTTTCCTCTAGTCACAGAAATGTTTACAAGTTCATAAGTGATGCTTGCCATCTTTTGAACTCTGCCTAAAAAGCAAAGCTCCCAACAGCTTAAACAGACAAGTGCTAGTGTTTCACAAGTGTGAGGGGGAGCAAGCACAAAGAACATGTGAAAAAGAATAAACATACATGTGTAAAAATACAGCCACTGAAGATGAAACACAATGCCCTGGTCAGAATGTGCCTTGGACACAAGACTGTCAAATGACCTTCCAAACCCTCCTGTTGCATGCGACTTGCACTGGACCATAAGTGAGCAGGTTCATTTTAACAGAAGTTCTAGCACTTTGCCTTCAATTACTTGGGAAAAAAGAACAAAAACCAACCAAGTTTTTTTTCCTCCTTTCTTTTTCATAACTTCGCAGCAAGAGATGCTACAGAAGGGGAAGGAAATGAAACTTGAATCATGAACTTTAGAAAGGGTACAAATAAAATGTCCAGGCCATTAATTAAACCCATTTCCAAATGAACAATCTCTTGTCTGTGTAATTTCATTATCAACAATTTGAAAGGGCTCAAATATTTCCTCCAATGTTTTAACAGCAGATGTGGGCTAGACTACATTAATTGAGAGAGATTGTTTTTCCAGTTGCCAGGAAACAGACAGCTTTCTTCGAGAATGCAGTGTTGTGCTCACAGCCACAGCATCCTCCTGTTCTCCTGCAGGGTTTGGGAAGTCAGTGTTCTGGTAACTAAGCCACCCCTGACAGGAGTGGAATGAGCTCAGCTCCACTGATGGATAGAGAGTACCAGTAGACAACAGCTGATGTTCAAAGACGTTGAACATTTAAAGAGAATACTTCAGTTCTGCCAATGACTTTATACCTTGAGGAAAGGGAATTAGATTTTCATGATGAAAAGAAGGGAAGATACATATTTAAGTGAAGATTGCTGTCAGAAAGGTTTAATAGACTAATAATAAACCCATTCCAAGCTGGCTGCCAGGTACTGTGAAAAATTCTGTTCACATTGTCTGAGTGCTGTAGTTACACTTTGTGAGTTTGCTTCCTGATGCCAGTGATTCTGATGTCTCGTTGCCCTTTTTCTGACACAAAATGGGCCAGGAAATCTGGAATCTTTAACTCATAATACTAAGAAGCCAAGAATTGTGATTAGCTTTGAGCTAGGAATGTTTAATTGAATGGATGATGGATGCTTGATAACCTTTTCTGATGTGGTGTGTTCTTATGGTATTTTCCACTTTGTAATTGAGGTATTTGTTTATTAAATTGCAGTCATCACTTTTGTCAGTCATCCATGCCTTCTTCTATTTCTAGCTGCTTGTTTCCATCTCAATCTTCTCACCTTCCTACTTCCAGTCTACCAGCTTGCTGCTTTAGGAACTTGTTCTCTGTAATTCTCTACCACACCTCAGGGGCTGAGCAGGGGAACGTAGCTCCTCGAGGTGCTCAGTTCTCAGCTCAATGCGGCGCTAAAGGAAGGAGAGTTCTGATTCTGTGTGCTGAGCAAGCAACCTTTTCCCCTCTCCTTGTACCCTTTTTCCCCTCTCCTTGTACCCAGCCCTGCCTCATCCTGGCAGAGGTGCCTGATGGCCTGGGCTGGTGGCTGTCACCAGGCTGCCCTGCTCCCTCACTCAGTGCTGTGGCACAGACCCTGCAGCCACTGCTCCAGAGGGAGCCCCTGGGGCTGCAGGCCTGGAGAGCAGGAGAGGCTCTGCTTGCCTGCTGGCTTGTGGCATGTCTCTGGGCTCTGCTGCTACCTGCATTTTCAGCACTGGCAGCAACAGAAGTTTCCATTGGAAGCGTTTATTTTGAAAAGTTTTACAATCTGCTGTAGCAATGTCTTTTGTTTGGCCTAGAGAGAAACATGCCAACCTTCACCTTCTGTGTCTTAATGCCTTTTGGTGGCTCTAGGCTTCCTGACTGAATAGTATCTGTCTTTTTGTAACATACAGTCCTCTGGAGCAATTACCCTTAGAACAAGATTACTTGACTTTCAGCAAACTTTATCCTGGATAATCTGGAGAATTAGTTCAACAGAGTTTATGTTAGAGAATGTCAGACCAGGTTTTTTAAAAAAGGGACCTAGAGATCTAAAATGCAAATTAAGACCAAAAGTATCATGTAAGATGAGCCTCCAAGAGCTCCAGTCATCACATACACCCAGACATCCATGGGTATCCCTACTTTTCCCAGAGAAGCTGTGTAGGCTCTGGGAGTTGTGTTCAGCCTGGTCAGAGCCACTGCATTTGTAGATAAGCCTCTCTGCCACCTGGGATCCCTCATGCAGAGCCTGCCTGTGGGGCTGATTTATGAAATGTCATGTGAGGATGAGTAAGATTCAGTGATTAAAAGGAGGTCAGCAAAAAGCACACAACTGCCTCCCTACTGTCCCTGAAAAGGCCAGTAGGTTGCAGAAGGGAGCATTGTTATTGAACAACCTGGAGGCCCTCACTGGGACGTGAGAAATGAGCTCAGCACTGTTTGCAGACAAAAGGAACTGCAGTTCACATTTTTGCTGGAGAGGAAAACAATAAACTCTGCAGCTCCTTTGCTAAAGGGACCCCTTCACCCTTCCCTGTTGTCTTGGTTTGACAAGACAGGTGTCTGCCAGGGAAACTGGGGTTTCCCTTAGAATAGAGAATGCAAACCCCCCACCCCTGCCAAATTATAAATTTTCAATTAAGGGCTCTCAGGCAAAGATTTGGGAATAGGAATAACAGTTCTTTACTAGGAATATCAATAATACAAATGTGGTAGGAAACAAAACTACCCCACCAAACCAGCAAACAAACAACAACAATTTGGGAAAGCCCTGACAGAATCAGAGCTGCCACCTGGCACCCTGTTAGTCAGGGTGTTGGAAGCAGTCCAGAAGTGAGTCCTGGGATGACAGACGTGGCTCTGTTGGAGCAGGGACGATCCTGTAGCCAAAAAGGGTCTAGGAGTGATGAGGAAGGGTCTAGGAGTGATGAGGAGGGGTCCAGGGGTGAGGTGATGGTGAGATGGGGTCCGGCGATGATGAGATGGGGTCTGGCGAAGATGAGATGGGGTGCCGTCTTCCTCCCAGGAATCGGGGTGAAGCAAGTGAAATTTGTCCCCGGCCGGCTCAGTTTTCCCGGCAGCGATTGTAGACTCCCCTCACCGGGTGGGGCATCCCACAATAGGACCATGCATGCAGATGGGGCTCTGGGGGGAGCGGGTATAGTCCGGGGGTATAGTCTGTTGATGGCCCATTACCCAAAAGGCACCCGCCCCTCCCCCCCGTCCCCCTCCTTCCAAAGTTACAAGAAATAAAGAACAATTCCCCAACTGCTTTCAGCAGATGAAAATAGAATACACATTTTTGATTCCATAACCCAGGACACCTGTGAAGCCCACGAAGCCATGGTGTGCCAATAAGATATGCACAGGGCCAGGAGGGCCTGGCACTGTGGTCTCACCATAAGAGAGATTTGCCTTTAGGGCACATAAATTCTTATTTCTGGTTGCTCAGACAGGAGCTGCTGCTATATTTTGTGTGGATGCTGGGAAAGCAAAGGTATTTGTACAAGAGTGGACTCAGAGTCCCTGTCTTGAGCCCTGCATTGCTGTTGTGGGGTAAGCTTGTTCTTCCCTGGAGAATAACATAGACATTTCACTTCAAAGCATATTTGGTCTACAATTTGGCATTTGGATGGTGCTAACATCTGGAGAAGCTTTTGAGATGCTCTTCCATGTGGATGCTGTACATGGCAACCACAGATGTTGAAGCCTTTCACTGCATAGGGGATGTGAGGACTCAACTCTGGTTTGCAAATTCCATTCCTGCAGCTGAGCACCACCTGTACCATCAAATGGAGCAGCCATTTGAGCAGCCTCAGCACAGTATAACTGGGGCTGTCATGGTAATGCTCAAATGAACTGTGGGATGGGTTAAGGCTGTAATACAGTAGGCCCTAGGAGATGTGATTTGCAAGATAATGTAATTTGCTCGCTATAAAATGGAAGAGCATTCTTGGCATTTTATAGAAATAAACATTACAACTTGGCACTCCTGAGAGATTAATTTGTGCCCGAAAATAATATTGAAGCTCCTTTTTATCAATACTTCATTGTAATTGGAGCTATCTGTAAGCTGTGTCTCTTCTTTCAATTAGAAGCTACTGGACAGCTCAGCTGAAATTCCCTTCCTTGCATTATCAAACCACAAGTTCACTCTTCAAAAAGTAAATGTTTTTAATATTCTGTGCAAGCTACAGGATTAAATTCTCATGTTTTGTGTTCCTCCAACAATCTGTTAGTCAGAACAGGTGGACAAAAATATGCCCTTTGTGTTAGTGTTTACTGGTTTTCTATGTTACCAAAGTAATTTTTCAGCAGCTTGCTTGTGGGTTCAAGGTGTCCATTATTAAGGATTAGACATATTTGACTTGAACCTGCAGTAGCTAAATGCAAAAAGTGTAATATGCTCTGTTCCTTGACAGTGCTGGGAAAAGTTCCAAAGGGCTGGACTGAAGAGAAGAGATATAATGACCATACATGGGGGTAAAAATAGCATGAGAGACTGATTGGGAATCATACATTCAGCCTACAGCCATTAAAGGGAAACAGTAAGCTGAAGCAGAAGCCTTTTGATCTTTTGCTTGTCAGACTTCTCAGACTTCTCAGAAGTGCTTGTTCTTACTCTGGTATCTTCAAGCTGACTTATTCTTCCAGGCCAGGGAGCAGTACTTCATGCATCCTTGCCCCTCTTTCTCGTAGTGCCTGCCCACCCTTGAGCAGCCAAAATCGCATCTTTGCCTGGCAAAGAACTGTTTCTTAAATCAAAGCATCTCCAAGACCAATATTGTTCTATCAGCTACACAGAATGAAGCTGCCCATTGTTACAGCAACATCTTCTCATCACTCCTGCATGTATCTCTCTTGCCTCAGCTGTTTACTTTTCCTGGCTGGCACTTGGCTGTAACAGTTCATTGCTGATCCCTGTGCATGGTGTATACAGTTCTCAACCTTCAGCAACAGCAAAGCCCTTCAGGGGCTGCATTTTGATCTTCTGAGAAAATGTTTCTTTTATTCCTGTCATCTCCATGGCATTTCTCTCTTCACTGTGCTTAAGATAAGTAAAATTGCATTTTCTTCCAGTTTTGACACTTCCTTAAACTGTGAGAATGGGGGGCTATGAAAGATATCCTATTGTTCATTTGCTGGTTGGTTTGTCTTTTTCTTAAAGCCATCATGTTTCAGTTCCTACGTTTCATGCAGTCACCCCTCCTCGAAGGTGTGTGACATGTGGCTGTAATATGTTTGTAGCCAGAATTTTCTCTGCAACCAGCACACACAGAGCAAGATGACTTTTTTTGTGGTTCTGCAGTGGGATACAGCTGCAGAGTGCATCCAGCCAGGTAATATGAAGGAAACTTTTCATAACAATACCTGGAATTACAGGATCCTAATTCTTTTCAAACTTTAAACAAATGGCCTTGAGCTTCTTAAGAAGGAATTTTTGGGTTTTGTTATTTTAAGTTAGTTATGTCTGAAGGGAACCACATGCTGTCGTCTCAAGTCTAACTTAACAAGCTGTAAAAAAACTTGCACAACTGTGTGCAAATAAACAGCTGTTAAAACCACCCAACCAACAGAGAAACCAAATCTGATAGAAATGAAACAGCAGAAACTATGTTCATACTTATTCAAAAGCCAAAATTACATGGGATTTTTCCCTTATCCTTCCCCTCTTCCACTCTGTATTGAACTGATTCAGATGCTTTCTTAGGAGGAGAGGGTAGAGACCCCTGAGAAGTGTCTGGGTTATGAAGAGGTAAGAGCTCTCTGAGAAAAATAAAAGCCAAGTTATTCTGTTTGAGATTTGTTTGCCATTGTGTCTTCCTGTGCACATGTGCAAGTGTGTGCACCTTTGAGGATTACTGCTATACTGTACACCTTAGCTTTTTCTCAGATTGTGATTATTCAGAAAGAAGTGTGGGCTGCTGAGCCTGTCAATGAATTCACTGTGTGCCATCGTTCAAAGCCTGGCATTGGCCTCACCCAGGATGCATTTGGCATACAATGTGCCTTTCTTAGAGTCTCATCATGACATTTGCATACTCTGCAACATCCATTTTAAGTTTGCCTTTTTTTTTTTTTCTGAAATGTCTTTACTTGCTTTGAAGAGAAACATAGTGAGGAATGTTGTCCTTTTGTTAGCAAAAAGAGGGTGAAGAAACAGCGAGCTCTTGCATTTGTTAGTGCTTTAACTGATTGAAAGGCACAGAGCCACACTGTTCCCTGTAGCTCTGCACATTCACCAGCCCAGAGCTCAGCAGCTGGAGTTTGGATCCACTTCATCCACTATCCACTCCTAGTAGCCAAAATTGCTGCATATGTGTGGCTGTATACCTGTCCTCTCTGTGCCTGTGGTGGGTCCTTGCTTGTTTTACTGAAGGAATATGGAAGAAGGTTTGAAAGCAGATCTCCTGCAGCCAGGCCACAACCTGAAGAATAATTTCACTTGTGCTCTCCTTTCTCATTTCTCCTCAACCTACCTCTCTCTCAAAATCAGAGGACACTGACCTTTAACCTTTCAAAAGCACTTCTGGAAGCCCTGCCTTGGTTTGCCGGTACGCACTGCTTTTTGGAGAAACAGGAAATCAGCTTGTGCTATTTTAATCCTGGTGCTTTCATATAAATATGTGCTATTATTTTTAACAACTTTGCGGAAGGAAAAATATGTTTACAAGCACCAAAAATTGTGTCTCCAGTACAAAATATTAATCCGAAAAATAGTGCTGGAAACTTGATACCGCCTCATAAAGACTGTAGGGTAATGCCACTGTTGTTCATGCCACTTTCATTGGTTCTGATTCTTAGTTCTTCTATCTGTGCAAAATATAAAGGCGGTGTCTATGTCATCTTTTCATGGATATTACTAGTCGATATTTTAGGGATGGCTGAGTTGAAAAATTAAAGGGCTGAAAAGCACAGTTCTTCTTGCCTGGCATCCTTCACACTCCGGTCTAAAGCACAGCCATAATCACAGCAGGAACTTTGTTGAGAACAAATAAAAGTGAAAGGGTAACATAGCTGGAATTTCTTCTTCGAGTCTCCCACTACTATAATCTTTTTCCATCCAAACACTTATTTCAAGCAACCACAGTATGTTTCACTAAATTTTTTACTGGACACATTAACTGCACTTTAATGGCTCTTGCATAGCTGATGTATTTGTAGCTCTAGGGGAAGGAAAAGCAAGGCCACTTTGATATCAGTTTATGTAACACAGATTTTGTTTCTTGGAAGGCTCAGGGCCATTAAGAGTATAAACTATACTGGAATATGTTCCATATGGCAGTTTCTCAGGTATTGTGATAGCTAATCCAAGTTAATAATTAAAATTCAATTCTATCACTTTTTCCTTCAGGATGCAAGCAAGGGTTGGAGGTTTCCTTTTAACACCATATCATCTTTTCCTGAGTATGTTGTCCTGTCCTTACCACCACAGCATACTTAATATTTTATTGTGTAATATTTCATCTGGGTAAATAGCAAAAGGAAGGAGGGTTCATTTGTTCTCTAAGATATTTTTTAATAATATGAGCCCACAGTGATATCAGTGACTGATGGAGCACTAACAGCACTGGCAGCCCTAAGACCCTGTTTCCAGAGTAGCAGTGGAAAATGTCTTCTGCTCTCTTTCTTCTAGCTGCACATTTTGATGATGTTTTTATCTTGGTTTGGGCAGCCACAGAGATGCTGTCCCTGTGCTCAGCAGTTGCTGTGCTTAGCATGAAGTATTTTTGGAGTTGTCCATGTTGGAGGGACTTTCATAGGCTGAAGGTATAAGTGTAGCCATGAAAGCAAGATGAAGCTCAGAAACCCGGTTCAATGCTCTTGAGACATTTCACCTCCTCAGTTATAGAACACAAGGTTTTTGTCTGCCTGCCTGGCAGGATGCTGATCTCATGAACATTGGATGGTGCATCCCCTGTATTGAGCCCATAAAGGAGCTATCACCAGTACAAACACAGGAACTAGCTGTAAATACTCAGAAACCTGAAGTCTCAAAATTACTGTACTTCAGGTCTGTTTGTTGGGATTCTGTGCCCATAAAAAGTTCTGCTAGGAAAAAAAAGCCATGCATAAAATGGAAAATATTCCAGTGTTCTTCAGTATATGGAGCTAGGTCTTTGGTGTCTTATCACCAAAGTGAAAGAAAAGGTTTAGTTAGACTGTGTTACCTAAAATGTGAAAGAAATTAAGTGCAATTCCCACCTGGCAGGGCAGCTTCTCCTCACGGGTGTAGGTAAAGCTGTACAGGCTTGCTCAGGGCAGAGCTGCAATTTAGTGACTCTTGGATGTGACCACCAGCTAATCTTCACAAAGACCCCACAATATCAGCTGCTATTCTTTGGCCTAAAAATGCCAAACTAAAAAGAGTTTAATTTAAAAGTTTCCAAAGATCTGTTGCAGGAGAAGTTGGAGATTCAGGAATATCCGTTTGCAGATGCTTTCACACACTGTCAGGAGTGGTGTCCAACCTGCTCTCTGGCATGTGGGCTGATGGACTTGCCCTGTGCCAAAGATTTTCACGTTCTGTGTTTTTTCTACTGCGTAACTGTCAGACAGCTTTGGAGTTCACAGTGGGAGCATTCAGACGTAGTGCAGCTGTGCCTGTTGCTCCAACAACTACTTCATATCCCAGCAGGTCACGGAACAAGACAAAAAGCAGCTGTGCTGCCAGTCCAGAAAGCATCTTCCACCTGGGAAGAAAATGGCTGTGCCAGGAGATTATGTAAATTGATTCTCCAAAGTTACTAGGAAAATTATAATTTCTACTTAATACTGTAAACTGCATGACCAGAGCTAGCCCATTGCTTACATGGGCAATACTTTTGAATTAAGATGTTATTTTCTGTATTTTTACTGCCATGAGATAATAAGCTAAGTTAAACACCTTTGACGAGCGTGCATCTGACTTCAGATTTCAGCAATTTATTACTGAAGATTTACCAATGAAAAATGTTATTAATGGAAATAGCTAATCAGACAAAACAAAGTTAAAGGGTTTTTTTTTTCAAACAATGCATGTTTATGGCAATGTTTTGGCTTGTGATAAAAGGAAAAAAATGGGGAATTTTGAGGATCATCCTCTTTTTCTTCTGACACAACTTTTCAGGTATTCAAAACCAGTTGCTTTCTCCTTTCAAAGGCTTGAGTGTTTGTGGTCAGCAGCCCAGATTTGCTGACACCTGGGACCAGAGCTGCTACCCTTGCCCCACACTTGCCTGAGACACTGTGTGCAAATTTAGATGGGGGCACGGGCAGCAGCTCTGGTCCCAAGTGTCAGCAGATCTGGTCTGCTGACCAGCCTGGGGAGATTTGCCAGATTTCTGCCCATATCCAGCGTCTGAGGGGGTGAATACTGCACCAATCTTAAAGGGACTTTGCTTTATTTCCTCCTTCCTTTTGGATTAATGCTTTATGGGAAAATAGACTGTGAATCTACATAACTGATAGGTTTGTTTGTGCTTATCAGAAAGCTTAAAATTCAGAAGAAGCAAAAACACATCCTGTTTTCTCTGGGGAGAAAACCTACCTGCAGGGATTGAGCTGATTCAATTTATTTTATTATTATTACATTATTTATTCAGTCGATCTGGAAGAAAAGAATTAGATTTTATTTTTAGTTACTTTAATTTTTATATTTCTTAGAGGAAAGCGATAACAGAAGCCAAATTGCCAGGTACATTTTACATTTGCTAAAACCAACCCAGCAGGGAGGAACAGCAGCTTGCCACTTCTAGTCAGGAAGTCACTGCCTCTCCCATAGAAGTTCACTGGTTTTAAGATGTTTGAACTTGTAATAAATTTTTGCTATTGGTTGTTGGGAGATAGTACCTATGTATTAGTTTATTAAACATGCCACAACTCCATGGTGGTTTTTGTAAGCTCTGGGTAATGGGCCAATTTGAGCAAGTTTAGTGTTTTTTCTCTGAAACTGCCTTATCATCCTGTGAGGAGGGTGCCCAGAGTTCTGAGGTGTCTTTTTGTTCCCGTTCATTCTAACAGAAAAGTTTGGCTGTGCCCAAGGACAAGATCTCCTTCCCAAAGTCCTTCTGGAGTGTCAGCATGCATAATGTCCCCTGGACACTGGTGGGGACAGTCCCTGCAGGGCTCGGAATAGCACAGAATGCTCTCTCCAGGGCAAACAGTTTGGAAAGGCTGAATCACTTAAAATCCCATTTATACAGCAAACTGGTGTAGTCAAGGAGTAGGAGAGTCAAGAATCTAGAAGTGTTTAATATACTTTTGCAAGGAATATTTGACAGTTTCTTATTTGTGTGATGTTTAGGAGAGATAATTGCTGTCTTTCACCTCCCTTCTCTAATCCATTTCCTATGTGTTAGCAAAGGGTAAAAAATACTTGGGTACTGCACTGCAACTGTGGAGACTTTATATGAAGACAAATTCCTGAGGCTGGAATATTGTGACTGGTCTGAAAAAATGTTGCACATTCTTCTTTCTTCATTTAAATAGAAGCAGCATGGAAATTTTGCAAAGAATGGGGGTGGAAGAAATGTTTTCTGTTTTCCAAAAATGGGCGAGAGGCTGAAATACAATTGCAATTACATTTTTTGCATGTCCTGAATGCAGAGATGAAACGTGTTTGGATGAAGTTTTTCACTACTTTATTTTGTCTTAATCACAGTTTTTGTGACGTCTATATACACTCTATTTAGAGGTGAATAGGAGCTTAGCTGGAGGGCCCTACTGTTGAAAGCTGATTATCTAATTTTCCAGCAAGCAGTAAGCTCAGCTGATGTATATATTCACAATGTAAGTGCTGTCACAGCATTCGTTTTCAAGAACTGCTATATTGGGATACACATTAATGCACAAAAGACTTGTAAGTGGCTGCAGTTTGGATGTTGCAAAAAATAGTGATCTGTATTTGGAGCAATTTATTTCCTCTTCTGAAGTGGGAATGCTTTATCAGTCTTTACTGCTGAGTGCCCTTTTATTGAAGCAAATCAGCTTTCACCTGGCAGAAGTGGATGAGAATGGTGGTTTGAATTCTGTCACTGCAGCCGGCACAGACCCTCGGCGCTGACTGACTCTGCTGCCTTTGGGGTCAGACAGAAAACAGGAGCTGATGCAGGGTGTGTTTTTTGAACCATCACCCTTTGTCAGAGGGCACTGATTCCCTAAACACCATCGGTGTGATGGAAACAGACGTGAACTCCTTTGCTTTGCTTTTATTAACTGCTAATGAGCTTTGTGAAACCCAGCAAAAGGGTGTTACCAGTTTCTGACTCTGCCAAGGCAGCAAGGTGGAGTTCCATGTGGGAATGAAGCCTTGTTTAATCAGGTTTTGTAACTACTTTGATACAATTTTAGCTGCAGCGTGTTCAGTCAAGCAGTTCCTGGTTTAATGCACATACTTGACTTCAGTTCCAGGTTTCAGAATTTACCAAATACCCTTTCAATAACCATTTTTTACCATTTTGCACACTGATCAGCTACAAATATGCCTGTAGTAACTGTACATTGTGTTTTAATTTGTTTTTACTTAGGAAATCAGTTTTAGATATCAAATCTCTCCTGAAGTCTACTAAATTTTTGGGTAGGCTTTCAAGATGAGAAAATTCATTCCCAGAGTTCCCATGAAGGCAGGCAAACACAGCAGTAGCAGAGCTTTTCCCTCTCTAGTATCACAAATATGGTTCAGTTTTACAGTGTTTTCTTGACTTACTTATTAGATCTAGAGGAGGAATATCTTCCACTGTGAGGTGTAGTGGGGACAGGGCTGTTTGAGAGCAGAAGCACCCAAGGGGAGCTCACAGGTGAGCAGGTTCTAAGCTGCACAGCACCCTGTTCTCAGCAGTGACAGCCTGGTATCAGGGCACACCTCACCTCTTGGGAACACACACACAGGCTACAGAGAGTTTGTAGCAATGAAAGGTTGTTATTTATAGGCAATTGGAAGGTTTATGCCTTGTGTTTGCAATTGCAGTTGAGCAAATATACAGTGAAATTGTACTTTAGCCTCTTAGTTCAGTTGTTAAACCCCCAGGTTTCTTCCCCAAGAACCATACCAATTTCTCTTCATTTCCTTATTCAACATCTGTGACCAAGGCACCTATCAATTACTCCGAGGATTTATAGAGCTGCTTTTTGGTTTACTTTAAAAACAAACAAAAAACTCAAAATCCCCCAGATTCTAAAGTGTTTCTGAGGGAAAAAAAAAAAAAAAAAAGGTTGAGGTTTTGGGGGTTTTTTCCCAAGAAGGGAACTTCTTATAATTAGGAAAAAAAAAAAAAAAGAAATTCATGTTTGTAGCAAGTGAATTATAGCCTGCAAAGCAGCTTGGACATTTTCAGCTGAAAGCTGCTTTGGAAGCTTAACATGGGTTTAATTTTTGAAGTATGCCTGGACTATCCAGAAGTTAATTGATGGAGTGTGAGCTATACCCACTTAAAAGGCACAGACAGGGAAATCAGTGCATTCTCCGTGAGAGGCTCTTAATGATTTCCTTTCAGAGAATGTGCACACTATCTTAATTATACAGGAGCCTACGTAAAGGTACCATTGGATTGCATCCAACGAATGCTAAAACAAACAATATGACAACAAAAAGGGCACTTGCGTCATTTCACTTTAGCCTTTATAGGACAAACAATAACCAGCAAATAAAAAGCTCCTAGCCTATGGTGTGCTCACCAGTGCCAGGATACTTATTCCTTCACATGTAATCTTTAAAACAAAGAAGTACATATTAGAAAATGCTGGGACAGTATTTTTTTTTTTGTCTGCACAAAAGCAAGACCATCTTACAGCAAGGAGACATGTTTCCTGTGGTGCTCTGCTGGCTGCATGCGATTAATGACCTCAGCATTTCACAGATAAGTCTTGCTGTGATTTTCTGAGTGTGATCTTCTGTGTGCACAAGGGCACACAGGCACTAAAAAACAAAGTGCATGAGAAGGAATGGATGATAAAGCTAGCAGTGAAACTGAGGTGCTGGAGCATTATCATTAGAGATGCCATTGCTCTTTGTAAAGTGTAGATTTTGATATATTCAGTAATGGTGATTAAAATGATGAGTTTTCCTCCATGGTAAGCCTTGCCACTCTGATCAAATCCACCTTGTGAAATTCTGTATCTATGAGATCCCAACATGTAGTTTTGGAGATCTCAGCTTTAACACGTGGGTTCAGCAGTGCACTGCTGACATGCCTATTGTAACAACCAAGGGGAAAAATGTCCAGATCTTTGCATATTATTTCCTAAAAGGGTACTGATATGGCTTCAAATGTCAGGCCTCTAGGGCATTTTTCTGCACCTTTGATCACTTTAGGCATATTTTGGTGATGCCATTCAAATGTTTCTCAAAAAACTGTTGCCACAAAGAAAAAGTTATCACAAAGTCACTTAGCAGCATGACATTGTCAAACCACCTGGATGGTGTTGAGGAACTTCCCGCAGAGGATGGAAAGTAGAGGAAGGGGCTTTCTATCATTCCCCATCAGCCTTTTTTACCTTCATCTGACCACTTTGGGAGCAAGTTCCTATCAAGTTCCTATCAAGTTCCTATCAAGTTCCTATCCCTTGAAAACTTCAGCCTTTCCTTGAAGATGCAGAGTGCCATGGCAGGCTTCAGAGCCACTTCCTCCCGTTTCTGGGAGGAAGACCCTACTGTAGTGTCTCCTGTGCTCCCTTCAGGGCACACCCAGACACACACTTGCTGCACACAGGGCACTTTGCTGTGTCCCAGCGTGTTTTGAAGAGTGCAGAGTGCATTTTCTGTAGGAAGACAGGAAGATACACAGCCCTCTTCCAGCTTTTTCTTCTCAGCCTTCAGGTCTGAGAAGGCTGCATGTGGCAGGACAGGATCAGGCATCAGCATGACAGCAGTGACACTCAATACATGTTAGACATTAATGTACAACACCTCTCACCTCTACAGAGTACAGTACAGGGGAAGGGAGGACCACAAAATCCAAAAGTTTTGAAGTACAAAACAGCTGCCTCCATTCATGGAGGGGTCAAAATAATCTTCAACGTTAGTAATGAAATTTTTAATGTATTTCATGTTTTCCAGTGCTAGTGAAGCCTAACTGATATTTGAACAGTGTTTTAAAACCAAATTCTTGTTCCTGTCAGGAAGCCCCAATTCAAGATGCACTGATCCATTCCTTCCCATAGTGAGATTAGAAGTTTGTTGAAAAGAGGGAATGTGCACCAAACACACCATCACAGTCCAGTGTGTCCTGCTAGAGCAGCACAGCTAGGAGCCTTGGGAAAAGTATGTCAGGTTCTTATCCTTCAGCTGGTGTGTTCTGTAGCACCTCCCCTATTCAAACAAACTCCTAACTTATTTACACAAAAGGCAGAGTCCTCATCTTTAGCAGGACTGGGTTTTTTCTCACCTTTCCATATCTGCCAGCCTGAATTTTCTACTCTAATTGAAGCATTCCTATAGTAAATGGCTGTGTACTTGGGGAGAGGCACAGACACCAAAGTGTGGGAGTGCTGCCTGACTGCAGGGAAGTGGGGAAACTGCAGCTCTGTGGGTAACTAGCTTCCTGGAGAACATGCAGTCATTGACTCTTCCCAGTGCACAGCAAGGAAGAAAAGTTTTCCTCTGGCTGACAGCTAATTTTAAAGAGATGAATTTATATTTTTGGAAACTGCACTTGGAATTCCAGTTAATATTTTAATCTGTCAAATGGATACAGACAATTGATGGCAGAATTCAGGGATTGGAACTGTGTGAGTTTGAATTAATTAGTGCTCCAAAGGGAGCTGAACAGATAAAGCCCTCTGATAATGTAACACCAGAAGGCTTGAACTTCCTTGTAACAGAATAATTTCTCTAGACAGGACAAATTTTGCACCCATTCATTTTTGGTGTCAGGTTTACCACTACCAGCCCCTGCTATGCCCTTTAAGGAGCTAAGTTTAAAGTTAATAGAACTTCTGTGCACAAAGGGTTGGCCAGCCATAACTGCAGACAGCAATGAGGCACCTGATTAGTGCAAAATGTGACACTTTCACTACCTGGCCTCCTGCCCAGCAGCAGCTACTTCTGTTGAGCACATCAAATGAATCCATAAAAGTCACCAAAGAATTGCAGGCCAGGAATGGCTGTTGGTTGTTACTGGATCAGACCAGCTTCTGACCAGTCAGCTAAAGAAATACCCTGTACTTCAAACACTGGACTATCCATTTAAAAAACATTTAAAAATACATACAGTGAAATAGAGTTGTTAGACTGGAAAACCCTCTTTAGCATGATACCATCTGACCATTCAATGTCAACAGAAAAGAGTTGAAATAGCATAATATCTCATCAAGGAGTTACTGAATTGTGTAAATAAATCTTTCTTTAGAATTTATTGATTGGTGTGGAAGAGCTTGTGAAATCAAACGTGCTTGTTTGTCTTTAGGCAGCTTCACACAGGAAATTTGGCCTTTACACAATTCTCTGACTACCCCCAAATTCAGATTAGTTATGTCAATGCATACTGCAAGAGAAACCACTATTTTCTTCCTTTTATTCCAGCTTCATTCTAATGGGATTATAAACTGGCCTTTTAAATGCAGAAACGAATTTCTTCTGTTGCCTTGTACAATAGTTTTTAATTGGCAGTCTACTGTTGGCCAAAGGTTATCTCAAAGGAGCTGTAACACCTGGATCCCCTCCCTCCTTCCCATGCTACTGCTGCCAAGCATCAAATGGATACCAATGCCCTTCTGAGCTCACTCGTTTGAACTGATGTCTCAGCACTGAGTGAATGAGATTTATAGCAAATAATGTGAATTTCTTAAGACTTCTAGCCCACTTTAGCTGTGGTTTTGCTCAGGAACTCTTACTGGTTTCTGTTCAGAATTTTCTCCTGATGCTTTTTGTTCTACCGCTTGTCACAGCTATAGGATAACTTGGTCAACGCCTTAAAGTCAATACTACTATCACTCTGGAACTCCTTGTACTGCCCAGGGAAAGGAAATGCATTAATTTTAGAGCTGAGTCAAGCCCAGAAATGAATTAGCACATTGGGTAAATATCTGACAGCACATTTTTAAAAGTAACTAGTCATGCACCCTGAGCTGTTCACATTCAGATGATGAGCAAGGGACATGTCCTCTGGGGTTTCTTATGTGTCAGCTTTCTGCATTTGTTTGTTAATCTTATTTGCTATGAGAACAGATATTAAATGGATTCTTTTTTTCTCCTTCTCCTGTCATAATTTCTGATCTTACTGGCCAATTTCAGCCCAGATCTAGAGAGGGAAGAGGACTCAATGATGCTAAATATTCATTATACCTCATGGTATAGATAGCTGGAGAACTGAGATGCAAAGGTTGCACCATGAAGTTGCTCATTATCTGACAATAGGCAATATATAGAAGAGACACATTATAAATGGTCCAGTGATGAAAGACTTAATGCAAGCAAAAATATCCAGACTAAATCCATAGAAAATATGACTGTATTCATTCTGGAGCTGATGAAATTTTATTTCACTGATTCATTGCAAAAACCCAAATTAATTTATTGAGTTTTCTAAATGGATTTTTAAAGAAATGTACAGTAAGTTGGTCAGATCTGGATATGCTGGATTCCTTTGTTTTGTATTCCTGCAGTTCTCTGTGAGTGTGGACTATGTACTGCCTACTCCCTACCCCAATGCATGTTAGAAAGCTTAATTGTGCTAAACACACAGTTTTATCAGGCATCCCAATGAGAGCAGAAACAGGACAAAATATCAGCTGAGTGCTTTTGAATGTGAAAGATAAGATAAAGAAAGATTTTTTTTAAGTGCAGATAAATACCTCTCCCCTTTATTTTTCATGTGTAGTTCCTTTATCAGCTTTTTGGAACACATAAGACTTAAAACATATGAGCAGCAACAGTATCTGTAAATGAAATTACCATCTTAATGTACTTCAACTCTAAAACTAGAGAACAGAATCCTACATTATAGGAGACATGCATAAATGGACATGGCCCCAGTGCCATCGTCTTGTATGGGCAGTGCTCAGAAAGGGAATGGACGCAGTCCCTAAATTTAAAGAAAAACAGCATTGAATGAGAAAATGCACAGAATTGGCTTTAAAATGAACAACAGCCTTAACGTCCTAAATCTGTGGATTTATTTCCTTTGCCTGATTGCTTGGTAAAGATATGAACATCAAAAGTTACAGCTACCCCCGACATAATTCATGAAGCGCATTTACTTCTTGAAAGGTTTAAAGCTGCTTTTCCCTCTTCCCCACGCTGCTCGTTTTCACACATTCATGTGTACTTGGCCTCAGCTCTCTCCATCTGACTTGGTGGTGCAGCTGTAATCCACTTCAGCACAGATATCCGGCTCTTCCTTTAGAAACTTCCTCTTGCTATGCTATAGCTCTTGTGAACGCCCTGGCGGAAGTGGCTGTTTTCCTCCTTCCTACTCCTGCAAGAGGTCCCAGAAGTACAAGTGGCTTAATAAACCAGACAACACTTGGTCTGAAAAGAGCCTGAAGAGATGCAGTTTGCATGAACTTTAATGTATTTGTTTCTTACCTTATAGAAACATCGTGCATATCACTCATGTTTAAACAAAATGACTGGCAAAGCTGCAGGAGCTGTAGACACTGTCCTAACACTTTAATTTATTAGAGTAAAACTGCCAGGTTACTTTCCATCCTTTTAACTCTACATATTTGAGAGAGAACATCTGTTTGGCAACAGTAATGGTTCCAAGTATATGATTTCTTTTCTTCACAGAGAAAGATAGCTGAATGATACTTTAGATGTAATTATCTTTCACTTACAGAATTTCCCTTTTATTTTGTAATTTTAAAAATAATAATTTTGGAAAATATGGAATGCATATTATTATTGGTTCATGGCACAATTTTGATTATCATCTTATGTTACATACATTTTATAGGATAAAAGGAGACAGTCTGTTCTGCCTTAGCAACATGGTACTCTGGTTACCCAATTTGGTTCTGGCAAGACAGGATGATACAAAAGCAAGTGAGGTTTCCATTTTTAAGTATGTTAAGAATATCTCCAAAGGTCTGAAATGGCAGATATTATGGGGTCAGCACTGTGAGAGAGACAAGGCTTTCCAAAGGCCTAAAATAATAGACAATGGCCTAAAAAGCAAACAAAACAAAACCAAAAAAAAGAGAGAGGGAGGAAAAAAGAGGCACTTCCACTGGCAGAGAGAAAACTACAGATGCTCTGTAGAAGAGAGAGGTGCTGTTCAGTCTCCTACCTAGCAGGACCAGGGAGGTGAGATATGAGATACACATGGAGAAGCTTGGAAGTTGCTGAATCATCTTGAAGAAAGGCAGCAGCACCTTCCCAGCTACCAACACCCTGGAGGAGCTCTGCAAGGACTGACTTCCAGCCTTTTGCTGTCCTTTGCAGATGCAGGATGGAAAAGCCAGGAGACATAACTGCCCACCCCATCTGAACAGAAGATTGCAAAAGGCACTGCTGGGCTCTTTCTCTTGACATGGAATAGGTACTACCCATGTCTGGCCAGGTTGTCCTTCTCATTTATAGCATAGCAGAAGCCCCAGTAGGCTTCTTTAATTTTATTTTTTTTTTTTTTAATAATCTTGGCTTAGAAAGAAATTGCTTAACTTAACAAAGCACATTTACTAAAATGGAGCTGTGGAAACTTTAAAGAAGTGCATAACAGTGGGTTGTGTGTTTCTTCATGCATTCTCCAGCTCTCAAACACAGACACTGCCAAAGCAAATAACTGCACAGTATTTATCATAGTTTTGTTACTATGTAGGAGTATTTTTTTGTTACAATGCTTGCAAAGGTGAACTATTTGTTAGCTCCTCCTCTCTTCTGTCTGCCAATAGTATGGAAATCCAATTGTGGTCATGAAACATTGCTGACTTGGAGCTGCAAGTCCCAGGACCAAACCACATTAGGCAGCAGCATGGAGTTTATCCCCTTGTCAAGAACTGGTTCTACTGCCATGTGAAAGACTAACAGAAGGTTTTTGTCATACTGTGCTACTTCTCTGAATGCACACCTATGAAATAGCTCCCATTACTCCTGTCAAAGGAAGACACAAGACACAGAGAGAATTTTGGTTTTGTTGGTTTTTTTGTTCGTGTTTGTTTGGTTTTTATTTTATTTTGGTTTTTGGGAGGTTGTGTGTTTGTTTTGGTTTGTTGGGGTTTTAAAATTTTTTTTAAATTTTATTTTATTTCTATTTTTGTCTATAAAACTATTCCTAATTACTCTGTCTCATAGCTTGTGTATGTGTTACCCATCTGTCACAGTGTCTCCTCTGTGGCAAGATCTGCCAATGGGGCTTTGATGGCTGGTCCTCCTGTAGATGGTCATCCCAAGACGGATTAGCCCTCAGCTGAGCTGGAAAACAGGAAAGAGATTCCAAATCTGACCTCTCCAGATCTCACCAGCACATTTTGAGCCCATATCCTCCAATCCTCCTCCAGCAATGGATGCCTGCAGTTCCTGAGAAGGCAGCAGAGGACAAAGCATAGGCTTTGACCATGCTACCAAGGGCCCAGCTATGCAGCCTGGAAATATTTCTTTGGTTTCCAGAGGCTTATCCCTATCTTCCCATACTGTATGGAGGGATATAGATAAATTGTGTGTCCTTCCTGAACACCGGAGGCTCTCCTGATGTACAGAACCAGCAGGGACACAATGTGCTCAAAAGCATGAGGGCCCAACTGTAGCAGGAAAATGCTCCTTACAGTGGACTCAGACATGGGAACAAGTGCCCATGGGCACTGGTGGAAACACCTCATTTATATCTTTGAGTTATCTAGGAATGTGTTTTTTCACACAATATTGCATCTGAAAGAATTCTTGGCAGGCAAAAAAATTGAATTAAGTCCTCTTCAAAGGTTTTTGTTCTCTTAAAAGAAAAAGACAGTGACTTAGTGGTATTTGTCAGGCTAAATTGTATTTCTCTGTGTGTGTATTTACACACACATTCATATGCTCAGGGCCAGCCCCCAGATGACAAATGTGAGAATTATTATTATTCTTAAAATGTGCGTGTCTGTGTGTTTTTTACTTGGTAGTACTTAGTAGTACTGCTAACGGTCCTGTGGTTATAAATCTTCCTTTAGGAATTTATAACATAATGTAAAGCACAATTTATCCCTGATCCAATTAATGCCTACACAATGTTTTATTTGAATGGTTTCAAAATAATTTGGGGGAAAAAACTTGGTCTAATTTAAGTGACAAGATGACATTCAATTATTGCTTTGAAATAACAATCAATTATTGTTTTGAAATACAACTAAAAAATTAAATTCTGGAGCAAGAGAAACTTTTATTACAAAACAAACTGACTTTTTGGTTACAAGTATTAAAAGAAATAACAAGCCAGATATTTTCCTTAAAAAATGTTCTGCTTAATATAAGATTTGACTGTGCAATCCTTACTCATATAGAGACAGAAGCGATCTTGCTGGTATGGTGTGAAGGTGCAAGAGAGAGCCCAGTGCTGTACTGGCAGGACTTCATTGCAAAAAGCTATTGGCTGCTGTTTACATTTCTAGCATTCTCTGAGTAAGTGTTGTCACAACAGACAAGCAATTATAGGCAATAATGTCAGTAATTTGTGGATTAAGAACTCCTTAAGGATGTATTGGCACGGCCAGACAGTAGCTGCTTTTAGCTTGCAACTGTTCACCCTTAGCTGTGCCAGTGAAAATGTAACTTTCAAGAGGAAATTGTTCTCCCCCTTAGGCAGCAAACAAAGGCAGGGGTTAAACTTCCCTAGGCCCTCCCTGCCTCTCTTACAGCTCTCATCCAGGCAGCTCAACCTCAAAGGGCCATTTTTTAAGAGGTACATCTATTTATGCATATGCACAAAATGGAAATATTGGCCATTATGTCAAAGTAATGCTGTGCTAGGCACTTGCCAACGAAGCCAGAAAAAATCAGATTTTAAGATTCCAGTACTAAAAATACACCTGTGAGGAACCTCAGCTGAAGTCCAAGCCCCAGCACGCCGTTGTGGAGGGCACAGGAGCTGTGCTGACCCTCTGACTCACCACTTGGGACACCCGTGGCTCAGGACACGCTCCATATTAGCTTATGCAAAATCTGTAGTGTGTGAAACATGCCCTCCTGAGAAAATTATTTGATTATTTCGAGGATCAACAAGAAAGATTCAAATGTAATTTGCTCTTTTTTTACGAAATTCAAAAATACCATCTCAAAATGTACAGAAATGATGTGTACTTTCAGGGTCAAATTAAATACAAATACACACTGTTTGTCCTTTGTGCTACAGTTCTTCTGGTTTTATTTCAATACAAACCATTCAGAAAATTAGAGTGTGTTTAGGAAAATGACTTGTGATGAGGGGAAATTTATCTTAGTAAGGCTGTATATGCGTAAAGTAGTGGGCAGGCTGGAGATGCTTAGGGAAAACAAGAAATTATTTTTCTTATCAAGTCAATTTTTTAATTTTATAGGGGAAATTTTCACAGAATTTCCTTGAAAGGTGTTAACTATAAAGCTAAATAATGAAAGAATATTTATTGGGTACCATTACCTGGTTCTTCCAAAGGCAGATTTGCCTTTAAACATGAGGTACCTCATGTGCCTGGCTGTCAACACCAGATTTACAACCCCAGAGAACACGGGTTAATTTTGCTGTTTGTGCAAACTGTAGCATCTTTTCATGAAGATGTAAAAGGCCTTTTCCAAAAGCTCGTTTCTCCCAGGCTGCGCAGCTGCGGAGGTGAGCTCACTGGGTGTGCAGGGTTCCTGTGGCGGTGTCTGGGATGTGACACTGTGACCCACGCAGGACAGCAGTGCCCTGCTCCCCGGGTGGGCACCAGCCGGCCCATCGTGCCCTCAGTGACGGCCTCAGGCACGGCTGCTGTCGGGCCAGAGGCAGCCAAGGTGAGCAGGGCACCTGGCACGGCGCTCCTGCTGCAGGGACCTTGGCTAACACCTCAAGCGGGAGACAGAGAAAGCAGCGCAGCCTTTCCTTGCAGCACCTCCTTCCCACAAACCGGGACTCGTTCGTCTTTTGCTGGGCTTTCAGTTGATTCTGGTGGCTTGAGTACATCCTGAAGGAGATGATAAAGGCTTCAAACGCACCTAAGATTTCAAGAGGCCGGCTTTGGTGCTTCTGGAGTCCCTGCAGCCTGTGCCCGAGCAGAGGCTGATCTAATTTCACACGCCTGGAAGCGAGGCAGAAGGCTGTGTGTACCCAGTACACATCCTGTATCTTTTCCTCGTGCCTTCTCCCCGCTTCCCACTCCCGTTTCCCCAGGATAAAACCCTGCAAAGTCCTTCTTCGCTGCTCTGCATCTTTTTTAGCTTGGAAGCATCCTTTACGGGCCCAGGCCACGGGCGGCCCTTCCGAGCCCGGCCGGGCCCGAGGGGCCGCGCTGCCGCAGGGCCAGCGGGTCCGACCCCGCATCCCTGCCCCGCATCCCTGCCCCGCATCCCTGCCCCGCACCCCTGCCCCAGAGGGCGGCCCGGCCCCCGGGAGGCCCCGCTCTGCCGCCGGCCCCGCCGCCGTCACGTGGCCGCCACTTTTCTCATCCCTCAGCGGTATGAGGAAGTCAGAGCCGCCGCCGCCGCCGCCCGCAGCCGGGGCGGGCGCAGCCTCCGCCGCCGCCTCGCCGCGGCGCGACATGTGAGTACCGCGGGCGGCCGGGCCGCCCCGGCTCTGCCCGCACGGACGGCGGCGGGCCGGGGCTGACACCTGCGGGCCCGGGAGCGGCCGGCCGGCCGGGGGGCGGCGGTGGCCGGGTCTGGGGGCGGGCCGGCCGTGAGCGCGGGGAGGGAGGGAAGGAGGGGCGGCCGCGCTCCCGGGGGCTGCGCGGACGGCGGCCCCGCGGCCCCCGGACGGACGGACGGACTGACGGACGGCACATCTCCCTCCGCTCGCCCGGCAGGCTGGCTCTCTCCGGCGCTCGCCTCCCGGCGTGAAGCCCCCGCCGGCGCCGGCGCCGCCGCCCCGATGGAGCAGCCCTCGGCGGCGGAGGAGTGGCAAGGGGCGACCCAGAAGAGGAAGGCCTGGGCCAAGAGCCGCGACTCCTGGCAGGCGTCAGAAGCGGAGGATTTCTCAGCAGCGGCGCTGGCCCGCGGCGAGGAGGAGGAGGAGGAGGAGGAGGAAGAAGAAGAAGAGGAAGAGGAGGAGGAGGATCCCGGCGGCGGCGAGCTGCCGCTGGCCGCGGGAGCAGGTCAGTGCCGGGGGGAGCAGCCCGCGGGCCGCCGGGACCCCCGCGGGGCGGCCTCGCTGTTACTGACTGTCGGCTTCTCTCTCCTGCTCTGCCCCGAAGGCTGCCACAGCGTTCCCAACGAGAAGATCGCGATATGGCTGAAGGACTGCAGGTGGGTGCTGCGGCAGCGGGGCCGGGCAGTGCCTGCGGAGCGGGACGGGCAGCGGCGCTGGCACGGCCCAGAGCCCGCATGGCCACGGGGCAGCCGGCGGTCGGCACCGCTTCGCTCCTTGGCACCTCGCTAATGAGCATGAAGGCTTTCGGCCGCCGGGGGAGGAACTCAGCAGAGGGTCAGGAAGCCAGCGTTACTTTGGAAGTGCTTCTCACCGAGGGGTACAGTTTAAAGCTACCACTGTTTCCTTGCCTGGTTTTTGGTGCAGATGGCAAGAAACGGTGCTTCCCGCGGCATGGCCTCTGTGCTTACGGGCCTTCAGGAGTGATGGCACAGCTTAGACGAACTCGATTTATTCGAGCCTCTTAATGTTTTCTGTCCTTAACTTGAGGCATGGTTTACGTATTCTGTGTTTCTATTACTGTTGCAAAATAATCTTTGGTGTTTAGAACAGGTATAGATGGAAGTACTTTTTCTTCATCCTCAGTCACATAAAAGCACAAATGCTACATCAGTAACAGCTGCTTTTGTCCTGTCTTTTTCTGCATTCAGTCCTAACAGCCCTTGGAGGCAGAGCTGATGGGGAGAAGCTAACAATTAGCTTTCCAGTAGCCAACAATGACATTTCAAGACCTCTGCTATTTGATATTTCTGGTTTCTTTCTCCTTTTAAGAGCAGTTACGCTAAGGCAAGAATTCGCCACTAAGATTAGCTGTGCCTTTTGATCCAGTAAGCAGCTGACTGATCTTGCTCTCTAACTGAAGTGTGGGTTGTTTTATAGCAGCAGGATCCTCCATAGAGTTTTCTTCAGATCTTTACAGGCTGTGCCTTGGATAGGGTGTTGGCAGCTACAGACTTGGAATCTCCTAACCCCTAAAATATAATGTTTAGACCTGACGGACCATTCTTCCAAAATGCTAGAATAGGAGAAGATTTTTCTGGCTTTACCACAGATTTGGTGTCCTGTTGGTCTACTAAACTGTTTTCTTAAAAATCAGTATTATGAATTCAGTGCTTCCTTAGAAGTATTTTTTGAGGGGGGAGGGCAAAGCATGTAAAAAAAATGGTGGGGGAAGAGGCCATGGGGGGAGATATTCTTCCTAATGCTGCACTGCCACTATGTCTAAATCAGCAAGATTTCTGTGTAGAACCTTCCCTGCCCCTGTAATTCTCAACATTTCCATACAGAATTTAAGGAACAGCACAAAGCTGCAAACTGACGACATGAACATCTAATAGATGGCCAAAAATCTTCAGTGATAACACAAAGCTTGCAGTTTCGTACCCGTGCTTTGGTAACTATCTGTTGTTAAAACTGGCACCACACATTTCTGTGGAATGTGTTTGCATCTCTGGTGGTTGGTTCCCAAAATATGGGAATCTTGTTTTACAGATAACAAATGAAGCACAAGTTAATTCTTTTGCTAATACAGGAACACAAAGTTAGGTAATTCGTGTTTGTGAAACCTGTTGTGCTCCTTTCACAGAAGCCTTTTAAAGTACAGCTATTTGCCATTGTAAGTCGTTTCAGAGGAATCTTGTGTTCTCCTCAGAAAGACTTTTAAAGAAAGATTTCGTGAACAATGCTATTCAGACAGGAGTTAGCCTCTGCTCTGTGGCGTGCAGGGTGCCAGCATGTGCAGTTCATGTGCAATCCCAGCTGCACAGCTCCTTCTGTTTTAAACTGTAGAATAGTTTAATTTCTTTGTGCCCAATGTACATGCAAGCAGTTGCTAACGTGCAGTAAAGTGATAATTCAATTTGCAGTGTTATAAGTGATTGTGTGTATAGAAACCTTGAACTGATTGTCTCTTGATAACAATGTCTATAGGAAAAGAGGACAGCATTAACAGAGGACGGAATAGCCCTGCAGATACTACAGTGTTTTGTTTAAAAATAAGGGTTGTGAAATTTACAGTTTGTAAGTTGTTCTCTCTGAAATTTACAATTTGTAAGTTGTTCTCCCTGAAATTTCTTACTTGTTTAATAACACTGGTTTTGGCGTCAAGCTTTGATTGCTAAAAAGTGTGGGCATACGCAAACTGAGCTCCTATTTCTGGTTCATGACACAACCTTATTCTTACAAGTTAGCTCCCTAATAAGTTACCATGTAGCTATTACTACAAACGAAGATTCAGTTACTGAATACAATGTTTTCTCTGATACATGTTTTCTAAAAGTAGTCCTTCACATTTTCTGAGTTTCTGTACATGTTTGTGAAACCAGAAGAAAATTGGCACTTTTAAAATCTCATTTTCTGGTTTGAGTTGGCAGCAGCACAAAAAACCTTAATATCAACCCACTGCATAAATAGATCTGCTAATAAGATTTATTTGTTTGTTTCTAAACAAACAATAGTGATACTGTGTTTAGACAATAGCATCAGTAGTGTTCTAATATGGATAAAAAGAGTTACTAGCTGTCCTTTGATATTTATGTTAGTGGTTTGGGGCTTTTGTTACTTGGCATCTCTGTTTCACATCCACTTTAGAGGAGAGAAGGACTCCTCATATCCCATGTTATTTACCCTGGTAGATAAGCATTTTGTTGTCTTGGGCTTTTTGTAAAGAAGCAACTAGCAGCGAACCCCAAAAGCAAAAAAGCAAGTATTTATCATACTGTGATAAGAACTATGGAGGCATAAAAAATGTCAGATGTTACTCAAAGTGTCTGGTTCATTCATGTTTTGGGAATCACATGCCTTTGAAAAAGGCCTCTTTTTGTCTCTCCCCAGTACTTTGTAAAGGCATTTTGAAGTAATAAGAAAGCTCATAAAAGTTGAAGCACAAGTGTTTATATTATACTGATAGATAAAAAGAAATTTTTAGCAATTTTTGTCAACTATTATGATGACGTGTATTATTTTGATTGAATATATTTCAACTCTGCCAGTAATACAGGGGATGTGGGAAGTATCTAGGAGCCATCTCCTGTAGATATGCAGGAAGTGAGTTCTTGAAATGCCTCAGAAAGAAGAGATTTTTTGCTTCAAGTTTAAAATAAACATGGCTTCTGCCCAGATAAGGTTTTAAAAGCTGAGGTTTAAACACTTCCACGGCACAGTGCAAACCCCTTGCCCTGTTCCAAGAGACCACCCGACCACACCTGGTAGCTGAACAAACCAAGCTCTGGGATGAGAGGAAGCCTTGAGGCTGCCTGTGGTAGAGACACCCCATCCTGAGGGCACAGCAAGCGGAGGGGTCCCCCGGCCCTAACACTCCCCAGTGCACAGGGCTGCTCTGAGACAGAGCCATGGGCCTCGCTGGTGGAAAGCAGCCTGGTGCAGAAAGGCAGAGCTATCCATGCTGTTGTCCAAAACGATTTTTGTGTGGTACTTGTCTGTTGTTTAAACTCATGTTTTGTCTAGTTCTTAAAAGCAAGTTTTTCAAATGCAAGGGTGTATGGCAGCTGTGTGCAGCAGTGCAGGTAGGGCAGCAAGGTGTGGTTGACAGGGATGCTTTTCTGGTAGCTGCTAATGTGCTGTAATGGTGACAGACTTAATTTCTAAAGGAAAATGCCACCTTTGATGGATGCTTTTACTGCTTTCTGCCAGCCATTGTGTGCAGCACTGACCTTGGCTGTCAAAGTCAATGCCAGCAAGTTTCTACATCGAAAACATAGAGGCATGGGAGTAGCCACCAGGGAAGGAGAGGGAGAAGGTTGGGAGTGCACCCATCTGAGCCAGGGAGTAAGCAACCAGCATAGTTATTACCTCAGAACATATGACTTCTTTTAGCATGACAGGTATAGACAATATATCCTAAGTTTTTTCAGACTCTGACTGGACAGACATACAGAAATACAGGAGATCTGAGCCTCGGCATTCCTGTCACCTGGAATGTGCTAATGCACCTGGATGCTCTGGCTGTTTGCCTTGGAGTCTCACCACGGTGGGGCTTTGCTTTGCTTTGCAAAAGGCATGTTGAACTGAGCTTGCTCCATATCAGCAGGCTGCATCTGGAGAGAGTGAGCTCTTTTCAGAGGGGAAAGAAAAATAAGGTTGTGAAGTGTAAGGTCTGTTAGAAAGCAGATGCAAACTTTCCTTGCTTAATTTGGCTATGGCACCAAAATAAATACAGTATCAGAGCACTGTTTACTTTCAGGTCTTGGGGCAGGCTTATGTGTTTGTCTAATTAAAAATCCAAATGAAACATGCATAATGTAGGCGCATAAATCATCTGCTTTCCCCTTCTTTATGAGTATTATATTTCTGAATTTGTTTTGAGCTTTGAAAGTTAATGCTGTGCTACTTAGAAGTGACAAGGCTTTGGTTAAATATGTCTGAGAGACAAGATGTGGAAACATCTAACTAGTGTCAACAAGTACAGTGTGAACCCAGAGTGGGATTGGACCTGTCATTTGCGAGGCTTCTGCTGCTCCTTTCAAGCACCATGAGGTTCAGCAAATCCCCTGCCCTTCAGGCAACAGCTATGGAAGGGATCATCCAAAAAAGAACTAGTGTGAAGAGCCTATAAAACATCAGAACTGGAAAGTGACAGCTAACATAGCTGTCAAGATTGTTTATCTTGATTCTTCCTGATTCTTCCTGATCATCAAATACAAATTTTCACCCCTCTCTCCAAGAAGTCTTAAACGTGTAGAAAAATGGCAACAGTTTTTGCTGCATAAATGAGTTTGAATTAATCCATTCAAAAATTCGTTTTTTCCGGATGTTTTGCTGAGAAGTCCATCCTCAGCAGGGGCTGCTGCCCCTGAAGGTGTTTGAGCTTTGCAGTTACTATGTTTTGTTGTTTTTCTCTGCAAGGTGTATTTATTTAGAGGGCTGGGGATTGTTTAGGAAGTTATTGCCAGTCGTCAGATGTTTGTGCTTTCTGGGGGCGGAGGGAGGGAGGGAGGGACAACTGCTGCTATCACAAGCTTGTTACATGCTGTAAGGAAGGACATGAAGCAGCAAGTTTTTTAAGTAGTGTTAATCTCTTCTGTGGTTTCAGAACGCCTCTGGGAGCCTCCCTGGATGAGCAAAGCAATCCTCTGTTGAAGGGTAAGGAAGGGCTTTACCTACTGAAATCTCTTTTGCTGGAAACTGTGTTTTCAAGGACATTCATGTGAGAACTGCTGTCTTTAGTAGCAGTAAAGACCACAGCCGGGTCAGTATTGCAGAATTATTCTCACAGCAGAGCAATTGTGCCCGAGAAACTGGAGAAGGGGGAAAAGAACCTGAATAAGTCTTTCTGGAGATCTTAGTAAACTCTAAAAAAATTCCCAGATGTGCAAAAGAGGGAGGTGATTTTGCCTCCAAACTGGTGAGCATTAGGCAGTCTCTGCCTCTAATAACTGTGGTTGCCACGCCTGAAAATTTTACTATCTGAGCAGGTCCGAATACTAAAGTTCAAAGTACAGTGGGAATGTGCAGGTAGTGACAGGATGAAGAAGAATTACTTGCTGTGCCTGGAGCCTTCACTTCAGCTCCTAATCTGGTACAGGAAGGTGAGAGGGGAATGCCCCAGCTGGACTCAGGCTCTGGATTCTCCTGGTAAGATGTCTTGAGGATAGATAACGCAGCAGCAGAAGGCAGAGATGTGCTGAGTGGTACCTCCTGGTTCCCACTTGAAGTTAATTTGCTCACACGTTGACTTGGAGGTGTTTCTGAGCACAAAACTAAAGCAGTGTTCCCTTTCGTCATTCCCTTTCAAAATCATTTGGCTATGTTCTGAAATGTAACTTCTTGCTTCTTAATGCATTTTCACTGCATGAGTAATGCAGGGATTGTAAATAAAGTCTGGTTATTTCTTGTATCAAATGAAGTGTCTTGCTGATATCTTTAGATAAGCAGCTGGAAGGAAAACATTGGAGCATTGTAGTTGTTGAAGTGCTAACTGTATGTTTTCAGGCATGCTGGTGAGAAATGGAGGAAGTTTTGAAGATGACTTATCCCTGGGAGCTGAAGGTGGGTGTGGTAAGGTTATGACTCTTTTTAGCAAAAAAAAATTATACTCAGTCATCTGATTTTTATTTTGAAGGGCAGCATTGGCTAGAAAATCAGGATGAAGCACACAAAAAAAATGCAGGAAGATTTGCTTTTTGAAGTTATTTAGACTATTGCTAGAGTTAAACACTCTGGGTCTCTGACCTGAAGGTCAGAGGCAGCCCTGAATTTGCTTCTGCCCTCTCATTTTAATGCCCACGATGACAAGACAGCCTGGAGCACTTACCAAGGTTGTGAGAAAATGATTTCTCCTACTTGCTCTTCTTGTCCATGGGTTACTCTTGGCAGCCATGCATGCCCCACTTCCACTGAATCCCTTGGGAGTGGCATGTGCCAGCTTTTGAAAGAAGGAATGAAATTCTGTCAGCCAAGAGGCAAACCCATTAAGAGCTAAGTGCTGTTAAAATTGAAAAGCACCAAAGCTGAGTAAGTATTTTGGGTCAACCACAATATATACTCTTCTGTTGCTAGCTGTTTGCCTCTTCTTTCTCTTCCCTTTTTTAAGGGGAAGGAGATGGGGCTGTTCCCCATGGACTTTGTAAAAAAGACTTCTAGCCTTGATGTTGATCATAGATGAGAGGTGTCCATAAACCCACTAGAAAAAGCACTGTGGATTCTGTTCTAACAGCAGCATCTTGTAGTAAAATAGCAAAAAAAAAAAAGTCTCACAAACCAGGTCCTGGGATTATCTGTAGGACAGGGGACATAAGACATTGTCTGCTTTCAGTGTTTAAAAAAAAAACAAAAACCACTCTCCCAGTTTAGCTTTTAATGCTTTTGAATTACAGCTTTTGCTAAGTGCCAGAACTGGTAGAAAGCCCTTTCCTTCCTCATCAGTCTTGCCTGTAGTGTCAGAGTAGTGGGACAAGGCCTGGAGGAAGGAAATATCTTTAATTTTTAAAGATAAAAGATTTCTAGGGAAAAAAAGTTTATCTGGTAATGATTTTGATCTGATAATGATGGAAAAGCAGTAAATGACTCTCCCATTGCAATAGGTTAAATAGGATTTAATTTTCCTATTGACAGTCTTTTCTACTTATTAGATTGCCTGTAGTACAAAGAATTCATAGGAAGAGTTTCTGTGTAATGATAATCCAAGGGTCTGAGCATATGACCAAGAACACAAGAATCAGTGGATTTTAGTACATCACGTCACTTTTTTCTTTTCAGTTTTTCTCCTTATAATTTACAAGGACTTCTGGTTTTTATGGGTCTTTAGCATGATTTAACTTGTTCAGAAGAAAAGATCCCAGTACTAGAATTGCTGGTTGATTTTTCTGGGTAAGGATGCGGATGTTTCTGCCGGGCTTTGCTTCCCATCCAAGAACAAGGGGACAACAGAGCTGCTTGGAATAGTGCTGCATGCCCTGCCAGACAGACAGCCCCTTTGAGGCTGGGATGAATGGCCTGCTCTTGTGCAGCCATGACTGCCTGAGTCCAGATACAAGCCAGAGCCCTGTGTGAATGGTACAGAGGGCATTGGGCAGGGAGCTGTAACCCCAGTGCACTGCTGAGCTGGTACAACCTATGGTTCAGCTGTTCAACTTTGTCACTATCACCTTACAGATAGGTTTGCCTGCATATTATAGGCAAGAATATTAAAAAGTGGAGATGTGGGATCTGTGTTTTGCATACATTCCTTTGCATACATTTCTTTGTGATGCCTCTGAAGTCAAGAGAGAGGTTGTGAAGTTTTACTTGTGGTTGCTGACTTTACCCTGCTGGCACAGCGGGTCCAGATGCAGGGTTTTCCTGGCAGTGTGTGACATCACTTGGCTCTTTTCACAGCTGGTTCTGAGGGCTGCTCTAACAGACGTGTGCTCCTTGCCTGTCTCCTGGGAAGAGTTGTTAATGCTGAGTTGCCTCTTTGGGGAACCCATAATTTAAGTGTGAGGTTCAGTTCTGAAAGAATAATGCTGCCTGGAACATTCCCATGTGATCCAGCTGCAGGAAGTGCTGACTTCCCTGTCAGCCTGGTGACCAGGTGCTTGGTACCTGGCAGACAGCCTCTCTCCTGAGCCCTGTCAACTCTGAGCACATCTGCTGGCCCCATCAGCACCAAGGGCTTCACTGAGCTCTTGCCCATGTGTTGCACAGCTCAGGGACCCAGGGCCCTGCCCCACTTTGGGGCTAGCTGCCTTTCTTATATTCTTTACTTTCTCTACTGGAGCAATCCTTGCATGCCTGCTTGTCCTCTTCCCCTTCCCACCCAGGAACAGCCCTGCAGCTGGTAATCTTCAGTTGCAAAGTAATAAATGGTTTATATAACAATAACCAGCTTATCACAATTTAAATTTTGAGTAATATGATTAATGACAGTATGTAAACATGTGTCCAATATGAGATTTAATTTTAAACAGAGCTTTAATAAGCCAGATCATTTTTATATCAGCCATATACTAGAAACCCTTGACAATCACATTTATGTGGAAGAAGTAAAATCTGTTGGTAAACACGCTCACTGTCTGCTTCTTCATACTGATTGTGAGAAGTGTAGTTCTGAAGAGGTCTGGATATAACTTCTTCTTCTTTCTCTACAGCTAATCATCTACGGAGTGATACCCAAACAGAAACATGGTAAACATCTTTTTTTGTGTTTGTTTACTTTGGAGGAATATTTATACTGAAGGGCAGGGAGGCCAATGGCAGTGGAAGTCATGGTGGCTTACCAGAGCTAAAGCTCTTCTGCTCATGTCTGTTTATATGAGAGTGAAGGAAACGATCTAGATAGTACAGAAAGAGTTGTTAGGAGGTACAGAAAAAAAATGAGATTTTTATTCTTTCGGCAGACTTGACATAGATTTTGGAGTATCAGGAGGAAAACAGAGAAATGACAAATCTTAGCAACGTAGCATTATTAACCTTCTTTGCCTCACTGATTGCTCACTGTTTCAGAAATTTCAAGGGAAAATTAGTTTTGCCTATTACAGCAGATGTGTTTTGGGAGCAGGGGAAAAAGACTTTGAGAGAGGAGAGATGGTTAGAGTTTCTAAACAAAATGTGCTGAAACTAAAACCCCACTGAGACTTCAGCGAATACTGCACAGCCCCTGTGGAAAGCATCCTGTCTATTCCTCCTGAGCTGGGCTCCATAAATAAATATATACTCCCACGTGAATCCTCTGCCACCTTTGGTTTCTTGGTGGCTGTTATGGGAGGGAAGTTTTGTTCCTCAGAGAGATTAACAGTAAAAGTATGTTTGAATCCAGGATACCACCTAATGCTCAGACAGCTTCTCCAGAGGCAGGGAAGAAATAGTTCAGGATTGGGAAAGAGACTGGCCAGCAGTGTGGGCTGGAGCTCGTCTTGCTTCATTTCCCCCTGCCTGGAGCCTCTTCAGCTTCCCCAGCCAGGTCTGGGCAGGTCGCAGTCCTGCTGCAGTACCCGAGGGGGGAGAGGGTGTCCTTGTGAGGAGAGGTGGTCCTGCTGGAGGAGGCAGGAAAAGGCAGGGCAAGGACAGCTCACCCGAGGCTGGGCTTCCTTACTGGGGGAGGGTGGGAACAGGGAGGGTGGGGCAGCAAGGGCAGATCAGGGTTTGTTCTCTCAGCTCGCATTTGCCTTCAAAGTCAGACTGTCTCCGTACATTTTTACTGAGGTGGCCCAGGGTTTGCTTTTGTTTCTGTATTTCAGTAAATGACATGGCTAATATAAACCAGATAACACTGAAGGGGAAAAGAGAAATTCAGCAGTGCTGGCAGGTTAGCTCTCCAGCGACACAGAGAATCAAGTCCCTGAACAAAAGAGGTTTATCTCAGGGGTTCTCTCTGTTTGTGTTGACAGCAATGGTGTACTGGCAAAGGACAGGAGGATGCAGTTCCATCAGAAGGGGAGAAGTATGAACTCGACCGGCTCTGGAAAAAGCAGCGCGACTGTTTCAAGGTAAAGCTGTGCTTAGAAGGTCTGTTTCTCAGTTCAATGGACTTGGCGTGTTTTATGTGCATTGCTGTATTTGGTAGCTGAGAAGGGAGTTTTCCTTTGGTTGCTTGAAAATCTTATGTTCGTTTTTAGTTGTGGTTTTCAGTAAATGCTAACAAATGGACCTAAACATTAAAAATGCCTGAAATTTTAATGGTATTTTAAAATTTGAGCTCTGCAGAATAGGACTGATTTTGGAAATTACAGGCTTGGATCTGTGATGTACCTGGGCCAATGGCTGTCATGATGGGAACGAAAACTTTAGATGCAGAGATCTCCACAATTATTTCCAAAACTAGTCTGAGCTGTAGAAGTCAAAAGTTCAATAAACCAAAGTGGTTACAGGGCTGAGTTAGCTGCTTGATAGAAGGGGCTGTATCTTAAAAGGAGACAGGTAGATGGTTAACATCTTTCATTTGTCTAGCGTTTCTGAATTACTGGAGCTTTATGAGGAAGATCCTGAAGAAGTGCTCTATAACCTTGGGTTTGGAAGAGATGAACCAGATATTGCTTCAAAAATTCCAGCGAGATTTTTTAATTCATCATCGTTTGCCAGAGGGATAGATATCAAAGTGTTTTTGAATGCCCAAATACAGCGCATGGAAGTGGAAAATCCAAGTTTTGCTTTAACAAGTAAGTATGTTTTTAAAGCACAGTTTATTTATGAGTTTATTAACTATGTAAACAACCCCAAAAGAGGTGTGTATCTAATATTCTGGCATAACTCTGTTACAGCCTAAAGGCCACATTCCATTCAGAATTCATAATAAAACTCTTGCTTGGTCATAAATAGGCAAGAGGTGACCACCAGGGTGGTACTCCTTGGGGTGAGTGGAAGGGTTTATAGTGGAGGAGGGAAATAAAAGGCATCCTGTAAGGTATGCTGCCTTCTGGTTTGCATCATTCTCATCTCTTACTCTAATCTTCTTTTCTGTTGCAGCTTTAGAGCACTGAAAAAAATAGCCATATCCCTCTGTTTCTGGTGTTCTTCAGTCCCTGGGTGGGATATTTTTTTCTGGGTGGCAGCGACCTATTTTTGTCATTGTTGAAATCTGGGGCAGTATTTCTATTGACTTGGACAGGAGCTTTGTTGGATCAGTAATGAGCGCTGCTGAAATGAGGGCATAGCTGTCCTTTTGTAGCTGTAGATGGACAGAGCAATGCGACCTTCCTTTCTACCATTTTGTAAATAAACTTGCATTTATGTATATTTTGTAAATAAACTTGCATTCACGCACATATGCCACTTACTCACTTTGGGAGAACTTTGCATGCTGTTCTTGTGCATTTAGTAAAGATTCTTTTTTCCATAGTAGGGTATTGCTTTCATGTCGCAGTCCTAGGAAGTGTTCATTCAGCCTTAGAGGCCCCTGATAAAAGTAGGAGGAGATTTGTGGGGCTGGGCAGAGATTATGATCAAAATTCCTTCTTCAGATATGCCTTGTGTTTCGTTCCTGTGCAGGTCGTTTTCGTCAGATTGAAGTGCTTACTACTGTGGCCAATGCTTTTTCTTCTTTGTATTCTCAAGTCTCTGGGACTCCTTTGCAGAAAATTGGTAGTATGAATTCAGTGTCTTCCAGCAAAGAGGCATCCAGCCCTCCCCCTTTGAATCGCAGCAATACAGCCAGTCGGTTAATGAAGACCTTGTCAAAACTCAATCTGTGTGGCACACAGCAAGCTGATGGCAGCAGCTCCTCAAGTCCTTCGCCTGTTGAAAAAGGGAAAAGTCCAGCTGAAGTAGGGAGTGAGGAAAATGATAAAAATGAATCTAAGTTGCCAAAATATCCTAAAAAGAAAGACTGTCCCTCTTCTTTGGCTACTGTAAAGGAGGAGATAGGCAGCAGCCAGACAAAGCCTGCGAACGCAGAGAGACCTGCGCACCTCCTTGTTGTGACTGATGGAGCACAGGAGGGTTCTGTGCCTCCAGCAGATGGGCAGGGTGGCAGGTTGGCAAGTGCCCAGGACAGGCCGTGCGAAGAACCCGGCCTTTTGGACTCGCCAGGCCTCAGCAGCAGTTCCAGCACCTCTGACAGCAGTGTCCTGACACAGAGACTGAACACAGCCTGTGAACCCTGCGCTCCCCTCGCCAACCCGTCCGTAGTGAACCTAATGCTGCAGCAGAAGGACTCCTTCGAGATGGAGGAGGTGAGTGAAGATACATGGCTTGCTTTGTGCATACAGTTTACATAACTCCTGTCTGCCAGCACAGGAATGTTCCCTCCTGTGTAGCTGACAGTGTTTTCTCCAGGAATACTTTAAATTCTCTGAGTTGCACTTTCTCAGCAGTTGCAGGCGGCTCTAATTGATCCTCTTAGTGAAGTAACTTGCTGCTGCTGCTGCTGTTCCTAAGTCAGTGGGAAAGTTCTGGTTTTTTGTTTTGTTTTGTTTTGGTTTTTTGTTTTTGTTTTTTTTTTTAAATTGAATTCAGGTAATTGCTATCACTGGCGTAACTCCTAGGAAGTTTTCCCTGTGTAAGTAAATCTAGGTTAGGCTTTATGTGCAGCAAAACCTTGGGTGTTTAGCTTTTATTTTACTTAATTTTTTAACTAGAAATCATTACTTTTGTTGCCCAGAAGTAAATTCAGTTTATTAATTGATGTTGATTAAAGATAAATTTGTGAATAAAGCAAGAGTTTTGCTGCAATGAAACAGAGGAGGGGCTTTCATGAAGCATGAGGTGCTCATCTTGTGCAACTTTCGGTTTTGATAACAATCTGCTATAAGTTGATTTATTTGTTCTCTGGAAATTACCACACTGAAAGTCACTGGGACATGACTTTTGGCAATTACATGACTTTTGGCTTAATTACAAATTCTGTGCTAGATGTCTTTTAACATCTTCATAGATGCAGATACCAATTTTTACACTGATAATTGTCCCAAAGGAATTTTAATTCCCAGGTTCCTGTAAGTGATTTGTTCATTAGGCCAGTAATGCAGCCTACAAGAATGCAATTTTTGTTTAGACTTGCAGCTTGAATTGTAAGAACTGTCTCAAAATTCTTAAATGAGTAGATGCTTTTGTGGACGCATTTCACTGTGACTGTTAAAAGTTAGAAGTTCAGCAGTGAAGTTTTTTGTCTATGTGAAATAAATATATAAAACAAAGGATATTGTGATTTCATTGGTGAAATGAACAAAGCACGTGAATAGGAAAGCTCCAGAATTTTACAGCAAATGATGAAACGATGATTTAGTAGATGCTGTGTCTGGTGTCATATTGCCATGACAAGCTCTTCTAGATCAACTAATGTTTTAGCTGAAGGCACCCATCAAGCAAAAAAGAAGGTAATCAAGCATCTTGTGGTTCCTGGCACTTGTTTATTCCAGTGTGTCCTACCCCACATGTTGTGTGGCCATCTACTGAACCAGAACAAAGGACTAGTCCAGTTGAGAGAGAAAAAAGAAACCCGGTGTATTTTGATTTATTTCTTTTTCCTGGCTTAGTTTTCAGCCAGATAATTTTCTTGATACAGCTTGTTGTGTAGCTACAAAAATGTTTGCATTGGCACAATTGGAAGGGACTGAGCAGCAATGCATTTTGCTGCACATTTCAGAGGAGAAATCCATTTTTGGTACCCTAGGGCAAAACTGAAACAATTAATGTATTTTATATACATATATAGACATGTGTGTATGTGTGCATATTAAGAAAAAGGAGTGGATTTTTCCTTCAGAGTAAGTTGGACTATAGAGACTGGCTGAATTCTGCACAAGTGCCATGTATTTGCAAAGTTTTGGTTGACACACTTTGTGCAGCGATGCCAGGCATAAACACAGCTGTTTTGGCAAGACAACATATGATGTGGGATGGGATTGTGGTGACTTTTTTGTTTATGCAATATAGTATATACTTATCAACTGCCTACAGATCCCTGGGAGGGAGGGATTCAGTTTTGCTGAAGACATTTTAGAACAATTCCTGGCAGCCTGATTTTATTTTTGTGCGTCTCTAAGCAGGGCATAATGAACAATAAGCTGTATTAGGAGCAGTGACAATAACTCCTCCCCGTTTTCCTAGCTTGGCTTGGAGTGCATTCTTATGCCTAAGAAAGATGACAGATATATCAAGGAAGTTCTTTCCATGCTTACGAATGCCTCGGAGGTTTGCGTGCCCTTCGGAAGTCTGTGGCTGTGAAGATAGCTGGTGTGGGAGTGAGTCAGGGCAGGATTTCCCCCAAACACCCACTCCTGAGGTGGCCAATGACAGTCCTGAAGGTCACTTAGCAGCATGAATATTGGCCGAAGGGATGGGGAAGGAGTTTCTGTGTGCTTGAGGAGCTGCACCATGCTGTGGACACGGTTGGAATGCTGCCTCCCAGCCAAGGACAGGAGGTGGACGGGATTTAAATGAGAAGAGGCTTAGCTTTTGGAAGGCAGCAAATTTTGCCATCAGAAACTGGGAGGTTTGAGAGAATTAAGACACCTTTCCTGGAAGGCCAGTTTTATTAAAGTGACTGTAAGATTACTTGCTGTTCTTTGTTTAAAAATAAAAAAAAACTAAATTTTTTCTAATCTTAAATGGTGACCCCCTTCTATACTCCCCTGCACTTGGATGAAATAAGGATTTAACCCCTTTGGTACAGACTTCATCTCCTAAAGGAACAGAAGGAACAGAAGCAGCTAGGTTTATCGTGCAAAAGTAATGCTGCTCAGTTACTAATGGTGTAAAGTTCAGGCCAAGTACTCCTCAAAACCCTAGTAACTAAGAAAATGCACCCTTGTGGCTGCTATACACATGATATCAATGCAAATATAACCTCTTCTTTAGCCAAATACTAATTTTGGCTTATCAACATCAGTACCTTGATTTTTACATTTTTAAGTTGATAAAAAATGGAGATAAATTCATTGCATGATAATTTTGAAACTGGGCCAGCAGCCCATTAGAGGCAAGGGTTGAGGATAGTTGGACTGGGGGGTTGTGCATGTAGACTTGTGTGATCCATTAGGGTTTTTTTTGGATCACACAAAAGAGAGAATGTATTCTAGGTTTTGAACCAAACAAAGGCCTCCCTGTTGAGATTTTAGGCATATTCTTTTCATTGTGTGAACATTTGCCTGAGAACTGCTTTCTTAATAAGGCTGTGTTTCACAGAGTTCTTGACTGAAAAGATTCATTTTTATGTAGTTTATGTAGTTTTAATTTTCCCAGCTGAAATGTGCGTGGATCTTTACATTATCTTTCTGTACTGGAAGACATGAGAATTATTTCCACAAGTAGTGATGTGGTGAAGTTTGGAGTTGGTTCTGGCTGCGTCTGGGTTCTTTTGCTGGAGGGCTGGTGGCTAGTAGGAAATAGTTAGTAGGGCAGCAGATGACAGTCCATGTGTGATGACCTCCTAAAACATTTTCTAAATGTATTGTACTCATTCTTTATATTCAAATGAAGGGCCAGGAGTTCTGACTGGAAAAGCATAGCAGTGTAAAGGTGGTCAGAGGGGTTTTCACACAGTAATTTTAGTGTTTTGTCAAAGAGGAACTGAGAGCTCTGTGTTGTCACAGGATGTGATTTCCAGGTCTTTTTCTGTGCAGCAGTAACTGGAGGGTCACAGCAAGGATCAGTGTTCTCCTCCAGGAACATTGCTGAATGCCTGATGAAGGTTGGTTCAAGGAGATTACAATTTTCTCCTTCAATCAGTATAGGCTTTTCAATTGGAGGAAAAAACCACCAAAATCTCCTCCTGCATGTGCAGTGTGTGTAGTTTAGGCATTCTTAAGCACAGGAATATATTCCAGTTGGCCTGACAAAATATTCATCTCCTCTTCCTGATAGATCCAGAGCACAGAGGGGGATCTACCTCACGTTTCAGCTACACACCAGCTAGCAGTGACCAAGTCAAGGAAAGGTGAGTAGACTGCAACTTCTGTGAGACAGCAGACTGTGGAGTGTCCTTTAATCTCTGAAAGGCTGATTCAGATATTTTAAGCTTCTAAAGTTCGTTTTCTCTCTAGAAATAAAAAAGATCTAGGTTTCTTTTTAGCTAAATCACAGAATATTACTACAAAGTGGCAACCAAATTACAGGCAAGACAACAGCCCTATAACCTCACTGGCTGTTTTCACTTTTGTATAATTGATGATAGCTCAGATGGCCTGAAATGTTAATTCAGATTGTGTGGGGTTTTTTTTCCTTAGTAGATCCTGTAATTTAAGATACCCATTTAAACTGAAATTACATTGTTTTAAACCTAAATTGCATGATACATGCAGCTTTTTCCTATGCAGTACTGCTCTGTCTGCAGGCTGCCTGCACAGAAAACTACTGTCTCTACACCCACGTGGAAATCATAGTCCCTCACATGGAAAATGCTGTGCACTGGCTGTTGTGGTTCACTTAGTTTGTGCTTTCATCTCAAATTCTTATTTATGTGTTTTATGGCTTGGGAGGGGGATAAAGCTGGGTGGTTTTTTGTGATTTTTACTTTGCCCAGTATTGTCAAGTGAAGTGTGTTCTCTAGCTGATACATTTAATTAAAGAGGAACTAGAGCTTGTTGCACTTAGGGAGGTGCTTAGATGCGATAGAATTTCTTGGTGAAATATGAATAGCATCTCTAGATACTTAAGAGAGGCAGAAAAAACCGTGTAAAGGAACAGAGATCATCTTATTTGCATTTGCACAAATGAATTGACAGTCGTGTGAACTGTCAGCTGAATTGCATTAACATGGTTGAGAGAGCCCTGGACTAAGTGTTGGAGGGTAGTGCCTGGTTATTGGTGATAGCTTGTGCTACTTGTTCATCACTGTTCTGCACAACACAACCTGGTGCTCACTAAGCTTCCTCTGCTACAAGCATAGGCCACTAAGCATTGCCAGAAACTGAATCTCTAACTGTTCCCAGTATTTCCTCCTTACCTGATTTTGAGGTTCATTACCACCTGCTTTATAGGACTACATGAAAAGAGGTTCAGTCTTTACAGGGCAGGTCTCCTGTTGGCCTGGCCTCTCCAGCTTCATGGAGAGCTTTTCAGAGAAAACCAACTTAAGGAACCAGGTGCTACGGTTAGGGAGGAGTAAAAAGATTTTTTTTCATCTTTTCTGCTCCCAGGAGTTATTTTACCCTCTTCTTCCACCACACAACAAAGAGAAGTGAGATGGTCCTGTGTGTACTTGCTGAAAGGTACCAGCAGTTCTAGCAATGGGACTTCAGGCTGACAGAAGCAGGCTGTCTGGGTCATGTTTCCCAAGTGTATGTCCCACTTCTTTCTGAATACACTTGGCACAGATTAGTGGTGACACTTTATTATCAGGCAGGCATTGCCTAGAGTTTCCTGTGACTTATCTGACAAGGGTATCGATGCTGGCACATTTGCTAAAAGTTAGGCTGAGACCAGCATTTTATTTCACCTGGAAGACCTGAAAAATTTAGCACTTTGTTCTGTTTGGATTTCAGTAAAGTTGCCAAGAGGGAGAACATTTGATGGGAACTTACCCAAAACGTAAAAAAACTGTAGCCAACTCTTGTTTTTGCAAGTTGTCCAACAGGAGACAACACAGAGTCCTGCTTTCTCAGAGAGTGGATGTTCACCAAATTGGAAGGCATCCAAAGTTAATGGTCACTTTTTAAAAATGCTGGCCATTGTGTCTGAATGTGAAATGCCACTCTCGCTAGCAATCTCATGAGGTGGGATCAGCATGAAATTCAGCCACAGGTCTTCTGTTGCAGTGTGATTTCAGTCCTTGTACAAACCCACCTTTTTTCCATGGCTTTGTCTCTACTGTGCGTAAGCACCCATAAACAAAAGATTTGTTCCAGATGAATGCTTCCCCTGAAGGAATACTTCTGTACTTATTTTTTTATGTGGTGGTATTTCTTTGTCCATTAGCAGGGTTGGTGTTCTTTGGTACTGATTATTATAAACCTTGCAGTGTCATTTTACATCTACACAGAGGGCTGTGGATACTTTCTCTGAAATTTACAATGGTTTGTACGGCATGTTAAGAGGGCCTTTAATAAGAAGTGAAGTATTCAAATAAAAAAAAAAAAGAGATTCTCTTTCCTACTGAAATAGTCTGGTTGGCTGTTGACTCTTGTGGTTGAACAACACAGTCTACTGTTGCTTAGACTCACAATTAAAATGTTTTTCTTATTTCAGTTTTTTTAGGAACACAAGAATGAAAAGCTTCAGCTAGTTTGCAAACACAGCTCTGCTAAATGTCCATGATAAAAAATAGTGTATTGCAAAATTATCTGGTAGAAAGGTCTGTTAGTGCAAAACCAAAATTCTTACTGACATATCATACAGCAACACCTTCCATTCCAAAATATGCCCCAAAAGCAAGACAAATACAGGTACAATGCCTAGAGGAAAAAGTTTTCTTGAGACATTGCAGTTTGTGAATGTCTGGTTGTTGGCTTCAACATGGGTCTGTGAAACTTTGAGTAGCCACAGACTTGTTTCGTTTAAGGCACCCTACGTTGATAGTCAAAAGCAGTTATTGGTTTTGAAAATTAAGTTCTTGAAAGGGAAGAAAGCACATCATCAGCACTTCCTGTCCTTAATATATTATTGTATTTATAGCTCTCTGTGGGTGCAACTCCACAGGAGATTGGAGATGGGGGAGTGAGAAGAAAACATCTGGAACAGATTTAGTATTTGTGGGAGTCTGTGCTTATCTGTCCAGATGCAAGGAAATCCCCAGGGGCTCAGACAGTTTTTTGCAGCAGGGCTCCCTATTGGGCTAGTTTTGTTAGTGCTGGGGTGCAGGGTGTGATCAGTATGCAAAAAAGGGTCAGCTGATATTTAATCCCATAATGAAATACTTTATATTTAAGTTGGGAGTGTTAATTTGATAATTATCTTATAAAATACAAAGTGCATTAGAGCTTTCCCAGTAGTGCAGGTACAAGAAACAAATGTTAAATCTTCATGGACAGTTTCCACATAGTTCTTCTCTTCTGTGTGAGCAGTTGAGTGATACAGAGGGGGTGAGACTGACAGGCCACTGGTAGCTCATTATTGTGTTACAATAGATGAAAATCATTTCCATGATAGGGATGCTCTGATGAATCTGCTCTCACGTTTTGTAAACCACAGACTTGTTTCTTCATCATGTGTTCTTTGTTTAGAACATTTTCAGTTTATTTATGGATTTTCTGACACATATTCAGTGCCTAAATATACTTTGATTTTTTAATGTAGCTTTAAACAACAGTCCAAGGGGCATTTTAATTTGTGCTCTGTTAAACTGGGATGAGTTTGCTTTTTCCTGTTGGTTTGTTTGTCATGGCTGGTTCCTTCTCCCACACTTCCCTTATTATCCTGCCCCTGGCCTCCTCCTGGTAATTCAGATTCCCTCTGTAGCATTGGGTGGCAGAGTCAGTGTTGTGCAGAAGGCACAATTGCCTTGCTGCCCTGTTACACAGGGCAAGGGATGATCCCAGGCTGGTCCCCATAAACCAACCCTTGGTGCTGTTTTCTGCACTCGAGGTGAAGAGAGGGGAGCCACATCACAAACTCCTTCTCTAAGATTCTCCTTTGCCAGGAGACATTTTAATCAAGAGCCAAATGTAACTGTAGCTTTTTTAGAAGTGTTTTCCTATTTTCCCCTTGTTTGCTTGAATCTGAGAGATATCCAGGTGCTATAGAGCAGGCTGTACAGCTGGATCAGTAGTTGTCAAGGAGGGTGGATACCAGTTTGTATCAGTATATCCCAGTGTACTGGTTGGTATTTCCAGTCTTTACAGAACCAAACCTTCTCATTTCACTACTGGTTCAGTAGAGATTCCAGTTCTTTATAATTTTTTACTGCATTTACATCATAGTGGTGTCATGGAGAACCCTAAGAACTTGAAAAAGACAAGGGTAAGGTGTGGTAGCAGATGACTACTCAGAAAACATGTCTCTTCTGAATTGCTTTAAAATGTTAAAAAAATCCTAACAGCTCTGTAGCATAGAAAGCAAGGGGACTGTATAAAGGGGATGTCTTAGGTGGAACCAAGTTTGAATCTGTTCACACTGTGCCAGTCACTTGCCATGGATAAATGAGGCTGGTGTGAATGACTGCTCTGGGCTGATCCCTTGCCTGGTGTTATCTGTCCTGTAAGGCTGTCAAAGCATATGCATAAATAACTGATGCTACAGAAAATTATCTGAAAAACTGATTTTAACTTCAGTACTGTGTCTCTGAGAAGACCAAGAATTGTTTTGAGAAAACATAGATGTAATTTTCCTTTCTATAGCTGAACAGGAAATACTGACTGAGAAGGAAATAGAAGGGCAGATCAGAATTCTGTTGAGCAGTAATGAAGTTCATGTGCATGAAAACAGGTGCCAGCCCATGCACTGGTGAATTGCTTTATCTGAACTAGTGGGGATCTCCTCCTTAAGAGAGGCTAAGGCTTTCACCAGTAGTGTTTTTTTCTCTTAAATTAAAATTCACCATATACAAAAAGAGACAGACAGGAGGCCAAAGTGGCAACAAAAGTAGGTAACTGTTCACCTTGAGGAGGGTAACAGCTCCCCCAGCCTCAGCTGTGGTGACAAGCTGTGCATAGCATGCTCTTTCATCTATATTAGTTGTATTAGGCAGTTAATAAGATCCAGTTCTCAGGGAAGTAATTTCCATTGTCTTTACTGGGAGTTGGGTGGGGATGTCTGTCTTGAGGTAGAAAAGTTGTTTGTCATCGCAGGATATTGTAGCTACCACGATAACAGAACAGCAGCACAATTTGAAAGGCACTCCCTAAAAGCTGTGTGACATCAGTGATACAGAAGCTTAGTGGGCAGTTTGCCTCTACTGGTGTTCACAGACTGTGCAGGCTCTTGCTTATTTCCATGTTAGTAAAATGTTTATCAAGATTAATACAAAAACAAATTAGTTCTGAATATCCAGCTGTTTCAAAACAGTTTTCATAATGCATGCCAAGGCATTAAGCTGTGAACTTGGATTAGTTATATGACAACATTTAAGTGGGGCAAAATTCTGCATTGAGCCTTCAAGGAAACAGCAGCAAGCTCTCGCCTAAGGGTGAAGAGGAGAAGGAGGCAGGGCTCTGGGGACTACAGGCCACTGTAATTTCTTGCTGCCTCCAAACTTTTATACTTCTACTGAGACCTAAAGGTGAGGTAGGGTTGTTGCCCATGCTGGCCTCAGGCTGAGTAAAATATTTCTAGTGCCATAAGGTGAACCTTCCACTTGGTGGGTGCTTCCTGTGTCCAGTCAGGAGCAATATACATGCAATAGTGTAGAGCTTGCTGAGATCTCCCTGCAAAGCTGCACAGTGAGTGCAGTGCTTGCATCATCAGAGGAAATTACTCCTGGGAAGCACTTAGGGTTTTAGAGCCTCTTTAGGCTATTTTAATGCTTACCTAATGTGAGTAGAAAGGAACAAGCAGGAGGATCTTACCTCTCATGTATAAAATGAGCACTGGGAATGTGCCTTGGCAGATTGCCCACTGATGTGTAAGGGGTGTTCTGCCTTTGTCCACTAAACCAGTGGAGGACCCTCTCCAGCAGTTGGCTGAGTCCTCCATGGGGCCCTCTCTGCCCATGTGCTGCTGTCCCTTTGGGTGTATGGGGTGGTGTAGGTTGGTAGGAAATCAGTGATCTTCAGTATCTCCATCATCAGGAGAGGTGTCAAATCCATACTTTCCAACACAAAAGCAACTCTTCCACTGCCTGCACGTGAATTAATCAGTGATACAGTTTTGTGAAAAGAAAACTCCAACGGTGGCAATATCTGCAGAGGTTTTTTTCCACAGCACAGTAAGGAAAAAATGTAAAAGATGGTTTCTCTTCCACTGATACTTGAAGTTTCACAAGTAGGGCTTTGGGTGAGAGAGATTTTTCTTGAATCAAACTAGTTTCTCTGTTTTGTTCAAAGTGGAACTTGAAAAGCAATTGTATTATCTGCTTAATGTTACTTTGATGTAGAAGGAAAGCTTGTATTGAATGTGATTGGTCTTGAAGGCTGTGATTTGTGAAGCAATTACAGTTGGGTTTTGGTTGTTTTGAACAGATCAGCTGTTACGGACAGCGAGTCAGCACTCTGACAGCAGTGGCTTTGCTGAGGACTCTACAGATTGTTCTCCATTCAATCAACTTCAGGTAAGGTTCTCATCCTGTGAAATACTCCTGATTAGTGTGAAACAGTAGGGGAGGGTAGGAGGGATGTTGATGTTTGACTGCTACTGTGACCGTCAGTCTAGATATCATCATTTTCAGAGCTGGGCCTGCTGAGTCCCTTACAGAACTGTGCTCACATTGAAAGCTTTCTGGTAGGTTAATCTGGGTATAGTTGGGACTGGAATAAGCTCTAAGTTCAATGTGTCCTGTTTGCTGTTTCTGGTGTATCTTTTCTCACTCTCTGGTAGTCAATTCCTCTCAGTAGTGGGTAGAGGTTAAGGTTTTGAAAGATTACAGCTATTCTGCTGATCATTTCTTTTTTTAATCATTTTTGCCTTCCCACTCTCTTTGTTCTTCTCTCACCTGCCCCTGCATATATTACTTCCTTTCCTTTCCTTTCCTTTCCTTTCCTTTCCTTTCCTTTCCTTTCCTTTCCTTTCCTTTCCTTTCCTTTCCTTTCCTTTCCTTTCCTTTCCTTTCCTTTCCTTTCCTTTCCTTTCCTTTCCTTTCCTTTCCTTTCCTTTCCTTTCCTTTCCTTTCCTTTCCTTTCCTTTCCTTTCCTTTCCTTTCCTTTCCTTTCCTTTCCTTTCCTTTCCTTTCCTTTCCTTTCCTTTCCTTTCCTTTCCTTTCCTTTCCTTTCCTTTCCTTTCCTTTCCTTTCCTTTCCTTTCCTTTCCTTTCCTTTCCTTTCCTTTCCTTTCCTTTCCTTTCCTTTCCTTTCCTTTCCTTTCCTTTCCTTTCCTTTCCTTTCCTTTCCTTTCCTTTCCTTTCCTTTCCTTTCCTTTCCTTTCCTTTCCTTTCCTTTCCTTTCCTTTCCTTTCCTTTCCTTTTTTTTTTTTTTATTAACAACTGACAGAAAATGGAAACAATTTCACACTAGCTTTACTGTGAAGATAGACTAATTTTAGTTGATCTTGCTCTTCCATGCTCTTTCTTGTTCCAGTTCCTTTGATTTTGGTCCCAGAAGTTGCTATGATGCTGACCAGAGACTTCATCTCTTAGGGAAAGCTTTTGTTCCAGCCTGGTGTTTCGGTGTCTGCTCAATACACATGCTTGCACAGCATTGTATCTGATATTTTGGAGAGCTGTTCTCCTGGTTCTCCTAAAACATTCACACAGTAATAGCTGTGATTTGATTGGCCTGTCAGTCAGTCAGAGAAGAGCCTTGAGTTGGATCCTGTCCTCAAGGCCACCTGCTCCTGGGACCTAGACCAAAGCCCAAAGGAATAGATGAGATTCTGGGCACCTCCAGCAATTTCATTTCTACAGCTTCTAGCTGCTGAACTGTTTCTTATGCTACCATATGTTTCTCCCTTGTGGCACACCAGGCATTTTAAAAGCTGTTGGGCAGTTACTAGGAAGAGTTTTCCACCCTCTACATCCATCAATGTTGCTTTTTAATTTTGTTCTGGAATTCTGTGTTTTCCAATTTAGTAGTTCTTCAACTGAGTACCAAACTAAAAGCCAAGACAGTGTTAGTCTTTATCTCCCTTAAACATCAGCTTAATGCTTTCCAAGAGCAGGAAAGGGAGTAATAATGAATAAAAGGAAAAATGATCCTGACTTGCTACAAAGAGCATAAGCATCTGACATGTTCAGCTCTCTACAGAGCTGTGAATCCATGAAGTTGACAGGCATGTTAGAAGGTGATTCAGAGGAGAGTTGGTCACTCCTGATCTTTATGTTGATTGCAACCTGATTAAGAGCCCACTAAAAGTATGTTGCAGCTAAGTACCCCTTCATTCAAGTATTGCTGGAGTTTATCTGTGTTGGCTGTGAAGGGAAGAGATTTCTCTGTTTTCTGTTATGCTGTTTTGAAAAAGTATTTTGAGACTGCACGAGGTTTGTGCCATGGAGTTGCTAGGCTCTCCTCTGCCACCTTCACTCCTTTATTCAGACCTAGTGCTGAGCTGAATTCAGAAAACACAGGTGAACGATGCAGCTAGGGGAATTTAGAACTTGGCAGCTAGTGAAGAGAACCTCTGAAAAGACAGAGGGGATACAGAGGAGTATATGTTGTTTCTTAAAAGTATGGTAATTTAGTGCCATCTACTGTTAAATTATTGACTGTAGCACCCATAGCCTTTGAAACTCAGGAGACAACTCAGAATTTGAACCATATTGCCTTTCACCTCTGACTTCCAAAATTAAGATTTCTGAGGGAGATTTTGACATTGATATAGCATATTCTGGAGGGAGGGGTTCATGTTACCAAAGAAGCCAGAATTCTCCATCCAAGTTCTTATGCCTTATTCATAATTGAACAATGTGATGGGGGATTAGGACACAGATAGACACACATGTAGTCCATGTGATTTCACCTAGACATTATAATCTTTTATTTGTTTAGTACCTTTTAGTTAAAAAACATCTGAACTTGCACATTCTTTCACAATAATTTGTGGCTGTGCCAGTAAATGCAATGTTAGGTATGTACTTGTGAAGATTGACCTTCATGGCTGAAATCTTCTAGATGGTTGGAGAAGGGATTATTGCCTGACAAACATCATAAGTGATCTCTTTAGAAGGAACTAATAATTAATATACTAATGGCAGGGAGAGCTGCAGAAGGTAGAGATGGGAACATTTCTAGTTCATACATCAGCTATGATAAACTTCCAAGGGTGTACTTTATGCCGCATCCTCTTAGGGAAATACCTTGTCCACTTTTAAATACAGCTGTCAGTCAGGCCAGCTTCAAGAATATGCTTTGCAATGAATAGATCTGTTCTTTTTTCCTTTCTCTTAGATGCTTTTCCTGCCATTTGTTACCTATTAAATTAGCAACTCCCTCATTTACGTGCTCTGGTTTAAACTGTGATTTAGAATGAAAAGGGGAAGTATCAGGAGAAAGGAAGGATGGGCTTATAGTACCGGATGTGGTCTTCAACTGAGATTGGCATCCTAATGTGATATTCTCAGTCTTCAACAATGCTTTAATTAAACAGGCTGAGTTGATGGGCAGACTGACTTTCCCATTCTTGGTGTTGTCCTGTAACACAGTTTCACTATAGTCTGCAGTTCTCCTCACTTCTCTGTATATGTTTCATAATGCTACCCTTCATTTCAGTGCTGTGAACCTTTATAAATGGGAAATGCTTTGTACCATGACCCAGCTGTTTATCACCACTACCTAAAATATTAGCATTGTATTCTTTTTGCTCTTACTCTTTTTCCACTTCTATTCTTCTTACAATATTGAATTTATTGTCAAATCAAAGGAATGTGTGAAGAATTTTCTCTTTAGAAAAATTAAAAAATTTCCTTTTGGTGCCATACTTCATTGTACTCCTAATGTATCTGATACCATTGTTCCTTTGTTCTCCTTCACTGTTTTTCTTACACAGTAAGTGCATTACTCTTTCTGCTCCTCACCCCAATACCCAGTGAAGGTGTTCTTGGACTCTTGGCCTGACTCCTGAGAAGGCAGCAGCTGAGTCTCCAGCACACTCACTCCTTTGCTGTCTCATATCTTTCCTAGGTTCAGGAGTCTTTGCAGGGCATGGGAAGCAGTGCTGACAGCTGTGACAGTGAAACAACTGTGACATCGCACAGTGAGGAACAGAAGACACCGATAGCCAAGGAACTGCCAAGTTTTGAAAAGTTTGAGGAGGAGGAGGAAGATGATGATGAGGAGGATTATGACAATGATGAAGAGGATATTATCTCTCAAGTAGAGAGACGAAAGGTAGGAGCATCTTCTGATAGCAGAAGGAGTGAAGACAGAAAAATTAGTGACTGTAAAGCTGAACAAAATCAAGGACAAGAAAGCAAGTCATCTCCTGTATCAGAGACAGTCCAAGGAGAGGTCAGCTCTAAAGAGGAAGACATTTCCAGTGAGCAAAGAGAATCAGAGCTGCTGGAGGAAGGTGGTGTGTTTGAGTTTCCTCAGTACCACACACACCATATCCTCAAGTCGATGCAGTCTCTGGAAGGTGGTGGCTCCTCCACATCATCTGTGGACAGAGTTCAGGTTGCTTTGCAAAGAGCTGAGATGAGGATCATCAGCTCACCTGACTCCAAGGCCAGGTGCACTTTGCTTAAATCAAAAGATCTTCTGAGGAAGCAGAGACTCTGGTTTGCTGAGCCGGGCTATCCTCTAAGGCGGTCTCAGTCTCTCCCAACTGCATTGCTGAATCCAGTGAAAGTGGTGTCCTCTGTGAATGTTCAGTTAACTCCAGGAAAAGAGACTCTCTGCAGTCCTCCTTCTTTCACCTACAAGTACACACAAGTGGAGGAGGACGAGAAAGCAGCATCTGAGAATGACAGAAGTGAGGATGAGGCAGCCTCCAGCCATCCTGTGTGCAAATCCACACTGTTTATTGCACCTTCATCCTCCAAGAAAGAGGTGCCCCAGGCTGGGCCCAGCAGGCTGTCTGAGGAGCTCAGTCCCACCAGGGTACAGAGCTGCCCCCTGCACACGCCAGCAGCCATGTCCCAGTCCACGTGCTCCCTCCATTCCCTCCCCACAGAGTGGCAGGACAGGCCTCTGTGTGAGCACATGAGGACACTCAGCACCCACAGTGTCCCAAGCATCTCCAGCTCTTCCTTCAGTGCCATGCTTTCCCCCTTCAGCTGTCCCTTCTTTCCAAGGCATGGAGTTCCTCATCGTCCTCCTGCTATGAACCCACCCTCCACTGTGGAGATGCAGCTACGCAGGGTCCTACATGACATCAGAAACTCTCTGCAGAACCTCTCACAGGTAAGAGGAGCCCTAGCTCTGCCCCTGGACAAAGGGACTCCTTATTTTATCTTTACCAAACCCAGGTGATAACCTGAGTATTCCTTGTGTAGTTCAACAGATCAGGAAAAAACAGGTATTTTGTTCAAGTCTGATTTGCTTCTGTTTTAGGAGCTTCTGTTTGGAGAGGCAAGTTTAAAGTGTTCAAAGGTGGGAATTTTAGTTTATATATTAGGAAAAAGCTTTTCACACAGAGGGTGACAGGGCACTGGAACAGGTGCCCCAGGGAAGTCACAGCACCAAGTCTGATGGAGTTCAAGAAGCATTTATTTGGACAATGCTCTCAGGGACATGGTGTGACTCCTGGGGTAACTTGTCCTGTGCAGGGCCAGGAGTTGGACTTTGATGACCCTTGTGGGTCACTTCCAAGTCAGTATATTCTATGATTCTATGATCATCTTTTCAATGCTCCACTTTTTTTGCATTTAATGTTTTCTTGTTGCAGTTGACCCAGACTGATTTTTTTTCTAGTATTTTTTTTTTTTAGCTTTTATGGATATTCTTGGATGGAAGGGAGGAACAGTGTACTCTTTATCAGCTATTATTTTATTTTAAGATGAGAATCATTAGCTTTAGGTTTAAAAACGCGTATTTATAGAATCACAGGATGGTCTGGTCAATCCTTTGATTTCTCTTCTCTTTGACATACTTCTTATCCAGCTGCTAAAAAAAGTATTTTTTTCCTTACAAGTCCCAAAGCTTCAATAATGATGTCAGTGATTGATCTCTGTATGTTTCTGTGCTGTTTCATGCCAATCTTTTTCACTTACAACTCTAGAGCTAGAAAACATGTTCTTGATACCATCAGTCTTTTATTAAGAATTGGTTTTGTCAGAGCATGTGGAATTTTGTCCATCTCACCATTCAGAGAAGAAATGCTTGAGAATGCAAGCATGTAAATTTTAACAGTTTCTGCTACACCTTCTGCTCCTCCTCTCCTGATTGCCAGCTGTTTCTCCTCTCCCATTCTGATTCTGCTGTTTTCTTAGGTAGTGACCCAACTTAAAATCCTGCAAGCTCCTTCAGGAGGCTGTGTGGGCAAAGCAGTTTCAAACTCTGCTCATTTATGTATGAATATGTGAACACTATTCAACTGTAGACCTAAAACTTCTGTGCATTTAACCCAAGAGCAAACATGCTCCGGGCTGCACCACATGGGAGGCTGGAGTGGGCTTTTGGGCCCCTGTTATTTTATTAACTTTGCCACTTGTCAAAAGTTAGATGAGAGTCCAGTATTCCTTTGGTTCTATCAGCTGTCCCTGCTTCTCAGAGCAAGATTTGGTGCTGGGACCAGCTCTGCAGCAGAAAGCTGTGGTCACCTGTGTTTTAAGTCAAGTATTGCTCAAGTGCTCATGGTATGCCTGGGAGAGTGTTTGCAGAACTTAAACTTCTATAGAGAATTCTCTCATGTGTAGCCTTGATCTGTGTAAGTTACAGTGTGCTCAGTACTTCTACCACACACACCATGCTAACTAATATTGCTGAAAATGAAACCTTGGTATTACATTCAGAACTCAAGCTGGTTCAGTCAAAAAAAAAAAAAAAAGGGAAAAAGGACATTGGAGGGGATAATAACATTTAGCCCACTTGTACTTCCAGCATATTTTGTCTAAACTAGTTTCATTTTGGGGCCTTGGTCCTTCTCACAGCAGATTGGTATAAAAATGTATTCCCTGCTTTTTCTTGCAGTAGAGATGGAGTTTGGCACATAGCATACTCAATGGCTAAAGAAAAAGTTGAGATATTTAAATATATGATTCTGATTTTAAGGAATAAGGAGAAGTAGATAAGTTGCTGATAGAACAGGGAACAGAGAACAGAGAAAGCTGGCAGAGGAAAAACAAACCCACCCCCTTGATGTGATCATGTTGGAGCAAAACTTCTCTCTATATGAATGAACATGCTTCAGATTTTCCATGGCATATCAATAGTCCTTCGAATTCTTTCAAAATTATATCAGACAAGCTGTCTTTTTCATGTTTGAGAAGGTACACATTTTTGTTGTTTCCACTGTTCTTTATTGTGCTGTGTCTGTACATGTAACAAACCCCTGGATTTTATCTGTTTGCTCCATATGTTGTTGCAACATGCAAATAGAAATTGTTCAGCAATCTTGTTTTCACGAGAGATCATTAGCAAGCTGGGATCTTTGGATGTAGGCAACAAAGTAAGCATAAAAACATGAACATAAAAACATGAACAAAAATTCCCCAAACTAAGAACTGAAGAAAATACCATGACAAATTTGACTAGAATCACTATTTCAGAATGGGACACAGTTTAATTTGCTCAGTTTTGGTTTTGGAATTGTTCTTTTTATCATTAGCTGAGACAATTGAGACTACTAAGTTTTCACGCATAAAATGCATTGTGCAGAAAAAGTTAGTTTTTATTTCTACTCACTGTGTCAGACAGGATTAATTTGGCTTTTCACCAGCAGCACACTTGCATTGCTGAGCTTTGGTGCACATATCAGTTAAGAAGTGGTGCTGCCATTTTGTAAGGTTGCCTATTTGTAACACAGTATTTCCATGGACTGCAGAAATCTCAATGCCAGAAAGGTTGTGTTTTAACAGTGGCTGCTTTTGGAGTGTCTGTGTGTTCAAGAGGATGCCATTCCCATTTCAAATTGTTTGTTTCTTTCCCCCAGTACCCAGTGATGAGGGGTCAGGATCTTTCAGCTGCCACTGGTTACACTACTCAGAGATCATCCATTCTACCTCTCTACGAAGTAAGTGACCCTGTTTATGGGGTGGTACTGAGTCAAAATAAAATACAAAGAAACATCCTAAATGTGTCACTGATTGTGCTAACTTTGGGCAGTTCCTTGTCTTTGTTCTCTTGAGAGAGCTTCCTGCAAAAAATGTTAAAAAGGAGTTAATCAAAGTACACTTTCGTGTGTTTGCTTGTATGATACAGCTGAAAATGCTGTTTTCTTGAGTTGTTGTGAAGGCACAACATGCAGCTTCCATCATATGCTGAAGTTGCTGAGCTGTTATTAACTCAAAGGGCTCATCTGGGCAGATGTGGTTACAGGATCCAAACTTACTTTAATTCATTTTCCCATGTAATTCATTCTTATATTTTTTATTTCCCTAGAATACTTTCCAGGAGCTACAAGTGGTGAGGAGAAATCTAAATTTATTCAGAACCCAAATGATGGATTTGGAATTGACTATGTTGCGTCAACAGACCACAGTTTATCAGCATATGACAGAGGAGGAAAGGTAAAATGATCTTTTTTAAAAAAAAGAGAGAGAGAATACTCTGGCATATCAGAAAATGTGTTACCACCCTTGAAATCAGCAAGAAATCTATTAGTTTCAATTTGAACAGGGTTGGAGATGAGTTTTTGCCAAAGTCTTATTTACTCTTTTCTTTATACGTCTTAATTCTAGAGTTTTTTTACTCTTTGTTTCTTCCAATCCCTATTTCTCACTAATTATTTTTTTCTGCATCCTTTCTCCAAAGTCATTCTACAGCTGCAGATTTTAAGGGCTGTTATCATAGGATACTTGAACATAGGATATTGCAGGGGAAAAAGTCTTAAAGATTTGATTTTAGATTAACCCCGTCTTTGTAGATGTAAATAAAGAATGAGAACTGTAGCATTCAGATGCTTTTCCAACTTTCAGTGGCTGCTCAGCAGGCTACAGATGGCATTCATATTCTGGCTCTGTGTGGTTGTGTAGCAGCAGATCTGGAACAATTTTTAAAACTGATTATATATTTAGTTTAGTTGAATCAGCCCTTGGCCTATCACTTTAAAAGTAAACATGTTTGAAATCAGTTGGCTGCCTTAGACAGTGGCTTCCTGGCCAAAATGTAGCTGTGAGTGCTGAGGAAACTATAACCACACAGAAGTCACATGTGATTACTGCATTACTCTGTGGTGCTTGTTCTTATCAGTTTAAAATTGCATTTAATTAGGTATATCTAGAAATACTGATTTCTTCTGCATTTAAAGCTAAAATTTTGGAGAATATTCTGTGGTACACTGTGTTGTTTTGTTTTTTCTATGGACTGATACGTATTTTCTATAAATGGAAAAAGACTTCTGTGCCACATAGGCATTCAGCTAACTTTTCTGTGTTCTGCTTTGAATTCCCTTGTATGAAGTCCTTTACTTGTGGCACTGTCCTGCTCAGTCAGCTCTTTGCAGCTGAGTGCAGTGAATGCTTTTGTTCTTTTTGTCGTGGCCTTGCCACAGATTCGAAGCCGATCAGCTGCAGAGCCTGAGGAAGTCTGTGCGCATGGAGCTGCAGGAGTTGGAGATGCAGCTGGAAGATCGTCTGCTTGCCTTGGAGGACCAGCTCAGAAGTCTGCACATGTCTTCACCTTACAGGCCTCAGACACACATAGTGAGTATTAGTTTCGCAATAACATTATGTGTTTTTTCAGTGTCATGTTCATCACAGAATCGTAGAATAGTTTGGGTTGGAGGGGACCTTTAAAGATCATCTAGTCCAACCCTCCTGCAATGGGCAGGGATAAATAATAACTCATAACTGTTAAAACTCTTGGAGTGGGATGGAATGTTGGGAATCTAATGATGCCGTGTGTATTATCAGGGTTCATATTTTCTCTTTTTCAGTCCGTATTTCGTCTTGGGGTAAAGGTGTGTGACTTTCCCAAGAAAGTCAATACATATCAATACATATTGATATGTTAATACATATCAATACCCACCTTGTGGGCTTTTAGGGCTGAGAAAGGCAAATCTCTTCTGTCAGTGTTTTCTTCTTTTTCCTCTTCATGACCCTGAGTTTTCACAGTTTTGGTAGCTAGGGCTTATGTCTAAAATCCTTGGAGGATGGTGATGGGCTTTCTGGACTTCTCCTACACAGATTTTCTTTAGACATGAGGGCAGAGAGATGAGACATTCACAGTGTTTCTTTCCCAAGAAATAGAGTGTGCTTTCTCTCTAGCTCTGCCAATCCATGGGGGAAAAAAACAAAAACAAAAACAACACCCCCCAAAAATAACCACACACCAAAAAAGGGGGGAAATCCCATTGTCATGAGTTTTTTCCTCCATTGCCTTTTGTAGCTCCTTCAGATGAACACATAGCTCCCTGACAAAGAGGGGGAGAAGCTCTGCTCCCGCAAGCACTCCCCAAAAGCACAAGAAGGGGGATAAAAGGCATTTGTCTGTGTTTATTGGTGGCATGACAATATACTTTCTCTTATTTTTCACTCAAGAGACGACTGTTCCTCTCTTTTTCTGCTGCAACTCTGTCATCAGCCGAACAAAAGAAGCACAGACAAAAAGTATCATATCTTCTTCCTGGGTTTCATTTCTCTTTCTTAGCCAATCCACTGCTGTAGAAGCAGAACAGGCACAGGCCACATCTTCCTCTTCAGTATTTTGTCATGGAAAAAAATTGAAACCCAAGAACAGGAAAATATGGTATTACTGTGATCTCAAGCAGAACTTGCATTCTTTGAACCATATAAATATCTTTTTGTTTGTAAATCCTTTTATAGAAGAGGGCCAGCATTAAAAATGACTGAAATAAACTTTCTCCAACCAGCTCCGCTTCCTGTTTCCAACTTTCTGGTTTTACAGAAAGTTGTCTGAGATGCAGCATGTTTATATACTAGCTTCTGAGAGCTCTAAAAAAGTCCTAAGTGCATTAACTTGACTTAATTTTTCAGGGTATGTATGGAAGCAGAAGTGCTGATAATCTGTCGTGTCCATCTCCGTTGAACGTCATTGAACCAGTAAGTAATTGTTGGATACTCTGTTTTACTGATGAAAAGAACCAGGAAGGCTTTACTTTAAAATAGATTGCAGGAGATTAATTTGACAGATAATTTTAGAAATACTTTACTCCCTTAAATAGTTTTGTTGAAAAGAGCTGCAATTTTCCTTAAGCAAATTTAATAGGTGTAAGTGGCTGTAGAGTCTTGTTAGGTTTTAAGAGGTATATGTAGAAGTGAGATGGTTTTTCATTTAGTTGATACAAATAGTGGTACTACCTCATGAATTTTCTAGGGAAAATTATTTTTTGTATTTCTGTGCATTTTCTACTACTGAAAATAAGTAGTTCAAAAACTGCAGAAAGGAAAGAACAAATGAAAATCAAGCCCTTACATGTGTCTCCGTCAATGACTCTGGCAAGATGTATCCATATTGCAAAAGTTGGTGGCTTGGGGAAGAGCCACAATTTTTATTTATGTTGGCTTTAAAAAGGCACATTCCTTTTCATGATCCTCTTTGTTGCAGTCATAAAGGCAAAGGATATATTTATTTTATAGCTGTATTCGTTACATGGAGGGAATGAGTAAGTGATTAAATAAATAGCAAGAAAACATAGTTATGTCTGTATGTGACTTTTTTGTATGCTTATTTGCTCCTTTTCTGAATCCTTAGGTCTCTGAGCTTATTCGAGAGCAGTCATTTCTGAAGTCTGAACTGGGTTTAGGACTGGGAGAGCTTGGACTGGACACTCTCCCAGCAGAGGGTACAGAGTCGATATTCTCCCATGGAAACTCGGATTCCTCCTCAGTGTGCTCTGGTCACACAGGTAGAAAAGCTAAGAGTCAAAGCAAGAAGTTGTACCGAGCCTCTGTTGCCTTAACACCAGCTGCCCCGGTGAGAGCAGGCACTGGGCAGCCCATGGAGAGCTCTGAGGAGCTTGCAGACTCCAAGCCAGAGGTGGAGCACAAACTTGAAAAAGTCCCGCTCATGCCTTCAGTTGATGAAATCCACAAAGCAGTGGAGCAGGAGGAGCTGCAACAAGTGATACGGGAGGTGAGGAAGGAGGGGCTGAGATCTGGGGTGCTGGAACTGAGTTTGCTGAAACCTAAAGACAAGGCTGGCTGGGGCTCCTGTCCACCAAGGTTTTCTCTTCCCTCTCCAGCCAAGGCTCCATACTGTTCCTGTGCTGTGTCTGAAAGCTCAGAACATGTCACTAGGTGTTGGAGCCACAGCTGTGTTTATGTGCAAAGCAGTGGACATTTTTTCAGTGCTGGTGGTTAGCATGTAAATTAATAGCTAAGTAGGGCTGGAAAAGAGCTTGCTGTCTCTACTACTTGGTTAAGCAGCAGTATTTCAGATTCCCTAGTGAAAATTTCTGTCAGGTTTGCTTGCTAAAATGCCAAACTGGAGTTCATTTAAGTGGTGAAATAATGTTTCTGAAACAGTGCTGTAGCAAATGTTAAGCATACTTTCCTACTCTCTCTAGCCTAACCACTAAGGACTATAGGAATGTAAAGTGAAACAAGCTGAAGGCAGGTGGGAAGTTATTTCAGAGTTTAAGAGTGGACCAATCCTATTGGACTAGTTTTATTGGCAGTCAATGAAAGCAAGGAGTGCTTGGTTATTTTTCTTGTGGGCCAGGTTAAGAAACACAACTAAAACTATGTGTTTTGTTAGTAGCATGACAGAAGAGCTCTCTGGCAAATAATATAAATGGGCAAAGGAAGCCAAAGAAACTACTTGTTCTGAAAAGAAGTGCCTGTGAAAAATTGGAGCGAACTTTGATCTGAATACAGAAATAGGAATCAGGAACCTGTGGGGTTTATTCCCTCTTCTTCACAAGAGAGGGACCACTTAGCCTTTAACCAAGGGTCATTGGACCCTTAGCCTTTAGCTTGTCCCTTGGAGCTTCTCTGTGGCTCTGCCACAGACCACTGAAGACTAGGGAAGATGTCATGCTTAGAAATGTGCAACAGGCCAGGCTGCAATGCTGTGGTACCTTCCAGGTCTGCTTGTGCTGAGGCTGTGGATGATTGGAACCATCTTTACCTTAGCTTTGTCTTTGATAAAATGCAGACCACTCATCAGAAGACCTGCACATGAGATATTTAGTACACCTCGCACTGTGCTTCTAGTTCTGCAATGAAGCCAGGATGTGGCCTTTGTATCCAGGCTGTCTGTAAAAACCTATGTGTCAGGGCACTGGTGTCATGGTGGTGGGTTGCTAAAGGAGAAACTGAGATAAGAAGGAGAACTGTAATTCAAAAGTACTGCAAAAGCAGCAGAGCTGAAGGCAAAGGACAGAATTATTTCAGTCAATATTTTTTCTGAGCTTAGCCTCTGTGAAAGTTCCTCTTTAGCTTCATTAGCTGATAGCAAATAAAGATGTGTACTCTTTGCACAGAGATTGTTATTTGGGTTGTGTGGCACTGAGGACATTGTAATGCTGAAAGAATCCACACTGAACTGAGAGGCTACTATTCAAAGATGAGTAGTCAGCAAACAGCTGAGCTTGACTCACTTTGTGAATATTTGAGCACACAGAGAGATTGTTGCTCAGTTTAACTTCATTGGCAGTGGGTTCTGGATCAATTCAAGATTCTCAATATGAGTTTTGCAGGTCAGAGTAGAGATGCTTTGGCTCAAAGCACTTGGTAGATTTTGCAGTGCCAGAACATGCTAATAAACACATATCAGGAAAATCTTTATTATTTCATAAGCGTTAAAACAGAGCATAATTTGAAATAATGCCTTGCTTAAATAGCCCTGTTGTTAGCAAAGGAATTCCAGTTTCATTGTCAAAAGAAAGCAATCTGGTAGGATGCATTCTTGATGTATGCACTCACAAATACTAAACCCTTGCTTATTCCTCCCATTCTCTGTAGCTGCGTGACTTTCTGTTGGGGAGAGAGAAGCCAGGCAGTGGGTGTGATATGCCTGGGTGGGCTGTAATGCATGTGAACTTTGACCTGTAACTATTTGTTCATGAAAAAACCCATGGTGTTAACTTTTGGCATTAATGGACTAACTCCCATGGAAAACCATTCAGCAACACAAAGTGTTAAAATAGCAAACAGTAGCTCTCTTGATGAAATACACCCTGGCCTCCACAGGATTATCACGTGAAGTACTTACTGCTTGACTTGTGTAAGTCACAGTATCACTGGGAGGGCCACCAGGCCCTCTCACTCTGCTCTTCTCCAGTTTAAAAGATGTGCTAGTTTAAACATCTTTCTGCTTAAGTGCAATGGAAGTTTTGATTTTGCTAACAGTCCTTCATTATAAATGACATTTAATGAAGTTACACTTTAAGGAAAGGTACGATTTTTCTGGCAACATCTGTTTTAAAAGGCTTTAATGAATCTTAATGGGACAGAGATTGTCTTGCAGATAATCATCCCTTTTCCATTTTCCATTCAAATTCATGTTAGCTCAACATCCCTCAAAATGTTTGTAGGTTGTTCACTAGTGCAGGTGTTGGGTTCCTCATCTTACTATCTTGAGCATAAAATCTCACCAGCTGCTGCCATGAAGAAGTGTCAGGGAAAAAAATAGAGTAGGAAACAATTATTTTAGTTATAGAAAATATACTTCAAGATCAGAAGTATAAGCTCTGTGAAAAGCCTCATTCATCTTTTTCATTAGTAGGTGAAGAACATCAATCTGCAGATTTGCCACAGTGGCACACTTCACTCTCAATCTGTTCTTTAGCAGCAACATAATATTGCAGTAATGGTAATTCTTTTCTAGGAAGAAAAGTCATTGGTTTACTGTTGTAAAACTGTCTGTGAGTGTGATACTGTGTTTTCAGTGCAATATTGAGTATTGGTGTTGTATCAGTGTAGTAAATGTAGCATAAACCAGTGGTTCTCTTGTTTTTCAAATGATCATTTTTCATTCACTTGCTAAAAATAATTAATGGAGCATTCATTGACTGCTTCTCTGTCTTTTGTACAGAGGAAGCCTTGGCAGCGGGCTGTGCCCTCTGCAGAGCAAACAGAAGGTGCACCTTGCCCTAAATCATTTATAATGAAAAAGGCAAATATTGTCCCTTGGTCACAACACACGCGTGGCACTGAGTCACTGCAGGAGCCGGTGCTGAGCTCACCACACAGGAGTGACCTTGCTGAGTCTGGAGGGGGAGGAAGCAGAGGCTGTGCAGGGAGGCAGGGGAAGGTGGCCTTCTTGTCGTCCAGACAGGAAGGTGAAAAGCAGAGGGCTCAAATAATCAAGGTCAAGCCAGAAGCTGTTGGAAGGGCTGAGAATAGAACAGGAGCTGCTTTGTTTCCAGTCTCTACTTTGTTACAAGACTGTCTGTCATACTAGATCATTTACTTGCTAATTTGGGAAAATTTTATGAGCTTTTTTTTTGGAAACTGAGGTTTATTTTTGTGTATCTGTTGAGAGAAGGGTACAGAATGTTTAGTGGCATACTCACAGACCTGCCTCATGAAATACTGAAGAAAGGTGGAGAGAGCACTAGGGACTCTCTTATGCCTGCTGGACAGTTGGGGTGCTGTGTGCAGTTTTCCCTGTGCCTACATTTCTAAATCCCAAAGCCCTTACTATGCTGACAGTGGTTCTAAAGCTTTGTACAGCAGCGTGTGCATCAGCATAGATATCCTCTGGGCTTTCAGCTGTTGGTGAAACAGTCCCTGTTACACCATGGCTTTCCTTTTGTCTGTTAATCAGCAAACAACCCAACTAGAAACCTGTTTCCCAATAATATTATAGTCTATGAATTTCTGCTTGATGCAAAGTAGTAATGAAACGAGGAACTTTGCCACTAATGGCTTGGGGATTGAATTGCCTGCCAAAGAGAACAAGGGATAAATAACCTGTTGCTAATGCTGCTGCCACCCTTCTGACGTTGTTGCTTAATCCTTTTGACGCACCAGGAAAAGGGGAGACTAACATGAAAAATAAAAATGTATTGCTTAACTGGGATGCTGAGTGCTTCTCTGTGTGACCCTGGGCAGCTCTGGCTCTTAGCCCCCTGCACTCTCTCACAGTTGTTGTCCTCCTCTGTCCTTGGAACTGCATCTGACTTGTCCCTCCTGAAGACCATCTGAAAAAATGAGTTAGTGCCAAAGATTTCTTGTACTTGCAAGAAGCCCTTTTTCTTTTTTTTTTTTTCTTTTTTTTTTTTTTTTGTCATGCCCTGCTCCTTTCCAGCATAATATGCTCTTACAGGCCTGCTACTGGAAACTCCTAGGTGTGTTTTATATAAAACTCAATGGGTAAATGCTTTGTCACAATGCTGTGAAAAATAGCCTTCACTGGCATAGATTAAAACCTCAGTGGCCCATTGATGATGTGAGCAACTGCTGAAATTCTTTCTTGCTGAAAGTATGCAATTAGGATTTGTCTCCTTTTTAATTATTTGAAAACAACAGCTCGTGTTCATGGACTTGGACTTGTTCTACTGTGTAATCCATTTGTGAAGGGGATCAGTCCTGCCTTCCTTTTCGAGAGAATAACAACTTGTCAAAAAGTAGTGCATTTGGGATGTTTTTGATGTATATATCCTGAAACTTTTTTTTTTCCAGAACTTTGCATTTTTGAAATGTATTCTTTTCTTACCATAAAACCAGATATCATAAGTGTAAAACATAAATATATTTACCATCTGGATATATAGAACTACTTTGGTTTTCATTTATACAATTTGCAAGAACTTCAAAATTACTTACGGTTATTTTTCCATTCTTCTAATGTTTTTCCATTCACAATTTTGAAAGTTTAATTTTTGGTGGTGCATGTTGGTAGTGTCATACCTGCAATATCATTTAGTTTTATTCATTGGTTGTATAAATTACTGACCTTAAAACTTTGGCTAATCCCTTGCAGATCAAGGAATCTATTGTTGGTGAAATAAGAAGAGAAATAGTAAGTGGATTGTTAGCAGCTGTATCACCCCAAAGCAGATCTGCTACTGCAAAACAAGATATACAGCCATGAAACTGGTACTACAGGTAATCTTTGGGGATCTGCAAGAACTAGATTTTCTTTTTATTTTAATTGTGTTAAATATCATTGCTGACTTAAACCTTGCTTTCTTTGCATTTTGCCCTTGAAACATAAATGATCAAAATTGAAGTTCATTAAATACAGAGAATACTGATAATCCTGGATAGCTTTGGAAAATCAGCTGGTTTGTAGCTTGTCCCATTCTACTGTCAGCTTTCATAGAGTGGTCCTTCATTTTTAGTTTCAGTGTGCTCTGTGATGACTTTTTATGTGAATGCATCATACAAGAGGATTTCTGCAGTTTGCCTGCTTTAGATACGAATAGTATCAAAATACATACTTAAATATAACAAACAGACTTCCAAAAATCTAATTTAGGTCTTCATCTTCGTTTTGTTTTTTTTCTCTAAGGTTGGATGTGGTTGGAAGTGCTGTGGGATTCTGCTTTGGGCAGCACCCACCAGTGAAAGTGTCAAGTTGGTTTTGCTTCAGGAAGTGTTAAAGCTGCTGAGATGGGCTACTGTGTTCAGCGCTTGGTTCTCCAATGTGGACCTTTCCTTGAGTTCATCTGCAAGGACTTAGACACTTTAACATTACTTTCCTTAAAGCATCAGCAAAATTGTGTCACTCTGAAAGGTTTTGTATTTATTTGTATGTCCCTGTTGTAAATTTTTATGTAGCTAATTTCTTTGTCTAATGATGCATCATGAAACTTGAAGATTTCCAGACAAAACCAATTTATAAATAACCTGTACACATTCAGCCTAGCTTTTAAAAAAAAAATAGAAAAAAACCCACAACACCCTTCCCAAAACACTGACCTCTATGAGGTATTTATTGTGCAATAACTGATCCACTTTAAGAGCTTGAAATAACCAATAATGGTTTCCACTGCTGTTACTTAGTGCCACTTCAAAAGAAGGAAACAATCCTGTTATAAAAATTGCTGTTAATTCTTGGGGCGGTTACTATGAGCAGAGTGGTAGAATGACATGAGGTTACTCTTAAAACTACTTAAAGTTCTGACACTGAAAGTCTTATCTTTGTGTAGAAGACAACTTTTAACTAATTTTATTTGCTTCCTTACTGTTTGCTCATCCCTTTATAGGAAAGTGCCTTATTTAAAGTGCGCTGGGGTAGTTTTTTTGGTGTTGACTACTCGCAGTCATACCAAGAGAAGTTCTGCTTCATATTAACCAAAATGCAATAGAAATACTATCTTCTGAGAGTGATTAGGGTTTGCATCTTTGAATGCATGAATGACCTTGCTTATATTATGGGGAAAATGGAAAAAATCTCTTTTCCTTCTCCATCCCTCACAGAGTGTATTTTCAGTCAGCCTGGTGAATATTCGATTGTTCCAATGGAGAAAATTGGAAGTCATTGGAGTTTTTATGTGGTCAAGTAGACTTTTAGTGGATATGTAATATCCCTTTTGGCTGTCCTTGAACTCTCTTTACTCCTTTGCCTTTTCCATCTACTAAAACTCTTTACACTATGTCAAGGTCTTTAATCAAAAATAGTTTCAAATATTACAATATTATATGACAAAGTTTATAAAATTTTAAATTGTGTTAGGAAGACACACAAGGGCTGATTTCTTTAAAAAGTGTATATTAAACCAATAAAATATTTATTTTGCCTATAATTTGTGTCAGTGTTTTGTATTGTGCATGGTTTACTCTTAAGCAAAATAAAAGTAAGATAGATTTGATCAAACAGTACACAGAATGGGGAGCAGCAGGAAAGCTCAGGACTTGGCTTTCCAAAAAGCCTTCAGATATTCAGGGATCCTGATATGTGAGAGCAGTGTTGGCACTTAAAACCACTCTTAAAAGTTGTTGGCTTTGTTGCTGGTCCAAGAAATTGGTTGGTCTTGACCACTCATCAGAGTTTGTCCCTGTAAGTAGAGGCAGGACTTTCTTGAAAACCTTACTCTGCACATTGAAAAACTGAATTACAAACTCTGGCAGCACTGGCATGTGCCAATCCATACAAGGTGGTAAGTTGCAGTAGATTTCTGCCTTGCTTTGCAACTTGCATGAGCACACAGCTCTCACAGGAGATCAGCCAGCCAGACCCACATGCCTGCAACCTTCCTATGCAAATACAGAAACCCAAAACTGACTCAACCTTGTCCCTTGTCCCTCAGCCAGATCAATTAACACGCTTGACCACTCACGTAGGTCCTGTGCCTTTGAGCTCCTCCAAGCAGCTTTCCAAGAAAGGTGACAACTGCAGCTCTCAGTGCTTTCCTCCATCACTTCAGGAGCTGGTGGCAGGCAAGCAGTAGCTGCCAGCAGCATCTTCCATGCAGACAGCAGCCTGACTTCCTGGTGTTCCACCAAGAAAAGTCACTTGGTAGCATCCCAGAGTATCTGAAGTACTTCATCTTGCAGCTTGTAAGAACACTTGATTTCAGCAGTGCAAATCCTAGTGTTTAATATATCCTGAGAAATGAAAAATACTGCTAAATTTTCATCCAACTGATGGAAGTCAGATTTCTGAGGTTTGGCTATAATTTAAAATAAAGGCATTTCAAAATGACATTTCTAAAAACTGTACTCAAACTAATGGGTATAAAAGCATCTGTTTTTCCATAATCTGGGTAACATAACAGATTTTTGCCATTCTTAAAGGTACTTCCAGCTAATATTTTCTGAGTGACACTTATATGTAGGAATGCCTATAAACTGTTTAAAAAAATTGTTTTAGTGCATCTGTCATATAAGTTAAGTTGAGCTGTTACCAACTTGTATTGACAATTCTGTTTGTGCCTTAGGAACAGCCATCTTTACTGAACACATGCCTATCCTGGGTGACTTAACATAATGATTTTCTGAGCATGTACAGTTTTTCTTTTGTTTAATGATTCAAACTGCTACTTTCCTTGCAAATTAGTGTTCTCTTTTTTTTTTTTTTTTTTTCTGCCAGTCTGGAACTTGATATGGATCATATGCAGATTCAGACAGCTTTATTAGTGGCTGATAAATATTGGTCAAGCAAATTTGCAGTGAATAAAGCCAGACAGTATTGCCAGAGATATTTTGGATGCTTTTCTAAAGTTTTATATGACAGTGATTTTTGCCATTGCCAGTTGGCTGTAGGAATAACAGGAGAGCCCACCTGATCATGTGGCTTAAAGACTTGTACCAGTGGTGGCATTTTGGCTCTTTCAGTCATGGGTTGGTTCATATGGCACTGGGCTTGTTGGAGACAGATGGGGTTCACTGGCTAAAAGGGGTAAAGGATTCTAGCCCATGGGTTGGCAGGGGTGATTTGAGAGGGCTTTAAACTGGCTTGGAAAGGGGAGGGAGATAAGATCAGTCTCACTGGAGATGTGCCTGGGGGCAGCATGCTGGTGCTGGGGGTGGTGTCCATAGCCCAGCTGACATGCTTCTACACCAATGCCTGCAGTGTCACTAACAAATGGGAGGAACTGGAGGCCATTGTGCAGCAGGAAAGTCATGACATAGTGTCCCTCACAGAAATGTGCTGGGATGGCCTGTGGGACTGGAGTGCTGCAATGATGGTTATAAACTCCTCAGAAGGGACGGGCAAGGAAGCAGAGGCAGCAGGGTGGCTCTGTACATTAGGGAGGGTTTATTCTATGCAGAGCCAAGGAGAGTGATGATATGGTTGAGTGCCTGTGGGTGAAAATCACGGGGGAAAGGCCAGCAAGGCAAAAATCCTGGTGGGAGTCTGTTACAGACCACCCAACCAGGCTGAGGTGCCAGATGAACTATTCGATAAGCTCCTGGCTGATGTTTCACAATCATTGGCCCATGTTCTTGTGGGAGGCTTTAACTTGCCTGGAAGATCCAGCAGAGGAGAGGAGGCAGTCCTGGAGTGTGCAGAAGAGAACTTCCTGACACAACTGGTAAGACAGGCTACAAGAGGTGGTGCCCCACTAGATCTGTTTACAAACAAAGAAGGGCTGATGGGAGATGCTGTGCTCAAGACAGCTTTCAACTACAGAACCACAAAATGATAGTTTCTGATTCTTGGTGAAATAAGGAGAGGTATCAACAAAGCCTCTACCTTGAACTTCTAGAGGGCAGACTTTGACCTCTTCAGGACACTGGTTCAGAGAGGCCCTTGGGAATCAGTCCTTAATAACTAAGGGATCCAGCAAGGCTGGATATACTTTAAAAAGGAAATCTTAAAGATGCAGGAGCAGGCCATCCTCATGTGCTAAAAGAAGAGCTGATGGGGAAGAAGACTGGCCTGGCTGAACAGGGAGCTTTCACTGGAACTCAGGACAAAAGAGAGACTGGAAGAAGGAGCGGGCAACTCGGAAGAGTACGAGGATATCATTAGGTCATACAGAAAAAATACAAGGCAAAAGCTCAGCTAGAACTCAATCTGGCCACTGCTGTGAAAGATACTAAAAAGTGTTTTTATAAGTACATTAACAACAAAAGGCAGAGATGAGGAAAAGCTCCATCATTTATTTGACATGGAGGGTAAAATTGTCATCAAGGATGAAGAAAAGGCTGAGGTACTTAATGCCTTTGGTTTGCTGTCCTGCTGGGCAAACAGCTCATCCTGCAACTTCAGCGTGGGTCAGTACATCTACATTGTTATACCACAGACAAATCTGTTTCAGTGAAACTGGCCACAAGAAGATACTGATTAGGGGAGACGGAACCAGAGCCCAGTTTGGAAACTGAAGTAATTCATGGCTAACAATGTAAAACAAAGCCAAATCACTGGAAACATATTATTTGGAGGATTTTTTCATAGGAAACAAAGCCAAAACTATGAAACTTGGATGATGTAATAAAACAGAATTATTGGTGGTTAGATGGCTTTGGTCCAACGCAACACTTTCATCTGAATTAAGATGATAATGTAAGAATGACACATGATTTGATTTTCAGGAAAGCCAAGAAACTCATTAACTTGACATAAAGGAAATTTGATTTTTCATATGTGATTCTAGATGTGATAGTAGTCTTTCATATTCATATCATAGAATAGAGATGCACAATAATTTTATGAGAGTTCTAACAATAGAAGGAGAGGCAATTAAAAAAAAAGAAAAATCACTTGATAACTCCTTATAGCTTATATATTTCATAATTCTGCATAGATACTTGCTGAGTGATGGTTAATACATACAGAAATATATTTTTCTTTTTTGGTCAGGGTAAGAGGAGAAATCCTGGACAACAGCTGAGTATTTAAATGAATAGTAGTGATGAGAGAACGTACAATGAAAATCCAGAACTGCATCAATGAGTGAGTAGTGTTTCTGCTTGCTGTCCAATCTGTAAGTTGAGGTAGCCCTTGGCTCCTGGCTTGTCCCTACTCATGGAGCAGCCCCATTCCTGCTACTCCCAACACCTGTATAGGAAATAGCAAACAATTGTGCCCCAGCCACCTTGCCCAGGTCACCAAAACCCAGATCCTGTGCTCCAGGTGTGCCTCCAGGTCTGTCTCAGTCCCTTGCTTGCAGATGCTGCAGGCAGGACCTTGAGGATTGTTGTGATATCTTTTTGTCTAACATGTTCTCAGAGCAGGAGGAGGAGGCAAGAAAGGACATCTGAAGAGTCTCAAATTCAAAACTGAGTATTTTAACATGTTCTGAAATTTGCATACTGAGCTTTTTTAGATAATTGGTGGCTTTTCATTTTCTGCCTGGGAATGTGTGTTTGCACAGGAGCTTTCTAATTCAGACTCTGAAACTGTAGAAGTTCATTCCTTGTTTTATCTTCTACATGTTCTATATTTTAACTTTTGTTAAAGAAATTTACAGTAACAACTGAATTTTATATTTCAGTTGTTTAATTCAGTGATATAGTCAGTCAACTTTTGCCTTAAAGATTTAATTAATATGGAAATAACATAATACAATAACATAATATAATTTTATTCTAAAACCTATGCACACTACACTGTTCTATTTATTGAAAGAAGTATTAGATTTATCTTATTCTTGGTAAGGAAGCAAATTGTAGCATCTCTTCCTGCTGAAATACCCTCCTAAAACCAGTGCCAGAGTTTTGCTTTCTGCACTATGGAACTATAGTCCATTTTAGGCAAGAATCTTTTGTCTCTCTGCTCAGGTCATGTCCCATTAATCCAGCTCATTTCCTATGTCTTGGATGTGTGTATTCTATGGATAGTAGTGGATAGGATCTAGCAGCAAATGTTTGTACATTACTTCAAAGTGTGGAGAGCTGTGAATTTCAGAGGAAGACTGGAATGGACAGTGTAAGTTCTTCTGTGCTCAGATAAAGTAACTTTAAACAGACTCTGATTAAAACCATACTGCTGAGGAATTATTATCTTAACTATAGAGCTTGTATAAATAGAAATAGCTGTATCTTTTTACTTATCTAGGCTTTATATATCCACATAAATAGTTAGTACATAAAGAAGTCCCAACCCGATATACTATGGATAAGAACTGGTGATGGAAACTTGGGTTAGGCTGTTACCAGGACAACAGCTCTCACTGAATGTCCCACTGACTCTGTCACTGCTCAGAAAGACTTTCTATTCTTCTTCTTGGCCTGCCTGTGGCAGCACTTGGTACTCATGAGGCAGATGAGATCTGCTCTGCATTCTCCCACCCTTGCAGATTTTAAATTCTTTGCATTTTGTATATATAAATAGCAGACTGTGTTTCCAGCAGCTCAGTGGGAGTCACCCTGTTTGCAAAGCTGTTTTGAAAGGAAAATTTCAGTGTTATTTTGAATATATATTTTTTTTATTCTTGGAAGGCCTCTATCTGATTTTAGCACCTGTGAGTGAGGCACAGTGCAGAGCCCCAAAGGGAGAACCTGTCCATGAACAGGGTGTGCACAGCAAAGGCCATGCCCAGTGTTCATGCTTTCTCCCTCCTTCTGCTCGTGGCCAACACCAAGAGCTGTGAAACTGATGCCCCTGTCTGGGCAAAGGCAGGGAAGAAGCTGTTTGTCAGTTTGCTAGAAAAAGGCAGAAGGAAGGGGCACATTGAGGCCCTTTGGGCTGTAGCTGAAAGCCAAAGTGCTCTGCAGTGTTTGTCTCTCTGATGCTGCTGGGGCTGCCCAGCAACATGCTGAGGACATGCTGCTGTGAGGAGAGGGGTCAGCTGGAGAGGCCAGGGACAGCACTTTGTTGAATCACTCACATATCAGTGGCTACAATGGGGATTGAAGTTGTGTCTAAGAGTCACACTGGAAGAATTGCCACTTCCAAGCTGAGCCCTCGCTCTGCAGAGGCAGCCTGTTGGAACAGGGTACTGTAACTTGGTGCTTCTCTGCACCTGCACTGGTGAATTTAGGAGTCAAAGCCTTAAGCAGGTTTGTTTTATAAAGAACTCCAGCTCTCCTCTCCTCTCCTCTCCTCTCCTCTCCTCTCCTCTCCTCTCCTCTCCTCTCCTCTCCTCTCCTCTCCTCTCCTCTCCTCTCCTCTCCTCTCCTCTCCTCTCCTCTCCAGAGCGATGCTGCAGTCATCTCTGACCACACCAGAGGAGCTGAGGCTGATCAGAACCACAATAAGAATTGTGCAAAGAGAGTGCAAAGCAGACACCCTTGAATTGCCATCCCAGGAGCCTTGTCTTTGGCTGGAAACAAGATATGAACCTTTCCTAGGACACCAGGGGAAATAGCTCAAGCAGGAACTTTGCCATGAGTGTCACAATACAACACAAAATAAATTACACTCACGCACTGAGATGTCCAAGGCAAAAAAGGGGCAGTTTATTTAGAGACCTCGACATTTATAGAATTCCAACAGTGACCATGGATTGGAGGAAGAAAATCTTCCTCTCCAAGCACATTGGTCAACCCAACAGTCCATCAATTCTCTCCTCCTCCAGAAAGGAATGCAAAACAATCATTGTTTCCATGAAAAGTACATGAGAAACTCCATTGCAAAAGGTAAGCACGGAAGGCTGAAGGAACTTCAGAAAAACTTTATAAAAAACAGAGGAGAACAGGGCAACACCATGAGTGCTTCCATAGCTCATCCCTACAGCAGGATATTTTAAAAGGCAGTGCTTCGTACAAGAACACAGTGAATGACATAGGAAGGAAAGATCTTGGACAGTTATTATTATTATTTTTAATCCCATTATAGTTTTAGCTGAATCATTAAGGCATCTGAAATTCAAATTGGGGGGAGTGCACTAAAAACAGAAGATGAACTACAAGGATGTGTCAGTACTTAAATGTGTTTCAGCTCTCTCCAGACTATGATGCAGTCTATAGAAAATGCCAGCACACTTTGCCTGGAGACTTCTAATGCTGCAAATTGGTGTAAGAGGGAGCCAAGGTAGGCATCCTGAAATGCTATATCTGAGTGCTCTCTCACTATGCCTATTATACTATTTTAAAGATACAGTTATTGTATTAGTGCATGTGAAGATTGTTGGGCAGCCAGCTCCAAATAGGCACAGGGAGAAAAGCTGCAGGAAGCAAACACTTCCACATCACATCCTTAGGGGGCCTCTCTCCAGTCTTAGCCAGCCCCATTAAGGATTTGTCCTTGTGTTTTGTTCTGTGCTGCTGTCTATCTCCCTTCAGAAGCTGCCAAAAAGTGGTTTTGTTGGTTTGGATTTTTTGTGAGGTTGTTGAGCTTTTTTTCTTATATACCATTGATAAAAATGCATTTGAGACATGATTTCTTTGGACAGCAATGTCCAGCAATAATTCTTTGAGCACTTAATATTTTAATAGATTTTTACTCTCTGTATATGGTTTTTTAAATTACTTTATCATTAACATAAGAAACGTTAAGCCTTTGCAATGATAATTATACCTCCTGTAGTCAGTAACAAATATTAGAATTGCAATTGTACAGTTTAATAAATGAAGTTTCATAGACATTTAGAATAGATATTTTATGGAAAACAGGTTTTTTTAGAGTAACTTGATATTTAAAATATACCATTTATTATTATTTATGGTATCAATTCATCTGGAAAATGTTTTTCTCATATTATCTGAGACTGCAAAAGCAAACATTATTTTCTTTCATGTATGAAAATTCCAGAGGAAAGCCACAACCTCAGATCCCTGTGTATGTCCTCCCACATGTGTAACCCTGTGTATGTGGGTGTGTATATAGCCCTGGTATGTCTGAAGCTGTCATTGAAGATAATGGCACATCTGTGCATGAAGGACTCGTGAAATTGGATAATTAGACTGTCCTGAAGACAGCTTGTCCTGGTGAAACAAATTGTCCTGGTGAAAGCAGAGTGTGCCTCTCTTATTCAGTGCCTTAGTCTTCGTTGTGGCAGCACAAGTGCTATAATTGCACTCTTGACCTACTTGTGGAAGTCTATAAGGCAAATTATGTTTTGTCTTTGCCGGAGTAGTGAAGGCTTAAAACTGGTCAAATGAAACACTGAATATCAGTGTTTTGTGCATCTCTTTCATTTGTTGTGGTAAATGAAACTAACATTTCACTTAAGCACCAAAAATACTCAGGACTCAGACTGAGAGGTCCCAGAATAACCTGGTCTCAGGCCCTGCTTCAAGCAGCTGCTGGGACCAACTATCTCCAGAAGGCCCTGACCAATCAGACTCTTCTGTGTTTCAAAAGTCTAAGTTAATGCCACCTAAACTATCAAAAGAAATCGAATAAGAAAGTTGCCAGCTACTAGCTGTCAGCTGGAAACCACTATGGTCCACAGTAGCTTTGATTTGGATGAGGAGGGGAATTCTGGCCCTCACTGAGAGTTATTTTTGACTATTGAGCCAACTGGATCCTTAACTTAAAGATTATCCTTGCCTCCTAAGCTTTATCAAGTCCTTCATAAACCAGCTAATTTGTGTGCTTGCCTCTGTTCAGAAACACCTGGTGATCCAATAAAGTGTCATGATTTTAATTTGTAAAGATCAAAGCCATTTAATGTCTGCCCTGCTGGCTTGTCCTGCGTGTACGGGCAGTGCGTTGTCCTCATCCACAGCCCCGCTCCTGCCCCGCCTCCTCCGCTGGCACAGGTGGGAAAGCACTCAGTGACTCAAGAAGCTTGTGGTGAACTGTGAAAATCCTTAGTGCTCTCAGTGGCCTGAGCAAAGAACATTTTCTAATTCCTCTGAATTTTGCAAAGAGGTGGGTTAAGTCAGTGATTGCTGGGTATTATTTCACACACTTCTCTTGAATTAACATGAAATGACAAGTGAAAATCAATTATATTCACAAAGGAGTACTATTGATATGATTGACCAGATTATTTTCCTGGTCTTGGAATGAGGCACAGATTTTGTACCCTTAAGTAGGATTTAGCCTCTGAATTTTAGTAATGCAAAAGTGATTTAACTAGTCTGAATCATCTTTCCCTTTTCTAGGGTTAGTGGAGAGAAAATGTAATCTTGAGTAAACACTATATCCCACTTTACTTGGATGCAATGTTGATGTGCTTAGCATGAGGGGGCCCAGGGAGCTGGCTCAGATGTCTCAGATGTGCCTGTTCTCAGTGTCTGGAGTCACGTGAAATGGAGCCCACCAAAAGAAATCACAGCCTAAATCTGCAAACCAGGCCTAAGGTGCAAACCCACCAGAGAAGCCTCATGAAATTGTGGGCAGCTCTGTAGCATCATCACCAAAAATCTTCCTGTAAGATTTAGTAGAGTCTAAAACTGTAAGATTTTAAAAAATATATTTGGAAGAGCAAAGGGAATTGTTTGATATGTGAAAAGAGGAGAGCGGTTCTGGCACACTGTAACAGAGATCGAATTTTTGCGTCCACCCTCCTGCTACCTCCACCCCCAAAATCTGAAAACTTCCTGATTTGTGTTCATCAATAATTAAGAGCCCATCAGCAATACTCAGAGGGAGCTTGCATTGCACTTCTGAGCAGCCAGTTAGTAATATACGGTGGAGAGATCCTCTTTTTCAAATCCCAAGGCTCCAGGCCATGCAACGCTAGTATTGCATTTTCAATTAGCTTCTGAGTGAATGCTTGGCATATGTAGAAGTGAGCTGGTACACAATTAGCTTATTGTTCCTTTCAGCTTTCTGCTGAGAGGATCTGAAGGGCTGCTGAAGAGAGGGGAGAGGAAAAAAAAAAAAGAGAAAATAGCCAAGGCAGTGGCATCTCTGTGGATGTGGAGTAAGGGAGTTGCTGGGCTGAGGCAGATCCCCGTGCTAAGTCGGGAGTTACAGCTGTTCCTGCAGAGCTCAGCCGGCCCTGGGGACGGCGCCGGGCACAGGCACAGACCCAGCCTCAAGCTCCAGGCTCCTCTCTCGTCTGTCTCACCTCAGCATCGCCATGGAGCCCAACAGCCCCAAAAAAATACAGTTTGCTGTGCCCCTGTTCCAGAGCCAGATAGATCCCGAGGCAGCTGAGCAGGTAAGGAAGATGAGTCTCCTTCACTCTTTTGGGGGAATGGGGTAGGAATGGGGCAAGATGTGGGTGAGAACTGGAGGCCTAAAGGCTTTTCTAGCTTGTATCAGTGAAACTGTAGATTAAAAACTCTGGAGGTTGTAGTGATGTTTGGTGTACTTAAAGAGGGAGAAGGATATGTCCTCTAGCCAGAATAAGGTTTCTTCACCTTGGGAAGGTTTATTAGTGTATGTTTGCTGTGCCTTTGCTGTAACTGCACTTCTACCCTAATACTTCGATTGCACATGAATACACCCTATGAATACATTCTAAACAAATCAATTCAAGTGTATTATATGTACATATGTAGAACAAAGTTGATAATAGGTACCTAAAAAGCACAGCACAAAGTTGATATAGGTACCTAACAAATATTGGGAAGAAGATGTCTTATTTACCTTTAATCTTAACATGAGAAAATACAATTAATGTTTTGCACAATAGTCATCATTTCAGATACTTCCTGTATTTCAGATACTTCCCGTATTTCTCATGATTTTTTACTTAGTCTTTAAGTCATTTTTACAGTGTTTTACGTGCCTGAAAAAAATATATATACACGTGGAAATATGCTGTACTTATGTACTTGTTGGAATAATGTGTGTGCTATTTTAGGTTTTAACTCACTCCCAAAAGATGCACATAATAATACATATATACTGTACTAATATATATATATATCAGTACAGATGTCTAAGGAGGAAAAAATATCTATTACTGTGTACAGATATGTGTAGATGTTCCTAAAAAAGAGTCACAGGCAGTCTTGTGAGAAAACTGGATAAATCTTAATTAGGTGACCCAGTACATTTCTCTCTGTACAAGTGCTTCTCAACATTTGCTTCTATTTGGGTACGTCTGGTTTTAGATGATACCAGGGGAATATTATAACCTTGAAAATTCCCTATCATTAGCCTTGAAATTATTTGCACCTTTAGGACAGTTATCTGGTTTCCTGAATATTCTGATGTTGTGTCTCTTAAAAGGCAGACATCTTTTCCTGAAAACCATGAGTTGTGAGTGAACATTGAATGCAAAATATTACAAAGGTGCAGAAAAGAATTGTTTTAGGTCCTCATTTTGTCCATAGGCACTTCTGAGCTGCGAGATGTCCGTATCTTACAGAACAGTTCTGCAACGAATTCAAGCAGAATGTGCTCTGGTATTTTTCTGAAATCTGTGAGAACCATAGGATTAGGATTTCCTGGAATTCCCATGGCTTTTGAAATGCTGTAGCCTATTTTCTGCCCGGTATTTATGGGCAATCCTTTTTTTTTTTTGTGTTGTGAGTTTGATTCCAAGTACTATACAGTTTCACTGTGGGTGTGTGATGAAATTAAAATAGTAAATTCTACAGTCAGCTACAGTTACACTAATCTGGAATAAACCCATTAACCCTGATGATGTAATTTTCCATTTACACCTCTGAAAGCAAAATTTGAACCCAGCTAAATACAGAGGTTGGCTCAGCAAATAAAAAAGAACAAACGCACTGACATTGAGGTTTTGTGTCAGAATGGTTTCTAGCTTAAATGCTCCTGGTCCCTCTCTAAATCCAATAGAATATCAGGCCTGGAGCCTTTTGTGAAGCAACACAAAGCTTTCAGTGCAAATGTGTGCATTATAGGAGGGTATTCCAATACCATGCAGTTCAGCCACTGTTAATGGAACAAAAGTAGTTACTCAGATAAACTCTGAAGAATTGTATACAATTCAGGACAATATATTGTATGCAAAATCTGCTGTGTGGAAATACTCTTTTTAAGGTCTTAAATACTAGAGTATTTTTAGTTAAAGAACAATAGTAGCACCTCTAACAACAGTTTAGAAATAGAAGTTCATTGGAAGGCATGCCTGCAAAACTCTGAAATGCACTTGCAAAATATTATTAATTACTACTTATGAGAGCTATGTCAGTACTGGGTATTTGCACATACAAGCTCACAAACTACAGCAATCATCTTCCTGATGCAAAGCTAAATGTCAATATTTTAAGATATGACTGATATTTTTCAGTAATACATATCCAAAAACTTTAGTTGGTTACAAATCCTAAAGGTATTTTGGACAGCTCTTGCTGTGCCTTTGTTCTCCCTGAACAAGCAGCAGCATGACCCTGATTGCTGTCAGACCAGACAAACTGTCAGTAAGACAGTGAAGTGCTGCTGTTCTTTAAATAGTTTCCTTTTTAACTTTGCCTGGTCTACACTCTGGAGGACACCAGGCAGATTTTTTGCTTTGCTTTGTGTGTTTGGCAACTGATGGGCCCTAATGACTCTCCTTGGTTTATATCTGTTACAGATCAGGAAAAGGCGGCCTACACCAGCATCACTCGTCATCATGAATGAACACATGGCCCCAGGTGAGTGCTAAGATACCTTCTAAACCACTGAGCTTGTATTGGCTGCAGACTGCTTTAACTTCATGGTTTTAAAAATCCAGCATTAACTTTGTAGCTCTGAATTCCAAACAACGGCTCTTAGGACTGTTTGGAGTAAACACCATGAACACAGGTGATTCCTGGCCTTCAGATAATGTCACTGATTTCACAATTTTATTCTCCATGTAAATCTTGGTAATACATAGAAGGAGAGTTAATGTGACCCAGATCCAGTGCTTCCTTTTCTTTCCTTGGGATGAGACTTTGGAGACCCATGAAGTTTGATCCCTAGAGATACCAGGCTGGCTCGGGGCCTAATTCAACCCAAGGAGTTGTTTCTACAAAACAGATTCTCTTCTAGTTTCCCTATAAAACATATAATGTGTTTTTGCATTATTTTTCAACTGTGAATACATTCTCTTCATCCAGGAGCCCTCCCAGAAGATTCTCTGCGGGATGGGATGATTTGAGGTTGAGACATATTTTGTCACATAAATATGACTTCAGAAAGATTCTTTAATAAGCTGTTTAGGGAGTGTTATAAACAAAAACTTCACAAAAAGGGGAAAGTCCTTAATACTTAATTCCTAGGAACACAGTGCCTACTTTATATCAAACTTTTCCTTTGTTGTGTTCTGCAACTTTTCCTGCCATATCTCTTAGTGACCTGAATCTATTTAAAAATATTTTGGAGAGTAGCTTTCTGCCCTGAATTTCTGGTAGTTCAGCTCTCAAAAATGGTGCATGAAAGATCTGCCTTGAACTGATTTTCTTTACCTATATGTGATAATGATGGGATCTACACTGTCTGTGTTGCTAGGACTTAATTTAAAGCAAATTCACCTTGACTGTTAATCTCTTTTGCAATTCACTTTGTACACTTTGTACTGTCATATTTCCTTTTATAAACAGATACTTGGTACAATACCAAATCAAAACCAAACAAAGAATAAGAACTCTTTAATTTACAGGAAATTTCACTGTAAACAAAGTGGTGCATGTCTGTTATCACCTTTCCTGCAATGTTCATAATAAGTCTTTAAATAAATCATTTTTATTATGAGTCAGGATTGCTGCAAGTTTCAGCCAACTTCCATATAAGCCCATGAGTTAGTATTTGTCCTCACTCATTTAGATTTGTTTATTTAGATATTATTTGTTCTTTGTAGATACTGGGAACGAATATTAATGAATTTATTATTTGGCTAAATTATAACCTTGTCCTGTCTTTAATTTTCCATGAAGTCAGATAAAAATAAAAACTTTAAAAGCAGCAGCTTCATTTTCCTGCCCTTCACCATGAGGTCCATGCAGATTTCCATAGGGTGTCACTTGCTTAATACAGGCAAGTGTTTTGAGTGGGGTGTGTGCAGGCAGCTCTGCAAACCTGCTGAGTACAAGGACTGTGAAGCAGCTTGGAAAGGCAGACAATAGGTTTGCAGTGGACTTGCAAATACTAAGTAAAGCCTCTGTGGTCTTCGTCTTGCAAGGTGCTACAGAGCTTCTGAGATGGTTGTATGCCTCCAACTTTCAGAGTCAGCTAGTCCTGGGGACTCTTGATACCTTGCTGATTAAACCCCAAAATGCTGATCAGTTATGGGATTTTGAATAGAATTCAATGGAATGCTGAATAAAATTTGTCTCCAAAAACAGTAAATTCATGACTGCAAATAGATACAGTTAATAAAAAAAAAAAAGAAAAAGAAAAAAAATAGTAAGGGTGCTAACTTGACACTCCAACAAATTTCTTAGAAGTGTGATTCCCTAGATCAGTGGGGAAACTGAGCAGCAGAGAATTCCAGTGATACTGACAGAGCCACCCTTTATTTATTAGAGCTGGGCTAAATGAGAGTCCTGTCCCTTGAATTTTACCCACTGGACTATTCCACTTCCTTTATTAGGAGCAAGGAGCTAGTGAAGGATATGCTTCCAAGAGTTTGAAATGTGTGTCCTAACACAATTCTAAATGTTTGGATGCCCCTGCAAAGTTTACTCAAATTATCTAAACTCCTCTTTTTTTTGAAAAACAGAGACAGGCATTCTCTAAGAATCAGACTTTTCTATAGCCTTCTGTTACAGCTGCTTCTGATTGCAGCAGGGAAAAAAAAGTAGCATTTTTGTGGTATTCTGGTGTTCTGGATGCACACCCATCTGGAAACCAGAAGGCAATAAAATGTGTTTGGACATTTAAGAACTTCATAATAAATCCAGCTTGAGTTCTTCTGTAAAAAGATCTAAAAGTTGATTTCTGTTTAGTCCTCTCATCCATCCCTGATGCCTGTTACAGCTTTGATAGGGATACATCTTCACCTACTTGATCAGGTTAATTGTGCTATAAAGTGAAGATGGAACATCTGCTGAGCCTAAGTCATTTTAAACCAATGCTACTCAAAAACTGTGAGAAGAGTCTGCTTGACTTCCTTGCTTCCAAGGAGACAGTGTTAGAGCACACCAAATGATTTAAAGGCAGGTGATGAATGTGACTACAGAAGATCATATCCAGCCTGTAGCATCACGACTCTCACATTTCCTCATGCTCACTCTCGTTGGCATCATGTATAAGTGCAATCACTGTCAGCTAAAGAGAAATTCAAGTTGCAGCAGCAACAGTGTTTGCAGTGATTGCAGTGGACAATATGACCTTGTGAAGCAACACAGAAATTAATAAAACCTTAACTTTATCTGTAAGTTCTCTGTAAAGGGCTCTTAGATGTGTTGTGTCACATCTGAGCAGAGAAACTAGCACTAGCAAGTTTCAAGTGAGACTTGAGTTATGAAGTTTAAATCTATTGTGCTTTGGTTGCCATAAATGGAGCTATATTTTCTGAGCATCTGATTTTTTATTTTGTAATATCAAGTCCATTCACTTTTATTTGAAATTAAAAGACCCTTTTCCTACCTGTGAAGGCAGATAAGTATAAAGGGAGAGAACTACAGCATCTCCTCCTGTGAGGGTGGTGCATGGGTTACTGGGGTAACCCACTTGCATCCTGCTACGGCCACAGTTGCCCTACACCTGCTTTTTATAAAAGGAACATAAGCACGTGCTTAGTTTTAAAGACATATTTAACTATTACACTACACTAGTGTTTAATCCAAAAATTGTTAAAGCTCTCCTGCTTCCTTTTTCCCTTACACTATCCTTGGAGTCAACAGAAACTGAGTATCACCATCACAAGCAGCCTTTTCTGTGTAGGCACAGCCTCCTGTCTCCATATCCAGCATAGCAGAAAATATGGGAATATCAATTCTTATTAGCTGAAATAAAAGTCTTGAGCATGCTTTAAACCAGCAAAATATCATAATGCAACAGCTCAAGGAAAAGCTGGTAGCAAAGCAGAGAACCCATAGCTGAGGGAAGCAAGCACGTCAGACCACAAGTCAGGTTTAATACCATTAGGGCTGGCTTTGATCAGAAAACAGTGCCAGCGTTCCTGTACAGACTGGCTTTGACACAGAGCCAACACATCAAGCAGTCTGGCTGGAAAAGGCTCTTCAAATTATGTCAAAGTGTTCAGCCTTCTTGAAGCATTAGAATATGGGTAAACATTGGGATAAACTTCTGTGTATCTAAATTTTCTATGTATTTGCTGTTTCCAACTCCCCTTTTTGCTTTGTTGCCTGTTTTGACTTCCCTGCTTATAATGTAAATGTTACTCTGTGTTTAGAGAACCAGCTGCCTTTTTGTGCTTTGCAAATCTCATTTCAAAGCAGGAAGGATATATTATCACTGCAAAAGCATTGGAAAACATATCTTCCCAGTATAACACAGTACGTCTGAGCTTACTGAATGCTGGAAACCATCACTTGAAGAAAAGCAATCTGTACCTGCTGCCAAACAAGGAAGGTGCTTGCAGCTTGTGTTTGGGCATTAGCAGTTTTGTTTTCTCATTCCTAGCTGATTTTTGGTTATCCAGAAAGGATCCGTGCCTTTCAGCTTACTGTCACTTCCCCAGAGCTCTGCTGAGATGTCTCATGGGCAGTATTTAGTGCAGCAGCAAACAACACAGTCAGGTGAGTGGTGGGAGGAAAATCTGTCCTTACACCTTTGTCAATTCCATGACAACCCAAAGTAGTTGAGGTTTTTATGCTAAATTGGTTTAGACACTCCCGGACTTTCCCTGCACAATAAATCTCATTACCACAGTCAGATGTGCTTTCCTGCTGATACAAACTGTTCCAGCAACACATTCTTGATGGGATTAATGTGAGTCCTTTGCCCAGCATTAAGGTTTGTGACTAATATTAGTTGGATCATGCTTCTAGGTGAATGAATATGTTTGGGTTTAGGTCTAATGGTCACATATTTTTTTTCTTCCAAGACAAGATAAACTGAGCTCAAGAAAAGACCTACTTAGTAGGAGGCAGGTGTTTCTGAGCATTGTCAAGCAGTTCTGCTACACTTTCTCAGGGAAAAATCTCAGCAGAAAACTCTTGAACTCAGAGTTCATGGAAACTGATATGTTTTTCAAACGATTGAGATTCTGGTAGGACATACTGCTTACTTTGGTCCAAGAACTAGAGAGTGAGTAAGCCAAATAGCAGCTGTTTTCAATTGCAAATTTAGGCTTCTAATGTGGTAATAGAGCATTCAGAAAAGCAGTAGGTGAATAAAAACTGTCACTAGCTGGTTTGGGGTTTTTTTTGCAAACTAGTTGGTCTTTCCATATGCTAAATGTAGATGCCATTTAAGTATTCTGTGTCTTTTCATATCGGTCCAGGAGTCTGTGGAGGTATTTCAATAAGCCATAAAAAACATTTGTGTCCCCTTGCACCAGAGGACTGGTATAGCCCAGTGTACATTACTGATGGCACCAGGATGTTCAGAGATTAGGCACTTCTTGTCAAGGCAGAGAGGATCTTTGTGTTCTTTCAGCCTGTACTGGAAAGGACTGTCTGACACGGTGAAACAATGTGTGAAGTAAACATTGCATAAGACCCGACAGGTGATAGGGGTTCCAGAACAGAGATGAAAATGTCTCTGCTTGAAAATATCCCGCTGTTTGCAGGATATGTGACTGCAAATGCTCAGTGGCAAACACCACCCCTTTTTCTTACACTGTGCTCACGTGCTTTTTCATTTTACTCTGAATTTATTCTGCAGTTCTGGCCCACAGAATTCTCTGTGGCAAGGCACAGCAAAAGTTCCTCATGCATAAGCTGTGTGATTACAGACTCCATGAAAACTAAAATGAAAGCTCAAAGACTTATAAAAAAAAAGAAAAAAATGTCAAGAGCCTGTGCTCAAGCTGTTCTTTATTCAGCCCAGAAGGAACAGCTTACAGGCTCTAGAAAGAAACAATGAATTAAAAAAAAAAAGGGGGGGGGGGTTTCATCACTCATGATGCAAAAAACATTTTGTGAAGATGCTCCATTTTCATAAGAGGATGAGGATTTTATATGTCCCTGTCATCACTTGTCAAAAGAATTGCCATGCTCCCTGCAGTGCAGTAGGGACAGCAGGCTGGAGGACAAGGCCTATGTAGGTTGGGATGCAGTGAGAAGTGCTGTGCCTAGACTGAGGGTTAGCACCAAAGCAGTCAGCTATATTTTCACAATTTTTGTGGTTCTGAGCACAGTAATTCACAAATAGAAACATTCCCTGTGAATATTTTAACAATTGTGTAAACCACATAGTGTGAAACAGTAGGAAACATGTACTATTTCATATAGAGCCCAAATAGAGTCTGGACTGTCTCTCTCTAGTCAGTAAACACTGGAGAGTCTGACAGCTACACAGAGACAGTCAAAACAAAATGCTATTATGCATGCTCTGGTCAAAATTCACTTATTTTACTGAATTTTTCATGTTTATTTTCATCCAAGCTTCCTTCATTTTCAGTGTTTATTGACTTACTGTACAGGTACATTTTACATGACCCATATGAACTAGTTTCTCCTAGTTGGCTGAAGTGAGTAAATTTAATCAAAACAAGAAAGAGTCCCTCCCATTCAGCAGAGCCTACTGTCCCTCTGTGGGATGGGGCAGTCCAGGGTGCCACCACTGCCTGAGAAGGCTCTGCAGGAGGGAAATAGAGGCTGGATATTCACAACCAGGACTCCGATTTGTACCTACATCAGAGAAGCAGTGCAGCTGAGAGGGCATGAAGCCAAAACCCCAAGAGCTTTACTTGCTCCCAGTATGGATGAAATTGCATTAATCCATTACTCTTGTTCCAGCCTTGAATACGCAAGAAATGAATTGGGATAATTTTTTAATTACCAGTGCAGCTAAACTCCAAATGTGTACCGTGATTTTACTTGTTCCTCCTGCTCCCTGCCTCCCATTGGTTTTGTCTTGGAAGGGTCAATGTCCGTGGAACTATCTGAAAGCCAATGTGGTATTTTTAGAGGCTGGACCTTGTACTCTTCATCTGTTTTCCTTGTTCCTTATACAAAAGCACCATAGAAACAACCTTCTTCCACGCCAGGAGATTATTCGCGAATTCTTTTTAACATACATGGCTTCACGTTACAGCTCCCCAGCTGCCTGATCATCCAGCGTCAGGCCTGATAAGCGTTTGGAATGTTTACATTTGTTATCACCTCTGTGTGTGCAGCGCGACGGAGCCGAGCCGTGGGTAGGGAAGCGCAGTGGGCACGGCTGCCTGACCTGATGAGGAAGTCAGCTGGACAGATTCAAACTTTATTGCATTCATAAGGCTTAATGTTTTGCTAGAGGAGCTCTTAACAGATTTGCACTGTGCCAAATACTTATGCACCTCATGCAGTTTGTTTTGCTGAGAATTCGGAATAGACGGTGAGTTTTCTAGTTAAAAAAGTTAAAAGGTGCCTAGGTGTAACTACTTCTTGTAGTCAAAATAATTTAGCTATATTTAATACAACTGCATGAGCATACAATTTGGGGTGTTGATGGCATTTAAAAAAAAGAATTTGGATCAAAATATGTCTAGTTTAGCCTGTGGCAAAGATTCTGTTTGTATTGGGGGAAGGGTGTTAAATGGCAAAACAATTCAGAGAATATTTGAAATTAAGTCCATTTAAACATTACAAGACAAACTTTTTTAAATGAGAATGTCAAGATTGTTTTGAGATTATGTTAAAATCAAACTTCAATAATGCGCTAATACTGATATTTTCAATATACTTTTTTAGTTCACATCAGGCAATAAACTAAAATCCATTAATAGATGTTTCAGCCTTGCTGAGGGGAAAAGAATACAACACAGGGTTTTTCTGACCTCTACTATTTAGTACTTAATGCAGCCCTCATTTACCATGGTGACGTGTGTGGAATAAATAGATAATGCAGATAGATGAGAGAGAATCCAGCTTTTAGCACTAACCTCATTATGTTCAGAATATTGGGAAGGGGTTGCACTTAAAGCATCAATCAAGGTAGCCCATTTATTGAGCTTTTAGTGACAAAATTTAACTCTTTATACGGCATAACTAAAGTTAAAATTTCACTTCAAAATACATCAAAAGTGAGAATTTAATGAATCTAGACCTAAAGCTAGCAGAGACTAAACAAACTAAATGTATCAGTCCTGAAAGGTTTTGCCAACTGCAGAAGGCTGCAGAGACTCAGTGAGAGTGCAGGGAGCTGCAGAGCTTAGCTGTGCTTTCCTGTGAGTCTGAGCTGCCTGTGTCATCAGCTGGTGGAAATAAGATCAGATGGACCAGTTAAGTCTCTTTTTACAGTAACCAGAGCAGTTCTGGGGTGGAATTAAGCTTTATGTCTATTGAAAGGAGCTCTGTTTTCTCCTTCTCCCCTTCAAAATGTTTTTCCTGTGTCTGTATCTAAAATCACTTCTGATTTTTTTCTCCAATGTCTTTACTGGAGGATCAAGAGACTACCAGAGTAGCAGAATAAAGCACAGTGACCTGCTCCTTCTCTGTCCACGTTTTCCCTGGGATACCCAGCATGCAGGTGACCCACAGAGAATAGATGTCTTGGTATTATGCATCTTGTGGAACCAAACTGCATTAACAGAGTCAGCAGTGCTAAGTAGATGAAGGTGCATTGTAAAGGTTGTGTTCTCTACCTGAGGCCATGTCCTTTGTTCTGATAAGGCAAGCACAGAAAGTCACACAGAAAATGAACACGAGCAAGGCAGATTGAAAGTTCAATACAGCAGTGAGCTCTATTGCACCCTACAACGTGGCTTATCCTGGTACCCAGACATCCCATAACCTAAACAGTTCTGCACAGAGCCTCCACCACTCAATGGCATGTAGGGCAGTATTCCCTTCAAGTCTTTCTGAAGTTCCCTGCTGTTCTCAGCTAGTGGTAGAAAGCAAAGATTTGGATGAAGCTGTCCTGCTCTTTCCTTGGCCAGCTCTGTAGAATAGCTTCTCTGGGATCAGCTGAAGTGCTTGTTCTGCCTTTTCCCTTTTGTATTAGGATCTGCAGGACAGCTGCAGAATCAGGGAGCCATTTAACCTAAAAGCCCAGTTAGTTTGAAAGCAACCCGTTCGCATTACTAAGTGTTAGTCTGTATCCTTTTCTCTTCCAAGTGGAATTGTTCTGATGAACAGAAAGGAAGGGGGTGGGGGAACAGAGGGTAAGGGAGAAAAAAGAGATTTCCCTTTAAAGAATTATGACCTGGCAGATTTTTTGATCCTGACCAACATTAGGTTTTTGCTGTCTGTTTCTGAAATACCATAGACAAGCAGGCTGTTTCTGTTAAGAGGTGTGCTTTCAAGCATCCTGAAATGCTGGTGCTGGTCTGTGACTTAGGCTTAATGTGTACAGCATATCCCATCAGAGATGTGGCTCATTCCAAAGGAGTCACAGCAAGGTGTTTCTGATTGTGACAGTATAGATGGAGGTAAAACAAAACCCATGGTCCCCTCTGTCTCTGGTATGTAGTAAGGTTAGTAGAAACTCTGAAAAATGCCTTTGGAAATTACAGCTGACTTATTCTGAGCTGACAGTGATTCCCCTGGGCTATTCCAGCCCACCTAGTTGTGCTTAAGGCAAGAATGAGAGTATGGAACCTGCTTTTGCTGACACTTTGAAAGCTTGGAAAACCCAACAATGGCTTTACAAAACTGATATTTGCATCTTCTTTTTTGTAGAAAAGGGTCCTAAGCCCCAAGAAGAACTATTATTAGTAGCTGACTCAATTCCCATGTAAGATGATACATGTATGTGAGGAGCTCTCTGCATGTGCATGCTAACCACAAGCAAGCCACAAGCAGTTGGCCAGGACTACCTTTACAAAGCATTCTTACTGAAATCCTTGAGGTATTATTCCAAAAGGAAGGAAATTGCTAAGGCAGCAATAATAATCACTGGCCAAGGAAAAATTTTATTGTTTTGTATGTTTTCTTCTCCCATGGCAAATGTCACTTTCCAGAATGTACAAACACATTCAGAGAGGATACATTTTAAATGGTTTTATGAGCTATATAGCATGCTAAGAAATGTTTGGCTGGAGTTTTTTTGGTTTTGGCTGCTGCTGCTGGTTTTTATTTTAGAGCTTAGCATATTCCTACAGCTCCCAGCTGAGAAAGTAACCACTCACAGTGATGGCATTTGCAGCTGTAACCCTGATACAAAAATTGCAATCAGTCGGTTAGTTCTGAGCCATTTTCCATCCTAACTGATTCCTGCACATGAAGTTATTAGAAAATGGTTTAAAAGTTTATCCTGGGATTTGCTAGCACTATATTTCATGTAATCATGGGGCTTACTTCATGATCTTTGCCTCAGTATTGTATTTAGATCTTCAGTCGTTTGAACACAGACTGAACACAAAGCAAGCAAGCAGATGGAAAGTAGCACTTTACTGATACTACCCAGTGTTACTGATAGACTCTTCCCTGGGCAGCTGTCTGCTCAAGGTGCTTGTCTCCCTTCTGTATTTGAAAGTACCTAATGACACTGTTAAGCATTTCACAAGCCAATAACATTGTTATGGCTCCGTCAAGGTACAAAATAATTGCAAGCAGCTTGGGAAGTTTTTTTAGAATGAGGGTTGGGTACATTTGGTAAAACAGTAGCAATCATTAACAAAAATTCAGTAGTCTGGTAGTTTGTTTTACTTAGGGACACTCATTGCACTCCCGTGTTTCTGCTCTTTGAATCTGTTTCCCTGAGTATTTGCTAGCTTCTCGAGCTTCTTGACAGCTCTGGACTTCTTCTGACCTCTTAAAAACCTTTTTTATCTCCACTGCTCTCCTATTTCCTTCATGTGAGTCTTGTCTTTCACTGCCAGCTGTCAGACTGGGTGAGAGTATGCTGTGGGTGTGGAAACTGCCCTTGGTCCATACAGCAAAGATAAAATCTTTATTGACGTCTGTCGTGTCAGAATAGCCCCTATGTCAATGTAATCTCACAGTGAGCTGAGTTCTCCTACACAGCTGGACAGCTTTGAGACAACATACTGTGATTTAGGTCTGATTGCAGTCTTTGTCCTTTGCCTTGTTCTGTATGTCTGCGAAAGTCTAATTTTCTAAGGTTTGCTCGTAGTTTGATTTGGCCTCCAGCACTGCCTGGGGATCCAGAAATGATGGTTGTCCAGTTCCCTTCTGGTTCGTACACAAAGTCAGTATCTTCCTGGTTTACATTTATTTGCTGCAAGAAAAAGGGATTTTTTCCTAATGTGTATTTCAATCTAAATGGGAGATTTTAATGATTCTAAGTAGCTGTGGATAAATGGGTCATATGTAGACCATCATGTATCTTTTAAGTCTTACTTTACTCATTTTGACACCTGAGTTTACCAACAGTTTTCCCAACAGACCAAGGATTTTAATTTTCACATCAGTAATCCCAGCACCTTTCTTTAGTTTGACTAATTTATTTTTACTTATTTGAATGTATTAACCTGGACATTCAATGGTGTAGTGAGTATTGATATGACTGTTAGTTTAGATAATGAGCAAGAGTTTTGACTAAGAGGCAGTTTATGTATGGCTGAAGTTCTTTTCCAGTTGCACTAACTCTAGAACTAGTTTATTATTAAATGAGAAAGTATCTTGCCTTTTTTCTATTTTTTTAACTATTCATGCTATAGGATAAAGTACTGACTTTTAAGTCAATGGCACAACTTGCTGTTGCTTACGGCCTAGTAAAGTCAGTGATAAAATGATTGTCTTTCACTTCTCTCCAGCATTGCCTTTCACCCAGGTTGTTCTGCTGGTGCAGGATTTGCACTGGGCGTGTGTTGAACTCCTGTGGGACTCATTTTGCCTGTAACACCACTCAGCTCCCCTTAACACCCAGTGGAAACAGGCACTGATGAACTCCAGATTTCTGATTGACCTTAACTCTGTCATGCTGGAAACAGAAAGAAGTACTTTGCTGTTAAATAAGTGGTATCTCTTTGGAATGAGTAAATTTTAGGGAGTTTCAAAGCCATGTGGAAGCAAATCCTGATCCAGAGCTTCTGCCCGCAGTGACACCCTGTGGTCCTGCCAGAGGTTCCTCCCTAATGCCAGGAGTCCACACTGGTCAGCTGCAAATTCCATTGAAAGTTTAGCTCAGAGTCACTCCTGATAATTTAGTCAGAGATTTTGGGTTGGTCCGGAAAACGTCTCATCTCAGAGATCAAAAGAAAAAATAAAGTACTTACCTCCTCCTGGTTAATCTTATTCAATCAGTCACTTTGGAAGCTGTCTCCATTTCCTTCACCAAAGAGGAGTCTGTGCTGCTTAGAAAGCAACTAGAAGAAAACGTCTTCAAGTCTAGCATTGTTTATATTGTGAATTAGAGCCAATCTTTACATTAGTTGTCCAAACAGAATGTTTATTTCATTGTGTTTCTCCCTGGGTTGGTTACCTCTCTGGGAAGACCTGCCAGCTCTGGAATTCTCCCCATATCCTGGAGCCAGGACTTCACATCAGGAACTCTGTTCCTGGAGCCTTGCTCACCTGACCCTCTCTCATGGAGCAGGACAGGGCCCCTTTCTTTCAGAAAAAGAAAACTCTGCATGGAACTATTTATGACAAGTTTTTCCACAAAACCTGTTTAATGCCTGGTCATTCAAAGCCAGGACAGAATCAGAATAAAGCCTTACAGAGCTGGCAGCAACCAGAAGACCACAAAATCAGGCAGAAGTGCAACACCAAGACAAGAGGCAGAAAATTTAGTCCTTTTTTAAGAAGGAAAAAAATAATTAAATTTCAACTCTCTTGCAATATATATTTTGAGAAGCTATATTGGATTTATGATACTTATTTAGAATTTGTCATATTAATATTCATATTTTAGGGAGGGAGAATGAAAATTTTGGAACAAAATGCTTAGGAGAAGGATGATTTTTGTGCTTGTTGTAATAATTAATGATTGCTCTGTGGTAAGGCTGCAGACCTGATTCATCAGTCTTGTATTCTAGTTTAATGCCAGTGAAATGAGACTGATTTCCATGAGTCTGGCATGAATCTGGAATAACAAGGTAGTGAATCAGGCACTATAATTCACTTCTGGGAATCATGTGATGTAAACAAATACATTCAGATTCACAATTGAGGTTTGTAATGTCTCCAGTTTCTTCCAAAATAGATTATGCTTACCAGAATGCAAGTTTTAAAAAAATTTTCATCTGTGTAGTTTGTGAAAGGTGGTTTTATTTCATATTCTTATCACTGTGCAGCTTGGGTGGGTCCTTAGATACTGTCTGTATTATCAGGGATGTTTGGATCAGATGCTGTTGTGTGCATCAGGAGGAAAAGGATGATTGTTCTTTTCATTTAGTGGCTGACTTTGAGCACCATTAGGAAGGATTTGGTCTAACAAAGGAGATTGCAGCCCCTACTCTCAGTACTAGTAATGGCTACTTGAATATTGAAGGTGGGAAATACTGGGTTGTTTAAATAACTTATTTACCTGGGGAAAAAAAGAAATTAAATGTCCAAAGAGCAGATTGATTTGGCCTGCAGTATTTTAATGAAGTACTAAAGGCTGCTTAGAGACAGGAGCTAGCTGGGAAAAGCTGTGCCATGTCTCTCTGAGACAGAGGGACAAGGTCCCTCGTGACAGCGCTGCCAGCACAGTGTGGGACCTTCCCCAAAGCACACACCTGAGCTGCAGGCGCCTGACAGGGTAGATAGGCATGCAAATGCCTCTGTACATAGCAAATTCCTCTCTGCCCTATGTTTTCATTAATGCTTGCTATACAAATCTTGTTATTAGTGCTCCCTCAAGGGCCAGGCAGTAATTTAGATGCTGATTAGTGGGTGAGATGCAGCAGCAGCGCAGCTCAGGCTCTCTCTTGTCAGCACTTGACTGAGGAGGGGAGCAGAGCTCCCAGCTACGCCTGCCACAGCAGCTGCATTCAGGAGTCTAATGAGGTGTTCCTGCAATGGGAATATTTTCAGAAGCATATACTCACTCCAGGAGGGCTTACCAGGATATTTCTTTGTAATTAAATGTAATGACATCTAAACCCATAGTCAAGTTCTTATTGATAAACACTGGCAAATAAAAACCAGCAAGCAAAAATCAAAGAATTAACTGTGTAAGCATTTCTGTGATGGTCTTTTCTGAATTATTCTCCTTTTCCTACCTCAGTGGTTTAGTAAAAAGAGATGAGATGCTAGTTGATGTGGCAATGTGTTGCTAGGACTCTGGCAAATAGAAAACATTAAATACTTTTTGATCCTGCTATGTCTTCTAGAGGAAAGGACAAGTAGTTGTGATAGCAGAAAAAACAAGTATTATGTCAGTCAATTTCTAAATCAGAGTTCAATGAGCTTGCTTTACAAATACCAATGGCTAATACAGATTGGGGTGGTCAAACACCAGCAAGGTAAACTGGTAGATGAAAAAATATTTATTTTATTTTACTGATGGAAAATTGAAATGTGAAATGACCAAAACATAATTTTCAGAAATTGCCATCTTTTTCTGCCACTAAATGGCAGGGGAATGAAGGATTATTTTCCCATTTTAGTTTCTAAAATTGCCTGAGTCCAAACCTATCAGCCCCTGTGATTTTTATCTGCTCAGCTGTGTTTTTCCAAGGAAAATTCCAAACTCTCTACAAGAAGCTTTCTCCAACAATTATACCAGTCTCTTACTGAGTTTCTTTTGTGTAAAATCTGGCCTCTCTGACCTGTTCTGTTTCTCCAGTGCCTGACTGAAGCCCTACAGAAAAGGCTTTTATTTGCACTTGCTGAGGGAAAAGCAAGCAGGGTACTTATCTGGATGAGATAAGCCTTTGCTGGATGAGACCACTGCAGAGCCCATGGGTGATATCAGAGGCCAACTCTTTTAAAACAGGTCACCTCTTGCCCTGCATGGCTGCTCCAAGTGCATTAACATTATCCAGGGGGACAAGCAAGGCAGATGAATTTTGATCTCACTCTAAAACGACCACAAAGCTTCCCCCAGCAGGAACATGATGTTTGCACAGCAGTGGAGATCCATGGAAGAAGTGATCTGCACCACCAAGCAGATTTCATTCCAGCTACAATCAGCCTCCTTCCTCTGGGTTCTTCTCTGGCTTCAAATAAGGACACCTTTGGAGGAGCTCAGCTCCTTAGATCAGCTTGGCTGGGGGGATGTGCCAATAAAGATTCAAAGAGCTCTGCTAACAGCCCTGTTTGGGAGACAACACCCTGGTGTTTCCTCAACCTATTTCAGCAATATAGTTGGGCCAGGTCTTGCAGATTTACTGCAAGTGGGTGAGATTTTGCCCTGGGTAAAGGCTAAAGCTTAGAACTCTGATTCTGAAAGGGGGTCTGTGCAAGCAGATGGGCTACTACAGTGACTTTCCTTAAAAAACTAAGGCTTTGTTTCAGAAAGTCTGTGCACATAACTGGATTGATGGGAATACCCTTTAGACTGAACCCTTCATTGCATATTTATTTATCTGAGGATACAGAAAAAAGCCTTAGATCCTGTTTATTTTGCCAGGTGATGCTCCAGTCTACACGAGGTAAGGATCACTCTAGGCTCAAACATTATTCACCCAGCACAAGGGAAAGTCCTCGACTGCTTTTTCCTCAGCGTGGGTGTAAAGAAGTCTCTAAACAAAGCTCCAGCCTTATTTTTACATTACCTCCTCTTGGGTATGTACAAACCCATTCTCAGGTCCTCATATGATTTCTGTTATGCCTCTTTCAAACAAAAACACAAAAACTATCAAGAAATTACTTGACTGATTAGATTCCTATTAGTAATTACAGCAACCTAGAATAAGTTAAACTGGAAAAAAGCTGTATGTTGAGATTTGGGATACAGTACAGCAATATTGTGTGAACAATGTTATGGACTGTGAGGAAGGAAAATGGAATATCATTTTCTTCCCTTCTGGCCCCAAAAGAACAGCAAACCTGTAGGGAGAAGTTACCTACTGAGAGCTAGGAGTTTGTTTCATATATAAGGGAAACAGCTGATCTCTTCACATTCTCCGTGATATAATTGCTGTTATAAGCATGAAAAGTGAATTTCTCATTCTGCATAACTATGATTTTTTTTTTGTGAGCAGAGTCCTGCCTGCACAGTAGTCAATGGGAAATAAAGGATGTTGACAAATCAGGGATTTCATTCTGCCCTGAGAATCAAGTGATATCATATTCTGATATTTGTGATTTAGTTTCTGATTGGCTCTTCTCAAGATGAATTTATGCTCTCAGAGTTCACTAAAGAAATTCAGTTTATAATTGTCAATGGATTTGAGAGGGATTTGAGGGTGGGAGATGCATGGCTTGTTTGACTTCCAGTGGTGGAAATATCTGATTTGTGGTTGCTAACTGATGATGGGTTTTTTTAGCTTGTACATTCCTTTCTCACAATAAAATCTGTTGTCACAGAGATTTTCTAGATAATCTCTTGATGCCAGTACTGGCCTTTTGCAGGGAGAGCATTAATTCTTACTTTCATTTACTCTGACAAGGATGCTTTACTAGTAAGACTGCTGTGAAAACATGTTTTCATTAACTTATTTAAACTTCTTTATAAAGTAACTTTATAAAGCATTATAAGTTATACTGGAAAGCCCCTCTTTGTCCAAGGAAGGATGTTCACACAATTATTAATGTAATCCTTCAGTTAGACCAAGATGCCTCCAAGTATTTGGCCAGGCAGAGAACTCCTGGCTGAGCTCCAGCCCACACTGCACTCCAGCTCTGCTCTCTGTCATCCCTAAATTTCCCTTTACTGTTGGTACAGCCTCAGTGTCCCTGTCTCTCATTATTACTTCAGTTACTCACAAGCTCTTCTATCTTCCTTCCATGTCCCCCTTGCCTTTCATCTTTTCCTCTCTATACATAGAGGATTTATTTTATTCTCTCTGCCTCAGTCTATGGCATTCTGGGGTTTAGGCTTCCCTTGTTCCCATTCCTTGTCACCTCTCCTTAAAAATCTATATTCTTGATTGAATCTTATCCATCAAAATACCTGTCAAAAATAGGCATGTGATCCTCCTTCTATCCTCAAAAATAAACTCATGTCAAAATGTACTGTTGTCCAAACTTCATCTCCAGCCAGCTGTACCTTTCCCTTCATCTCTCAAGTCTCTTGAAACACTTCAGGCTCCTGCCTTGAGTTTGCATCTTTCAGGCCCTTAGGTTACTTCTATGCTTACTGATTAGGAAAATTGTTTGTTTATGTGATTTTTACAGGTTGTTCTTAAATATCCATGTTTTCTGATGCTTCTCATTGGCACTATTTGCCCTGGGGATGTGAATGGTTTCTCTAACTCTGTACAGGACCAGTCCTTATTCCCAAAGTTGCCTAAAGGCTGCTGGGTGAAAGGAAAGGCTGTAAATGTTCCAGTTCTGGCAATTTTCACGTCACATCACTCAGATGTGCAAGCCCAAAGGGTTAGAGTTGTACACATTCTCAGGATCAAGACCTGAAACACAACAAATTTACTATGTCAGTTTTTGTTCCTTATGCAAACGTCAGCTTGGGTTTATAAAATATATTTTTAATCTGCACAAATTTAGATTTTCAGGAAGGAATGGGACGTAACTTACTCTTCATTGTTCTTTGCTGAAAGTTCCTGATTTATTCAAATTTCAGCATTTAAGCTAAATCCAGTATCCTGAATAAAATAAAAAAAGAAGTCCGACGTTAACTCATTGAGGTGTTGGCACACAACCGATAAGAAAGACTGCAAGCACATGGACAGTCACTCATTTAGCCAGCCTGACTCCATACCCCGAAGTGTTTTATGGACTTGAATAGACACTTCCATACTGAAATAGACACTGCTATACTTATTTACAGGTAGGGAAGTCCGGGAGGAGATCAGTGACCTTACCAAAGTTCACACAAATGTCAATGGCAGGAAACTGGCCTCCCGATTGTCTTGTCTAATTCTGTATCTGTGGGATCATGCTATAGTAATCAGCACTGTTTTCAACTACACTTTTAACCCTGAGTATGAGTGATTTTAACATCTTCCAGAGAGAGGTAATGGGAAAAACTTACACTGGAAAACCTGGTAAATTAATTAACGCTTGCAAGATGCACAGAGCCAGTGGTAAAGAATGCGATAGAAAATGCGATCAATCCAGCTGCATGGGCTGGCTCATCCCCCCACAGACAGCACACCACAAGCAGCCAATATCTAGAGAGTCAGTCAGATGAAATGATATTGCCTAGACCTGATTCTTTGCTCAGACCTTTGTTTACAGAGCTGTCACACCTCAGTGAAAATTACACACTGATATCTGCAGCTGGAAAATTTTAGTAGGCCCATTGGAACAGTGAGAGATTGATGTCTATGTTTTTAATGGTATTTTATTTTAGAGCTCCAAACTACTGTGTATCAAATATCCTGCATTACCTTTGTCAAATATTTGTCAAATCATCAGCAGGAGACAGATACTTTCTGGCCATTAACCACATGAAGACGACAGCAGCAAAATAATTTATCTCATACAAAAATTGGTTGTGTGCCATGTTTAGGAAGAACCTTGAGCCTCCTCTGTGTCGTACAATCTTACTTAGTTGTTCATACAGATTCTCAGAGGCACTTATTTTTATTAGAAATCTCAAGTTTTGCCAATTCTGCCATGCAGACAGCCTAAAGCAAATTAAGGCATCAAAAGTAAGAAGTTTCAGGAAAAATTTCAGCCTGGTAATGTCATGAATTTCTAAGGTAAAGATTGCTCTTTGTAAAGCTTTGTTTTGTTAATTTTACATATTACTGTAAGGCAGTCTTCAGTATTGGTATATTGATAACTAAGGTGAGGGTCTTATTATTTGAGTGCAGTAGAACTTGTGAGTTTGCTTCACACATTTGCCACCCAGGCCTTTTCTGACCGTAGAAGGAAGCTCAGTCTCTGTGCAAAGCAGCCTTGTTCTCTGACAGCCCCACTTGCAGAGCAGAGCCCTGCTGCCAGCCAGGACAAAGGACCTGCTGCTGAAGGAACTCCATCAGAAATGGGAGTTAAGTGCTTCAGATGCAGTGCTTATGTCTAAATGCTAATCAGGGCCTCTGGCTTTCTGAGACACACAAATGAGAAAGAAAAGCTGTAAATAAGAAGGTTAATTTCTTGTTTACAACAGTGCTGTAGGTTCATGGTAGAGTTACAAGGGTTAGCACCAAGAAATGCTTCTGTATTAACTTTTCTCTATTGTATTTTTTCTCTAGAAAAAGATGAGAAGAGAACAAACATCTCACAGGCAGAAGTAAGTGATTTTATTTTTTTAACGTATTTATTGTTAAAATAATTCTATTGTTAAAAACTCTGGGAAACTCACTGATTCATCCTAGTTGATACTTTTATTTACATTGTCATGCCATCTGCAGTAGCACAGCCTTTCAAGAACCCTCATTTCCAAAGCAGGGCTGAGTAAGGCTGTGTTGTGTGATCTGCCAGCTCTCCCTCCCCGCTGTAGCAGGGAGCTGGGAGAGGCAGGCTGCCCCTCTGCCTTGCTGCCCTGCCCTGTTAGAGCACAGCAAAGCCAAGGTGACCCTGCAGTTCACCCTGTGGATCTGCAGGTCGCTGCTGGGCCACAAACACATTCAAACACGTCCCCACCCTCTCCATCACTTGTCAAGCCTACAGCAGGCAGTGCAGTGATGTTGTCTGCACAAGAATTAAAAGCACAATCTCATTTTCTGACCTCCCCTTGCATAGTTCCTCCAATTACCTGATCTCTTTCTCCTTCACCCACTGCTCAGAGCAGCAGGCAGCACTTTAAATAGCAGCAGGAAGTATTGATTGGTTCAAATTTGAACTCCAATACAAACTTATAAAGATTTACTGGTGTGAGGTTCACCAAGCTATCCCATAGTATTTATAAATAGCTGTCTCTTTCCAAAGACAATATTTTATTCATAAATGTTATCATTCTATCCATTGTGATAAGTTAAGGTAATAGGATTAGCCCTACCTGTGTGAAATGTCTCAAATGTTCCATGAAGAAATAGATCTGATTAAAATTCATGGTACATATATGAGGCATTTTTATCAAATGTTTGGATAAAGGCAACATCATTTCTACAACTAGAAATTGTTAAAATTAGGTGTGGAAACACAGCTTGGCTACACACAGTTTTTCCTTAATCTTTTTGTTAATAGTGTGATATGGTGCTTATGTCTTCCAAAGCTAGCTAAGGGTGTAGTGTATGAGGCTTTCTTGTCCTTTTTATGTATTATACCAATTCATATTGGTATAATATTGATGCCAATTTAGCTGCTTTTATTTCGCAAAAGCTGCACTGAACATGCTCCAGTTAGCTTTTGTTAACTAAACATTGGTATCATGTAGTAATATTATGATTACTCTATTTCTATTGGTATAATATAGTAATACTATTATTGCACTATGGGTAATTTTACTACCATTATTTTGGAATAATTTGTCTTTTGTGCACAGATGCAATTTTGGGGCCACAAAAAGTTTAACTGTGTCTAAATGCAACACTCTACTGAGGCTCAGTTAAAGGCTGAGTGACTGGCTGCTGAAATTATTATCTTGGGTTTAATAAAACGTACAGGGGGAGAGGGTTTCCACTTGTTTATTTTAAAATGTATATATTAATATATCAGTACCACCTTATATATATAACCATTAATTACACTGTAATTGGAATGTTGGCTAATGTAAACCTTGCAACATAGACATTTATTTGCCTTGTGAGAATCAATTACAGGCTGTTAAAAGCACAGGCCATCCTAATTCTATGTTTAACTATATTTTTATCCAGTGAAGGGTAATTTTCAGTAGTATTGGGTCTGTCTTGCCCGTGAGTCATAAAGTCATTAAGCACATATTTCTGTCCTAGTTTCCCTGTATCCGTGAAAGGGGGCTGGCATCAGTACCCGATATATTTTTCTTAGAAGCTCTGAGACGGCTGTGTGCACACCGGGGCTGCCCCGAGCAGAGCTCTCCCTCCCTGTGCCCGTCTCTCACTGCCTCTCTCTGCTTTGTCCCTCCGCAGTCGCAGAGCGCCTCTCCCAAGCAGAGGAAGCAGAGCGTCTTCACCCCACCTGCCCTCAAAGGTACTGCCAGCTCCTGCCCTGCCCCTGGCGTGGCTCGGTGGCTCCCGGGGCGGGGGGACAGCGGGACCGGAGCGGTGGCTCTGCCCAGGGGCGGCAGAGCTGCCACAGGGTCGTTCCCAGCCATCATCACTGCCTTCACACTCTGCTCTCACTGCCTGGCATGGACCACCTGCACCTGCTGACCATCTCTATCCTCAGCACAGAACCTTGCGGCAGTGGCAAATTGATTTGTTTGAGGGGAAAAAAATTGTATCCTTTAACAGATAATTCAATGCCAAGCTATGAACAGAGCTTTTTGAATATGTAAAATTCTATTGGTCCTGGCCCCACAGAGTTCTCTGTTTCTTAGTTGAAACCATTTCCCCATATTCTGCTTCTCTTTCCAGGCAGCTGTGAAAAGGAGAACAATCAAAACCGTTGGCTGGGTATCTGACCATAGGGAGTGTGTGAAGTTTCTTGGGAAGATAAGGAAAAATGAGAAGTCTTGGTAAAAGTTTTGAGGGCTAACATGCTTTTTAGGAATATGTACAAAAGCAGCAGGAATATCACCTGGGATCAGAACAGCTACATTTAGACCTTGCTTATGTTGTTCTGAACAGAATTTGACTTGATGGCACTTGCAGTGAAGCAAGATTTGTGGTGATTCACCAGCACTTCTGACTGACACTTGTCCGAGCAGGATTATTTTCAGACTGCAGTCTAAAGACCATCCTGCCAGGTGTCTCTTGATAGATAATGAATGCATAAATTTCCATTTGTCTGCTTAACACAATTTATTACCTGGCAGAAAAGGTGGGGTATCTGATTTCTTGTGTGAAATACTGCCGCTGTCATGAGGCAATGAGCCAGTTGTATGTATCTCATTGTGTAGCTTCAGTTCTCTAATACTTGTCCTAGGCACAGTTAAAATATCACTCAGTTGCCATGCAAGACTGTCTGTTTGCCAAAATGGGCTGAAGTTTGTGTGCTGGATATCACAAATAATCTTATTACGTTCAATTACAGTATTTTCTCTGGAAGGAAAATGCTTTGTGTGGATAGCAATACCTATTGATCTCACTGCTGTGTTATTTTGCTGTACAAGCCTAAACTGAGTACTGTGCAAATGAGGTGCAGTGTAAAGCAGGTCCTCATAGCTCCTCTCAGGAACAGCAGCCTACTGAGCATCAAACCCTGCTGAGACCTGGGGGAGGGCCTGACATGGTTCACATCTACATCAGCTTAACTCTCAGGGAACAGTAGGAGAGCGTGTGATTCAAAAAAGACCACAACTAACCTGAAATACCTTGCAAACAGCACAAAGCAGAGCACAAAATGCCTCTCCTCCATACCTCAGCATCCTAAATTACACCATACTCCCAGATCTATAAGTGGACACTTGGAAGTTGATAACCCTTTCTGTAAACAGGCTGGATTGCTCCAGCTTTACCATACTGTTACTGTCATTAATGACTCTTTTTAATTTAAAAATTACTTGGTGGAAAATTCATTATTCTTCCTTTTCACTGGTATGAAAACATGATTTTTTTTTGTTTGGAATAAGAGACTGTGAGGCAAACATATAGCAATGCAAAATACACTGTGCCATGAAATACACAAAGCTATTTCCCTTCAGAAATACAGTTTTTATAATGATTTAAATTATTCTAGTTTTATAACAGTTGAAGATAACACTTTTCAACAGTATTTTCAGAATAACAGGCTTCACAGTTGCACACTCCTCCTCAAATTTGAGCATATATATATATTTCCTGTGCACTGTTTTTCCCTCAGTAGATTCACAATATGGTATTCAACACACAGTAAAGTAAAAAAAATAAAATTCTTTACAGCCCCTTGGTCTGCTCCCTACCCTCTGAGGCTGTTACTAGTGAAAAGTGGGATGGACTGTATTCTGGTACCATACATTTAAAGCTGGAGATAATAAATGGAGTGGAGAAGAGGGGAAAATATTTTCATTTGTTAACTTCTGTGGCATTTTAGTAGTTTGTACCTGCTGTTAACTCAAAGTTCCCAGAAATAAGCCAAGCTTGCAGGCAGGGGAACTGAACCTGGAAGCTGAGACAGCGGAGGTGTGCACAGAGCTGTGGGAGAGATGAGGGCCCATGGCAGGAACTTTGCTCTATGCCTGCAGCAGAGAGGGATCAAATAAACTGTGGGCAGAGTCATGCTTCAGCCTGACTCCAAACCTCCAAGTAGGTGGAAATAGTTTTGTTGCAGTTTTTGTAAATTTTTGAAGTAATTATGAAACCATGTGAGAGAAAGGTTGCTGATCTCTGAATTGATGGCTAGGCAGGAGAGAGAAAGAGGAAATGAATGTGCATGTTGTGGTTATAGGAACCCATATAAAATGGGAAATTGTTGGCATGGTTGAAAAGAGCAGAAGCAACATCAGACAACTGTGGTGACTGGTTACAATACCAGAGCTATGGTACATGTTACATGAAACATCCAAATACATGAAAATATATGCAACATGTGGAAATGCAGTACTGCTGAGGTTTTACCTGTCATGGTAAATATATGGAGATCAACTTCTTAGTTAATTTGTCCAGATGAGGGGTTCATATTGCCCAGAGAAGTTGTGGTTGCCCCATCCCTGGAAGTGTCCAAGGCCAGGTTGGGGCTCTGGGGCTCCCACTGGTCTAGTGGGAAGGGGGGCTGGAATGAGATGATGGTCAGTGTCCCTTCCAACCCAAACCAGTCTATGATTCTGTGATTCAATTATAGGATATCTGTGTGGGCATAGTTTCCCCTTCTGCCACAGCACTTACTAAACTAAAATTCAGCGTTATTAGCTGTCTAAGATCATCCCCAAATATTTCAGTTTCATCATTACAGAAGCTTCCTCTAGCTCAAGGCCAGGCTGTGGCTGCTGCAGCTAGCTGTAGCAAACCTGGTGCAACAGGCAGGTTCTTATTACTCTGTATCTGTGTGTACTTTGGCTCCTGCTTTTATTTTCCTAAATGAAAACACACCAGAGTTCCTACAGACAGAGCAAATAGCTGACTCATCTCACAGCATTGTTCTTTTTACTGGAATACAGTGTGCTGGAAAAATCAATGTGAGAGCTATTGATTTAAGTAGTAATCTGGAGAGGGACTCAGACAGCCAACCAGATAACAGCTCAGCATGGTGTGCTTCTTAGTGTTATATTACCAAACCTAATGCATGTCAAAGAGGTTCTCCATTTTGCTTTCACAGATATTTCTTTTCCTAACCTGCCCCACCAGTGTTTGTTAGTTCCACGTTGGTATGTAGCATACAATGTTGGCAAAAGTCAGTGTATCTGAAGATTGCACCAAACAAATCCATCATATTTTCTGTATGTTGTGATTCACCTCTTGTCACAGTTTTTTTCTATGTTTAGCAGCAATCTTAACTGGGGATTCATCACCTCCAGTTCCCCTCTTTGCCTCACCTTTTCTTCTGTTATTTATAGGGGTTTATGCCTGAACTTCAAATTTTCTCATCCTTTACTGTCTTCTACTTCTTCATGTGTGAAGGTTGGCTTGAACCTCCCTATGGAAAATAGCATAAAAACAACCACAGGAATGTTTTGCTATTTGAATTCTCACCAGTTTTACCTTGGGCAATCTTTTCCAGTCAGTTCTCACTATGCAAGGCCTTTTTTTCCTATTTACTAATTTGTTTCTTGTTCTGTGTGACAAAACCAAGAAGAATCCTTTGATCCTTTTCCAAAGTAGATGTCCAGCTGTTTTAGCACAAACATCTGTCCATCCATCCAAGCACAAACAGCATCTTTAGAAATATCTTCATTATTCTGCTTGGTGGGCTACAGGAGCCCCTGGAAGTCTTGCTGGAGTCTCATTTTTTACCCTCACATTTGCCAGAGAAGTCTAAAATTAGATGATAATCCTCCCAGATAGAAAGGGACCAAGTGAAGGCATCCTAGACTGCCAAGGCAGAAGTGGTTGCACTTACCCCAGGTAATGGTGCTTCCTTGGTGTTGCATTACCACTTGAAAACGAAGAGCACATTTGAGCTTTCCATCCCAGGGCACACTTTGTGCTGAGGCAGGTTTCCTTTTGCCTAGGCAGCCATGCTTTGTTTGGTAGCTCAGCTCATCCTTGGAAGGAAATGCAGACAGCAGTAACAGGAAGCAAGGTTTACAGAGACTGACAGAAGACAGCCTGAGCTGTTCCCAAACCTGCATTGCTCCCTAGAGGTCCCAAATCCCCACGTTATCTACCAGCTATTGCTATTAATACTAGTGGCTCTTTAAATACCATCAAGGTCTCCCCCTGTGAAGGAAGTGCACCTTCCCAAGTGATTTGAGGATTTCATTAGCAGTGAGTCTACTAGCCTGGATGTGCTAGAGGTCAGGGAAATAGGAAAACTTCACTCACCGTAGTTCACTCTGCAGGAGGCTGTTCAGATCAGATCAGGATCCTACCAATTTCAGCAAACTTTAAAGAAAGTTGTTGTAGCTGTCTCTGTTTACTGAACCACCTTTGCAATGAGGAGCCATGAAATCGTAATTAAAGTCATTCCCCAAACAAGTAAGAGATACATTTGACTGTTTTCCCTCAGCCTTTTGGGAAATAAATGCTTTAAATTCCCCTCTTAATGTATTTTTCTTTGCATAAAAACAAAGTATTTTTCCTGAGCTTGGCCCCAGCTACAAGATTTGAAATGGGATTAAATCAGAGCTGTTATAAATCTAAGGAACATTCAAAGACATTATTTTGGTTTGAGTCATTAAAACAGCCAGAACTCCCTGGCTTTTCCCAAAGTGTTCAGACCCAGGGATTTGATACATGCATAATTCTAGTATTTACAATGATGGTTGATATTAAATGAGCTCTTTCTAGCTTCTGCCATGAATTTCAGATGCTCTGCTTGTTTAGTGCCTGCTTGTTCTTCTCTCCAAAGGAAACAACATGCAGAATAAATGATTAAAATCATGATGTCCCTCCTGAAATATGTAATTTATTAGAAGCAATTAGTACAGTATGTGGCCCTCATCCAAATTTGTAACCCCTTAGGCCAGCTTGATGATGTCTGATGCATCTCATTACTTTGTGACTGAAGGTTAACAACGAACGTGGTTAGAGTCTGGAGACATTAAAGATTATTGTTAGTATGGTAAGCACTGAGTTTGGAGCCCATGAGAATCATCGTGGAACAAAAATTTCAGGCTAAATTTACTTCAAGTGGCACAAGAATGAAGTTTCTAAGGCTTTAGCAGTCACTACAAAAACTTCTTACATGGCAAACTCTGTAAAGACCTTCTAGTGTTAATTAAACACATCAGTGTAAGAACATGAAACCCCACACTATTCTAGAAAGAAAAATACCATGTCTTTTTTTGTTTGTTTCTGCTTCATACATGAGCTTAAATTTAATTTTTAGGAAATTAATGTTACCCATAATATCAGACATCTTACACAGTGTTCTAAACATCAAGGCCAGGCCTGTGAAAATTCACAAATTGAGCTGGTGCTCAGTCAAACTTTTCCTGTGTGGATGAGTCACTTTGACTCGGGCTATTACATTTTCCCAGTCTCTCCAACAATGATCCTTTTTCAAAGATGATTGTGCTGCACGTCAGCCATGTGGCCAGAACAGGAGATGGAGATAGTTTTTAATTATCCTCTCAGTCCTGAGTGTGTATTTTGGATCTCCTTCCTTTTCCAGTGGGCTAAATGGCTGTGATAAATACTGGGCAGGGGGTGAGGACTGCTCCACAAATCAGGCAATGTCCAGTGGTTGTAGCAATTCCTGAGGTTGGGGCAAAGTCTTCCTCTAATGCCTTGGCAGAGCTGCCATGTCCCTGGGGAAACATCTGTTCTTTAGCCTGGTAGTACCAATTCTTCAACACATTTCCTTTAAGTAGGAAATCTGTCTCAGTAAGTTGTTTCTTGGGTAACAGAAGGCTAAGCTCTGCCTCATTCTTTATGTGCACTGCTCTTGTTTGTTCATGTGTTGTGATGTGACAAAATGCTGTCAATGCATTTCAGTTCCTGGGTGGAAGGCCCACAGCTGTCTGGACCTTCTGAAGCACTGGGAATAGAAGATTTATGCTGCAGTTTTGTATCATCGCATTTTTTCCTTGTCCCTAACTAGGTCAACAAGAGGTGCAGCTTTGTTTCCCAAACTATTTGTTCTTGTATTTATGCACTGTTCTTATCCCCATCTTAGTCAGATGCCCCTCGATACAGCCACACCACTTGATGCAGAATGGCCTTGAACAAATTTCCTGGCTATATTTACCAAGATGCTACCTTCTAGTGCCTGGTCTCTTTCCCCCCTCTCTACCCCCCTCTCTCCTTCCTCAGTCTTGAACAATAGAATGATGACAGTAGATACAATTAAGAAAAAAAAGCTGAATTAATTAGTGAATCACTGAGTTGATGACAGGGGTACATCAGATTGCTGCCATCTCAAGTTCAGTTGGCTGCCACCGCTATGGCGCTCCCCAACACGTTGGCAGACACTGCTGTAGTCTGTATTTAATTTCTTACTGTTGGCAGCTTTGAATACATTTCATTTCACACAGCTGGTGGCTCCAGCTTCAAAATGGCTCTGGCCTTGGCTGCAATAAATATTGCAGTACCTGTAGCGAGACCAAGGTGTCCAGTGGAGACTAAGGTTGACATCTGTTCCACAGAAAAACCGGGATGTTTGTGTTACAACTTGTCATCTGCCACTATTACCTGGAGTGAAGAAGAAAGGGCTGTGCTGAGCACTAATGTCAGTCCCTAAATTACCACGTGTGGTCCAACACAGACCGAAGTCTGGGGGAGTATTTCCACTGACCTCATTTGGCTCAGCATGAAATCCACATATCTGATAGTTCTTTCTAATCTTGTGCAATGAATGCTAAATGGGCCTCCTTCTAAAGGTACAACTTTATTTTTATGATAGAAGCTAATCTTAGAAAAATGCCATGAAACAGCATTTATGACTTGAAAAGTGTCATTAAGCACCGTTGTATTAAATACAGAGCAGTGTAAACATCATACTGTTTCTAAGCAGAAACAGACAGCATTAAAAAGTCAACCTTTTAAGAGCTACAACATAAAATATTATAGAACAAAAATGTGGGAGATTTAGTACGTATTTTAAAACATAAAGTAGAAATCCCAGAAAGGGAAGCATGTGTTGTTCTGGTTACTTTATATTACAAGACGAATTTATAGTGAAAATAGAAAGATTTTGGCAGTTTTGTGTTCTGAATTGAAGCGGATTTTGAAGAAAAGGTAATATTTTTATAGGCGAAGATGTAAGATTCTTATGAAGCCAGCCACTTGACAGGGCATTAAATTTTATTTCCTTGCTATGTGTTCTATGCTGGAGGTTAACAATCAAGCCACATGGCAGGCACTGACTCCAGCAAGCCCTACTGTAATAAATAATAATTGCTCCTCTGTTTCATCTAGAGCATTGTAAATCTGGAATTTGATCCCAAGCAAGATGGCAGAATGAAGACCTAGATTACACACTGCTGCTCCTGCTCAGTGTTTGACCTCTCCCAGACGGGTGGGGCAGGACCGTGCACACAGTGGGGGCAAGTGCATCTGTCAGGGCCTCACTCCCCCCTGGCTCTGTGCTACGGATCAGCCCCGCTGGGGAGAGCAGGCTCCTCCTGCAGCATTGCTGGGGTCACGGGTGGGGAAACAGCAGGGGAGCTTGCTCAGTTTACACTGGGCTGTTCTGGAGGAAGATGCAGTACATAAATACAGAGGTACCTCTCTAAGCAGTGTAAGTTTCTAAAAAGTCTCCATAGTATCTGGGCTGCTGTCTCATCCAATTTATGCTTATAAAGAAAAGACTTCCCTGCATTTGTACCTAACTGCGTATTTCTACAGGCTCTCTTTGTCTATTAATGTCTCCTCTTCATGTAGTCAAATTTCATATATAAAAATCCACCCCCCAGAAGACAAAGCTTTGAAAAGACAGAATGACTACAGGCAAGCTCAGGGTTAATAGTGAATTTGTGTAGCATGAAAGGCACCAGCATGCATTGAGCAGTGGCATTAGCCTGACACAGCAAAATCATCCCACGACCTTCCCCATACCATTCCATCAGCTGTGCTGGTCTTTATGAGCATGTGCAAGTAGTGCAGGCTCACAGCCAAGCTCCCACCACCTGCTCTGACTGCTCCTGGGATCAGGGCAATGATTGCCATGAGAGTGGCTCCTGGCCACAAGCTGCTCTTCCAGGGACAGTAGCTTGCCATTAGCTCTTTTACTTCAGGTTTCACCCTGACCCGAGTCAAGGTCCCAGTAGCACATTAGCTTTGTGATATCTCTGTTTCTGAACAATGTGGTCCTTATTTCTGTGGTTAAGCTAAGAGAAACATAGAGAAACCATGCTTCTGATTTTTAGGGACCATCTGTGCTGGGTTTCTTGTGGTGGGGATGTTGTCTGGGTTTTTAGCATTTGATTTTTTTTTTCTTTTTGAAGTGGATGCCTATTGGTCTGAATTTATTGAAAATCAAAAGTTTTCTAGAGAAAGAAAGCCATGTGGTTCTACTCCCCTCCATAATTTCTCCCTTTCCTCATCCCTTGGGATGCAACATTGCCCAGCATAGCAAGAACACAGAGTTCCCAAAACCATCCACCAGAGCTTTGGCATGGAGACAAGAACACGAGCAGCCTGAAGTTTTCAACCACATCCTTTCAGGCCTGCAGCTAGGACTGAGCACTCACATGAATTATGTGTGTGACTGTGACCAGAAAAACACAGGAAATACTGCAGCTAGCATATGGATCTGAAAAGGAGCTCATTTTCCTGTGAGCTGCTCAGGCCAGCAGGATGTTGTTTAAAAGTTCTCATCTGATGTAGCCGCTAGTTTTTCTTGAAAGAGAGGGAGGGAGGATACTTCAGGTTTTTCAGCTCTCACACAACCTGAGAACAACCAGCATTATTCCATGGATCTTTTATAGCCACAAAAGATGGTCAGCAGGCTCTGAGCAATTTGCAGAGTAAATATTTCTAACAATACAATTAAAGGAGTTGTGGGATCTAGTGACTGCTCACAAAGAAAACACTCCCCTGAAATGTTTGCTGTGGTTCTGCCAGCTCAGGGTGCACCATTGCTGTGTATGTTGGCACAGGGCAAGGAGTAAATGTGCACACATGTCTGGTAAACCCTGGGAGTGGTGCAGATTTGTGGGCTACTCCCTGCAATGGCATCTTTCCAAGTGACAGCGACACAGGGCACACCGTGGCTGCACCTGTCCCTGGAGAGCAGCTGGTGAGGTGCAGGAAACCCATACACACCTATCCAGCTCAGCTGGGACTGTGTCCAGACTCAAGAAAGAAGTGGCCAGTGAGAGGCAGAGCTGGGAAAGCAGAGACACTGACAGTGAGCAGCAGGACAAGTGGCTGCCTCTGAGCTGAGTACCCACAGGCTGGCCATCCCCTGCAAAGGCAAAGGGAGGCAGCAGGCTTCTCCTTTTTTAATTTTTTTTTTCAGCAATGAGGAGAAATTATGTAAATTCAGCTTTCCATTTCCTTGCATCCTGAAAGAAAAGAGTTTTTAAAAAACACTGGGATTTTTGGCATGCAGGCTCCCTCTGGTGACTCCTAGGCACAGCTCCACTGTTGAATGGCAAGAACAGTTTCAAGGAGTGGAATTGTATTAAATCTGACTAATTTCAACTTTAAATCTGCAAGGTTATTACTACATTTCACCTGCATTCCAGTGGTATCCCCCACATCCCATGAGTGATTAGAGCTCGACTTATTTCAACTCACTCTTTAGCAAGAGCTGAAGTAAGAAGCATAAAACCCAATTTTTAAAGAATCTATGACTGTGATTTGAATGGGCCTAAGCCTTTAGAGGAGAGTCCACCTTTTCTGTACTTTGCCTATATTTTCCCCAGTTAAACTGAGTAAACTGATACTCTTGATGTGCTTTCCAGAAAAATTGAGAGCAATTCTTGTTTTCAGGCTCTGACCATTCTGAGTGTCAGGTAGTGTGTTTCTATGGCATAATTGCCTTCTGGTTGTACTGGATACTGGCTCTGGGATATTTTGATGCCTTAGGCAAACCAGAAGAGGTAGGTTTCACACAAGAAAGAGCCAGCAAAGATTTTGTCCCATGTTTTGCTGCCCACGGCAACTACAAGGTGAGACTGGTTGTATCTACTGCAACACAAATAATTTGTGGTGACTGCATTTAATGTTGAATAATATATTTCTTAACATTGGGGTTTAATTTTCAGCAATCAAAAATACTTAAATATAAGAATTTGATGGGGCTTCAGTTGCCTATAAGCTGAACAAATGAAAATAAAAACACTTCAAATTTAAAATATTACTGAAGATGTCAAACTAAACCTTTAACTGTTCTCTTTTCTCCTCTCTCAAAAGATCAGAGACACTGTGTCAGAGACCTTCTGATGTCTAAGCTAGGAATTTGATTTTGCTGAATTTCTCTACTAGAGAAGTACCCTGGTTGTGCATAAACATTATATACTAAATTGGTTTGCCTTTGTTTTAAGGGTGGGAAAATCTACCTCAATTATGATGCAAAACACCATAAATTGATTGCTACAATCCAGTTTGTTTCCCTTGATTCAAGGGATTTGTACCCTTACTCTGTGAAAATTGTTCCTTGCAGCAAAGCAATGCTGTTCCCTTTTATGCTCCCAAGTCATGGGAGTCATCCAAAAACGCCCAGTGGAAATGATCATGGGTGCCTACACCAGGCTGGGAACTTTCTGGGTGAGGGCTAATTGGCACAGAGTAAACCTTTCATAGCATGCATGGTAAAGACAACACTGTGAAAACATCATCCCACAGCTGCCTGCATCCAAATTTTTTTCACCTTTCAGCCCAATGGATGACATCTGTTGTGGAAGTGCATTCCCTGCTCCTGTAAGACAGCTCTCTCTGTGTCTGTTTGGATGGGTGATACTGCATCCTAGGAAGATGTCTCATAAGCAAAAATCTAAGACTTGCTAGGGTAGGCTGTAAGTCCCAAATAAGTTAGCTCTAAGTGTGATAAAAAACCTCTCCATCACCTAGGGAAAGCAGAGGAGAGACTAGCTCTGGTCTTCCAGAAGTTCTCTGGTGCTCCTAGAGAGTTCAGCTGGCTTGATTCATAGCTCATACCATGAGCTTGGCTTGGGTTAGCAAGGGGTGCCTGCTGCAGGGGGAGAGGGGGAGGATTCAGGACATCTTCAGCTTCAGTCTTGTGAAATGGATCTTGGCTGCTTGAGATGATCTCAGCAGCTCATAGGCACTGAAGTGGTGAAAACTAAGGAGGCTCATTCTGACAGATTCCTGCTTGGATCTAAGGGCTGCAACTACAACACCTGTAACTTGAAGAAAATAGTAATTTCCTGTTATTCATATGCCACCCATGAAACAACTGCATTTGGAATAATAAGCTAAACACAATCACTTGTTTAATCATACAAGGTTTTTCTAATTTTGAAATTGTTTATAAAATAGATAAAAGAAGAATTAATTTCAAGTTTTACGATATTACTGATGTGAGGTTGATGATGCCAAAATCCTATCTCATTTACCATCATAGGAAAGATCACAAGTATATTTTAGATTAAAGATTGTAACTCAGTAGGGAATTAATCAGCAAATTAACAGAGAAGCTATAGACTTCTGACAAAAGAAAGAGACATGATTAATTAAATGTGAAAGCCTATATGGTACATGGAAGTATAGCAGAGAAACACCACCTTGGAATTTCGGGTGACCAGTAAAGATTTTGCTCCTGTCTTCATTTTGAAAACTCTCTGGAAAGCTTTTCATCCTAACCCTAAAAATCTCAGGCTGCACAGAGTATTCAGCAAGAGATTTAAGTCTGCCAACAGAAGTTGGTTTTTTTTTTTCTGTATCTGCCATGGAAAGAAATAACCACAAAAAGAATAACAAAAATAGAAAATATGGATCCAGAATATAAACTGAACAGTATGCTGGGGATGTCTTGCCTGACCTGGGGGTGAAACAGAAGAAGCAAATCTGCTCAGTCATTACACACAAAACTTCATTCACTCCATCACATACTCAGGCTTCTGCTTCTCAGTATCACAGCCTTCTCTTTTTCTCCCAGGATTCTCTCCCTTCAGGATGTGGCAATAAGTTTTTTCTCAACTGTTTGAGTTTGTTGACCTCAGAAAAATTCCCATGTCAGTCAAAACCAAAAAAAGTGGAGCAACAGTGCAGTTGTGCAGGAAAAAGTGAGCAGCTGGATAAATGTTGTCCACTAAAAACTGAAGTCAGATAAGAATGCCTTAAGAAAATTGAAATACAGCTTCTTTGAAATGGCTTATAAAGTTGGGAAGATTAAAATGTTTTGTAAAGCATTTTCAGTTAGGTTTTGAATGAAAAAACCTTAATTTCCATTGTGTTTTGAATGTTTTTAAAAAATCAAATTAATTTTCCCACAGCATGTGTACATATTCATGTTTAACCAACTAGGCAAAACTAAACGTTCTGGTATTGCTTTTTTTTTTTTTTTTTTTTTTTTTTTTTTTTTTTTTTTGGTGGATTTTTTTTCTTCCTAAAGGGAACTGCAAAATTTCAGAGGTATTTTCCTAATCATGAACAAATGAAAATTGTCCAGCTTCAAGGAAGTGCAAATACTCAGTTATTGTAAGTCTGCTACCATCATTTTTAGAAGTGCTCTGGTATGAATCCATGGTGCTTAAACCAAGTCAGTTACAGACTGCCTAGTTACTGTAACCTGGGCCAGTTGCAGACTGCCTAGTGAAAAATCAAGCCCTGGAAGTCTCTGCTGGCTGGACAGGGAATCACAGACAAGTGCATTCCTTTTTTCTTGCGGAGCAAATCACTGTAAGTGTATCACAGGAAAAAAATGCTAGGCTTTGTTCCTGCTGCTCAGAGGTTTGCAGATAGGCAGCGTTTTCCTTTTTCACTTTGGTTGTGCTGGCTGTGCTGCCAGAGCAGCAGTGTGCAGTGCTCTGGGCCATCCCAGCCCTTCCCAGCAGCGAGGCACTGCCAGCACCACTCACTGCCCTCGCTGCAGGGTTTCTAACAGAGCCACACAGCTTCATTTCTCCCCACCATAAAAAGAGCTCTGCCAGCCAATATATTTTTTAACCCTTAAGGAAAATTGCCTTTTTAATGGATGTAATTTATTTGAAGTTAAAACATATGGCATGAATAAAATGTCTTGCTACTCTTCTGCCACAGTGCAACAGTAAGTACCTCACAGCCCAACTATGTGCAAGTGGCAGCAAGGCAAGGTAAGGTCCAAAAAGCTCAGACACCTTCAGTTCAGCTTCTTTAATAAAGTATTTTCCCCAAGAATTAATTGCCAAAGGCAAATCCCTTACAAACGCTTTGGCATTTGCTTTGAAGAATGGTTTGCACAGCAAACCAGCAGGAGTTTGGGACAAGAATACATACAGACATAGCTGTGCTGTAGTGATAGAAATGGCCAGGAGAGCCAGTCAGAAATTTCCCATTAAGAACACAAGAAAGTAAAAAAAAAAATTATAAAAGTGAAAATGTTCTTGGTTGCCACTATTGGCAGGAACAGATTAGAGGAAATAAAACCATGACACTTGATTCCCTTCCTCAGACATAAGTTACCATTTAATCTTTTAACATATTGGGAACAGAACTCTGTTGTTTTATCCTCTGCAAAAGGAGCAGTAGGTGTGGACATAGCATTTGTTCCTAGAGACAAATGGAGGACCACTGTTGTAAATGCTCACTGATTTCAGGGCCTGGAAAGGACCCTTATTTTTATACTTGAATCTCTGGCATAAAGCACACCTAATTGTACACTTGATCCATATGGAGGTTGAACAATGCCATATACTTTAAAATGCTGAAGTTAAGACTTCCTATGAAAGTTAAGATTTATCTAATTGTCCTTAACTTTCCCCTTATTTACTTACAGCAGGTAGGATAATAAAATTGTTTTATTTTGTATATAGCAGTCTACATAACTAAAATTTGGCTTGTGCCTACCTCTAAACAGACTTACCTTCTGTAGCTGAAGTACTGAGCATTGTTTCATGCTGTTTTTAGCATCAGCCTTCCCAAGTTTTTGCTAACATGATTTTCTAGCTGTAAAACCTACTTCTCACTTTTAGCCTCCTGGCTTAAGGTAATCAGGCTACTGAGTGACTCCAACTGGATACATAGGCATGGAAGCATGTGGTTAATCCTAAGAAAGATGGAAGTTGCCTGTAAAAGTGCAAGATGGTTTAATTTAAAGAAGATGTGTTTAGAAAATGCTACTCACAAACCCTTAAGGCCAGTGAATTCTAAAACATACTTTGTGACAGTAGCAGAGCTTTTGACTTCTGTTATTATGGAGCAGCTGATTAGAGGTTTGAATATGTGGCCTTTTATTTGGTGGAATTTACTGTAATCCCTTGACATAAGGGAACAATTCTGCCAGTCCTGTGATTTTGACCTACTCTCAGGCAGACAGCTGCCTGACTGAAATTGGTGCTGATGTTAAAAGTGAGGCCTTAGCAATTCCAGCAAATGAACACATTGCCCAGTAAGATTTGGCTTCCAGACAAGCGTCTTCTCAGAGGAGATTCTGACCATCTAAGAAGCTTCCAAGGACACATCAAAGCACAGCACCTTTTGAAGGTCTGCCTGAACTGTTTGAATGCAAGCACACTTATAACAGCAGTACTAAGGCTGTTTTTTAGCTGTTTAAAATTGGGGTGGGAAAGTGTCAGCTGAAAAACTAATCCTCTCCTGGTTGCTGGCCCCAGCTGCCTGGTCAGAGCAGCACAGGAGGCATGAGGAGAGCCTTGCAGTGCTGCCTGGATTCATTACTGACGTGGAAGCCACCTCTGCATGTTTTTCTGATCAGGTTTCTGAGGTACTTGACCAAGAGCCATCCTCCACAGTATCAGCCAAGAAATATTTTCTGGTTTTCCAAAGGATAATTAGTGCTGGGCCGAGACTGATAGAGGCTGAAACACCCACTTGCTGGTTGACTGCAGGAGCTTCTGCTCTTTCTTTGAGGACTGGCTGACTTCTGCAGTCTGAGGGCTAGCAAGGGAAGGAAGGACCAGCAGAACAAGATGTTTCCATACTAGCAGAAGTTGCAACAAACTGGGGCAACAAAACCCTCTCTGTTTATTCTTTAGACTGCTGTAAGTGGGAGATGCAGTCCCTTCAGCCATGGCAAATCTGGCCCCTCTCTCCAGTGCATGTTCTGGCCGGCCTGTGGAGGGCCAACAAAAGCCTTTCTGTGCAAGAAGCTCCTCCACGCTACTCTTAAGCAGCCACTGCTGCTTTAAGCCATTCTGAGAGGGAAAAATGGAAAGTGGAAAGCGCTGTCTCAGAGAACAAAATGGAAAGTAGCCAGACATTTGCAACATGATTTTTGCCGTTCTCATATAGTCTTCATTGTGATGGTTTAACAGTGAGCCTTTTGACTGAAAGTAGCCTTAAATGTGCCTCAACATTTGTTATTTAAAAGGCTCACCATGACAACTGAGGATTGTATGACTTGAGCTAAGAGAAGAGCTAGCAGCAACCAGCAGACATTTAGAAAATTATTCATACTTTGTTGCTGGGTTTCCGAATGATCATTCACAAACCTCTACGGGGCCATGGTGACCTGCTGAATATGCTGATCTGATCTGCTCCAGATCAGATATGTGACCTACATAAACCCATCATATTTGCCAATGCCAATTTGCACTTTTGCATCAGATCATTTGTTTTGATTTAGTCATGCATATTAGAGAGAGAGAGAAAAAAAAGTAAGTGAACTTGCAAGGCTGAATAATGTCTTGGTCGAGTAATCACAACACACAGTTTTTTTCTCCTTCTCAATTTGAGCTGAGGTATAAAATAATACCTCATTACCTCCAAAATACATGGAGGGTTTTTTTTAAATTATTACTTATATATTGCTATAATGTCAGCATAGTTTAAACTGCCATGTCAGTGCTGCAGATTATTTTCATTCTAAATGTTGGTCCAACATATCTGCTGGTGTTTGAAGGCTACATCAATTGTAAATCACAGAGTGACAGCCTGACTTTGCTTTTTCTAGACAACTCTAAACAGGACTTTGAGAATGTCTAGTGCACCTACTTTCTGTATCAACTTCTTTATCTCATATCCCAAACTTTAAAGTCCCATACAACAGTAATTTACAGTATTTTACATAAATTAATTGCAAATAAACAGTAGCTGGGGTTTTGTCTTTATAACTGGAACTTAACATCAGTTATGTATGTTGACTCTTCTTTCTTTAACAATAGTAAGAGAAAATCTCATTAATTTCTGGAGGAGTGGGACCAAGATCTGTGTGATAAAGAAAAGACCTGATTATGTTCAAACTCATTTGCCACAGGATTAAGGGTGACCCTTGCATGTTGGTTATCAATCCTCTGTGAAACTTTGCTTAATAAAAACTTACAGACATGGGTGCCACTCAGGGTCACTTGAGACCTTTGCACAGTGCACCATTTTTAAGTCTTTCTCAACAAAGAACAACCCAAATTTTAGAAAACTTTCAAAGGCTGAATCAAGCAGACTGTTCACCGTTGCCAACATCTATGAAGCAAAATATTCTACATCTGTTTATTTTTATTTTGCCTTCCCTCCCACGTGTTTTTTCTGTTCACTCACTCACACACTTGGGACTTGTCAAGGCCTGGGACTGTGTGTTTTATTGTGTTTTATTGCTGTCATGTCATAGATAACTTTTTGATACTCTTTGAACCACCAGTACCTTAGAGACCACGTAAGAGAGTGGCTGCCTTGGGACAGGCTGGGCTTTTGTTGCCAGATCTGCTTGGAAGCAGGATTAACCTCCTGCCACAGGTCATCTGGTGTGATTATTGAACATGAGCATCAGAAGATGAAATAATAGCTGCCAGCTTGTCAGACTGAAGCCATTCTTCTAGGTGGGAGTGAAGAAACACAAGGAAAGGTATGTAAAATGCATCTTGTGCTTGCATACAAACATCAGTCATTATCTGGCTCTTTGTTCATACTCAGTAACCATCCATCCATCACTGTACACCACAATTCTTGTCATATCATATTGAGGTTAATGAAGCCTCCAGGAACACACACCAGGAATTTGGTCTATGCCACATAAACCTTGTTCAAACATTTAACAGAAGCTGGGAACCTTGTTGCACCAGGGAACTCCCAGCTAGGGTGTAGCAATCAAGCCCAGGAAGAGATAGAGAATGTTAGGGAGAAAAGTAACAGTCTTTGTCTCAGCAGGCTGGCACCAAAAATGTTCTCAGGGTGTTTCTGAAATTCCATAACTGAGGATTTTGAGGAGGATTTGGAAGTAACCATGGAGGCAGATAGTTGTACCTCTCCAGAATTTTAGGAGAAGGAGTCAAAATGCTAATCTAAAAGCCTAGCAATTTGAGAAGCAAATCTGTATCATTTCCTGATTTGAGATGAGTGAGGATGATGTCCATAATATATTAAGAAATTTAATTTTCGTTGAAAGCCTAAATAGCCACCATTATTCTGAAATATTTTGGAGGAAATCAATGGAGGGAACTCAAGGGGGAAAGTAGTGGCAGGAGAAAAGGTACATTTATAAAGCTTGGAGAAAGAGATGTGGTAATAGTGAAGACCCCAGAATAAGGAGAGTTTCAAAGTCTGGATAAATGGTAAAGACTATATGGGATGCATTAAGCAAGAAAAACATGCAAGATGCAAGCTGGATATGGGGATCTAGAGAAGAGTGGAAATCAGAAATGTGTAAGCCTAAATATCAGGAAAAAATCACAGTGTTGTTCATAGTAGATGAATGTTTTGCACAGGACTGCAGATCAAGAGCTTGATTTTAACCACTTTGAGGTTTTGTCTTAGACTTCCATGAGCTTGCACAAAAGATGCACTCTAGAGTGTTAATTTGAATAGAAGAGAAAATGACTACCAGAGAATGGCAAGGAGAAAGGCATTACAACAGCAGAACAACAGCAGGGTAATTGTCAGAGGCAAAGACATCAGCAAGCTGGAAAGGATGGAGATAGAGGTCACTGGGCACCTGGCCAGAAAGCTTTGAGGCTGGGTCCAAGGTCAGCTGGATCAAAGGAAATGGAGGATGGGGGCAGAGAGGGCTGATAAGGTGGAACCAGTGAGCATTTCTGGTGAGCTGAATGGTAGAGGGAGAAGAAGGGGAGGCAGGTGGGATTAGGGATAGGGTTAATTGTTTTTAAGAGTTATTAATGAAAGCTTAAGCACTGAACTCTGACTTGTATGCAAGTAGAGCTTATCTAAACCACTCGATTAAGTAAAAATGGATTAAAGGTTTCAGGAACTGATTGTACAGATGAAGGGGAGAGATAACATGTCATTTGTGCAAAGAGGAAACAAGAGAAAGCTCAAAATAGGTTTTTGGGAAACTATAACATTTTTCTTACTGGTTTCCTGTTCTGCTCTTGCATGGAATATATGCTCTCCTGTATTTCAGCTGTTTAAAAAAAGAAAATAAACTAAAATATATAGTAAGATTTAATTTCTTTCCAGCCAAAGAATCAAATTTTTGATCAAGGAAGTCAAAATGCCTAGGAGATGTGTGTGCAGGGGTAAGTTTTGAGTTTCTCCATGACCAGTAATGACAGATGTGTTTCTGATATCTTCTCCAAACAGTCAGTGAGCAGACAAGACACGTATTTCTTGCATTTGAATAAATCAGGCAGGGTAGCTGGCCTGTACCTGACAATGAACATTTCAAGATGATGAAATTGGATTTTTCTAAACTTCTATGAAGCAGAAAGTGCTGAGAATGGAGGCGGGTGAAGCTGTGCTCTGTTGAACTGAAAGTCATCACAGAGAGGAAAGGTTTTTAATAATTATTCAGCTTCTGTCAAAGGAGGTTTTGCCAGGCAGTTGCTCCTGCAGGCTCTGATTGTCCTCAGCTTCTGCTGGAGGTGGCAAGAGCAGGAAGCATTTGATGCTTTTCAGAGCTCAGCTGATGCTTTTCAGAGCTGAGACTGCGTCCTGTGCCTGTCAGTGCTGGACTGTGGTGCTCATGGCAGGGACAGCCTCTGCGCTCTCCCACTGGCACTGACCAGCAGAAGGGAGCACATTCCAATACAGGGAGCACCAGATGTTTCTGGAAAACATCTGGCAAAACAACTTGAGAAGTGTTGAGGGTCCGTGTTACTCCCATTGAGCAGATGCCGAGCAGGAAAGGCATTTCTGGTGAAACAGGGTGCTTAGGCCTTGGCTTTATTAGCACAGTGTGGTTTTCAACCTGTTACATCTGCAGGCAGCTGAGCACATCCTTTTGATTGCAGGGGTAGTCAGCACCCTCAGGCACCACACACTGGTAGTGGCTGAGACAATGATCTGCCCCTGAGGCGCCCAAGGGAAAAGCCAATGCAGCAGCAGTGCCAGGACTCATCTGCAGAGGAGCAGCTCTGTGCCTCCCTCTCAGGAATTACATTTTTTCTGGGTGTGGTTTCTGTGTGAGCTTTTGGAGACCTCATGGGTGTATGTGTCACATGGAAGAGATGCTCCAGGTTCACTGACTTTAATCCCATTATTTTCATCCCTCGTGTTTGGGAACAATATGTACCTCACATACATGTATATATAGTCACAATAGACATGTATGTTTTCCAAAATCCCTACAGAAATACTGATTTGGTCTGGCCCCATGATTTTAAGGACTGAAGAGGAATCTTATTCCTGAAATAAGTCTGGCTGGTGCAGTTAGACACTTCAATGCTTTTCCAGAAAAAGGAATCATTTGAAGCTCCCAAGTGGATCAATATGCAGCCCACAGAGTTAATGTTAATACACTGTTATAAACCATAAGATGCATTTACTGAGCTTTGATTTCATAAAATCACAGTCATTCAGCCTGCAAGGAACCTTGGGAAGGTCCATAGTTCAACCTGATGCATAAGGCAGAATCAGCACCAAATTTAACAAGGTTGTTCAAGGCTTTGTCTAGTTGAGTACTGAAATTCTTCTTGAAGAAACACATCACATTTTCACTGGGAAATCACACCAGTGCTTAAATACACTCAGTGGAATAATTTTTTCCTTATATCCAGTCAGAAAATAGTCTCCTCCAATTCACAACCAGACACCTTCATCTTCTGTGTAAGTGTCCTTGGTACAGGCTGCTGCTAGGTGCCCCAAAGCTGTCCCTGATCTGATACAGCTGCTTGTTCTCCTGCAGCTACAGGGGCCATCCCTACACAGGGAGGAGGCTGCCCTGGAGGACAGGCCAGCTGCATTTGGCTCTTCACCACTGCTTTCCATTGCACCCAGCTCAGCCAAAGACCTGTGGTAGATGCTGGATTTAATGACATTAGTTTGTGGGGTTTTTCCTGTTTGGTTGTTTTCTGTTATTTGTTTGGGGTTTGTGTTTTCTGTCTGTTTGTTTTGTTGGCATATTTTAAATCAAAACTTCAACTGGGAAAAAAAAACATTATGAGGAACACACACCAGAGAAGTCAAAACATTTAACTGGTAAATGCAAACCAGAATGTACCATTAAAAAGAATAGACCTTTTTTCTGTTTAGTGGTATGAGTATATATTTCTTTTGATATTCTCATTTTTTGAAGGAAACTAGAAAATAATTCATTTAGCATTGGCTGAGACATTTTTATTTGGCTGTTATCCTCTTTGGCCAAGTCTGTTTGCATGATAATTTCAAAGTGATTTGAGTTCTGAAATGCTGAAAATTAGCCTGTTTTATCTGTGCTTTTCACTGCTTTCTGCAAATCTGGAAATGTGTTTTTGATAGAGAGAGGATCAGCTCCAAATCATAAAACTAAATAACCCTTCAAACTTTAGGGAATTCAAGCTGCCAACCAGACTTCAATCCTGAGTTTGGTAAATGTCAACACCCTTCCTTGGGCAGTGAAGCAGAGTGAAGGAAGAAGTGTTAAATAGGGTGGGGAGCTGCCTTAATTACTTGAATATTTTTAAAATCTTTTTCCAGGAGATACTTAATTCAGGAACACTTGGTTATTTCAAATCTTGTGACCCTACTTAGCTTTCTAAGCTGGTGCTTGGTTAGATGGAGAGAAGCAAAAAGACAGCTGCTGAAGAAGCAGCATGGATGTGATGTGACTACAAAAATGACAAAAAATTGTCCCATTCTCATTCATAATTTATAAGTGTCTAGAATTCTACAAATATTCTTTGAGACAGTGACTTCATCTAAAAACAATCGACAGCTCAAATTATATTAGTGTATGGCTGCTCAATCTGGTTTGGAATTCTGGGTTTGTTTATCAACATTAATTGGATTAAATTACCTGCAGTGAAATATAAGCCCTTTGAGAAAAAACAGTCCTTGGCCTGCTGGCTTTAGCAGTGTTCAGACACACTTTGTTTTAAAGTAGCATAAGGATGAGTGTGAACACATTGTGGGTGTGAAACATTTCAGGGAGTGGTGAGAAGGGGCAGTGTTTGGTCTGGAAGGGGTTTTTGCTGCCAGACATCCCAGGTGAAGAGCAGAGCCCCAGGCAGGGTGTGATGTTGTGAAGCAGGGGCTGGGTCAGGTACAGAGGGGATTGGGAACCCATGGGGACAGTGGGACAGGTGGCACCCTGTGAACCCCATCCCTAAGAAAGGGCAGAGCAGGGCAGGGCACCCAGTGAGAGAAACAGAGCAGCAGGACAGTGCAGGCACAGCACTCCAGGAAACTGAGTGCCCACAAATTCATTGCCTGGAAAAAGGGACATTGATGGGACAGGGTGACTCCAGGGATCAGCGTTTGCAGTGCTCCCTATTTGCAACTGATACTGTAAAGCTTGTGCAGTCTATGTGAAATCAGTAACTTGGTGTTTCTAACTTGGATTGCTCTTACATACAAATAATTTCTTCTAAAATATCCTGGCTTTGTTTTGCTTTTTTTGCTACAAGTGAAATCTTACAATCTGTATTTCCTGCTCATCTTTACACTGTGTTCAATCAGTGAACAGCAATAATCCCCAAACTACAGCATTTTGGTCCTCCTTAATTACTGGTTGAGAAAGCTGAGGGCATGAGCTGTGTTAATGATACAGACATTGGAAATAGGAGAAGGAAATATCCTTTCTGCTAAATTAGCGTTGCCATAGCTGTGGTTGTAAAAATGGTTGAGGCGACCTGAGTAATGAACTTTTACTTTCAGTCTCTAACAGAATGCAACCTTTCTGCAGACAATTCAGATATTGCTAAGCAAAGATGCTGAACTGATCCAGCAATACACTCTCTGGGTAGAGCTTCACCTCACTACCTGCTTGGCATATGGTTCATGTTGACAAAGGGTAGGGCACAGCCTGAATAACCCCTTGGAGCCACGCTGGAGAGCCACTGCAGCAGCCTCTTCTCTTGAGCTGTGGCTGAATGTTCCAGTGTGCACCTGCCCAGCTCCAGCTCCTTCTGACCACCCTTGGCAGCCACTGTGGGCTACTACAATATTATATGGCTAGATATGCTTTTAATCCAAGGGTATGATTGCTGTAATTTAACTAAGGATTTTTATTACTCCAGGCCATTTTTTGCACTGTAAAAGTCTGCAGCTTTGTGCAGGAAATACATCTTTTTCAGGACAGTTACCAGCATTTCCTGTCATGCATGTTCAGATGTTACTAACAGGAATTTCATCACCTCTATGTCAATTCATACTAATTTATTCTATTGTGTAGATGAGCATCTTATTTCATAATACCACATCAAGGGTCAGTTCATTCTGACAGCCTGATGCTGTGAGTACATCTTGAGGCTTATATATAAAGTACATGAAGTCTTGTGCACTTATTGGTCAGAGAAGGAAACTTCCTAGGGACACTGGAGCATAAAATGACTGGCAGAGGTGAAGGCAAGCTGCAGAATGGAGGTTATGAAAAAATCATTAAATAAGATCAATAGCTGCTTGCCATACAAAAATCAAGGGGTAATGCTCATTGATGTAATTTCTCTCCATTTCCTACAATTTTCGTATTTAATATTGCAATTAAGCCACATGACCAAAAGTCTTCACTCCTACAAAAATATAGTTCCATAGTTTCATCATACCTTGTATCACACGCCTTCTTTTCTGTTCATAACTTTCCCCTTCTCATCTTTGAAAAGCTCCCTAAAAAATGATTCACTCTGGCTCCTAGCAATTCCTGTCTGTAGTGCTGAGCAACAGCTGTTAGATGAGTACTGTGAATTGTGCAAGAAATGGCTCTGCAAGTGCAGAGGAAACAACAGGAGACAAATTTACCTTAAAAACAACATAATTTGGAAACAAATGTTTGTTAACCTATATTTAGGTGAAATCATATTTTAAAGTGTTTGTCTTACTAAAGGGTGTTACTAAAGAGGAGCTGCTAAGAGCTTGGTAGTAGCTGAGCACCTTCATGTATCACAGTTCCTTAATTGGAAATGGCTTGGTTATTGCAGGGCACACTTACAAGAACTGTGGCTTTGGAGCATTAATGTATTTGCTTGGTTTATGTCAGAACAACAGTTTCCCAGGAGACTGTGTGCTGTCATTTGTCTGGAAGAAAAGAGAGAGAGCAGCCCAGAGTCCAGCACAGAGTGATGGGCTGGTTGCTGTACAGCCATTGTAAGATACTGGTTTCAGCTATCTGTAGCTTTGTAGAACTGCAATAACTTATGCTGAGACTTTTATCAAGTAATATATTTGGAAAAAATCTATCCTATCCTGTAACTATTGTGGAGTGATGTGGACATAAACAGTGAGGCATAGGAACTTCCAGATTAAGTGACACTAGGGCCAAAACTCTTGGACTTTACACCATCATCAAACTTCTCACTCACAATTAGCAGTAATCTGGATCTTGCCCTCACCCCTCAAGGGTGAACTCCTTTTTGAAAACTGTGCCCTTTCATGTGCTGTGACTTGCAGGGTGCACGTTGGGGTGTTTGATTATCTAGCAGTGATTATATAAAGCAGCTAGGGTGTCATTTCTCCTCATCACAGTGAGGAAGCGATACAAAAGGGAAGCATTTTTCCTGACAGTTAGAAATGGTTACTAGAACTACGTATAATCTTTAATGAAATCAAAAATGTTTTTATGTAATGACAGTAATGGCACCAGAAAATAGTCTAATTCAGGCTTATGTTTTGTTCAAATCCTGCATTTTTGGTGAATAGTTATGTTCCCACATTGTCATCAACTGGGGGACCCTGAGACTAACCTTGCACATTGCTCTTTAGGTTTTTTGGAAATAACAACTCTTCCTCTCTGGTTTCTCTGTCATCTTTTTGTCTTGATGTTGCTTCCTTTTCCAGCTCGAATTCTATCACACCAGGTGGACCTGAGAAGATGGGATTAGGCCTATTCATTGAAATCTGCTTCCTTGTACTTCCTTCCTTCTTGAACACAAGACAGGGAAATAACTGTAATTTGATTCCATTTCATAAAGTCTCCGTCACTTGTTGGCTGAAACAAGCCAGCAGTAGGTACTTCATAACCTTCCTCAAACCTGAACTTCCAAATATCCTGTGATAGGTATTTACCCTTTTCATCCAGCCCCTCACAGTATTTGGAGGTCAAAAGAACACATTCTCCATGTAAGAAATTATCCAGTGTCATCACAGCTTTGGTGCCAGCAGTCTCCTCTCTGTCAGGACAGAGCCTCTGTCAGGCTCTCTTTGCCTCAGGACAGCTTTGCAATGGAGTTCAACACAAACTTGACTAAGGCTTACCAAGGAGTACTGTTCAGAGCCTTTATTCAAGGAAGATAATATCTCTGTTGTAAATGCACTGTAAGATGACTTGAACTAAGAGGTTTGTGAGAAAAGGAGTAAATACGGGCAGTAAACTTGCCCTTATTTTGGTTTTCTGTTTCTTCTGTCACAAAAAATACCTGATGCAAGCTAAATACAACCTTAACCATGACTTCTGTATTTTCAGGGATTAAGCACCTGAAGAGTCAGAGTGACTCAGCGTTTCCAGAAGAAGAAGAGGGAGTTGGTGAGAGGGAAGAGGAGTGGGGCCATTAACCAGAGCAGAGCTGCCCCGAGCCCTGTCCCAGAGTCACTGAACTGCCCCTTGGCTCCGCCGTGTCCTGCCCTGCCTGCTCCCCGTGCCCGGGGGGCTCTGCAGGCACTGCACTCCTGTTCCGTGACCCTTCTCCCCAGAGATCAAACAGTTATTTTAAAGTCATTTTTTCTTTTCTTTTCTATGACTTAGAAATGTTATTCGCAAATGTGTTAGCTCCTTGACGTCGGTACTGCCAGAGCTTGACTACTGCGTGTGAGCTGTATCTAAGGCTTGTTGTAAATAAAAGTGATTTAAAAGGTACAAAATAAATAACACATTAATTTAGACAAGATTGTCTATTTTACAGTGGGTTTGTCTGGAAGCTGCTGGAAGTCTCTTTTAAACAGTTGAGCTAGAAAAAAAAAAAAAGAAAATAAAAAAGATGAAATACAGGAAAACACAGAGCCTTTTGTCTATGCCTTGCATGATGTTTTCACTCTTAATCTGAGCTCTTCCACAAAGACCTGCTGAGAGCAGGATCTGTCAACTAGTTTCTTTATATTTGAGAGCCTTTTTTTCCCCTCCATCTGTATCTCTGTATCTATCCTCTTTGGTTCCATTTTCTGTAGAAACACTGCAGGCTGGATCCATGACTCCAGCTCAGCAAGAGTGTGCAAGAAGGACTAAAGAAGGACCCTGCAATTATACAGAAGCCACTACAGGACTTACAGGACTGAGAGCTTTTTATGTCCCAAGCAACAGAAAGAAGGAAATGTCCCTTCAGAAACTGTTTGAATAAGCCCCAAGTCAGGTCTGGAATGGCAGCAAGAAGCGCTGGGCTCTGGTCCCAGCTTTGCCATGGCTTTGCTTTTGCACAGCACCAGGCTCTTCACAAAATTGCTCGTTGCCACAGGACTCCTAAGCTGTGAATCAGTCATTGGTGTTTAACCTCACACCGACTCTGTGTTGCTAGCTAATAAAGCACTTTGGATATTAATTGCTTTTTGCTGTTATTAGTACCCACAGGCTGCAGATGAGAACTGTCTAGGATGGACATGATTTACAACACTCCACACCAGGGCAAGGTATTGAACACTGTGAAATCTCAGCATTTCAAAGGCAACACACAAAGCACCTGACAGGAGCTTGGAGAATTCATCGCTGAACACATTGTTTCAGGTTGACTGTTGGACCTGAGTATATATAATTACACTTTATAAATAATAGGAAAAAAACCCCACCCAGATTTAGTTTGAACTGTATTTGATTTTCAGAATGGTATATGTTGTTTATTCTCCAGGTGCAAAATCAGGTAATATTTAAGTAGCTATTAAGAGTCAAGATTTAAATCTCCTTTCTAAAGCATTCTAAAGTATGTTCTCTAAAGCATACTTTCCACTGAAGTCAGAAGAATTTTGCTTGAGAAAGACCATAGGTTTTGGCTGAAACATACTTTCCTTTGGGGAAATATGATGTGTAGTATACAGGAAAGCTTCCATTATCCTATCCTATCCTATCAATTTAATTACTGGATTTCTTGCCTTTCTTTTTTTTTCTAAGATCACTAAAAATTCTTTTGAAGTCTTTGAAGTCTTCAAGGGTTTACCCACAGTCTTCTCATAGTACCATTATTTCTCCCCAGTAAGGCAAACTGAAAAATCTCCATTAGTTCTTGCACTATTGGTGTTATTTGACCTCAAGGCAGGGCTGCAGGAGAGGTTCTATTGCCTGTGCTTGGGTCAGGGCCTCCCATGGTGTCCAGGGTCCAGGCAGTCAGTAAGGAAGGGACTTCCAGTTCATCTGCACTTCCTGTAACGTGAAGGGCCATGCTGGTGGTGGTTTTCACTCTAAAAAATCAGTATTTTTTTTACTCCAGAAGGTGAAGTATTGGGTGGCTCTGTCCAGAGCTGGCCTGGGTAGCCTGTGGTGGTTGGGGAGGGACCCAAGCAGAGCTCCTGCAGGCTGCAGGTCTGCTTTTGTACAGCTGGCACTGTACAACAAAATGTCCTGCTCAGTGCAGTGCTCCCCTCCTCATTTCTTTTCTCTTGAGACAAGTTTTTTTTTTTTCATGAGGGACCTTATTCCTGCAGAAAATAAGGCATTGTCTGTCTGCTAACCCTGGGGGGACAATGTGAGGGCATATTTAAAACATGCTGTCCCTCAAACTCCCCTTTCTTCCTCTCCTATTGCATCCATGTTAGTGCCCAGGCCCACAGATGTTCGTTTTTCATTCTTTTTATTATTTTTTCTATAGCGGCTCAGCGCAAGAGTGAGCTCCAGAAAGAGCCTCAGTTGTTCTGTTGATTCCTGACATGTGCAATTACATTTAACCTTTTCATGCACAGCATTATACTTGGCAACTGAGTGGATGCTAAATGCCGTCTGCTTTGCCGTATTCTCTCCTTTATCCTCCAGTGAGGATTGCAGCACTTGGAGCAAATCTCAAGCAAGATATTCGTGCACCCTCTGCTAAACCTCAGGTTGCTTGGTAAGATGCTACTAATCTCCAGTTTCATCAAAGTGGGCTGATGGAGTTTATACAAGTTCAGTGTCTATATTCTGCTATAGATTTTCTGTATTTTTTATTAAATAATCTGGGAGGTTTAGGGCAGAAAAATTATTTGGTATTTCTGCTAGGCCATACACACTCCTTCAATTTTACAATTATTCATTTGCCTAGTATATACTGACCCTTAGTGGCAAACTGAGATCTTAATTGCATTGCTAAGATTCTAAATTTTGCTTTTCTCTTTGGCCCAACTGTTCAGAAAATGGCAGGAATATTTGCTGTGCATCAGGATAGTCTATCTATGTAAATAGCCCACAATGTCTTCAACAGACATTAACAGGCATGTGAAAATAATGATGACAGGTGTTATTAGCTCTTCTGAAGGGAGGGCTGGGGGAAGCAGGAGTGTCGAAAGGTTATTCCAAAATGCAAAACAAAAACGCTGGCATTGAGAAGCAATACTCTCCACATAATGAGAAACAAATAAGAACTCAGTATCTGGCACTAACGAACACCTCAAGCTAACTGTGGAATGAGTATTAATTAGGTTTCCAAAATAGCATCTTTCTGAAAAGCAGCTGAGGTGTAATATTGCTCCTTATTAATCAAAGCAATGGGACAACGTGAACTCTGCAAAAAATAAATGGTTTGCAGATGGCTGTGTGCATCTTTAATAATGGCAGAAGAACACAAGTTACAGCTTTAAATGCCAGGGACTCTTTCTGCATCTTCTCCTTTTCAGAGAGCGATATTTGCAGTTTTCAAGGCAATGAGGAAAGTGTGTTGGTTTCTTATTACATTTTCCCTGCAGCATAAATTCTGTTGATGTGCTTCCCTAATCATTCTAATTATACTGCCATATGTTGCTCTCATCTTTCTTTTTCTCTCCTAATGGGACATAGATTCTCTCTTTTGAATATGTCATTTGTTTATTACATTTATCAAGGGTTTTAACATTATATGGGACTTCTAATTGCTTTTTTAAACACTCAGCAGATTGAATATTAAAAACAGACATGAAGGTCAACTATAAATAATATTTAAATTGCTCATGACATTTTTATTCTCTAATTTACTGGAAATATCAACTCCGTAGTCATGCTCTTGTATCTACTATTTGCTTGAAACCACACACATGTCCTCCAGAGCTACTCTGGCTGGAGTCACAGTTCTACTCTACCCCAAACCACCTTGTACCTAGCAGAATAGGAGTCTTCCCCAGGTGGGAACACTAAAATAAAGATGCATCATGCATTATTTTAAAATGTTTGACCCAAATATGCTGCCGTTACTTCCAGTGTGAACTACTGCTGAACCCCAAACAACAAAGGTGAATGTTCGTTTCTGACAAGTAAGAAAAATACAGTTCTCTCTCAAAGCTGAGCAGTCTCAAAGATAGGGAAGCACAATTTCAATAAAAGAATTCAAGATTGCCTAAAGTTAAACACGTGCTTTGTGCAGAGACTTAGACCCTCAGAGTACCCTGCACGTCAGAAAACAAAATCTGTGAGCCAGCTGAATAAAGAGAAAGCAAGAGACAACCAATCACTATCCAATTAACAAATTATTTTCTGGTATAATGACACCATCTCTCTTGGCTTTCATGGAAATGCATCATAGGTGAATTTGACTCTTTGGCTCATTGAATTTTGATTGAGATAATCATATCAGGCTTTATACAAATAATTAGCCAAGACTTTCATGTAACTCCATGCTTTTTCATGGTATTATGATACAAGTCCCACAGTCTTTCCTGCAGGTTCAGGAGTGTTGCTTGTAGGTGCACCAGCATTAGGTCCTATGTAGCAATGAGACAGCTTTAAAACTACAGTCCAAATAAAAGCGAAGAAACTTCTATTCTGCTTAACTGTTCCATCTTAAAGCCAAGACTGTACCTACCATTTTGATTTTTGCCCTCTTATTTAGCTACAACTTTGTTACTTCTGGTTTGTAATAATGACCTACACAGGATGTTGCAAACACATAAAACTCAAGCTTTAAAGTTCATATACTATGTAATCTGTCAGAATAGCTGATTTCGTTAAGATATTATCTGTCCGAGTTCAGCTAATGTAAAGTTCCCCAACAATTCTCCACTCAAAAGCCATAAGCAAAGGACTTGCCTAGGCACAAAGAAAGTATTTTGCAGCAAAGTTCAGCCCAAAAAAGTTTTATAAGAGATTTTTTCTATTTATAATTCCATGGTTATGACTTTCTTCTTTGTTCCCCAGGGAAAACTTCGATATTCAGAGTTTGATAAAACTTCTGAATATTTGCCCTGGGACATGGAAAAGGAGTCTCTGGAGACCCATTAAATACTTAAATGACCAGGAAAGTAAAATCATTCCAGGGAAGTAGCCTAAATGTTTGCATAGTGCTTGACAGAGGACAATTTCTTTTACTCATAGCATTAAATTAATTTCCACTCATTTTTCCATATTGTTTTCAAGTATGCGATTTTTTTAAAAAATGCTTTAAAAGGGATGTACTCTCCTTTCAGACAAAACTTCGTCTGCTAAACTACTGTACACAGAAATCTCTAATCTGCTGCTGGAGAATGTTAGTCATACTTACATTTTTCTCTTTCTCATACAATAACTGTATAGTCTGTTAAAAATACACATTTTAGATACTTACCACTGGTGATCTTGATTTGTTAATTTGAAATTATTTTCATCACAGCAGTGGCTTGTTTGACTTCTGGCATCTCTACAAGAAGAAGGTCCTTTGTGCATGTAGTTCAAATAGCACCTAGAAAAGAGGAACTGCAAAGAATGTGGTATAAAGTAGTTGTCTTGAGTTATTTTCATCATGTACCTAGTTAGGATTTGATACATGTTTGAGCCAGTGGGATTCTTTCCGTTCATTTTCAATCCAAGTAGAAAGGGGCCCTGTTTAATTCCATTTATGCTGAATTTGGATTATAAAATTTACACCATGCCATGGAGGTAGCTCTCTAAGTCATATACCCTTCCTGAAGAATTGTTGCTAACAAGTACAGTCCCAGTGGCTCCTTCAACTTCAACTACACTAAGATTTTTTTTCTATAAAAATTATTTTATTGGTTATGTTTTTTCTTCATGTAAGGGTTATTTTAGCCATAAAGGCTAAGAAGGCAAGACTTGCCTAAAGAAATTGTTTTCAAATGTGCTATGAGGATGTGAGTGAGTTTTTGTGGCAAACTGGGACAGTAATGGAAAGATTGTGGAGTCCCAAATGGGTGAGAGGGTTGGAAACGACCATATATGCACTGTCACTTCTCAAAGACAATCATACACAAATCAGCAAAAATGCTCCAGGAAATCAAATTTGTAACTAACACTCAGGAGCTTCACAATCCTTGCCCTCAAATCAGATTTATTTGGGAATATCATCATAGGAAATATGGACAAATACAGCAGAATAAAAACACACAGTTGTAGATTGCCTTCTTGAAAATTAAATAAAAAAAATACTGGATAGATCATAACCCATAACAATTTACATAATATATCTGTCATATATCTCAAGATAAAAGTACAAAATAAAACTCTTGAGGGCTCATTTATAGCTACAGCTCCTCAGTGTGCTCAATGCAGGGTACATGCCCAGAATGCTGTGGGAGAGATGCAGACACAAACACCATTCCTTGGGGCCCCATGCAGTGTTTTGGTAGCGCAGCCTTACAGGTTTCAGAGATAAAACTACTGTTCAGGGAGAGGCTCTCTCAAGAAGCCTTTCTGCTACATGAACCCAAATTTCACCCAGCCCAAAACCTTAACCAACACGTGTTGGCTCTATTGGTCTTCTCCATCAAAGAAAATTCCTCCTCATCCAAACAACACACCAAGCTTTGGGTCATGTCCAGGCAAAATCTTGCTAAGAATAAAGGAAGGAAGAAAGAAAAGAGAATCAGCTTGCATTAACAAAAAAATAAGGACTCTTCTTGTATTTCAGTAACATCTACCACAGTGATAAAATATGAATACAAATGAGCAAATAGGATTATTCATAGAAAAAAAAATCACTCTTCTAAAGAATGAGATCTGCAGGCAATGAGCATCTCCTGTGAGACCAGGAGCTCCTTCTAGCTTCTGCAGTCGGAGATCTTGGTGCTCGCTATGACAACAGGACACTGAGAGCCCCACAGGGTGCTTCAAGTTCTCTGCAGAAGCTGTTACATTTTCTGCTTGTATTTCCAGGTGAAATTTTTTGCAGAGTAATAAATCTCAATGGGATAGAGACACAGAAAAGTTAAGTTCAACTATAGTAAAAGTCTGAAATGAAAATGCAATATAAAGATTAAATTCTGATTGTTTTAGACTTTCAGCCTCAGTGAATCATAAATTACCATGTTGAAAAACAGTCAGTAGCAAATGTCTATCTGGCCTAGTTTTTGGAGATAGTGTTTTGTTTTCATATTTGGTGGGAACTATAGGCGATCTACTCATCTAAAATAAGTTTCCGACTTCTCAGATCTTAATCAAAAAGATTTTCCACTGCCACACCATATGGCAGCTTACAATTATAAAAAATCTGACCATTAAATTCCTTCTTTTGTCATAAGGACAATAAGAAGCCATAAGATGGTTTACAGTTTATTACAAAGGGAAAAAAAAAAGAGTCCAACATTCCCAAAAAGGATGCAAAGGTGCACAGAGTGGTCCAGGCTACTAATAATTTGCTCAAACACCAGCAGAGAATATATAAATTCTTAACTCTTAGCAAAAAATATTGATTGCGTTATAACATCTATGATACAATTTCATCTGTTAACATTTCATTCGTTAACGGCACTGTACAGAGCTTTGTCCATGCTAAATACAAGCCTTGGATCAGATACACAAAACAATTTAAATGTATTTTTTACATCCTATATGCACAAACATTTCTTAAGTTAAAACTATGCATACTACTTATGCATAGCACATATATGGCTTACATATTCAATGACAGGAATTCTGCCTTTTGACATGCCCTTGTCCCAGGACTCAGAGCTTACACTGTTCCCAGCTCAATTTTGACTGCTTTGCTGTCAGAAAAGAGACAGTCAACAGGTGTGGGTCCCTCAGCAATGGTGATTGTTTTAGGATTCCTTCTTCAATTGGACAAAGCGTGCCCTTGTTGAGGTGGAGCCTGATGCCTGCTGAGCTCTGGTTGGATCTCTGAAGCAGCAGATGAACAGCACACAGGTCTCAATCACCCTTGGCACAGAGGAGAGTGCCACTGCCCCCATGATTCCCCTTCAGAGCAGACCATGGCTGATTAGAAAGACTTTTTGTTCAGTGAGGTAATAACCACAGGGTCCAAAAAGGAGAACAGGGAGCGCAGTGACCCCAGCCACCTGAGTGCCTGCAACCTGAATGGGAGCCTAGAAGTTTCCTGGCAGGTTCCAGCAGAGAGAAATGAGGTGGGCTGCAGCTGTGTAAGACACCCAGACGAATCAGGAAGGGTCATGTGCAGCTGGAGGGAAGAGGAGATGAAAATGAAGTTTCTTCACGGGCACAGTTTGGGCTGGAGGGCTCATTCTGAGGCTTCTTGCAGAGGTAATTGCCTTTGTGTTGCAATTTTTGCTGCCCCTCAAAAAGAAACAAATTCCAGCAAAGATGTTGCAGGAGGCATATTGTCACCTTTGCATTTGAGATAAACCATCACATAAGGCCTTGGTGTCACCTTCCAATTCTGAGAGGCAACACAACATTTTGCTGAAGTGAAGCAATTTTCATGTATTTCTGTTGCTGTTCCTTCCGCCCTACAAAACAATAAGTACCAGCTTCATGGTAGGGCTGACACCAGCACTGATGCATTTCTAAATATTACAGGATTCACAATGTTTTAATCTTTAACACCAGATGTTATTCAATTAATTTTAAAGAGATATTTCAAATACTTTCAAATTTGTTCAACACCAGTTCTGTCCATATGGCAGCCACTGCAGTGGGGAAGAATCTTCATTCGTGCAGGCTGCTCAGTGTAACTTAACAACTTCCCTGTACCGTCTACAAACATTTAGTTCCAGATATTTTAAGGAACTTAACAAGTAGGACTTTTATGGTGCATGCAGCATGATTGCATGAACAAGTATCTAGAAACACATTTCATTTTGATTTTCCATTTTCATGGACACCAGCAGCAGTGACATGTAACAGCAATCCCAGGCAGATGACAAACATCTTGTTTTCACATGTCTCGTGATTAACTGGAAATGTCTGGTACCAGTGATGCAACAAAACAAGGTCCAACTTTGGCTGAAAAAAATATTTTGGCTAGTTGAAGAAAGCAGAATAGAAGAGAAAATAGCAACATATAAGCAACTGAAATCTTGCGAGTTTTTAAATGCCTTGAGTTACCAGCTCAGGGTTTTTACATTTTACATTTGTGAACATTTTGTTCAATCACTCTCCACAGAAATAGGATGATCCAAGAACAAGTTGATAGATAACAGCCTCTGAGATCATAAGGTAGGAGCAGCTAGAGTTCTTGTCTCCTGCAACAGAGGACAAATGAAAATTCATAAACAAGAGATTTTTGATACTACTACTTCCAATATTCCATATACTTGAATTGAGGATGATTTATCACATGATCATTTAGTCTGACACTAAAGATTCAGAGATTTTAAAGTATTGGTTTTTCCTTCTTTATATTGAGTTTTTTTAAGGTGACATTGAAAGTAGGGTATTCTGTGTCCCCATTTCAATATTTTCGAAGCACAACTGGGATGGAACAAAGAGGTTAAGAATAGCACTAAGTGAGCCTTATGGTATAAAACATCTCCCATTAAAAGAAAGAAATTAACAAATTACCTGTCCTGCCTGAAATGTCAGAAGCTTTTAAGAAATAGCAAGTCTAGTTCTGTACCAGTGCTTCTGTCTGCTCCGTGGCTTTCACAATATCTTCTGACTTCTTACAGTGTTTAGGCTCACCTGGAAGATAAACAAATGTGACTGGGAACCTGAATGAGGAAGTTAACCAAGTCAAGTGAATCTGCACAGCCATAGACAGACAGAAAGAATCTACTTCCTCAAGATATTTTAAAATGAGGTTTCAGTCACTGCTTTCTTTAATTGCTTTCTCACCAGTATAAGCGTCAGCTTGAATTAAATAATCATTATGGTTTATCCACGAGACAAAAGATAGAATGAAAGCAATAGATCACAGCATGAAACAAAACTATGAGGACTTTTACAAGAGTGTTAATAAATTGGGTTTGGTTCATTTTTTTTCTTCCAGCTTACTGAAAGTCAAAATTCACCCTCTGCAAAGGGCTGCTTAAATCCTCTTTACCGTAGGCTTTCAAATCACTCTAAGCTTCTCCCAGATAATGAAAGGTGCCAGTGTCGGGTTCTAAGAATTCAATTAACTCAATCAGATAGGAGCAATGACACAGAGTAGCACAAGCAGCTTTCAAACTAAGTGATACAACACGAATCTCAAATAGACAATCGTAGAATTAAACTATTGCTTAAACTATTCCTTCAGTTGCTTTGAGTGAGTACAGCTGAGGAATTTATACACTGAGATGGTAGGCAGGGTACAACGTAGCAAACTCACAGTGTTATTTACTAACTACATATAGCAACTTCTCAGTTCCATCCACTTGATCTAGGGATCCCACCAGTAAGAACACTGAACGGAAAATGTCAAAATGGAAAAGGATAGAAGTCTCAAAAGTGGAAAAGATTTCGTGGGAGAAGCTTAAAAGTTATAAAGATAGAGAGGGGAATATTTTTGAAAACCAGAAAACAAAGGTAGAAGTAGCTGAAAGGAAAAGCAGATGATGCGTGATCTGAAAGAAAAATTGAAAGATGATGGTGAGTTGAAGAAGAGGCTGAAGGTTTAGAAAAGAGAATAGGAAGAGAAGAAAGAAAACTCAAGAGAACAAGCATGAAAAAAGAAGAAAATTAATACCTACGAATCTGCCATGGCTTCACTGTAAACAAGTAAGAATTGCTACTGATTTCACCCTTGTTTAACTACCTCGAATGGTGTCAGTGTGCGCTGCCCACTCTGTAATGCAGCCACAAGCAGATGGGCCATATTCCCATAAGCAGCATCCTACACCACCCCTTATTTTACCTAAATTTAGTGTAGGTGGAATACAGACAACCAATATTCAAAGGGTTTTAAAGTCTCAAAATTGGAATGAAATTAATTAGAACAAGATTGTCTACAGATTTTTCAGCCTGTGGCTCTTTATGGAGGAATTTAGCAAAAGTTTATTAGCATTATTATCCATAAAAAAAAAAAGGGGGGGGGGAAGGTGGGAAGAAGTATGAAAGTAAAAGCTATTTATCTAAATATGTAAATTTTACACTAGGTACTTGAGTTTGTGGAAGCCTTAAAACTCAGCACAGAGTATGCAGAGTTGAAAGGGACCCACAGGGATCATTGTATCCAGCTTCTGACCTTGCTCAGCACCATTGCCAAGAATCACACCATGTGCCTGAAAGCCTTTTCGAAATGCTTCATGAACTCTGTCAGGCTTAGTACTGCGACCACTTCCCTGGGCAGCTTGTTCTGGTGCCCAAACAGCCTCTGGGTGAAGAACCTTTTTTCTAATATCCAACCTAAACCCCCCCAACACAATTTCAGGCCACTCCCTTGAGTCCTGTCACTGGTCACCCCAGAGAAGAGATCAGTGCCTGCCCCTCCTCTTGCCCTCATGATAAAGCTGTAACTGCATTGAGGTCTCCCCTCAGTCTCCTCTTCTCCAGGCTGAACAGACCAAATCACCTCAGCTGCTCCTCATACAACTTCTGCTCCAGACCCTTCCCATCCTGTGGCCTCCTCTGGATGGTCTCTAACAGCTTGATATCTTTCTTATATTGTGGTATAAATTTTAAAAACTAAACATTAACTTCTAAGACATACATAGCTTTTTGTTTGCGCATCAAGTTTTTTATGTGATAAATAAATGTGGTTGCTAATGGCTGTTATCTTATAAACCCTATCTTTTTTATAAACACATTTTTTGTTTTTTAATCTAACCTTCCATGCACGAACATGGCTGCCTTCCCTTAGTCCCAGGGTTTACCCAGGGGCTCTAAGGAAGCAGGCAGCACAGCAATCTGCTCCGGCTCTGCTCGGACACAGAGGGTTCCACACTGGCTGAGCTCCACAGGGCCGCCGCAGCACTGAGCTGTCACCAAGCCTTTGCTGGGCATGGATGATCCCCCAGTGCCACCTGCAAACTGGCATGTTGTTGGTGTGGATCTGCCCACTGCTGTTTCACCTGGTTGCTCTCCAGAGGCTCTCACTGACTGCTGGTGACGCTGAGTGTGCTGCACACTCGATGGGACTGGCCAGCCCTCTCCTGTCATATAGAGTGAAGTCACTGGAAATCTGTTGTATTACAGATTTATTATCTCCCTTGCATTTTGATATTAAGGATTAATGTAGCTATCATTACAAGTGAGAAGTTAAGTTTGCCAATTAGCGTTTATAAATCATTGAAATGTGGAGTCGTTTAATTAAACATAAGCAGTTTTTAAAATTAATGTTCTAATTAATAAATCACTCAGGAGAAAAGAAAAATCATCACTTAAAAAAATCACCTTATAATAGTTTCATTTAATCTTGTACCATTCAATTAAATGAAAGTGAGATGATGGAAAGGAAAAAAGGTATTGTGGAGAAAAACAACATTCAGTCTGCAGTGGTTGTAACAGTGACCTTCCAGTCTTCCCTTTGCACCAACCTGGACCGAGGGCAGAGCTACTCCTGTCACTAAAATGTGATGGTCTACAAGAGGAACACCTAGAAAGAGATGTGATACAAGGAGCAGAAAACAGCCCCTTTTTAATTTTTCTAAATGGGGAATCCCCTCATTACAGCACATCCAAACATTCATTGATAGTTCCCAAGAATGCACACACATCATCTTCCTGTGTTCCCCAACTGTTGTAACTGAATCACAGAAAACTTAACTGGATTTTCTGCTTTTTATAAAAGACAGAACAATGACAGCCAACATATTTCAACCTGAATAACCATGTTGCTCTTCTTTTTCCTTTCTATCTCACCCTCCCAGCCCTAGCAGCGCAGGTGCTCACTTGTCCACCTCGGGAGCCAGCAAACACCCTGGACTTCTCCTTAGCCTTCTACCCCCCTATCCTCAGTACAGAAACTGCAGAAGCAGAGAAGTCTTCTTCTTGGAGGAAGCATGGAGAGTCCTAATAATGCCCTGATAGATGTATGGTGTCTCTTAGAATACTCAAATAAGTCTAATTTGTGAAACAGGGAAAAAATGTAAGGTCATGTGTTTGCTACCATCTGCTTGCTCGAAGCAGCATTCCATTGAAAATGTCTGACCTTGGTTATAAGAGTCCTGTCTGGATCCACTGGACATCAACAGTGGTGCAAAAACACCATTAAAAACCTAATGGCTCCTTATCCATTTCGTAAATTTTGCAGATTGAAGTTTCAAAGTACAATGCATTCTCTAAAAAATTTTCTGCCTAAGAAAACAAATGAGATTAGCATTTTATAAGATAAAAAATCTCTGTTCTCACTGGAAAGGTGAAATGTAAAGATTGATAAGGCAACAGAGTGAACTAACTGCATGCTGAGTTATATCTGATCTCCCAAACATCATTTTTGTTTGTCAGCCATCTAAAGACCCACAACAGCTACACCACAACTGTCTTCTGCCAAGTCTGAAAGATAAAAGATGCAGCTTTTCCTACTGCATTCCTCACCCAGGAGATGGAGAATTTCTCTAAGGCACTTAAAATTTAAGTTGAGCTTTAATACAAACCTGGTGTAAAAAATACATCTAAAAAGATAAAATGTCAGTTATTAGACAACTTCAAATGCTGTGAAAATAATTTTAGTGTAAATATTTTGATTTAGGGCCCTAAATTAACCATCTGTTGTTTCTGATGGAAAAAACCTATCAACAATAAAAGCATGGGGCTGTGGAATGTGGAAATCTAGAGTAAGTGGGAGTTCTCCATAAAAACATTTTTTGAGAAATATGCCAAGTCATATACTCTTGTCTAAGCTAAGCATTATAAGCACTTCAATGTTGCTGCTCAGACAATGCCATACTTCTGGCACAATATTGCAAGGCTTACTGTCATTAAATCATTAATGAATTTCACATTTTAAGTAAAAGCGAGGAAGTGTCATTATATCCTTGATTATTCTTATTACCCTAATGTCTCAAAGCTTATTCAAACTGTAACCAAACTCAGAAAATAAAATGAAGATGCACAGTGTCTTCCTCTTCCTTTGATAATATCTATTCCTCATTGCTTGGGAATATTGCCCTTGATACTGTTTTGCCATTCCCAGATAGTAGACATGGTTATCTTGTGATAAAATACTTACAATCTAAAAACATATTCTGACATTGTAGTGATTTTCTGGCTGCTCCCCTTGTCTAGCAGCTGCAGTCAAGAGACTGATCTTCCTGATTAAGAGAATGACACAGTCCCATGACTACTACAGTTGGCAAATTCCATCTAAGCTTAAGTCTTAGATTCACACTATGTTCGGTAAAAAGGATGTGGTTTACAAAATAACAATCATATTAGGTGGCCAAACTAAGGGGAGCAAATATTAACAGCGCAATTACTTATTCAAAAAGAAAATGTTAAGATAGTTCTGTTTTGAAAGTTTACATTATTCTCCAGTAACAGATGGCTATTTAATTTTAAATACATATCTTTAAATTATTCTAAAACCATTCTTCAAGTTCAACTAAAATATATTCTCTAAAGAATTTTCTAGTAGACCCCAAATAGCTGATATCAAGAAGTTGGTATTTGTTGATATGCCTCTATTTGATGTTTTAGGATACTACCATTTCTACACAGGCCTGAAGACACAGTCCTATTCTGGTGGTTTGTACAACACCTTATTTCAATGTTTTACATTGCTATTGATGTTTGACAGGGAGATACCAGACACTGCTGCAGCTTCACCCTGGACAGCTTCATTAGACTGGCTGGTGCTCTGTGATGAAGCATTACCATTCAGTGGGTCTGTATTCTGTGTCTCTTGCTGGGCATCGCTGAGATCTTTCTGGTTCGGATCAGAGTTAGTGCATTTTTCTGAGCTGGATTCATCACTCAGAGCAGTGTCGAAAGAGACTACTTGTAGGACGATGGATCTGGGAGGACAGGTTGTACCATCACTTCCCTGACTACTCTCATTTTGTGTCCTTGTTGCCTCTTCCTGTAACTGTGCATCTGTGGAATTTCTGCTTTGGTCTTTTTCCTGTTCACCAACATTTTTCACAAGTTCTTCTACAAAGAGGGAACAAAATAGGTGAATTAGATAAGTAGGATATGCCACAATTTTTTGATTTCAGAGTAGTGACAGATAGAGCTGCACACAGGAACACTGTGAACATCAGTTTCTGCACAAGGCCATGCCCACTGTGTTTAATAAGGGTCAGATTCTGCTCATCATTTCTGCAAGCGACAGAGGGCATGGAGGGGAACGCCCTGCTGGGGATGGGCAGGCACCAGAATTGAGGGGAAGCCCTGAAGGAAATTTGCCTATCAACCTGGAAAAGTCCAATCCATCAAGTTTGGAACAAGCTGTAGGGGGTTATGCACGTGCTGTCCAGTACTGCTGTCTTTTTGACTAATGGCACACCTGGAACAGGAAGGAACAGATATGGGGGGAACTGCGCTTCAGGGGACAGCAGGAACAGGAAAAATTAATGTTTGTGGAGGCTCTACTCCTTGCTCTATTGCAGAGACTTGGAGAACAGTACAAATGAAATGGTCCAGAGTAAAAGAACAGAACAGCACAGAGAGGTGGCTCCAGGAATAACTAGATGAAAAAGAAACAGAGAACGGAAAACTTGTGATGGTAGGTGAAGAGTCCAACAAAAAATAAATGTACTATCTTCATGAAGAGCCTATTTTCTTACTATTATAATCTGTATTTCATAAACTTAGATTTCAGAATCTGTACACTAGTATAGAAGATACCAAATACTGTAAATTTAAGAAGTTAAATCATTGCAGTTTGAACATTATGGGCATAAAATAGCTGCACGATATTGCATAAAATTTCTAATTTGGATGCTAGAAATTATTAACCAAGCACTAAGATCCTTATTGAGTTCAACTGGCAGCTCCCAGAAACTCTGACTGTGAGGGACCAGTGCCAATCCAGGCCACAAGTGATTGCATATGACAACTGAAAGATAACCCAGACTGTAAGCACATCTTTATTGCTGTCAGCATTTGGCACCACCTCACTTTTCCAAATCCAGTGAAAAGTTCTGCCTGAAGTACAATTTGGTTTATGAAATGGGACCGAAGGGAACACCTTCACACCTGAATTGATGTGCAGAAACATGGAATAGTTAATTTCCTTCTTTTGTCATTTATGCTTTCTAGTATATAAAAAAAAAAAAAAAAAAAAAAAAACAAAAAAACAAAAAAACAGGAACTCTAACATTTGAGCAATTTCTAAATAGTTAAACCATCTTTCCAAAACTTTAGAGTCCTGCTTAGTTTGGATTCCAAATCTTCTGAAATCTGTACAGGTAATCTTTTTCTACAGACTTCAATGTAGCTCTTTCAAAGAAGAGGCTGGGCTAAAGCCATTGAGAAATGTGCATATGGAACTTGATGTGTGTTCAATCTAGAGACATTATTTAAAGCATCTGTCACTCATGATATAACCTACCTACATAAGACTTTTTTTTTTCCTAAGAAAGAGATTTACATGCTATATTTGCCTCCAAAAGGCAGAACTGCAGCATTTTTCCTTAGCTTCATAAAAAAATGAAATTCAAAGAAAAAATTTTTCACATGCTGTTCAGATGCATCAATAAGTTAAAAAAAGCAAAGATGAATTATGAGCATGCATAAAACTGTAATATTAATGTAGCTCATGCTGGTGAGATTTTTAACCAAAAAGCTAGTAAGAAGAGAATATTTTTTCTCACTGAATGTTGTTTTAGGACTATTCTAGCCAGAATTCAGGTGTGTCTTGGTGGATGGCTGACCATTTTATTCTCATATTAGAAAGCTCAGAATATTCATACATGCAAAATCCACTATTATTTTTGTTCATAAAGCTGAATATCCAAACATAAAATTGTTTTCATTCACTCTCTAGCAAACTTAAACTGGGAAATGAAGATTAAGAGTTTAATCATAAGTCTGATGACCTGTTCTTGACTTACGCCATGATGGTCTCCAGCTTCTGTGACTGCCCTTGAGAAGATCTCAAATTTGTCTGTTTAAGGATGCCTAAACTAGAGCCCAACTCTAACTCGGGACTAACTGATGGATGAAGTTTTGAAATGAGGTATCTCTGCACCAAGATATACCTGATAATATACCAGGTAAAAGTTATGCCTTTTGCATTTAAACTGGTGTGAGACTACAGGACCACCACCAAGAGTGGCTGGTGGGAGTGACAGAGTTTGAGAAGCCTCAAGTACAAAATCCTCTATGATGATATCACAAGTGTCATTAAGACCCCATTCTGTTTTCTCAGTATTAAGTCTCTCATATTGTGGATGTCTGACTCTATGCTCTGACTTGCTTTGCTTCACTCAGCTTTAATCCACTGCCAGAAAGATGAGAAATACTGGGTTCTTATGGTATTATATGCTAATATTTAGCATATTCCACAAGTCAACCACTAGTGGAATATGCTAAATGTGCTGGGGAAACATAGATTTCTGCTTTCTATAACAGCTAATAATTGTACTCTATATTACATAGGACCTCTATATTGCATATAATACTTGGAATTCTCCATCATTTCTGCTGTCCTATATCACTCTGATGAAACAGAATTACCTAGCACTCTAAATGAGGCTGAGACTGGGACAGTGACCAAATAACTAGAATTCAAGCAGGTTACTGTTTAACTCATCCTACTAGTGTAAGAGAAATGGAGCCAGCACAATGTCTGACCCCTACTGCTGTGCAGGAAGAATTGTAATAAATACTGTGGTAGTCTCTGCCTCCAGCCAGCCAAAAAAGGCCAGGACCCTCTGAAAGCAGTGGGCCAGGCTGCTGCCCCTCACCCTGTGCTGGGCTTCTGGGAAGAGCAAGTTCCCCCTTTCTATGGGCACATCACATTACCATGGCCAGCCAGAGATGGAAACGGAGTATGTTAAATGAACCAGGTAATCTGGCATTTACAACAGTCTCAATATTCTATAAGAATTAATAGATTAATAAGATATAAAAGAATAAACAATCATCCATCTTGGCCCTCAGAAAATTTGGGGGGGTTGGGGTGTGTCAGTTAGGCACCGAAGAGCTCAGGGATTCTCACAGCCATTCAGATAAAGGCAGGCAGGAGTATGGTCTGCAGGGCAGTCAACTCAGGCTATGTGTTATTGCTACTGGTTTTGCTCTCTCTGCTTTAATTCAGCAAAAGTTCCAAGAGCCAGGCCTGTTTATGTATTTTTCAGCTGTTGGGTTTGTTTTTTTTACAAGAATTCAAGTGTTATTCAGCAAAATTTGTGTGAATTCCCCTACAAATATAAATAAATGGCTTCTCCTAATTGGTCTATTAGGGGTGACTCGAGTTTATCCCTCTCTTCTGCATTTCTGTGCTGTTTCTGAAATCCTGTCTTAAAGCACAGTCCTTTATGAGAAGGAACAATGGCATTTGACACATAAACACAATAGAAATGGTGTCTTTCTTCCCTTGTGTTATGCTGGACTATTGGCAAAATAACTGTAATGCAAGATTTTGTTTGGAAAACTGGTAGGACTCATAAGACAATAGCCAAATCTCAGAATAGCTGAAAAATTCTGGTACTCAGTAATTTTGTATTTGCAGAAAATCTGTTAACAACTGAAGGCAACTTCTTTCCTCTCTTCTTTTATTCAGATTATATTCTTTTTTCATTAAGTCACTAGGGGATTTTGTTTTGGTTTGTTTTTGGGTTTTTTTCGCTTAACAGGTGTCAGAAAATTTAATTGACTTCTTTTTTTTTTTTTATTGTTTGATGGAGTGAACGGGAGCACTGAATCCCTCTCAGTCCAATGAAAGACTACAATGTCCATGAATCACTAAAACTATCACAAGACTCAATCTCCAGCCCTCAGCTGTATAGCTCTGTGATGTCCCCACAGAGGGCCTGGAAGTTCTGTATAATCAACTACAACATTGCTTTCCACCAGCCCTGTTTGCTACTGCCCATGTGTGCAGCAACACTTTCAGGACATGGTCCAAGTGGTGAGGAAGCTTTGCTACATTTTGGAACTTCCTCTTCTGTATATGTCCATCAAGTTTCTTTTCCTCACCTTTCTGTAGTACACAAAAGAGCATTCAACTGCTATGACCTGCACAGTACATGGCTTATAAATTACCTTCCTGATTACAGCAGCTGCATCACTCCTTGAGCATGTCTTGATTTAACAGGAATGGAGCACAACACACAAAAGCCATGTGCAAGCAGGACATCTCAAAACAGCTAATGGCAGTGACTGTAAACCCCAGTAAAACAAATAGCTGCTCAATCACACTGCTATTTTCATTGGCTGTGTTGAAAATAAGCTAAAATTCTTTACCCTTAAAGAAAGACATGATGACATGAAAATTTTAACAATTAAAAAACTACTGAATTAGAGAGAAAAGCTGTTAATCTTCACTAAGAATTAAATTATCTGAGGACTCTGTAATGAAGAATGCTGCTGGATGTTCTGGGCTCTCTGTGTATACTATGACAAACTTTGTCTGCCTTTTAAATGTAAAGCAAAATTCCAGAAAGCAGGGACAGATGACCAAAACCAGGACAACATGGGAAGGAAATGTACCTTTCTAGAAGACATGTTCTCATCAAATTTTTGCAGAGAAGGAGAGGACTGATCCTGGTGCCTCTGGAACTACAAAGTTTAAAGACACGTACAAAACTTCCCTAACAACTATGACTCTCCCCAACCAACCTGCCATTTTCAAACCAGAGAAAATATTGCAGTAACCCACAGAGTTATTTAGATACTGATTCCTTGCACTTTCAACTCCTCGCACAAATTTCATCACAGTTATAGGGGTATATAAAACCACTGCAAACCATGCGATCCAGTGGCACTTAATGTTATAGCATTATTAGCTAATTAAATCAAAACTTTTCACTAAAGGATTTGGTTAAAAATAATTTGTGAGTTTATGGTTTCCTAGGGTTGCTATCTCCACCTTTTACTCCTCTCTTGCTGTTTAGCCACAAGCACAGGGGCTTGAATGCTGGAACTTTTGGGACAGGGAATGGAAGGGACATGCTGCTGTGAGCCTGCTAGTGGGAAAAGGTGCTTTAAGTGATGTAGACTGTCATGTGCAGAGATGGGCCAGCCCTCTGATGTGTACTCAGAGATACATAACAGGTTCCATTATTAGGTCAGTTACCATTCCTTAGTCTGTGATTTACCAGGTATTGCAATACCAAAAATTTCTCCCTCCTCTTAGCTCAACCCACTCCTTGCACTTATTCACCCATGCTGAAAAATTCTCCTTTTCCCACTTAACACATTTCTGAATTGGCTCAAAAACTGCTTATGACCTAAGCATTTTAGCACTGCAATTAGAATCACTGTCACTGATACTAGATGGGACTCCTTTAGCCTCCTGAATTGATTATTTTCCAACAGATTAAAACCGTCCATTAGGGTAGATTTCATGTGCCAAACTGTCAGTCAGTTTCAGTGACTGTCACACACATCCTCCCACGGCCCGCCCTTCCTAGCGGCTGCTAAGTCACATTAAGATGCTATCAGATCATCACTCTCAGATTTTCACTTTTCAGCAGCTGCTACTCTCTTCTTGTTAGTGAGTCTGCAGAGAAAAATCTTTCAGACAAAATGGAACTGAACCCTGTGGTTATTGTGACTGGAAGTATGCAGAACTGAAAGTGCCCGAGGGGAGCCTGCAGGTACCATGCACAGGTCTTACAGAAGAGACATTTGTTATTCAAAATTGCTGCCCATGGGGAAGAAAAAAAAAAAAAAAAAAGCTGATCTCTACTCCAAAGATGTAATAGTTGTTATTTTGTCACATTTTTACCATCAAAATTAAGTAGAGGCCAGTGTGAGAGACTAGTTCAGCCTCACATATTTTTCATCCCTCCTTGATGAGGTCAGTCGTCCCAGGCCTTACACTTTCAAGTCAAGCAGCCTGGTGCACTGCCAAAAGTGTTGAGGACAACATTTGTCACCAATGTTTTTCCATTCAGATAATGCAAACTTGGGTCAGGTCCTGCAACACTTAATTCTTTAAAAGAGTTAAATAAGTGTAAGATAAAAACAGTAAGTTTGTAATACAACTGCTGCTATATTATCCTGAAGATGGGCCCATTTGATTGGCAGCTGGACCTTTGGTGTGTTGTTCTGCCTACCCTTGTGTTGTTATATGAGCTCAGGTGAGTGTCCTGAGCTGCCTGTGCCTCTTTCTGTTCACTATACACAGAAAATAATGATACCTTTTATCCCTGTAACTTTATTTACAATGATATCTACTAAAGAGATTAAAGCACGTAAATCAGCAAGCATGATTACTAGTCCATACCCTTACATTCTATTAAGAGTATGTGAGCTTGCCAAGCACAGACCAACTTTATTAGTAAATCGTTGGAACATTTTTATAGAACAAACTAAATATGAATAAAAGAATAAACATTGTATTTTTAAAACATTTAATAATTGTGTCACAATTATGTTCTAAGAAGTGTACCGTGAAGGATCTTACATGATAGTTATATCTTTCCCGACAAGTTTTGTGTTTCTTACAGCTTTCTCCGTAGGTCAGTAACTTTCACACCTTAAAATCCACTTAGAACACATATTCTCTAATGAAAGAACCTCTCAGATACATCTGAACACATTTACTCTCCATTTGTTACAATACAATAATTGCAAACAGCAGCAGCCATCAACAATATGTGTTGAAAAAAGCACAGGATGGAATAGTATCTTTATCACTGTGTTGAGTTGAACAGAGACAGATTATCTGGTGGTTGGGGCTTGGAATATTAATTAAACATCAAGGCTTTCAAATTAGAATCCCAGATGTTTGATCATTATGGTAATTCCCTGTTAACAGCATTCCCTGAAAGGCCTGAGAAACATTCCTCTAATTCTCCAGTGGTGAAAGGTTGAAGACCCTTAGGCTATAGAGCACTGAGCTCCTCTGCATCAATTACACAAGACATGGCCTTTTTAGCAAAGTGGAGCCATCCTATTTACTGAGCCTTCTGTTAAGGAGGCTTTCAAACAGCTGCCTAGGTAGATAAACACTTTCCTTACTAAGTCAGGCCTTCCAAAAACAAAGCACACTGTTCCTTGCACAAGCTGCTTGCTCTGAATCAAGTCTCAATAGCAAATGTCTTTTCAGGGAGAGGTAGCACCAGCATCTCCAGGAAAGCTTCCCTGTCAACAACACTGTCAGTGAGAATTAGTCTTTTCCTCTGGACTGCCTGGCACAGGAGTCAGACCATCTTCTCTGGCTCTTGCTAAGGAAGCCCTTGCTTCAGCTGAACTGCCTCCCACCAGTGCTGTATGCATAAACTCATCCTGAAAAGCTGGCATGAGTTCAGGTCATCCTCAGGAAACTATATGGAATGTTGCTAGTTTCCTTTCTGTATTCCTTGTGCATCTGTAGTACTACATTTTATATAGACAACTTCTCCCGAGCCTGTGAACTAAACTGGGAACAATATCTGGTGTTTGCAGAGCCCATTGACAAGAATGCAGATGGTTCCTTTAACAGCACAAGCTCTGTTTGTCATAGTCAGCTCAGGAAGTGTGTTTGAAGAGCTACACTGAGAGCCAGCCTGTTTACTACTACAACACGGCCCTCATACATGTGACCTCCTCAATGCATTCAGCAATTTGTGACTTGTCATGAGTTATCTTGCTAGGAACAATGGCAGCACTTCTTTCACCTGGCAGTGATTTATCTCTGACATCTCTTCTCTCAGTACATGCTCCTACTAACATATGAATAAAACACGACTTCACACATATGCCCAAAGCAGCCTAAAGATTTTTTCATCAAGCATGGAGTCAGAGAAGGTAGCATGAGATCTAGGCAGGATGGGACTAATCATCTGAAGTTCAAGGGCTCAGGTTATTCACTTACAAGCTTAGTCAAACTTGGTTAATCTGAAAAGAATTTCAAGTGGAAGAAGGATGTATTGCAGTATTTTTTATTCTTTACTAGATATTAATTTTGCACAGCCTGATTAAGGATTTTCAGCCTTTGCAGGGTACAGCTTCAGAGCAGATATACTGGACTAGTTGAAGATTCCCTTTTCCATATAAGTGACAAGGATTACGTGCTGCCTCAGAAAGTGCACTATAGAAGGCTGTTGTTACTCAAGAAAAAAACCCTTTACAGTAGTCCTTAGGGCCCAAGTATGGATTATGGATGCAGAAATTACATTCCAAATTAATGGAAAATATAACTTCCAAAACATCTATACAATCCACCCCACGGCTGTTAATTAAAAAAACAAAAACAACAAAAAAAAAGCTTATTATCTGTTTACTAACAAAATATACATGTGTACTCAAAAGCATCTGCATTATTCACAAGCTTTCCTCTACAGGCTACTCAGGCGCCCTGAAGGTCCCTATGCCATGCTCCAGTCAACTGCAGATGTTGCTGCAAGTAGCCTCTTTGTAGCAGCAGATTTCTATAAATCTTTTCCTCACAGAGTGGTTCAAAAAACAGATTAAGCCACAATCACACAGAGACAATATTGTTCATCAAGCTCTGGCCCCAACACCAGCTATTTTCACTTACCCATTAGCTTCCCTAATGTATGGTTTACTGCAATTCCATAATTCTGTTCAGGAAGTACTTAGACATGCTTCGTTACCCAAGTTGATGGAAGAAAAGGAGGTTAGGACAACCACAATCTCAACAAAATCCATGAATTCTTGAACACTAATATCTCTGTTTGTCAGAGTACAAAGCCTGTCCAGAATTTGCTGGATTTTGCTGGGCCTCACATTGATATTGACTGCAATCTTACCGAAAATAATTTTTAAATCTCTTGCTGCAAGTACCTTTGTATTTTCAATGCCTGTCAACAGTCCAGCAAAACTGGGCTAAACACATCAGTAATTTATAGGGCACAACAAAGCACTGGGAATAAAGGGGAAACAATGCCCTTTGATAGCACTGTACACCTCCAGAACAACATATCAAAAAGCTGATGCACCAGAATCAATCTGGTTAGTTCTATGTAAGTGGAAATGGCAAATTTCCAGGCAAGTTCTCCGTTATGCCACATATGGTGACCTTTCATGTCACCAGCTCAGGGCAGCTTGACTTCTGCAGGCTGCAGCTAAGTGGCCTTGAGCACTCTGATGGTCTTCTATTATTGCTGACCACTGCAAATTAGCAGTTTTTTCCTTTTGACCAGCCATTATTAGTTGGGCAACACCAAAGGACACAATTGGTTATAAAGCTTCTCATGAAGAAGAGGCAATATTAATGGAATCCTTTCCTCAGATGCCCCCTCCACCCGACTCTTTCAAACCTTTGTCACAAAAGATGTATGCAAGTTTATTCTTAATATCCTCCTAATGAGAATATTCATTTGCAATTAGCACTAAATTAGATTTTATCACTGTTCAGCACTGTTTTTCTGTCTTGTCTGACACCTCTTTGGGAAAAAAAGATGTTGATTTGGATGATGGGGTGAAAAACAAACTGGCACTGGGTTCTAGGATCTCATTCCCAGCTGTCAGTGTCAGGTCATGTACAGCAAGACCTGTCTCAGCAGTGAAAGGTTATGCTGAAATATTCCAGGTATTAGAAAATAACACAGACTGTGGACAAAAATTCTCCCAAATGACATTCACTTGACCTGGATCGAAGCTATGAACTCTTTTCAACATTTATCACTCAGGTGATTGAAAAACATTTTTTGAAAAAATGGAAACAAAAGGTTTTGTTTTGAAAAACAAACTCAGGTAACTGTAATTTCAGATAATTTTCAAGTATGGCTTATGAAATGAGATGCTTGATGCAGGTTTGGCTTTTTTAACTATCTACTGGCAAATGAAGAGTCACTTTTGTCTTGCTTGGGCCTAATGCATGCAATGATTGCCCAGATCTTTAGATCCACTGGGTCATTTAAATAATTGCCTACAGCATAGTCCCAAGAAGCCTGCAATATTGGATTTTGTTCCATACAGTGGGGAACAAATAGCATTTCTAATAGCAAACTTTTACGTTTCTGAAGAAATGTGGCAGCACACACCACTTTGAATTGTTGATTTTGGCATTTAAAGCAGATGTCAGGATCAGTTACAATTAAAAGTGCAAGAATGCACATTTCTAAACCAGTCCTCTAAAGATAAACTGTGCAGCACAGAGCTTTATTGCATAGGCTATATGATTTACTGTCATCCCCTAACCACCTACACCTCTTTAGACCTCCTGGATGAGCAAAACAGGAGCATCTAAAACAAACATTAAGACATAAAATATATGAGTACAAGACAACTATGTATTTTTACAGGTTGATAGAAATTAAAAAGTGAAAGTAGGTGAGATCTTAGGGAATAACCTCTAAACACATTTCACCTTAACATATCATACCTTCTGCTGCTAATTCTTTCCATCTTTCTTTGTTGGCTTGAATGATCTTCATCAAGTTGTCCTTGAAGCCCCTTAGGTTTACAGTTGCTAGAGAATTTTCTGCGTGAGCTCCTCCATCACCTGTACTTTTAAACCCAGGTCGTCTTTGTGCTTCAGCATTGCTTACTGCTCCCAAACTGTTTTGGCTGGACAAGGGAAAAAAAAAAACCAACAAATTATAAACACAGTCAGGCAATTCTAATAATACATAAACAGTTCATGTCAACCAAGTTGCTTAGGAACTAACCTGAAAAAATGGTTTTTACCAGAGTATGCCTAAGACACAAGGTGTCTTGCTGACCATTTTCCAGGGAATTCTTGAAAAAAATGTGGTAGCTGAAAATACATTACTTGTAATCCAATTCTTAAAAGAATATTTACTGAGACATTTTAGAGCAGCTTCTTAGCTGTGGTTTTGGATGGTGAATGGTATCTTTGGGTCTCACAGGAAAGACCTCTAATCGTTATTTTTTGACCCGTTTTAAAAAAAAAAGGAAGACATAGTGCATATGACAGGTAAGTTTTGCTTGAGCTGAAAATTCTCTTCAAGTTACAAACCTTCACATGTAGTCAAAGCAAGATTTAAGTGGCTTTAAGATTTAAGTGGCTAAATTGAGAGTGCAGCTACTTTACATCTACAGGTAAGTAGAAGTGAAATTACCCATATGTGTATATGGTGGGAACGGTGGGGAAAAAAATCAATGAATGCTCTTTTTTTCTTGGAATTAAAAAATAAGACCTATTTCCAACCTTGTGCAGGTACTCACATCTTAATAGGTTTTGTTTACTCAACTTTGCTGCATGGTTTATCTCATTGGTACCACAGACATTAATATGCATACAAATGGGTTTCCATTAATCAGAAAATAATTGCAGTGAACATACCAACAAGAACTTCACAGGAAGAGTTAACTATAATTTCCACATGCTCCAGAGATGTTGAATGGGATACAATGGAAAGAATAGGCCATAATTCTAATATTTTCCAGGCACCATCTCATGGTGTCCAAACAGTAGTGTGTGTGCAATTCTCTGGCTCAGACTTTTCTGTATCATGCTGTAGGCTCTCCACTCTTCTCATAAGTGTAGCACTTGATTCCATACAAAGAAAAAAATCCCTTTATCCTCCATCTCACATGAGGAAGTTTTGCTGGATCATAAGCCTTTTTTCATTTACCATTCAGTCATGAACATCAACCAGAAACAAAGCCTGAAGCTGCTAATCAGTTGCAGCTGCTAATCACTCATTTGTGAAGTGAGTATACAAACAAATTTTGTTATTAGTAATACCTTAGTTTAGCACTGTTCCCCAAAACACTAAGAACACCATCATAAAAACCTACTTCTAGTAACTTTTACTTGCTTCTCTAGTAAGCAAAATACAGGAAAGAACTAGGTTCACCGTTTTGTTACTGGAATCTAACTAATGCCCAACAAACCAAAAATTTCCTGACAGAGTTATAATTGAAAGCTCAAATTGCAGTTTTAAAATGAAATAAAAATATTATAACAGAGGCAGTATTTGTAAAGGCAGTATCTGATTATTCAACAATGCTTTCAGCAAGTAGTCACTCAGATTACACTGTCGTAGCTACTTTGCCTTATAGGTCCAGGAATTTCAATAGCCTACTGCAAAGATTATATTTAAAAATTATAGAATTAAATTTCATGTTTTGTATGTGTTTATTCTGATCATTATTGGGGTTTTGCCTTTTTATATGTACAATTGCTCAGTCAATGGGGTAAAATAGCCCATTGCAAATACAAGGCAGCCCCACAGGGTGGCAATACTGCACAGCTGTTTGTTACCTCCCAACTTCAAATAACCGAGGTAACTCTGAGAATTACATCATTATGACTATTATGTGAGCTTATGTTAGTTCAATAACAAAGCAGTGTATTCATACCTGGGGGTCCCAAATGCAGGACTTTCAGATTTTGTCGCTTCCTCTATAAGAGGCATAACAATTTTCTCCATTGAATCAGTAAGAAGAGAAAATGTTGGTTCTACTATAAAATCAATGAATCCTAAAGAAGAAAAAGAGAGAAAATCAGGTTTTACATTTCCACAAGTCTCAAATCTAAAAATTAATACTTGCTACTGCTCTGATTTTTTAACTGTAGTCTCAATTCAATATACCAGATACCGCCAGTATAGTCTTGAAGAAAAAAGCACAATTGAAACAAAAACACCTGAAGCTGTACAGATATAAGTAGATATTAATAATTACAGCTTTTCATTCTTTTTTTCTTGTAAATTTTATGCACTGCAGAACACACCTACTATTTGAAACGAGTATTAATTATTGAATAGAAGGGAAGCTACTGTTGAGCCAGAGTGCTACAAGTCATGCTGTTTCTTTTACCATTCGGAGCTTCTTGCCAAGGAGTTAATATTTTAAATTGCTGTTTATTATTCTGTGGAGGTAAAGTGTTATTTCACAGTGTGTAGGAGGGTTCTGTCAAATCAGTGAAGAGAACAAGTAATATCCTTCGGAGACAGCATTCATCCCACAGTTCTGAGATGTCAGCTCTGAACAATGTCTTTTACATTCTAAAGTGCTCATCACGGTATGGAATGACACAGTGAGAGAATGAAGCATTATTCTCTACTGAGCACTTAACAGAAGAAAATATGTTAAAACATGAGCTAGCAATGGATTTCCAGATGTCTTCATGCTTTAACCATGCAACACAGCGTGAAGGTGAGCAACAGGGATTCAGTCTAGGATCCAGCTTCCCTTCTGCAGTGGATACGATGCTCAAGCATATTGGCTTCAAACTCCCAGTGAAATGGAATAAAGGACAGGTAAAGTGACAGAGTGCAGTGGTCCTTGGCAACCCAGGGAGGCTTCACCCTCTGTAGACCCTCTTGACCCTGAGACACTGACAGGCTTACTTGCAGTCCAGAGAGCTGATTTATTAATTAGCTTTGAGATGCAGCTAGAAACTGGTACTTTCAGTTTATAAAAGAGACACACCTGTGAGTTCTTGCACAAGAGATAAGCAGTTTGAGGACATGATCTGTCTAAAGTGTGTATAGTAGAAGCTGGGCTCATGTCCAGTACCTTGGTTAATCCCTCTCCTACCCCTCCTTCACATACAGTGAAATGACATCATGTTCTTTTGAGACCAGCACCATTCTGCTGTAAAAGCACAAGTTTGATGAACAGATAGGTGTAAAGAAACACCTTCCATATAATGGAATTTTTAACATTTAAAATTCAAAATGAGTAAATGAAATGTCCTTGTGAATTAACGTGCTCCTACACAGACAAAAAATTAAAAAAAAGAAAAACACGGTTTGTCATTACCTATTTGAGACTGAGCTACCAAAGTGGACTTGCGGTCACAAAGTGGGGAAAATTGAAGACCTAAAGCAGCCTCCTTGTCTCCCTGTAAACAACAATATTTAATATTATAAGCATATATTTGATAGAGGGACAGAGAGACAAAGGAATCTGAATATTCTTAGTATTTATTCAACAGATCACTTTATTAATTTATATTCCTAAATAAAGACGTGTCAGAGACGAATCTTCAAATTTTGATTGAGAGTCTAAATTCTGACTTACTTTTGGCAACTTTTATGTAAAGAAACTTACTGCAATCAAGTTCTCCTAAACAGCAAGGCATCTGCCAATGAGATTTAAAATATATGAAGTCCTTGTATTCACAGTTTAGTTCTGCTGATCCCAGATGTAATGGGACTAGAGATACTTAGACATGTTTGTAATAGTATGCCAAATGCTGAGTGTTTCTTCTAGTACATTGGTTCATCCAGCATGTAAAAATCCTTCAATGGATTTGCTCAGGTCAAGTGTATGAACTGACTTGAACTTACACTAGCAGGCATGTCTCTCTGCTGCTGAAGCCACAAAAAATACCAATTGAGTTTCCTTACAAGGATGATTTGTACAACCTAGCTCTGAATTTTTTTCATCACTTAGCAGATTAGAAGAGTCTTTTTGTTGAAAGGACAGGAGGGTGTATCTCCATTTTCATCATGGTAGACCAACTGATTTGCAAAACTTCAAAAAGAAAGTCCAGTGACACAAAAAAATACCCTGAAGAGGCATCTTTCAACGGAGGTTACAATTTGTGTTGCTGCTGCCCTGGCTGCCAGAAGCACTGACATTATAGATATAGGAAAATCTAGCCTTGCAAGTCAAATAAACCTATATATTTGTCATGGAGAGTGTTGTTAGATGATCATTCAGTAGGGAGCACTACATGAACTTACCATTCTCCCAAGGAGAACTGGGAAAACAGAAACTGATGGATGAAGGGGGCAGTATCATTCCTTAGTCTTTTTATCATGTATCATTGAAATATATTTGGGAAAGGTTTAGAACCATAAAAGTAGTAAAACCAATCCAGCCACAGGAACAGATGCAGCTTGCAGATTGCATTTCATGGGAAAGCAGAGAGCTTTATCACTAAGGCCATTAAATTTTATATTCAAGTGTTAATAATTTGAAATCAGAGTGTGGAAGAACACATGAACACTTGCTACCAGGAGCAGTGGGAGTGGAATCTCTATATAAACACAAAGGCCAGATTGCAATATCATATAAAATGGGGTAGTTCTAAACATTTCAGCCATGGCTGAATACAGGATTTCTAAAGTAATAATAACTTTGCAACTTTCTCTTCTAAAGGTACTAAAAAAAAAATTCCACACTAATAATGGATGAGTTTGGATATTTTTTTTTGTTGTTTTCAAGTAGCTCTTTACCCTAATTATGAATGCCTTTGCAATCAACATAATATTAATTAATACTTTAGTGTCATTTAAGTCTAAGACTACTGTAAATAGTACTAATGGGCACAGCACTGATATTTAAACCAGCCATTAGAATTTAATGAGATTTAAAAAAATATACAAATCAAACAGTAAAAAAAAACGCTTTGTCCAGGCTCTGAACTCACTTTTAACTCTCGTCTAGTGTCTCTGGATCTATTCAGACTGAGAGTATAGTGCTACAGGCAATGTGGTACTTCTTTGAGTTACTTGAACTATTTATTTCTTTACTTTTAAGGATTTGAGATTGGTGGCAGTACTTCTATTTCAAATAAGTAACTCAGATTTTCCTTAGTGTTGCAGTATACTTTTTGTAGATGTTGCTTTGAGACTTAAAGTGTTGTTGGGTTTTTTTTCCTGCAGTTAACACTGACACATATTTTAACCATTAGTTATAGTTAAAGTTTTTGTCAAGGTGAATGTTCATTTTTTTGCTGGTGCTCACTACTTTGAAAGTTGTCTGTGAAAGCATTGGATTTGCTTCAGCTGTTTCAGAATCTACTGCTTTTCCCCTAAGGCACAGAAGTAGTTTAAAGAAAAGAAGAGGAGGAATTAGGGGGGTTTATATATATTTGGACTACTTCATCTTGGCTGGAACAGATTTGGAAATCCCAGAGATTTCTGTCACACAGGCTCAGATCAACAGCCCAGAGGATGCACAACAAGCCAGTGTATCTAGGAAGTAGGAGACCTACTGTGTCTGCACTTATGTATGTGCTGCTACTCCATCACATTTTTAAAGTGCTGGAACTACTCCACAGACACTGTCCTTAGCAATACATGGAAAGAATTCTGTTTGTCATACATTCCCCTGCAGCCTGGAAGACTTTCATATTTTATACTGCTGAGTTGCATACACATATACATTTTTACTTGCTCTATTGTTAAATGCCTTCTCAAGTTTTTGAACAGCTTCTTTAGGATCCAGTTACTCCTTCTAATGAATGGATAAAGGAATAATTAAAACATAAGCTAGTCCTAGTGACCATTCAGTGACCAGTGTGGTACTGTTTACTGCTAATGCTACCTCCACTTGGCTGGACACATTGTCTCACTCTCCCATGGGCCCTGTCTAGTCTGTCTCTCTGTGCTGAAAATGTTCTTACAGCTGTCATTCTATGACCTTTTTCTTGGGCAATCTGCTCCTCCTTTTTGCTCTCAAGTTCAAAATCCTCAAAATTTCCCTTGACAGAAGCAGACACAGACTCATGACTGCTCATTATTTCCACAAAACTCAGTCCATTCATTATTTATGTTAAGGCACCAGCTCTCGACTCTGCTTGGCCAGTGCAAAGTCCAGAGTCAAGGATGCCCTGATGCTCCCTACTGAGAATTCATATGAGGAATCTCCAGGACCTGAGCAGGAACCTTATATGGCAGATGGGTCTAACAACCTCATGGTTCAACATACTTTCTTTTTTATTCTCTGTTCCCTTTTTCCAGTGTGACTCTTCTGATTTGAAAATGTCAACATATAGCAAAATTAAGACAAGCTGAGCAAGACATACGCTGTTCCCTGATCTGTATTAACCCTTTTTAAAATCTGTGCATAACTCTATAAATTGTCATACCTAAGCTGGACTTTGATTATCAATTGTACTTCAGTAATTGTTATGCTGACAATGTGTATGGTTGCAGATATTGATTACAGGGGGAGTATTTTCCCTCCGGAGAAATGTTTTTAATTTCGCCTGATGAGGTGAGTCCAAAAATGACAGCAGTGACACCAACGTCTACTGGATTTTCTCTTGGAATTCTGTACCTCACAGAAATGATGAGGCTTTCACAATGGTGTGTCCTCATTTTTTGGTTTAGGGTACACTAACAGGATGGTACTGTCTAACCTCTGGCTTTGGATCAGGCTGATATGAAAGCAACGCCTTCAGATCTATGTGGCATATGCATGGCAAATACTAGCAAGGAAAAGAAATAGAAGGGCTTTCTGAAATGTGGAATGGAGACAACTTTTTGCCTTCTTTGCTGAACATGAATTCTTCCTATTTTCTCTCATCCTACCCTTCTGGTGCTTCTTTATAATTCAAAGCATATATAAATCTCTGTCTACAGAATGAAAACAGCTTGACAAGTTATATTATAATTGAAAGAATAAAAAAAACTCACAACACTCAGAATACTGATATCAGCTGAAACAGATAGAGAGCTATAACCACTTAATCTTATTCACACACACAAAAATTGAATTAATGTCAGTGGTATGTATGAAGAATAAAGAATATATACTACTGACTATGCTTGTCAATCACAACCAACAGCAACCTTGCTGGTAGACTTAAGAAAATATTCAATCGTGTAACTATTGTTCTTGAACTAGATTTATTAAAGGATTTTAAAAATGGCACCTGTCGAAAAAATTCTTCCATCAGGGCCATGGTCCACCGGTAGTGCAGTTCCCAGGATTTTGCTGGATGGCTTATGTCTGCTGCGTGTAGAATCAAAGACATGGCTTTGGCTTTGTCTACCCTGTCAATTCAAGGACATGCTCCAATTATCTCAAAACAAAAGCAACTATTTAAATTCTTTTCTTGAATATGAGCTCATTGAAATACTACAGATAATGAAGAGAATGGAAAATAACCTACCCCTGTGCCTGCTGTAGAGTGTGTCGCATTGTTTTAATTTGTTGGAAATGACCCGACATATCTGTAGACAAGACCATCTCAATGACCAAGCTACGCAACTCCCTAAGAATAATTAAAAGCAAAATGACTGATTAAAATTCATTTATTCTATGTATGGTACATTTGTTTAAGCACTATTTGTTAATTTATAACTTTCAAAACAACATCATGGGTTTTATTACGTTTTTAAAAGCATTTAAATAAATTATTAACAACTTGAACATTGTATCCTAAAGGGATTCTGTGAAAGCAATGTACCTCAGAAAATGTACTCTGCAGTCATTATTTCAGTCACACTGTTTTGTAAATCCTATTTCCTAGTGCATAAACTAATATTACATGCAGTTCTCTCCCCCATTATAAGTCATTCCCTATTTTTTTCCAGCAGTAGTGTATTCAAAAAACAAGTTGTTCTCTGGGCTTACCACCACACAGCAGGATACATTATTACTGCCCTCATATTAGTGAAGAGTGTCCATAACACTAAACCTAGGAAGAAGGCTGTGGAAACACTCAGAAGAGTGAGAGGAAACACTCAGAAGAGCAAGAGGCATGACATCTGAAATATTATCAACATTACACCAACATAAGATCATTATGACAAACTACCTTTCATTCCAAAAGTATTGTAATAGCTACTTAATGAATCAGAACAAGTTTGGGATTAATAATTTATCTCTGGCTTGATATTATGACGAAAGATGGTTGCTTGTCCATCAGCTTTATATTAAATCAATATGAAACTAATAAAACATGAATCATGTAAGAAACTTTGTTCTGATTGTGAAGAGGAAATTAAATTAATTTCATCAACAATAATTACTGAGTTAGAAAATTCTGTCTCTTTGATGTAGAATAATCATAGATAGGCCATGTAGGAGTCCAGTGGCTCTTTATTTATATGCTTTTTAAATTGCCTAGGAGGACAAGTGCTGCTTATATGTATATGGGGAATTTACCACATTAAACCTGTACCATGTATCTTCATGAGCACATCCCCAATCTTAAATACATCCAAGTATCAAATACAACAGTAAAATCCTACTTTAGTCATTCTCACTGATCTTTCATATTGTATTCATATGTTTAAGTAAATCAAAAAACATGCAGGTTTTTTCAAAGGACTATGCTTTAAAGAGGTAATTTGCAGTTTTCTTTAGGGCTATAAGAATACTTTGTTATAAAGACTATCAAGACTTCTTTTGATCCCAATTAATTACATATTTAAGCAGATATTTGTCACTGATTTTTATGTATATATTCCTGATTTGCTTTAATGAAACTGGAATAAGACTCAGTGCTCTCACTTCTGCTCAATAGCATGCAGCTATAGCAACTTGTGTTTAGAAAATGCCTTACCTTATCTGACCTCATAATAAGATACTAATTATTTTGCATCCCAACTGTTCCTCCTCCACATTGCTTTGAAAGTGTACCCTTCAAGAACAGTCAAACCCATTTAAAAAATAAAAGCAAAACAAACAAACTCCAGCTAACACCACAGGAGAAATGAGGGCTCTGCATTGTTAAACCCTGTTGTTTTTAAGATTGAGATAATTATCACTTCTCCTTTCCATGGGAGATTTTCTTAGGAACTTTCAATGTCTGAACTTTTTAGAGTAACCAGAAATAAGTTCACCCCTACTCACAAGATTCCTCACCCCTACAATGCAAGACACACACAGAGAAGCAAAACTACATTTTCAGTTTATTCATATTGTCATGGCAGCAGGAAAAAAAACCCCTAATTCTTACCCACAACACCTGAACAAGGATCAAACAGTATAACACTGTCCTGTCACACACTCCTGAAGATTTCAGGCCACTAAAAATCTGCTTAACAGCAATAGAGAGACTCCTGCAGTTGTTAACTGCCTGTGCCCATATCCACCATGATCAGAGGATAGAAAATTGAAATCTGATGGGGAAATGGTAGGTAAAGTTCTCCTGGAGTTACAAATGCTTCATCTGCTATCATTGCATAGAAGGTTAATCTTGGACTGATCCCATTACCAAATTGCTTCCTAGGGAAAAAAGGCTGTCTCAACTTCCACATCATGGGAGACCTGAGCTGGTCTCATAGGTAACCCCTGGACAGAAATCTCTCCCATCCTCATTAGGCAGCTCCCAGCTACAAGCCTCAGGAGAACACAGGTACCTGCTACCATGGCAAAAAGACCTGGAGATGTTGTCATACTATGAGGGGAAGTGGTAACAATATTCACATAAAGCACATGGCAATCTTTCAGGCGCAAAATCAGATGATTACTGGGTTTGAGTCTGCCATCTCCACTTTACTTAACTGCCATGTCCTGTGCTGGCATTCCTTCTCAACCCTCCCACAGCCCTAAGCCCTATGGATAGGATACCGTAAAAAAAAACAGATGCAAGACTATGTGAAAAAATTACATGAACAATGCTGTAATAAAGAGACAAGGAGTGGCACATTAATTACTTGAAAAAGTAGTTAGCCAATAAACAGAAACTTGCTTTACCTGGATTTGTCCATGACAAAAACATTTAGTCAGCTGGAAACTAATCAAAAATGTAGGAACAGACTAAGACGAGCAAAAGCAAGGTGGGAACTGAAGACATAAACCTCATCTTCAAGTTACAGGAATCCTCAGACAGAAGAATCTCAAGGCACTTTGTGAAAGAATGTTGTTCATTCTGCATTATATTTAATAAATACTGGTTTAGTTATCTCTCTTTTTTTTTTTTTCTTTTTTTTTTTTTTTTTTTGTGTAGTCAGGCAGTATCTCAGTGTATGCCTTAGGACTGGGATGGTTTGAGACATTAATACTGCCCCACCACCTACAATGACATTACGCATGGGATGCTGGAATACTGGAAAATCAAAGGAGAAAGGAGGACAAATGGGGATCCCTCTTTAGATATTTAAGGGCACTAAGTGAAAGAAACAAAACAATATCAAAGACTGGAAGATATTTTCAGAGTTAAGAAAAGAATGAAAATTTGCTGTGAATGTCATATGCATTATCCACAAAGGACATCATCCTCCGAATGCTAGCAGTGTTCCCCAGCTCAGACCAGAAGCCTAAGTTTTAAACTTAATTGAAGCTGGCAGTTTATTAGCACATTTGTCTTCTTAAAGTCAACATGTAGAAGAGAAAATGGAATACTATAAAGTAATTTCAGTCATTTTGCTTCACCTTGCTAGAATAATTAGCAGAACCTCAGTTTAAATAGTCAGCAGTGTTAAATTTTTGAAAAATGAAATTGCTGCAACTAAAGAAAATAGATATGACAGAAGAAATTAATCAGTGCCAGGAAGTACATTAAAAAGTTGAACAGATTATCATTTCAATTTACTGCCAACTTGATTCAGTGCAACCTTCAAAACTGTTAGTTTAACAGCATGAATTTCAGTATAGATCCAAGAAGCTCACTCAAGTAATAATAAGAAAATTGAAGAGTCTCTGTTAAGTGGCTACCAGATCCATCATTGCACCAATGAAATGACATGGTAACAGGAATTTCTGGCTATTAGAAATTAATACCAGGAAACTGTAATTTCCATGACTGACTCTCTAAATTGAAGTATCACACTGCAACAGGTTGTGCAGGTTGGCACAGAGCAGCACTCTGGAATTTACTGCTTGCTTCAAAGTACAGACTGTAATTGCTGGGCTAAGTGACATAACACGGAACTGAATGTCCTAGTTTAGCTTCTTGAGCTTATTAGTCAATTCATACATTTCTTCTACATTTTACTGAATATGTCCAAAAAGAGATGATAATTTTTGCTTTTCCCTGGCTGCCAAATCTCACCAGCTTCCAACTGGCTGCATATAATAGAATCTGTGTAGCCACTCTATACCAACAAAATTTGCAAAACTAAAGATCTTCTAGGAACACATAATTGGGTTACAGTGAGAAAAGATTGAAAAGAAAGTGTAAACAGAGCCAGTGTGTATTTGATCCAGTTCCAAAAGAATATGGTAGTTCATCACAGGTTCAAAAACGACAGAGAAATAAAATGCAACAAAAGTTAGAGAAAATGGTCCACAACTGAACTGGACAAAGAACCAGGGAAGATCTGCCCAAACAATCTATGCAGAGAAGAGTGTGCTTCAGAAATATGAAGAGAGCTTATCATATTTCCCCCTTTCTTTTGTTTGCAGTCCAACACAGCAGTGTATACAAACATCACAACCTGGAAATCACAGGTTCCTCTTTCCATTCGCAAATATTTGGGTTTCATCCTATTCCTCTTTTCCTCAGTGGTACAACAAAAGGGAATGACTGGGATAAGCTGTACTGGCAGAAACCTGGCAGCCTGATTTCTATCAGCTGGAGCCACTATATGTTGCTGCAGGGATTCCCAGACTATTTATGGTGGTCTCCAGTGATGAAGAAGCCAGGACTGAGGAGGAACATAAGTGTTTTCAAGCCATCCTTGGAACACTCCTCGACTGAAATTCAGCTGAAGAATTGCAGCCCCTTTCTACTAGGAAGTATCCTCTGGTAGGATGAGATATGAAACATCACCACTTCAAAAAAACATACTCAAGGTAATGTGTCTGAAGACTTGAAAACAGTTTTTCCTCTAAAATTATGGCTTAAAAGACAGAATATGACTTTCTGATGCCTGTGTACTGGCACAATAATCTTCATCATGCTCAATATTTAGGACAAGCAAAAATACAGACCTATCAGCCCCAAAACTATCAGGCCCAAAATAGTTTCAAGAGGAGCAAGGCTGGCTCTTGTTGGCATTGAAAATCCAGGTGTGTAGATAGTTATCAATGAAGCTTACAATTTACTTCTGGAGAAATTTCTCCAGAACTAAATGTGCAACACAAACCTTCTGATAACTAAATCTAAATGAGTGTCCACTGAGAAGAATTCTTTTGAAAGAATTAAAAATTGTATGCTTCCTCTCTCATTTTGCATTAAATAAAAAATTATAAATGTTTTTAATATTTTTTTAAAACAGCTACATAATAATAATAATTCATTAAAACACAGAAGGGCCAGCAGATTTACATTCAATAAATGCTTTCTTTAGGGGTTTTCTCATCATGTAAATAAGTAAAATCATGTAAATCTCCATGTAAAACAGTCCATCTATAAATATATACCTCATCAAATTTATCCTGGTGTTCATATATTCCTTCATAAGCGTATCATTTTGTGAAAATACAAATAAAGCAGAGTTTAGCTTTGTTTTTCAGGGTAGCATCATTCACAGTGGGAGGCCTTCCCCTAGCAGAACATATTTCTCTGAACTTCACAGTCCACCTGTCTGCAAGGGTTTTTTAGGGCCACTGAATAATATCTATGTTTACAGAAACACACAGAAGACTCATATCTTAAATACAATATGCATCCATCAACAATATACAAAGATAAAAATTCCTTTTTAATAATGCAGAGAGTCTTAATCTAACACTTGAATTTTAGCCTTAGAGGTCTTATTATTTGTGATACATCAATTATGATACTTATTCTTTCAGCTGGCCAAATTTTCTGCAGGAATTACACTAAAATTAAAAAAGAAAAAGAAATTTCTGTAGCACTTCTGGGCCTTTATTGTTTTTGGACTGTCTTCACAATTAATTTTTTAATGCTTAACCAAGACGTGACTGTGCTAAAATCCCAGGAGCAGTAGTGCTCAAACTGGCAGTAGGGTGTGACTTTGCACTGTGATTTCAACCCACTGGTTATGTTGGACAAAGGCAACCCAGCTCAGGCAGCATTGTGGTTTTCCTAAAGAGCTACCTCACCTGAGACTCTGTCCACACACTCCAGCACTGCACCTCACAAACGCACAACCTCACTTGGAAAATTACATGGACTCTCCCAAGCAGTACTTAACACCACAGCAGCCTTCCCTAGGCTCTAAATATCCATTACTCTTTCCACTGTCAACTTCCTGTAATTTGAACTCTTAAAATAGACTCCACAGGGAAGGCCTGGTGGTTTTTATTATTTTTAAATACTGGAAGTATTTTTGAATGTCACAGCAAGTCTTACCTCCAGTCATCTTTGTTTAGATTAGCCAGGATGTTCATCTCTTCTTCCTGCATGAGTCTATAAGCAGCACTTACATGATGATTTTCAAGAACAGAGCGATCATTGTACAATATAGCAACATCTGACCTAGTGTGGGGAAAAAGGCAGATTTTGTAATAGTGTTCTGATGGTGGCACTGGGAAAGCTGGGACTGTGCATTCTCTATGAGAAATATTGACTATATACACATATATAGACAGAGAAAAAGATATATAAAATGATGTTTATTTATTCCTACTGTACCAAGTACTGATAAATTTTCCATCTTAAATGTATTAAAAATTTTTATTATTCCACTGTTCGTGGGAAAGTCATATTTTAAAATGTGTGATGTTCTATTGATATGACCTAACTGTGGCAAAAACTGGTGAGATCTTTGAGCTTCTTTTCTGTAGATAGGATGGCAGAGCATCAGAAATGCTTAATTAGGCTACAAGAGTACACTTACATGATACAACCATTTAAAATGCAATGTGTTCACCAACAGCATGGCTCCACACATAGTATGGGTATTAGAAGTTATTCCCCCTGCTCTGAGAGATGTACTTTGGCCCATGCTACTCATTATCAGAAGATGCTGTAAATAATAAAGCATTAAAAAGTTTCAATTTTGTATGTTTTAAACAGCCACCAACTTTTCTCAGAAAAACAGAGAAACTTTGCAGCTCATTATAGTGGGATGGTAGAGATGCTAAGCTGCAATTTGGAAGCACTCAAGTGCTTCCTAAAGACAGACTTGTACCATAACATTAGCACACTTAACAGTACCCTTTCTTTCTTAATCAAAGACTAATGTACAATTCCAAAATTACACTGAGACACTCACAAGTTTTGATGTGGTGTGGATTTATCACACTTAGCTCCAAACACCATTAATTCTTGGGGAATTTCTTCCCCCAAGACCTGACCTGACCTATTAGGAAACCTCGGGAGTCACGTCTCTGCTACAATTCTATTCTGATAAAACTATTCCTGAATATTTCCATTTGGTCCAGTGACAAGTCTGTACTAGAAGAAAGATGTGTTGATTTAGCAGTGCAGCTGACATAAATAAGCTAAATTCAACCGTTGAGCAACAGTATATATTGTCATGTATGGTACCAAGGGATCTAAATTATTAAAATAGGATTGGAAACATTATTTAGAGGGAAAAAACCATAGCCAGCCTAAATAATCAATATGTTTACATCCATAATCTAACTAAAATCATGGGGAAATCTGTGTTATGCCAATCACATATGTTTATGAAGCACACTTTGATCAACATAGCTACTTATGACTACATTTAAGCAGTGCTAAGATTTGCTACGATTTTGGCAGCCATTCCATCAGTTTTCCTCAGGCAAAAGACACTTGGAATCACAGTCTGGGATGCCACATCAGGGACAATTTACACAAGGAGAGAAGAATGAGCTATATCACATAACAAATACCTGCTTGCAAGTATGCCTGAGTAAAATTCAATGGTTATCAGCCTAATTAGTTTTCCACTCTTGCAGTACTTCATAGCAAAATATTAAGGACAAAAATAGAAAACTAATATAAACTTGGAACTACAAACTGAAGTTTATTTTTAGCCAGACTCTGCTGAGGGAGAAAAATAATTGTGTCCCTATTTCATCTGCAAATCTAGCATTTTTCATTACTGAAAGCAACATCTTGGAGAAAAACTATGTCATAGATTTAATTTAAATGTAATCATTGGGCAATTGATCCGTATAAGTGAGTGTGAGGATGCTTGTTTTCAAAGTAATAATATTTCTAGCACTGAGCTGTTCTGTTAGAATATGCCAATGCTACGCTGATTATTTTTTTAAAGAGTGGCTAGAGCAAACTTCTCAACTGAGGATCCTAAAAACAATGTATAGCTTGGTGTAAGAGGAAAATAATGCAGTTTGTACTACGTTAAGTACCAGATGTACCAGTTTTCACTCAGTTATGGATTGGTCAGGGATTTTCCTTTGATAAGACAAAAATATTTTTCATCTTATTGAAGATGAACTTTGATAAGATGAAAGGGAGAGAACTGCATGCTGTTATACAGAAACAGCAGCTAGAATGACCTGCTGTACCCACAGGAGAACACAGCTAGCCCAGCTAGCCTAACTTTCAAACTGGATCCCTTCCCAGAATTCTTTTTCATATCCACTGCAGTTGCTTTCAAAACATGCTAGGAGATGACTAATGGTAAGTATTTCTAAAGCTGTACTTGAAAGCTTCTCCCTCTACACCAGGACCCTCTAAGGTTCATGCACAAAGTGGAACAAAATGTAAGCACATTGCTGTAAGTGACAAAACATTTTTATGGGGATACATAGAAGAAGCTTTTGAGTCAGTAGTATCAGAATTTAAGTGAGCAAATAGAGGGGTAAAGGTGTTTCAAGCCCACATTCTGCATGTTCTGAACCTTTTCAAATTTTGTCTTGACATATCAGCTCCAAAATTTAATTATTTCAGGCATTATGGAGCTATCTTATTACTTTTTCACAGTTTTTGATCATGTAACTTATTCCATTAACTGGACAGAAGTCAAGGAAGCAATTCATAAAACCAGGACTGACCTGGCTGCTTCCTGGCTTTATTAGTAAGAGTTATGAAAGAGTTCAGCAATGAACAGAATGAACTGCCAACTCCAGATATGACTCTTAGGAGACCACATCACTTACCTTGTCTGAATATGAAAATTGTTTGTGGTCCCAGTATGTTCATAGTCATGGACGGCAGCTGCAAAGATCATTGCTAAAATTTCCAGTTCTGTGAGCCAGTGCTGGTAAATGAAAAACAAATCATAGTCACATTTTTGATAATAGCCTAACTCATATTAAACCCTACAGTACTGAAAATGTTTTGCATTACCTTCAACTTAAATAAACTTTCCTCTTATCTTACTCTAGATAACTACATATCCATAACATTTCAGTACTATATGATAAAATAAGTCCTTGTATTTATGATTTCTCTGAGACCAAGTTAACATCCTTATGGTCACTAGTAAAGTAAATATTGGCAGCCAAAAATATAAGAAGTTATCAAAAGAATTACACAGTTCACTTTGCAACTGCTTTGAGTATCTAATCTGTTAGCCTATACACGACACTTGCCAAATTACAGGATATTAATCTAAAAAAACCTTATATGAAGTTTAGGTTATAATTTGTCTTTTAGTAAACTCTATATACAGTTAATCATAAATTGAAGGTACAAAATTAGCATTATCTATATTTTACCAGTGTACATAGCACTAAAATTAGGCCCATGGGAGACTTTTCTGTTCTAAATTTTATCAGTACTTTGTACTGATGAAAAAAAAAAGTGCATAAGGCTAGTATACAGTTACACAGAACAAAAGGTAATGTAGGTCATGTACACAAAATAATGCAGACCCTGGAGTTTTGAGCTCTTTTATAACTCTTGCTAAATGAGGCTCTTCTGTATTGCTCAGTTTGTAAAATAACCTCCTCTATCTTCTTTCAAGTTCTATTTCCTGAATGACAAAAAGTCCTTGAGGAGAAAATTTACTCCATCTAAAGACGGGGGCAGAAAAATCATATGATAATTAACCCCCACAGTCACAGGACTGATTAAGTCAAATGCTAGTCAAGCATTTCCATACATATTTCAGATGGTTTTGGTGTACAAGTAAGCTTCTGTACAAAAGGATCAAAGAATGATCTCAACTTCATGCACCTGAATATGCACATACATGTGTATCAATGGATATGAAATGTATAAGCTGTCAGATGCAATAAGAGTTGCCAATAGTAGTTCTTCTTTCAGAGAAGAAGAGTCAAGATTCATTAGAATGTGAGAATAATTAAATAGGTCATTCAGTGACAAAATAGGGCTGCTGAGGAACAAGTACTGGCTGTTGGTGAAGAAGTATAGGTTTAGAAAGGTCACAGACAGAGGAATGAGAATGTACTGTAAGCAGTTCTAAAAATGGAAACAATGACCTTCATCACATTGCGTGTCACAAGAAATCAGGCCATGACCAGTCCTGGCTCTCACAATGTTTTCAACATACTGAATAGAATAGAAACACAGAAAGTGTCATGAAAGCTAAACATAAACTTTAAGATGCCTTTTCAAAGGTCAGCTTTTGTAGCAAATAAAATAGTTGCTAGACAATGCATTCATAAGCAGAACATTCCTCACAGACAGTCTCTATGGGCTACACAGAGACTTCATACATTCATAGAGAAGAACAAGTATTCCACACACAGTAGTAAAGTCAAAATTGATATCAGTAACCAAATCAGAGAACCAGAGAACTACTTTAGCTAAAGGATTTCTAAGGAAGTAGATAAAAACCTCTTACAGAGACAGTTAATAAGTGCATTTCTGAAAGGGAGAGGGGAAAAACGAGTATCTGGGGGTCTGCAAGACTGAGAAGAGCTGAAACCTGCTTCCCTCCTGAAAGATACCATGTCTTGTGGGTGTCATAGCTAATATAAATTATGTCTTCTACGGAAGCATTAGGTATTGCTTATATGTAAATAGATACATTTCAAGTTATGAGTTCTGTTTGAAACTTTTTTTTTTGCAATGATGGATTAAAAACTGAGTAAGAAATGGAGTCTCACAATGCACTTATTGGCAGTAAAGACATTTTTTCCTTTACTTTGAGCAATACAGGTACGTGGGAGGAGAAAAGGGATGGTGGGAAGATGATGATGACTCAAAAGTTCTTCACAAGATGTATTCCCTGGGACTTGGATTCCTACATCTTTATAAAGATGAAAACTTCATAAATGCAAGCTTGAGTTATACATTTCAGTTGCATCATCTGGGATTTAATCTCCTGGGAAGGTTAATAGACTGTCTGCCATCTGTGATATCTAATATTCTAACACATTGATCTGAGGTGGCTGGAACTTCTTTCTCAAGACAGACAGCAACTTTTGAAAAATATAATGATTATTTGATTTCTTTAACAGCAGCTCTGAATATGTCTTATTCTTCACCAGAATCTCTCTGGAGGCTTGTGCAGAAGCATAAACTCTGATTAGCCACATTTTTTTTGCAAATGTGGAGATACCACTGTTTTGCAGCTTCCTATAAAAGGTACAAAACATATGACCTCGACAACAGAAATCATGCAAAAGATTTGCTAAACCCCAGCCTTTGGAAACGTTTGCTTCAGTATGTTTCAGAAATAAACAAGGAAGACAGCAACTCTGCAAGGTCTGGAGTCAGTACCAGGTGCTTAAGAGACAATGAAAGCACAGAAACCTCAAACTGCAAACCAATCTGCAAAAAAAAAAAAAAAACCCACAGGAATTTAATCTAGAATTGCATCAGATTTGCTCTAATCTAGATATTTATTAGAAACACAGCAGAGTTTAAAAAAGCATTACAGTAGACATCCTCTGAAAACTGTTGGCTTGAGAAGCAAACTCCAAATTGTTATTGAGTAGGGTACTGGAGGGTTAACCAGGCAACAGGAAAAAAAATCCAGCAAGTTAAATAGAACATTTTCATGATTCTGATGCTTTCTCAAATTACAAGTGACATTTGGAAGAGAAATACTTTGCAAGCTGCAGAATCACTAGGCCCTCTTTCAAACACTGATTTCCATAAATGTTCCTTGTGCCTGGCAAGTACATCTGTTTGAAGGCACTCTTGACTAAGTGCTGTCCTAGTTACATTTCTTTCCAAGAACTTTCCAGTATCATAGCACCATAGAATCATAGAATGGTTAGGGTTAGAAGGGAGCTTAAAGATAATCTAGCTACAATTCCTCCTGCCACAAGCAGGGAAATATCACAATTCAGTATCATCATTTTGCAATTAAAATGTGAATTAAACCTGGACAAATTTTATAGAAATATTTCATAACAGTGTTGCAACATTAATGAGATTTTGCAGCGATAAAGTCTAAACTTTTTTGAAAATAGTTGTTCAAATCACACTTGTTAGAAGGTGAAGATGCTAATACTGTAATACTCATGCTGGAAATGCCTTTCTCACACTCATGCATGCAGTGAAATAGCAGATATTCAAATATGAAACAGATTCCTTTATTCAGTGTTCAGAGATACAGAAAGTGTCTTTCAAAGTGGTTTAATCAATGGCCAAACATCCCAAAATTACTAGGACAGCTCTGAAAGCTGGAGCTTTGTCCAGGCATCACAAGGAAAATCTGAATGTTATTGGTTTTGGTTTTTTTTTGAAGGGCAGAGGGGCACAGATACAATGGGCCAGAGGAATGTTTATAATAAAACAAAAGGATTTTCCTCCTGGCAAGTTCCTGATTCAGGTGTATACCTGCAACAAAGACATGGCTCATGTCACTTAACTCTTGCAAGTAATCTAATATTCTCAAGAATTTTCTTTACTAAAATATTATTTTGATAGGTGAATATTGAACCAAATCAACTTTGGTTTGGACTCCTCTTGGCAAGAGCTGTCTAGCCTCTGCTTCAGTCTGATATGGAAGCGCTTTCTCAAGAAAACCTCTCAATTTGAAAAGGAATCTTGGCTGGTGAAGACTCCGGGCTTCACTTAAGAAGCAGTATTACAGTTAAAATATAGCTTTAAACACTTACAAGCAAAATACTTCCTTTCAGCAGTAGAATAAAAATGTGCTATGCCTGAGGATCTTTCCCTTCCCACCCTGAAGTCAAGGGCATTTTAAGTGAGAAAAGTCTTAAGATAAGTGATTGACTGTCATTTATTGTGTATATATAGAAGCAAAACCATCCAGAATCAGCTCTAAATTTTTTCTTTCCAAAGCCTTCTGGAATTTTTTCACAGTTCTGCAAACAGAAATCAGACACTGTTTCTCCCCAGCTGTTTCATTTGTTGTTTGGTTTTTGGTTTGTTGGGTTTTTTTTTAATCAACTGTATTCACAGTGAAGACAAATTATCAAAAAGCCATTGACAGCAACATCCATTTTCTTTCAGTCAGTATTTACATTTGCCTAGCAAGCTGATAGGAGAATTCCACTGCTAGTATTAAATTTAAGATAAGTGTTTAGAAATAAAAATGCTTGCACAGATTCATTTTAGTTCCCAAATAAATAATTAAAAATATTGTGATGTTTCAAGGCAAATGCAATAGCCTGCCTACTATAGGCACATAGAGTATGCAAGAGCAGTGCTCAAGAAGATTAAAAATTGAAAGCAAAAGCAGTTTCAGAGTTTAAAGCCAGGCTGGATGGAGCCTTGATCAGCCTGGTCTAGAGGAAGGTGTCCTTGCCTATGGCAGGGTGGTTGGAACTGAGTTGTCTTTAAGGTTCCTTCCAACCCAAGCCATTCCATGATGATATAATTCTAAGCCTGCACTGATTCAGTACATCCTTCAACAGCCAGGACCTCTGCAGATACTAAAGCTTCCTTGGCTGATCACACCTCCCATGCTCTGATGTGAAAGTAAAAAATTCTCACCTGCCCACTCCTGCAAATCTATCTCATTAAATATGATCTAAAATACCTAAATCCAGGCAATGAAAAGCAAAAAGGATTTAACGATGATTTTTTTTTTCTTCCTCTTTCCCTCTGCATTGAGAGAAGTTCAGCCTGGAAGAACTGTTAAAATAAAATAAAGCTCACAGCCTGAACAACAGTTCCTGAATCTCTCTCTGCAAAATTTTCAACTGAGCTTTTTCCTTTAGAAAAGACACACATACACATTTATTCAAAACAGCAGAGTCTCAGAAAAGAAGTAAATTGATCTTCACAATACTTCTTACCATGATGCCAGTGTGAATCATTATGTAATGCACAGTTTGAGTAACGTCAGCTGCATGGATCAAATTGTGATAGGGGTTTTTGTATTTGCTGTAACCAACTTCAAGAGCTTCAGCAAAAGAAATAAGATTGGGAACAGGGATCTACAACAGACAAGAAAACATTAAAATAATTGGTTTTTTCCTGCAACAGCTGCAAAGTCAAGCATGCAATAAACAAATCACAAATAATATACCATGGGATCTAGTGGGCAAACAATAAAAGAAAAATTTAAAATGCAAAGGTCTGATATCATCCATGCATCAGTGAGTTTCCACACAATTTCTGTAGATGTTATATCTCTCTACATACACCATGCACAAGACACTGCAGAGCTATCAACCTAATGGTTTTTAAGGCATGTCTGTCTGCACCAGGGATGCCTAGGTTGCACATATAATACAGGCATGATAGATAGTCTAACAATAGGATTATCTCCTCTTCTTCACCAGTTTTACCTTGTTTGAGACAAGGTTTGCTTTAATGTCATGGTAGGACTTTCTTTCCTCCAGGCAACGTGTGAAGTACTGGTCCCACTGATTTTTGCATTGTGCTGGTTTTGGCAGGGATAGAGTTAATTTTCCTCATAGTAGCTGGTATGGGTCAATGTTTTGGATTTGTGCTGTAAACAGAGCTGATAACTCCAGGATGTTTTAGTCACTACTGAGCAGCGACTGCAGAGTCAAGGCCTTTTCTGCTCCCCATCCCACCCACCACTGGGTAGCCAGGGGTGCAGAAGAAGCTGGGAAGGGACACAGCTGGGACAGCTGGCCCTGCTGACCCAGGGGACAATGCTCCATCCAGCCTCATGGGCAGCAACCAGGCTGGGGAAGCCTGGCCAGGCACTGCTCCCTGGGCAGCACTCAGCTGCTGTTGAGCAACTGCTTTCGTTTGCAGCCTTTCTTCTTGGGTTTTCTCTCTCTCTTAAATATTAATTTTCTATATTATTATTATCACCATCATTATTTAACTGTACATATCTCAACCCACAAGTTTTCTCACTTTTACACCTCCAATTCTCTTTCCCGCATCCTTCTGGGGAGAGGAGTGAGCAAGTGGCTGTGTGGTGTTTATGTGCTGCCTGGGGATAAACCACCCATTTAATGAAATTACATACCCCTTAATATTTTTTTCATTATTTAAAAACCCTGCAATGTAAACAAAGGGACTGAGAATGGGCTTGCTTAAGCCCAATCTGCCAGTAGCATTGTGTACTTCATGTCTGTGATATATTAGTAGCCCTGGTGTGGTTCTGACTTCAAGCAAATAAAGCCTGTTGGAAAAAGCTGGGTTGCCAGCCTAAAATCAATATATTCAAGAAACTTCAGAGTGAGACAGCCTCTTCAACAGGAGCACAGAGTTTTTGCAATAAAGATATTTTGAAACTATAAGAAAACTTTCATTTGGTACTATAAGAATAAATTTATCATTTTGATCCTTTTTTTTTATCTCAGCCTTTCAAAGCTGGGTATAAGGACTCCATATTGTATTGCAATACCCTACAAACACCTTGGAAAAACAATTTTTCTCTTTATATATCCCCCCCAGGTAGTTTAGGAGAGGAAGGTTCAGCTGAAGTCCCTGCACGGTGGTGATCAACATACTATGAGATCCAGAACATGAAAAAAGTATTTAGGACTAACCACAGTTTTCTACATTTTTAGTAATTTTTGGTCTATAGAGGTAGGACACTGGTTCAGACCTGCTGAGTAAATACTCTGTATACATAATCCATTTATGTTACACAAATGACACGACAAGGGTCTACATAGTTTTCCATTTTTGGGTTACAGAAACATTTGTATGTTCTGGATGAAGTTTCATTTGGTAGAACTATTGTCATTTGACAATAATTCATCTACCATATTCTTGGAAATTTTACACTGCATTGTACCATAAAAAACATTTAAATGCTAGTTCTCTTGTATTTTAAATGTGACACGTGTATTTTTGCACACATATTTTCATTTTTTGTTCCTGACCTTGAAACGGCTCAAAAGGTCATATCGGGTTAACAGCTCATACATCATAAATTTCAGACTGTGCTCTCCACTTGCTTCATTAAGGGCAAATACGTCAAAAGACCACTTATCAACATCCTGTAGATGAGGGAAAAAGAAAACAACAAAAAACAAAAAACTTTTACATTTCCATCTATTTGGCTAGTATTTAGAGGGAAGAGGGAGAGTTTGGGGATTTTATTATCCAACTCTTTCAAATTCCTAATGTAGATAACACATTAATGGCTGCTTCAATATTAATGATGAAAACAATTGTGTCAGTTTTGAATAAAACACTTGCAACATGACCAAAGCCCCTTTGCATGCTTTGAATCAAAGGTCTTAATCTTTTAAGTTTAACTTTTTCTGTACAAATTGTCTATACAATCTTATGGAGCTGCTTTGAACACCACCCTTCAAATAGACTAGTATGCAATGTCATTAACACTGCTATCATTAATCATAAAGCAATTTGAGAATAATATTGTTGGTTTTCCAACCGTAATAATACATGGTTTTCTATATATAATATGGAAAGCCAAAATTTTGGCTTTCAGGGGAAAAGTTGAGGTACTTCATTCCCAAGAATTACCAGTTTTTAATTACATTCATGGACATAGGAACTCAGCTTACTATAAAAGATCATCTTTTGCCTGAACTAGAGTAATACCTTAAATTTACAGCAAATACTGTACTTGTTCCATAAACTTCAGCTTCTTTTGTTAGCTCTACCCCAATACTATCTCATTTTTCTTTCCTAAAAAGGAAACAAATGCTGCTGTCTGAGACACTGATTACCATACCACTGGGAGTTGATAAAACTGTCTCACATTTCTATACGAACTTCTATACTAATTTCATTCTATTTCTCTAATAGGATCTAAATGAAATCAGAATTAATCAGAATCATATGTTATTTTTTAATGTTTAACTGTTATTTTCTCTGTTCTTTGTGCTTAGTTCTGTAGGAGTAACTATGGGTAGGGTACGTTCAGTACAAAAATACTCATTTTACTCTAAAAGTCACTGAACATAAGTGCAAATACATTCAAATTCCACAATGATTAAACTTCTTTCACCTTAAATGTGACTATCACTTCTGCTGGATAAGCCAAACCAACCATGCTTGAAGTTTTTCGGTACATCCTAAAAGAATAAATAAAATATTAGGAAATAGCACTTCTTTAAAAACATACTGGAATAATTTATCTTTTGTATATTTTTCTTTCAGAGTTTGTGAAATAATATGAATCCATTTAAGGGTCTGACCCCAAAAATTTATGTAATCATTTATGAAGATACGAGAAAAGCCCCTTTGCAAGTCCATTACTCTTTAATGTTAGTATTTGGTACAATTTAGTGTAGGAGGTACAAAGCCATTGAGTTCATCCCCAGAACTTTCCAAGGCTTAGGAGATTTTACAAATTTAGAGGTTTCATCTGGAATTCTGTATGGAAAAATGGAGTGGCTGCAAAAATTGAAGCATAAATTCTGGCTCAAAGATTTGCTTCAGTTCATCCCACCATTTAAAGGATCTTCAATGGCAGACACTGTGGTTAAATGCAGTACTTGGCTGTAACAAGAAAACAAAGCTCTCACCTCTCTACAAAAATCCCAGCCTGTACAGCATGCACAATGCTTCGGAATTTGGGCTTTTCCTCAGGTCTCCTCTTCACTATTCCCATTTCTCTCGTGAAGGTAGAAGCTAACCAGTCCCGCACTTCCAGCGGGACCGAATCCGACTGAATGTCAGAGAGTTCATCTTCAGTGTCCAAAAGTTTTCTACAAAAATAAGAATGCAAGATAACCAACAAGATCTCAGGCTTAACAAGAGGAGTACTGACAGGTGAACAGCTGAAAAGCTTCATTTAAGAGGAGCTGAGGTTGATGGTAGGACCAACTCAGCACATCACTGTGTCCTCTCTGGCAGATGGACTGAGACCAAGAGGAAGCTGTGCACAGCAGATATTTTCTCTCTCTCCCACTGCTCATGTTCCAGAAGGTAAAAGACAATAAAATGCAAGTTATTCAACTGAAGACAAGAAAAGATTTTCCTACTAAGCTGTCAGAGCAATGGTGGATAGAAGTGTCATCAATGAGCTGTAAAATCCCAAGAAGATCTCTAAAACAATAACTGACAGAAATGTCAGCAGGGTTGCTGCTACAACTGAGAACACCATTGGTCTATTGACCTGTCCCCCAGAATGGTACAAGTGTTTTGATACTTATATGCAAAAGTAAATGATGCTATATACCAAAGATGTGGTGAATGCATGTCAATGAATGCCCTCTACATGTGCTCATCATGCTATTCCAGCACAATAAAAGCATTAAAGAAAATTAATTCCCTTATCAAAGAGAATGAATTTCTTCTATGTAGAGATCTGTATTCCTATTAAAGGCAGGGTAACAAAGTCATAGCAGTAAAGATATTATACAAGATTGGATTGCAAGTCAGCTTTCATAGTTGTTAGCGGTTCAAAAAGCTAGAAAAGTTATTTATAGCTCTTGCAAAATAGAGGAGGTATTAAGAAGAAACTCCACTTCAACAGAAGTGAATTAGAGGTCATCAGTTTATTTAGAAGATACATGTAACCAAATACCCTCTTTAAACAGACTCAACACTTCCATTCCACACTTCTATAAATCTTTTTCTTGCAGTTATTTGCCCTCATCACTCAGAGGGCTGGGGTTTCCAGGAAACAAATCCCTTATTTAGTTGATATCAATTTTCCCTTCATTCTGTTATGCAAGAAACTCCAGAGTTAGAGTGACCCAAATATATGCAAAGCATGCCACCCTTTTAAAATATTTTCTTGAAAGTGGTACCAATTGAATTGCAGACATTATTTGATTACATAGGTCTATTTCTCTAGTGCTGCCTTTCTGGAACATGGATGAATAAGGAAAACCAGAGTGTGCTATAGTTCAAAAGACTCTCCACCTAAATGTAATGCAATCTGAGGGATTATAGGAAGATGCCCAATAGGAAGCATGTCAGAAGAATCCTATAAAATATGGGTGAACAGTGAGTATAGCATATTTGTGCTCAGTCAGCCCATCTGGCTGACAGTATATTTTGTGAGATTCTTCAACTGGGGTTTAAAAAAATTTAAATGCACCCATCATTCTCCCCCAGTTTACTGAAAGAACAGTAGAAACATTCCTATTTTTCAGAGGCATAGAATTTTCAGACTAGGAAGGCTCTCTAACATGGAGTACAAGAAGAGCAGAAGGAACTAAAATTATGAAATTTTCTGACAGTGGGACAACAGCCAAAAATCAGAAACCTACTTGGAAGAGCAGAACTCTTGTGGAGGAAAGGATTTGAGCAAATTATCTTGCAAAACTGAACTAAGGCTGAGACTAGCCAAAGGTCAAAGGCTATAAATTCGCTTTATTGCCTAATCTAAAACCTATGTTATAGTCCACTAAAATGCATACTAGTTTAACAATGTTATTAAATATCCCTGTAGAGATCAGTACATTTATGTTTCTGAGGAACATTTGACATTTGATATGTTTTTAGTATAACAAGGAAAAAACCTAAACGTATTTTTGTAACTATTCCAACTGTCATTCAAATGAGATGCAAATATTCCTGCAATTAGAGGACCATGGGCATTAGGCTGCCTCAGAGCATGCAGCCGGGATATTCCACATCACCTGTGCAGCAGGAAGCAGAGTTCTACATCACTTTGCTATAATTAGATGCAGATCTAAATTTGGGACCAAGCCCTGAGCTCTGCAGATACGAGCCTCTGGAGTACAAATTAAGAGTAGCAAGACATACTGCAGTCTCTCTAATCTTTTTAACCATTCATCTGTAAAGTAGGAGAATTATTCAGTCTGTAAATGACAGTAAGCAGGAGTTCCTTCATGAAGACGGAACAGAGAAAGTAGTATTTGAAATAAGGGTTCATTTTCATGAGGCCACTGCTCTCTGATGAGAGATGGCTGAACGATATGTCAGGGAGGAGAGTTAGGCTCTGCTTCTAACTTAAATAACTAGGAAAGCAACTGCAACACAGAATTAATTTGCAAGCACAAAATCTTACAGATTCCTCATCACATAAGATTAATAACTTCTCAAAAAATTATTTTCTTTAAGGTGCCTAATTAAAACAACATTTAAGGAGAGGAAGCAAGGACTAGTCATTCATTTCACTCCAACCCATTCTAGTATTCTATGCCTTTAAAAAAAAAAAAGGATGAAGATGAAATAAAATCAAGAGGCAGGTTCAAAACAAAGGCATACAATCAAACTACTGAACTTCCTATGAAATATTACAGGGATTTTTACAAGATTTTGCACTCTAACTTGTAATTGTAAATTACAAAATGTAATTTGCAAACTGTAATATAATTTTGTGACATTTCAAAACATGTAAACTGCAACACAGGTTCAAAAATGTCATTGGAAAAATTAATGGATACATGACTATAGCTGTCAAACACAAGGCTACAGCCTCTGGCTTAGCAAGTATTTGGAATGGAGTGACTACAAGGCCCATAGTCTCATTCTCCAAATCAACCAACCTGAAGATCAGAGATTGTGGGCACTTTACAGCTAGATAGTTGTTCCACAATCAGTCTTAAGTAAAACTCTGCTGATATAAATTTCATTCAGCCGGGAGGCATGAACTCAAATATCCCAGTTGAATTAAATAAATATATATACTAATAGATGCCAAGGCACACACTTTAATTTTTGTTCCATAAAGCTAAGGAACACCCAAAATGCTACAAAACAAAACAACAAAAAGAGCTCTACCAAAGTGTTCCACAGAAAATACTTTTTTTCAACACAAAGTCAGAATTTCAGGGTTACATACACTTATTTTGCTCATATATCATTAGGCTGTTAAGTAGATGCAATACGAGGAAGAGATATGCGTGGGAAGGAGAGGGGGAGGCTTGGGTTATTTAATTCTATTCATTCCATGAGTAGAACTTTCATTGACAGTTGTGGGAATAAGTAAGACACGGCCTATGGCATTTCAGCTTAGCAATCAATTAATACTGCAGTCATAGTAACTAATAACCTGATCTTCTTGTCACAGTACCATGTTTATTGCCAAGAATAATTTTTCAAAATTCAAGTAGTGATAATTTCTAGCTCTTTTTTCATTTAATCAGAATTTTAAATATAGTAAAGCACTAGTCAGAAGTATATTTCTCTTCCCTTAGGAATATATCAGATGTACTATGGAGAAGAAGAAAGAAAAGAAAATGAAAAAATTAAAACTAGATAATGACTATGGGGAAAAAAAATCCATCTTTGTTGATCAGTCATGCTGCCTGACAGAGGTAGTCAAAAATTTCCAGAGAAGAGATTGAAAAGGTGGTACTAGCTCTTTTCCAATCAGTGAATTCATCAAGCTCTTAAGAGTGAATTATAGAAAGTCCTCTCCTAGATCTAGAATTCAGAAGAACTTACAGTCTAAATAGTCAGTTCACATTTTACCAATTATTTAGTTCTATTATCTCCCTATCTCTCTGAATATGCATGAACCAATATATTCAATCAATATTTCCATCCTATATAGTCCATTACAACTTCCACTTACGTCCACTAAAAGGTTCTCTTGACTCCTACTAAGGATAAACAAATTGCAAAAATGAATGAGGAGAATTTTTAGTACGTAAAGGTCTTTCCAAAGGAAATACTGATTTTACCAACATGTTGTACTCATAAAATTAGCACATTCTTAGAAGAATTGTCCTCATATGAAGAATTACCAATTAATTCAAAGAAATGAAAAATAATTTGGAATAAGTGCAGGTATTGCAACAGAAGAGAAGCAATGTAGGAAGAACCATTGTTACTGAAATGTTCACTTGTTGATAGGTACTGCCTATTCAGAAATGCAGAGGTATATACCAAAGGCAGCAATAATGTTAAGGTTTGGCTCAGGATACTCATTATTAAAAATTGTCATTTTTTATCAGAATACAGCTGTGAGCCAGTTTTTCTTTTCCCTTCCCTTCCCTTTTCAGTCACTTTGATATGGTATTCTGGGAGTTCTATAGGGCAAGGACTAATTCAGGGCATGACCTAGAAATAAATTAACAGCAAAAACTTCGAAACAGAAAAATTCAATAACTTTGGGAAAGGGATGCTGGCCATTTATTAAATACCCTAACTGAACTGAGAAGCATTAGTTAGAATTTAATAGACTTTCAGTGATTGTAAATGCATTTTTTATATAACTTGAATGCTCTTGTAAGCTTTCCTCCCGGAAAAAAAACCAAAAAAAAAACCACAAAAGCAAACCATGTTAGCTTAGTACAAAGGATTTCAAAGGCTTATTTTAAGCTTTTATAAGGGTGGAATGTACTGAATTAATCTCCACACAATAAGCTTTTTCTCAATAGCAGCTTTTGCAAAAGTATCAATTGTAGATTCCCTTAATGGATAAACTGAACGATTTACTTCAGATGGTACATTTATTTGTTTAGGCAAAGTGCATTTAACCATGGGTTGGCTATGGAGAACAGCAGTACATGCTCAGCAAACTTGACTGAATATTCAAGATTAAAATTTAACTTCATGCTTAAATAATTGCCACTTCAAATATCTCCCCAGGTAGAGCAGCTGAGAGAGGAATCACGCAGACCGTATTTTTCACCTGGCAAATAATTACCAAATAGACAAGCCCATTCCACCTGTTCTATACTTGGCATTGGGCAGATTGTGTTCTTTAATATTCACAGATTTTCCCAAAAAACTTAATTTTTAGGAGAAATATATTCTGGATCTTTCAAAATAAATTACACCATTGACTGAATGCCCTACTGTTCTGTGAATGGAACACTCACCTTCATGTATAAATGAACAAATTAATCTGTCTTTTCAGATTGAGAGATTGAGGATAAATGTTTTTAAAAGTTTTAAAAATATGTACGTTTCTTTGATGTAAGAAAATTTAATTTTCTCAACCTTGCACCATCAAAGACATTTTGCTAGTGTGAACATCTCTGCTGGTGTCCCTGAATAGCTATTGGTGTCTGAATTGGCACCATTCCTTCCATAACCAGCTCCATCTGGTCTGCTGCAGGTGAGAACAGAGTGCCAATGGTCCTGCAATGTCATGGAACAGTTTCCTGCTGTGAGATGCTCAGCAGCAAATTATGGAGTGCTAGCTCATAATTTGAGTGCAATGCTGATACTAAAATACAGCTCATGAAAATCATATATAAGAAACATAAAAGGTGGGTCCTTCACCAACTTTGGCTCTCATTTGAACCAGGAAGCTCCTAAATATATATTGATGTCTGGAAGAGAGTGAAAGAAAGAACAAGGTTACCAAGTAAGTATCATCCCAGTGTATTATTTTTGAGATATTAATTCCTAGCCTAAGGTAGAGCAGCTGCCACAGACCTGGGTTCTGTTGTAGTACTGAAAAACTTGAAAATACCAGGGAACAGCCTTCTCCAGCTTGCAAACATAACCCAAGCTGCGTACTGAAAGCTGCCCAAGAACAAGTATACTGACCATTCCTCACCTCAGAATCTCCAGGAAACAGGACAATTTCATGTATTTGTTGGGCTGTTGCTAAGCTCCATTCCCACTTCCACAACACACAGCTCTGGGAGCACCAGTATCCAGTAAAGCATTTGTTCCTTTCTGCTTCCTTGGACCTCACGTGGCAAAGATACACACGAGCATGTTCCTATCACAGATATTGCTGTGGTATGCTTGAAGGGTACCACAGACATTTGGTGAGATGAAATAACAAAACTCTTTGTCTTGCATCTAAACTATTTCCTTTTTGCCCAAAATTTGAGGATGTGTTTGTCCCTTTTTAAGACCCAAAACCACAGAAATATTTGGAGCATTGCTGGAGTAGTACACTGGAAATTCAGTTTAGCCCAAGGTGCTTTTTACAACAGCAGTCACAAAGTCCAGGCTCAATGACCTCCTTTTTAGCTAACAAGATACATATCACGATGCGTAGTTTGGTTTTTGGGGGGATTTTTGGGTTTTTTGTTTTTTGTTTGTTTGTTGGTTGGTTGGTTGGTTGGTTTGGTTTTTTTTTTAATTAAATAAGAGCTTTTTATCCTTTTAGAACTGTATCTGCCATTGTAGTGTCATTGAAATACATTCACTATTTCCAGAGCTCTCATGGAAATATATATTGCTACAATATCACCTTTAATGACATTTCCTTTTTCTTCATGAACCTGTATTTGTTGTTATGCCTTATTGAAACAAAGATGCCCAAAAAAACTTGCCAGCTAAACAATACAGAGCTACTTCATGCATTACAGAAATGCAGTCTCTCCTAAGTCAAAAATTCTCAAGTAGTTAAAGCCTTATTAAAACGGCATTTTACAACCTGAAGCAAACAAAAACCCTGTATGGAACTGCAACTGCACAGATAAATATCCTCCTGAAACCAAGTATATTTTCTAAAATACTAAGGCATTTAAAAATAAAACAAAATTGGAATAAACTATTCTGATTTTTTGCAGAACATAAAGGTAGTCTCCACTATATGGATTTTAAAATTATTATCATTACTATTACTGTTATTATTTAGCTTTCGAATACTTTTTTTTTCCCTTCATCTTGTAATTTCCATCTAGATTTTTTTTGACTTATTTTCTTTTCAGTTAGCATGAATGAAGAGCTGCATTAACAAGGAATGGAACAGCTGTCATGACTGAATTATCAGGTTGTATTTATTTCCTGTTTGACTCTAAGTATCCTTCTTCCATTGCCTTGAGCCAAGTGGCAGGTACTAATGGAGAAAATTCTGCAAGATTTGTCAGAATTATTTATAACACCTATTGAGTAAGTTTGAACTTCTTCCACAGAGCAAATCTGCTGAGGGGCTGGAACCATGAGAGTCTCCTGGTTATTTTCAGCTGATGGTGAACCTCTGCTTCAGCTACCAGATACCATAGATAATGAAGCTCACAGGAAAGCAGCACTTGATTCCTGATATCTGGGCTTTCCAACTTTCCATCAGCTAAAGAACCTTTTGGAGAGATATTGACAGTCACTGCCCCAAACCAATTTTTCCTTATTTTGGAAGGTTACTCCTAATGCCTATCCCTGTTTCTAAGACTACTCTCAGAACTTCATAAATAAAATCTGTTGTGTTGTTTCTCTGTTTTTGCCCTAACCCAGCTCCATAGAGTTTTAGAAAGCTCAGGAATGGAAATGAGTATGTGTAAATAATAACAAAAAATGATCAGATAAATGGCTATAGTGTAGAGAAACACACAAGCAGACAAAGGGAAAGTCAGAGACCTGAAAAAAAAAATTCATCCTCTGCTAAATAGTGTAATTCTACAGCTATTTGCAGCTGATTGTTGCACTTTTAATAAAGATTCAATATGCCATCAAGATACATGTTTGAACATCCTGCTATGTGCACACACAACTTCATAATATGATACAGGCTTTTAAGAAACTCAAATGAAGTAATAATATATGGGGAAAAAATGGGTACCTTCTGCTGGAAGAAATTGGAACTCACTGAATTGCTCACTGGAAAAAACATCAGGCATATAAAGAGAAAAGTGGTCTTGCCAGAATAATGCTGGAGTCTTAATTTTTAAGTAGCACAAATGGTTTCCTGGAGCTGCAGAACAGACCAGGTTCTTCCTTGATCTTTGGCTACATTATTAACCATGTTCTGTGAAGCATGTCATACTTAGATCTCTTTATTGACCTTAGTTTTGACTTTTCTTTTTGCTTTTTTCTTCTTTTGCCAGTGAAGAACTGCAGAAAGTCCTTCAGCAATAGGTGAGGGACCACTGTCAGGAGCATTTTATCATCCTGTTTCATAGCATATACATCATAACAGAAAGATGAGCTAAGAGGATTCAAGTAACAAACTCTCTGTTTATTGCTATTCCTGATTCATAGAGATTGTTATTCCTGTCTATAGAGATATTTAAAAGACCTTTCCCTCAGCTGATATTGAGGTCTGTCATCCAGAATAGTGGGGAAGAAGAGAACATCACAAACAGGATTCAATTTTAGATTGCTTGTTGAATCTGAGGTCTTCCTCTGCTTGGATACTTTAGCAATGGGTCAGTAAATTTGTCAGGACAAAATCCAGGGATCAATATTGGCCTTAAAACAGAAAGCATGGGTATTTTCACATGAGTTGCAAGCACTGATTGAACAGCAATCCATATGTAAGAAACTTAGTGAAGTTATTTGAACTTTGTGATGTATAAAACTGCATGTTCAGGCTCAGCAGGAACAGGACATTTTGCCTATGATCTAAACTATTATTTCTAATCAACAAATGAGTGCAATTAAACTCACTTGCAGACTCTCACAGAAGTAGCTCTGTGCATTACCTGCATTCTTTGGTGGGAACAAGGACAAATGCAACCACACAAGCTAACTCAGCCTCCATTTGACTCAGTGATACACTGCTTTGTTCCTTAAGGACTGGCTTCCCGGGAACTCAAGAGACCTTCTTTGTGTGTTTATATTTTTGAGTGTAGACTTAGATTACAGAATAATAGCCATGCTATTTAAAATATAATTATCTTTGCAGCTTGCCATGGAAAAGAGCCTACTATGAAAGTACCAGTGGCAACTACTGTGTTTCCCAGCCTCACAATAAATTCAAAATTTACAATTGTTAGTAAATTACAAATTATACAGATTACTGTCCATAATAGTTTTTAATGGGGAAGTGTGAAAATTTAAAATAGAATCATACGTAACATTGTCCAACAAAGATGTGGAGGGTCAGTCTACATTTCTAGGATAAAATTAACACAAAGATCACCAGGTTAAAAAAACTCATACTGATTCTGAATTTCATGGAGACTACATTAGTCCAAGGAAGAGAAATTAAAATTGAAATCAAATACTGTAAACCAAAAGCAACAATATGGAGGTACAATAGTGAAGTACAAACCACTACAATTAAAAGAATAAAATAAAAGTAGAAAAGTATGTTTCATTATAGTCTCACTTTTACCTATTACTTATAGCAGAATTTGGTTTATATATCTACATATATATACTTCATAAATACATATATAGGTACAGAAAGATATACACAAAATGTATGCTTAATACATATCTATATAAGGAATGCTACCAAAATTTGGTAGGTCCACAAGCTCTAAAATTTCTTCAGTGAACACAAGTATTCAATAAATAAGAGCAAAACAAGATACCTGTCTTAGGTATACCCTGACTTAGTACAGTGAAAAGTCAGAGTATTCTGTGAAATAGTAGATGCAATAAATAAATATGATTAAACATTGTTGTGTGATGAGCTCCAGAGAGAAAAACTTTACTGATACACTGAAGTAGAACTGTTGAAAACAGTCACCATTAGGAGGTCATGGTGGCCCTAGGATTAAGAAAATAATTATGAAAGAAGTTCTCTCATAGAAGAGAACTATGAAAATCTGGCAAATCACTATAAAATTACATATGTTTGTTTTCTTTTGGGTAGTTTAATAATCTAGCTGTCAAGTTCTATGAGAGCAATTAGCTTAATTAAAGATTTCCTTACAGCAGAAACAAGGCACCTGTTGCTGTCAGCCCCTATGTATTTTCAGTGGTAGCTGTTTCCTCTGTGCATGCTGTTTGTCTGATATTCCCACACAGAGCCAGAAAGACTGGATTCCTCATTGCAACACTACTATTCATTTCCACAGAAACTGCCTCAGTTTAGAAACTAAGTAAATCTTAATTTATTTTCCTAGTCCTGGCACTACTGCTCAGAAAGAGCTATGAATACTACACTCACTTAATCCCAGTGTTTGGGAGGTGTATGGAGGAATAACCAGTGGTTTATCTCTGAAGCAGGACTTCAAGCACTGTATCAGCTATGTAGATTTGCAAGGGGAGGCCACACACCACAGAGTATTAGGTCCATGAAATTATTCTTAAATGTAGAACTGAGACATACACTGCATGCTCCAGTGGTACCGAGGAAGTTTTGGCAGGCATCTTTGCAAGACCATTCTGCTTAGAAAAACCTTAGAAAGGCCAGCATGCATAAAGAAAAATAGTAAGTTAGCTAGCTAATTTCAATACAACCCATATCTTAAACTCTTTCAAGAAGCCAAATACTTAGAACTTCTATTTTAATTGGAATTAACCCACATGATTGCCAGTAATACTGCCAACAATAAACAGAAACTAAGCCTCAAACATTACAAAATAAACAATAGCTTTTCATTCACTTGTGTATTTACTGACCAGCTATTCTGACTCATTTCTGTGAGCGTTTCTTTCCAGACAACAGTTACATCTGACCTTTAGAATTTTACTTGCTTTAACCTTGTCACTAAAAGACCCAAGAGCCACATACGCTTCTGATGTGCACAGACCTTCAGCTCACGTCAGTGACAATTGCATGCAAAGACCAAATCTCTAAAACACAATTTGCAACACTCTTTCCATTTTTTTTCCCCTCAGACTTACCTGGTTTCATCAATATAAACTGCCTCCAGCACTGATGCTGCATATTCAATATTCTTTTTTAAATCCACCACATTAATGTCACCCTTCTCCAGCTGCTTTACCAAGCATCTTAATCTGTGAAAAAAAAAAAACCAAACCATCAGTGTGATAATCCTATCAAATTTAGTGACTTCATTTTTAATTGAAACATTGGAACCAACACAACAACATAGAGGCAAGGACCATCACTCCATCTCTTGTCTTAAGAAAATCTGGCTTTAGAATGCACTTGACAATGACTGGTTTTATGTTTTTATAGCTTGCTGAATTTTTAAAGTGTACTAAAAAATGGCTTATACATTCCAGAAAGTCAGAGAGGACATTTTAACCATCATCAAAACAATTTCCTATTTATTTGTGACATTACTATTATGCCTCAGTCTCTAATTAAATATATATATATATATCTTCATATATTATCTTACTATAATTTTTCCATGCTTAGGTGGTTAATTCTAATTTTTTATAACCACGGTATACTGATTTTGCTTCACTTAAATGTCTTTAATTTTTATTTAAGCCTCCAGTATGTTTTTGCTGCAGAATTTCTATTCTTATTAGTGTGAGCTAATATGGAAGTCTGTTGTGTCTGTGCTTACAGTAAATTCATCATTATACCAGAGGAAAGGCAGTGCCTATGACAGTAGAAAAATCCAAATATTCCCCAGTATGCTTCAAACTTTTAGTTTTGAGAACTTTGTACAAACGTGGATACGCCCAAAGGGGATTTTGTAATGCCTCAACTCATGTCTCTGCAGCAAAACACTTACATAGATAAACTCCTTGAATACTAGATTTTTCTTAAACTCTGTTGACAAGAACACTTCTGACACTGCTCAATTTAACCATACAGAGTAGATAAAGCACTGGAGTGAAATGAAAACCTTATCAGTAACAGTGCAGAGCTGTAACTAAATGGATGCTTCAAGTATAGGTATTTTCCTCCTTTCTGTGCTCTATCTCTGAGTAGAAATAATCTACAGTTTTGCATCTTGTAAGATGAAGATTTCTGTAATTAAAGATATATCATTATCGTTACATAACTTTCATTAAATAATCATTTTTATGCGCAGGAAAAATTGTGAAATGAGCATTTAGATAAAAAGTGCAGTGAAATTAATTCATCATTAAGATAACTACTTTCAGAAAAAGATCATATTTATGACATGAATGATCATACATAAAATATGCAAATGTTACATGAAGAGGAGACTGAGGGGACACCTCATTGCAGCTACAACTTCCCCATGAGGGGATGATCCCTCTGTGGTGAGCAGTTACAGGACCCAAGGGAATGGCCTGGAGTTGTGTTAGGGGAGGTTTAGGTCAGATATCAGATAAAGATTCTTAAACCAGGGAAACAGTCCCAGCACCGAGCCTGGCAGAGCTCAAGAAGTGCTTGGACAACACTCTCAGGCACACCGTGTGACTCTTGGGAATGTCCTGTGTCCATGAATTGGACTCAATAACCCTTCTGTGCCCCTTCCAACTCAGCTTATTTTGAGTTTCAGTGATAATAGTATATTTTATACATATATACTATATTTTTTATTGTTTTCATTGGGTTCATATAGTATTTGATTGGACCTAATCAAAATACATAAATAACAAAATTACAGCGAGATTTAAAAAAAAAAATATAAACTTGGAAAGTACTGTTCTATCATAAAAAAAACACTTTCATGTTTCTCTTCGTATTTCTTTGGCCTAAGTACAATTACATTCAAGTGTGTAAGGATAATTTTAACAAATGGGGTTTTAAGACCAACCTCCTCAGTTCTCTAAAGCCTTAATTCAATTCAAATTAGCCTAGCACATACAACAAATAAGGCTCTTAGTAACCATATTTACTTGGTATTTTACACAGTGTGTTGCAAATCAGTGGAATGGAAAACACAGTTTTTCTCAGAGAAATGAAGTGGGCAGATGAAATACTCTGGGAGCTCATCTCCTACACAGAAATAACCATATGCATGGGAGATATTTCCAGTACATAACTTCTTCCACTTGAGAGGTACCTGTAGACTGAAGACGGTTATTCATAGCCATCTCCCTGAACCCAACACACATATTTCCTGGAGTGTGTGCTCCTCAGTACTGCACACAAGCACACACACAGAGCCTCTCCTAAGCACCAATGCCAAAATGCCCAGGTGGGTCTGGCAGTACCAGTGCCACTGCTTGCAAATAGCTGTAGGGTGCTTCTGTCACTTCCACTGTTCCCTCCATATTTCACTGAGCACACCTCCAAATCACACTTTCCAAATTGGTAGCATAAATAAGTTTGAAAACATGTTTTAAAATATACAAAAATACACCAAAATAAATTTGTAACACTGCACAGCAGAGGGGCAGGCTCTGGTAGAACAATATCCGCTTAAGACAGCTTCAAATCCCTACCATTTCCACATTATCTGAGGTGATAGATCAGATGACAGGTATTTGGAATAATTTTTATGCTCTCAGGTGGAAACGAGTCCCTGAGGGAGCCTTTAAGCCACAAGGATCTTGCAATATCTCACTGCACAGGTGACAGATGTAGCTTGCCCTGTGGGTGTAGTTCATACTCCAGGAGGAATGCAGAGCACCGTAACAGACCAGATGATTTGGAAACGCTGCCCAGGCAAATTTAAAGTGATTCTGAAGATATTGCAGATTCACAGAAGGACACAAGAGACCTTATCTCATGCATCACTCTTTGTGAAGATGTCCTCAGGAATCCTTAGCTGACCCAGTGCAGATCTACCATAGAATCAAGGGATAATTTGGTTGGAAGGGACCTCCACCTGGTGGTACAAGCTCTTGCTCAAGACAGGGCTAACCTCAAAGATAGGTATAACTTCAAAGTTAGATAAAATTACTCACAGGTATTTCTGTTCAAGCTTTGAATGCATGGAAATTTCAAAAACTCTTAGAAAAAACATTTTAAATGGTCAATCAGCCTCATGGTGCATTATGTTTTCACAATATCTAACTGGAATGTCCTTTGGGGCAACCTGAGTGCCCAAACTTTTCTGTGCAGTTCCAAGAAAAAACTGTCACTGTCTGTGGTAGAACTTCCCACTAGGAAGCAGAACACAGCAATAAAATCCTTCCATTTTGTCACTGGTCATACACTTGTCATATGACACTAATGAAGTCTACCCCAGAAGTCAGAACAGACTTCCAACACAGCAAAATTAAGTGGGTTATAACAGTGTACGAATGGTCTGAACAGACTCAATGTCTTTGCATTAAAGTGAATAGCCACCAAGCTCAGGAGCTGACATCTCAGTAATGAAACTAATAATTTAGTGAAGAATAAACATCAATTTATAAGACTAAGCAACAAGTGTTACCTCACCCATGGCCCACCATTCCACAAGACAAAGAAACTTGTGAAAAATACAAGGAAAAGTAATTTAAAAAGAATTATTTCTTCAGCTGTATTGGGAGGATTTTTATTTGTTTGCTTTCTTTTAATTGTGATAAATTGAAAATGAACAATAGAAATATTATTTGAAAACCCGAAGTGTTACTTAAAGCTGGAAGTAATTCTATTACCCAGCCTGTGAACTGTGCTACTAAGAAATAACAGACAGCAAAAAGAAAAAACTGGAGGAGCTATTTTGTGAAAGAGAAAAAAGGACTATTTGAAATGCTTTAAGATGCAAAGAAAATTTTATGCAGAACTAATGTGATATAAAACATGGAAAAAAGATGATTACTTACTTCAGGACACCTGAAAACTGCATTATAAAACTAGCAGCCCCAGTTTGCAAGGGAGAAAGAGACATCTGCAATTAATAAAGGGAGTAGGTGGAGAACCATCTTCTGTCATCTTGGCTAAACATCATCAACAGTGCTGTGGGATTAAATGCTTTTATGGACAATCCAAAGGCACTCTTCTCCCATCTCTCTTCAATAACATGTCTGTGATGTTACTGGGGCACGTGTTTCCCCAGTCCTCACCTCTCTGTGCAGCTGATGCCACTGTCCAGCTGTGGGCAAAAGTCCTTGAGGCCCACCCAGCAACACAGGAAACAAGGATTTTACTGGGAGACGAAGAAGCATTTCTTGATTAACAACATCAAAATCACAACTTACTTGTTTTTAACTTCCCCACTAAAATTCTGCCATGTTTGAACTGAAGTTTGGTTAAATCTACTGTAGCTTTCTGGGGTTATGCCAAATTAACTGAGGTTAGACTTTGTGATGTTATGATATTTCAAAAAGCTTTCTGTGACAGTTTCAGTAACTACAAAAAGGAAAAAGAAGAAAAATTTTAAAAAGGTAAGGAATCAGTGATCAAATATGACTTTTTGCAATCTCATGTGAAAGTCTTCTTTTCTATGGAACCAAAGAAAGTCCAATGAGAGAAGCATGTTTGGAGATACTAAATAACTGTCCTAAACACAGGCTGAAGTGCTAGCAAAGAAAGGTGCAGGGGTGGGAGATTTTAAAGTAGATTGGCAGACAAGTTGAATAATTTCAATTATTTCAAAGATGAAATTTTAAAACTGCCACTTTTATTTCTCAGGTAAAATAAATTACTAGTAATCACTGAGAATAAATTATTGTTGAAGGCTCCGCTTAAGGGTCTTTAAGAACCAGAAGAGGAAAATTCAGCATGAAGTTAACTTCTGAACCTGAGAAAAAGACCTAAACTGCCTTTGTTTGCCATGTAAGTCTCCCCACCACTGAGCATTGCAGAGAAACAGCTTTCTAACTTACACATCTGGACTTCACTTAAAACTGTTTTGGAAACTTTGAACAAAAAAAAAAAAAAAAAAAGCTTTTGCCACAGAGCCTATTAAAGGGGAAGTGAAACAAACTGTAAAAAGTAAAATGTAAACTAACCTTCCTTCCTACTACATTTTGAAATTACTGAAAGTCACTGTTGAAGATGGGCAATGAACACATAGGGAATTCTTTGAAAAAAAATAAACATGTGTTATTGTCAATTAAAGAGAAATAATTATTGATATTAATATTCACAGTGCCATTAAAATTATCTGTGTTAGTTAGGTCAGCTCCAAGTTGTAAATTATTATCTTCCCATGATCTAATTGAGAAGAGCCTAGCTGTGACAATTGTGACAATGTGTGAAAAAATTTAAGGACAAAAAGAAGAATTTTTTTCTGTAAATAAGTCTTTCATATTCTGTAATATTGAACAATAAAATTAAGTGGATTATTGTAAACTTTATAATAAAAGTGATTTGACCCTCTAAATGAACATCACAAAGTAAAAATGGGTTGATATGCAATGTGAAATTAAAGAGGATGAGAGTAACAATATCCTGGCTATATGGATAGTTAAACACCACTAGTTTTTCAAAACTTTGGAGAAGGAGGATGTTTTCCTCTAAAACTATCTCTAATTAAAACCACAAGCCAGTTTTGCTACCTCTAGTGATTCTTGTAATAATCAGTTGAATCATTTTCACCTGTAGAAAGCATCGTACACTCAGGAGTTCCTCAGCTTTCCAAGGCAGAAGTTACAACCTCACTCAAACATGAATGCTCCTAAAAAGGGTCAATATTCAACAATTCCAAATCATGAGTAGTTCAGCTAATTAATTAAAAACAGCCCCACCCCACAGTCCAAGTTGCTTTAGATACCTATTTGAGATACTAGAAAGTATTTGAATAAGGAGGAATCCAAAATGGAAACAGCAAAACCACATCTTGAAAATTCACAACAAACTCTAAATACCACTATTTCACTTGAATTCTAAAATTCCCTATATGAATAGCCCAAACTCCAATTATTTTTATGTGAATTGGTATAACTGGGATTTTACATGTTTTTGTTAAGAACATGCATGTATAAAATAGATCTTTGTATAAATACACCATTCCCCCCAACAAATTCAAATAGATGAGAGATGCTGAAGAAATACATACAATATGGTAGCAAAGATTCATGAGTGATCCCTTTGGGTTGCCACTCCTGTTCCCCTGCTCCTACCTGCAGTTACAAAGTGGCCAATTATCACAACTTCAAAATGGCTAATCTTTACTTCAAGGTATTTTACATTATGTCAGGGAAAAACAAGCTGATACAGGAATATTTTGACCAGCAAGGCAAGGCCAGCATGTCAATGGCGAGCAAGAGTTAGAACTGGCAGCTCTTGATGCAGACCTTAATGTGTGTTTCCCTTCCTTGAAATCATAAAAAATGCAGTTCCAAATGCACTTACCTAATATTTCTTCTAATTACAGAGACTCTCAATAAAGCCTTACAAGGAGAAATACAAGAAATGTATATGGTGTTTTTCAGTGCTGCAAAGGTGTCTTATGAACTTACTTCTCAGTCACTGCTGTGCCTGAGCATATGCACAGAAAGCCTTGTGGTTGCTAAGGGTTTCATGAATCACATGTATTTCATGATTATTTTGAGCATTTAAGTGGTACACTCTGATCTGTAATTATGATTCAGTCATTAGAAAATATTGACCATGCTGGCAATTCAGACAACATTTTGATATACCAAAACTTCAATCCCATGTTGAAGAACTGAAATAGAAGTTGTGCAGCTATATAGCAACACTGAATTTTACATTTTCTTAATGAAAATACTCTGCTTTTTCATGGTGATATAATTGCCTTGGTTGTTCAAATATTATTTTTATGCAAGATGAAATAATTTTCCTTCAGACAAATATTCTCTATTAGGCTTCAATTCATTTTACCTTATCCTATAAATGTAGTATTTACCACTCTAATACCACATAAATATTATCCTTTGTCTCCCATTTAGTAACACATTAAACAAGTGTGTTTAAAAAATTTAGTCAAAATTCCTACATTTGCTTTAGCACCCAGCTGGAATCACAGAACACCATGGAGTTTTACAGGGTTTCCACCAGAAACTATAAACCAATTCAAGGTGTTGAAAACATTTTTTAATTTTTGCATAATTCTCAACAAACCAAATAAAACAAATTTCAAGAGCCTGAGAAGCCACAGGGTCTTGACCTCAGTGATACTACAGGTCTGCTATTTGCAGCACCGTAACTTTTCACCATCCTCCATCATCTCCGGCTACACTGGAGAGACACTCCAGAGGAGGAGGCTTGTCTGGGATCCTGTTACTGCTGCTCTTCCCTGCTGTCTCTCCCGCCTCCCCAAGTTACTCATCCTTTCCCAAAAGTCACTTTCACCATTAGATTTAATAAGTCTCATGATCACGAATTCTCACACATCTGAATTTCTCTGACCTTCCTTTGTGCACACCAAGCTACAGAATGAACATAGCCAAGCTTTAAGTGTCTTTCAAACTTTTCTCTCACTTTTGTTAAAGAACCTTCATTAATACTTCTTTGGTTCTGCTGTTCAATTCCTTTCCAGGTTGAAGCTTAATCAAAATTCTTCCAACTTCAAATCACTTAGTATGTACAAACATTTGGGCATTTTATCTGTCTTCTGTTAGATTCAACAAGTAATAAACCAGGCCCCTTACCCTAAACACTGCAACTCTTTCTATTGTCTCAATGTCTGTTTCCATTATTTAACATTCCCATTTCACAATCAATCCATGAAATCAAGGACAATAAAAACATATAGGAGCGATTTGGACATTGCAAATTATTCTTCCAATGGCTTTTGCAGAATATTTCTTTATGTCTGAAGATTGAAATTTAATCCACAAGGTTTCCCTGAATTCTCTATACATTATATAGGGTCCTAGGCAAAGCCATTTCATCTTGAATTTGCCAAATACTACAAGATGTCTCAAAGTCTTAATAATGTACTTCCTGAATTCACTATCGACAAGCTGGGAAATCAAATGTAAACTCATCATCTATCAAAAATTGTGCTTGAAGATGATGGCTGACCTTCGGTATGTTTAGCTTGTTGGAGCTAATGTGATAAGCACACAGAAAAGGCATAAAGCCCTTATTTCCAATAGTGCTGTAAAAAGCTTTATTTTTCCTGCAGAGAGCAGCTTTGAGCACAGTGATCAAAGCTGCTAAAAGGCAGATTATCTCCTTCATTCCATGGGACCAGAAAATGTGGGTTGATAAATGTTTATACTTGCCCTTTGAAAAGGGCATGCAGAGGTAAAAAGTCCTTTTAGAAATATTGATAACAAGCTACCATATAAAAAGCCAGCTGAAGTTCTTTGATTTAAAACTGCATTAACCAGAGCTGGTAACTTTGTACTGAAAATATTTTCTAGGCTAATATTAGAAAGCATATTGCTTTTTGAAAGCCACCTTGATGCAATTTCTTCAGCCATTAAGGAAAGAAGATTGGTAAGTGCTCAGCACTAAAATAATGTCATTGCCCAATGATTAAAGAATCTTCAACCATGATCAAAGAATCTTCAACTACGACAGCACAAGTATACTTTCCTCTACTTGATATAATCACGTATGAGCAAATAATACAGGAACATTAAAATAATGACAGTTAGTTCTGTGATTTCTATGTGGAATCAAACTACAGTAAATACTATATAATCTGTACATAACTAACATTCTCATTTTCCTGAGACAGAAATTAGAACCAGGACAGAATTTCCTTGCTGCAAACCACAGGTCAACTTTTTTAAATGCAGCAAAACCCTAACAGCTAACACTTCTGGTAACTCTTAAATTTGTTGCTTCATAGTTACAGATTTTTTGAGACATCAAAAACCTGCAACTGTAGAATCTGTATCCTAGCAAATAATCTGGGGACTCTGTGCCTATTTACTAATTATTTTATATTTGTTTCTGACCTGCTGACGTCCTTGGACAGAGCAAGAAATATAGCTCCTCTTTGTTGCTTAGTATGCAATAGAATCACAGAATCTTTAAGGCTGGAAAAGACCTCCAAGATCATCTAGTCCAACCTTGGGCCAAACACCACATTGTCAACTAAACCATAGGACAAAAGGCCATGTCCAGTTGTTTCTTGCCAACTTTCATTTCTCTTAACACACAAACTGACAGCTGATAATATATTAAGTCAACAGAGGTTACCTAAAGGCCTGTATAAGAATGTAGTACAGAAGAAGAGTTTACTGAAACGGCAGGCCCCCATACTCAGTCTAAGAACATTGGTCAGATGTGGTGCCCCAGCTATCGCTGTGTCATCCATCCAGCTCCTTTTTCCTCAGAAAACTTGCCCCACTTGCTCCCATATCTGGCAGCACAAGAGTATGGGTAACAATATCTCTTCAACCTGACACTGTCAAAACAATCAAGTTTACCTTCAAGATACCTTACATCAATCAGATGAGTGTCCCATGCATGTATAGTTGTGATATCAGATGAACCAGGGTAGCTGGTTCAGCTGGACTAACAGATCAACATGATCACCAAGATAATCCTACTTTGATCCAAGTTCTCACTTTTCAATGGATTTGGAGGTCCTCCTTTCCTACTTCTAATTAAACTTAAATACTTAGTATCAAAGTACTAAGTTTTACTTTTAATATATAATCACACCTTCCAGATGGGATGACAGAGCCAATTTATCTTGAATTTTATTTTTAATGTGTGTAATGGGTTCTGAGGAACAAAGTACAGATCTGTATTTTTGGGAAAAAATTGTGAAATGTAAAAATCCCAAATATTTGCATTATGAACTATTACAGACTATTGCTTGAAATCATTTAAGAGCTATCTTAGTCCTCCTAAACTATTGTAGAAAAAATATCGCCACCTTAATTGAGATGTCTTTTCTCCTGAATAATTAACAGCTTCAACAAATCTATTTTCACTAAAAGAATTTTTCATTCAAAAGACAGAGCAGGACATAAATGCTTTAGCACAACAGCTGTAGTAATTACAGTACATTTTTTCTGTACAATCATTGCCATCTCAGTGGTTCTGAAGAAAGAATAAAGTACATGTAATGTATATGGCAGTGTAAAAATATGAATAGGGTTTTTATTTAAAACTGCAATACTGCAATTAAAATGTAGGAAAAGAAATAGGAGATGCTAGAATTCAGCACTCTATGCTATGTGTGAAACTAACTTCTGGCATTTGGAATTGTTAAAAATAAATGTTCTGCTGAAGAATTGCCAAATAAAGTACTTCAAAGCAGGTCTTGGTAATGAGAAGTAGAACATCAGATTAGCTTGAACACTTGAGAGCTGTATAAATGTTTAAAAGAGGAAAGAATCAAGCGGGTGAACCTTTTCCCTACATTCTTTAAGAATGGTCATAAATAGGATTTAATGTAACATGGCCATTCTTATTTACACATGAGACCCTGATTTAGGGTTTGTACATGGGAAACTAAGTTTGAATTAGGGTGAGATAAGAAACTGAAATTCACTATCCTTGAATAGCTCCATCTTTGAACACTTCAGGATTAGTTGCCTTAATCAGATAAAAGACCCTGGACCTCATCAGAAAAAATATTTCCAAAAAAGTAATTACTGAACAATATCACAATATCACAAATTCATTATCAAGCAGAGAGTATATATGCATACTGGTTTTTTGTTCTGGAAACAATTGTGACGGGAAGTGTAGCAAACCAAATAAAACATCATTTGTAGCCAATGCTGGTATACAGTGCTGTCACTTTCCTCAGCCTGCAGAGCACCTGGCACTTCAATATAAAGGATTTGGGTTTGTAGGCCTGGAAGGTAGATTGGATTAGAAGCCATTCCTCAGTTGTTGCAGGGCTTTTTTGCCCTAAATCACACAAGAGTTTCTCCTACAAGGCTCTAATCTAGAGGACTCCAAGTAGGGACAGCAGCTATCCTTACCAGAACTGCCTTTGTTTTCCATACAGTGCTCAGGATTTTGATGAGATCGGGTTCTTACACATCCCACAAAGCACTTTAACTTCACTGCTTCAATAAGATGTACTAACCTCATCTGCTAATCACATTGTCTTTCCTGATATGAAAACGTGCTATTTAAACCAACCTGATTATCAATCTATTTACTAAAGTGGGACCATATTTTCATAGTTTCCAATTTGTTGATGTTCCAGGTTTGCAACAGAGCATCCCTCAGAAGGTGTAGTCCAGAATCTATCAGCAAAAGTGTTACTTTTCTCATTTTATTTAAAATGAGAGAATCTAGCAAACATAGACAACTTGAATTTGCCTGTTTATATACACTTTACACATATTATAAGCAGATTAAATTGAAATCTAGAACCTAGTTCTCAAACTGGTCATGACAATATCCACAGAATTCATGATCAGAATAACATGGACCATCTTAGTTGCCAAATGATACACTGCCCCAATACTTTCTAAAAGAGGTCCTACATTGGTCTCTAAATTAACCACAGAACTAATACATCCAGCTATGTTTAATTACTTGTGAAATGGCTTGAAAATGTTCTGTTTACCAGCAAGAGCTTTCAGCTGGAAAATTACTGGGCTTCTTAAACAAATTCTTAGCAAGAATTTGTTTATTAAAAAATTTCAAACCCACCTTCTAATGACATAAGGTTCAATCCTTAATGTCTGCCTCTTCTGAGGATGCAGAAATTAAAATATGACTTCTTCAAAGTGATGACAGTACAACATCCCTAAATGTTCTTTTCTAGGGATGCAAAATCTAACCTGAAAGGTTCAACTCATTTACAGTCATGACTAACATAATTCCCAAATTTTTGCTTTATTTTTCATAGCTCTACTGAATGAATCACTATGCTTCAGTTCTCTACAAAGCATTGCCATTCCTTTCAAGTTAAGAACCTGGTTATATTTTAATTTTAAAATATAAAACTAGTCAGTTTTTGACTCAATATTATAATGTTTGTTTACACACTTACTAAGGAAGAAGCCAGTGTGTATAAAAGCAAAATAGGTAATAAAACAGTTTTTTAGAAAGTGTAACTACATATTATGATTTGCCTGTCATATTCTCTAACATTACATTGTTTCCTTTTCCATTACTTTTCAGATCCTTTACTGTAGCATATTTTTTATTGGAATTCTCAGTTTTGAAATCAAGTTATTCGCTTTCATTGAAAATACATTTACTCAGAGAAGTAAGCCTGTTTCAAGGAGAAAAGGCCAGTTTTACTACAGCAGCAAACCGTCAAACATTGATCACAGGGGAGCGCTTCAAGAAAGACCACAGAGAAGTAATGTAGCAAAGTCTACAGCAGTTAAATTTCCTAAAATTAATGCAAATGAGAAAGTGCTTTGTTCAGTAGTCTCTTACCAATACATTGCTTTCTCCTGCAGATATCTACACCATGTCATGAATATGCAATGCAGGATATTCTTGAATGGATGACAGAGAAAGGGAAACTGAGTGCAAGGATGATTAACAGTTCAGTTCTGGTTAATGTGGGTTCACATGTATGCCTTAGCCAAGCAAACCTCAAAGTAACAGCTCAGGGTTACTGAGAGTGTTTACAGCCTCTCTGCAATTTCACAAGATAATGTGAAAATGATGGTGAATCAGATGGATATGACCTCTTTGGCCAGTCACCACATTTTTCAAGGTCAGCAAATGACAGGCTGCTGTGCTTGTTTGGCTTGGACTTGCAGGCCTGGCCATCTCCTGTGCAGTGGCCAGTATATTCCCTGTATTTGACCTTACTAGCAAGTGAGCCTTCTAAGCCACCTATTGTATATCTCAGCTTATTATTTCTGTGGGGTTTGAGGTTTTCTTAATGCCATATTTCACAATTTTTGATGACTAGAGATTCAGTTGTAAGCAACATTCATTTCTGTGGACTCTGCAGTTTTTAAATGGAATTAAAGATTCAAGGACATCATTCTGAAAGATGTGAGAGAGATATCAGTGTCAACAGCAATCAGGGATTTCCATTTTGTGCAGTGATACATACAAAGAAAGGGAATAAAATCCAACCAACTTCTCTTACCATTGAGAGGATACACCTAAAAAAATACAGAAAACCAAAGTGATAATAAAACACTCAAATGAAAGGTAAATATACAGCTGAAAACTTTGCTCCAGCTTATTAAAAACTTTGTAGCACCAAATTTATTGGAAGTATTCCCATATAAAAATACATAACATATAAATTGAAATAGAAAAAGTGCACTCCCCATGGGGCTGTGGGATCAAGAAATGAAGAGATCTAAATTGATCTTTTTAAGATCTAAGGGCAAATGCGATGGCTGTTAAAATATGTATTTGCTTCCTTTTTAGGAGAGCTGTGTTGAAATGCCTGATTAATTGAGAGTATGCAAAAAAATAGGTAAAAGACCCCCTCTAAAATAAAAGAAACCAAGGAACATGAAAGAAACACAAACATGACAAAGTATAGACCCTGGCATTTCATACAGTAACACACTAGCAAAAATGTTTATGTATTTTTATTAAAAAACTTGCTTAAGTCTCAGAAACATTCACTTAAAGCAAGATATGCAGGAACAACAAACAGTGACAAAAAAGCAGGCAGATGAGCACCCAAAGAAAAACATATGATCCATGACATAAATGTTTGGAGATCAGACTTTTATGATTTTGCATAATTTTTCTATTAATCTTCAGTTTCTTTTATCTTTGAAATTTGCTGTCTGACAAATGTGATCCTAACTCTGCATGCATCAGCCTATATCTTAAAATCCTGCTAACCTTCTACTGTTGGATGTTACGTGTTAATACATGTTAATGTATTTTACATGAAGAAGAAATGTAAGTAAAAAAGTGTCATAATTTTCCTGTGTTAGATTCTAGATCAGGTACTAAGGAAAGGTATTTGTATTTTGATGAATTGGATTTAATGGGATTAATCCAGGGAGTAATTTAAAGTATGCTTTGCCATAAAATAACTGTTTACTTCTCTTCAGGTTTTCATTCACTATGACTACTATATTTTGAGGTCACATCACTGTCCTCAGTTTAAATGTTAATCCAGAATGGTAAATCTCAGACTCTTTTCTGGAATACCCTTAATAAAATTCAAATTGGAGCACCGTTAAAAGGATACAAAACAACAGAATAAAATATTCTTACAGTGCAAAGAAACAAACATTATCAAAATGATCTCAGAAATCAAAATAACTATTAAACAGGATTAACCAAAATAAAATTTAATTAATTTCTTCTCTTACTCAGTCACAAGGACTCTGCTAGATTCTGATACACTGAAAAAAGATCTTGGCACTTCCACCCCAAATGTGCTTACAGAAATGACATTAAAATTTACTAAACTTTCAAGACCTCATTTATGCTACCTGGTTGTCTGACATGGATTTGAATTTTTTTTGAGGTAGGAGGAATTAATTAATTTCTTTCAGAGGCAGAATAGCTTGACATGCAGATACATATTTGATTACATACAAAGTGAGCCCCCAAATACGACAACATACAATTTAATAAGGAAAATAATTCTTTTATGAGGTGGATTTCTGAATTTTATCCCAGTGATTTATCTCCTCTGATAATAAACCAGACTGTCCTAATGTTTTAAGGCTAAAAATCCAGACTGTGATTCTTTCTCATTAATTACATCAACCTCACAAGTCTAACTGCACTGTGTACCTACAGTCCCTTTTCTTCAGAAGCCTATAAAAGTAGTTGAGCTAAGAAATGGATATTTTTTTTTAAACACCAATGGTCATTGTTCCATCTATCCCAAGGATACATAAATACAAGTGCAAAGATTACAGCAACAAACCCTGTATCTTTTCATCTGCTTTGCCATTCATCTTTCCATTGCTTCCCAGTTGCCTGCAGCTCTGATGAGGGATAGGCACTTCCTTGCTCTCTCCACATGTTCCTACCAGGACTACGGATGCCCACTCCACATTTTCATGTTCCAGTCATGTTCCTTAACCTCTTTAGTATTCCCTTTAATCCTGAGGCCAGGCATGGGAAATACCAACTTTGCACCTATAGACCTTTCTTATTTATGTGCCTTGGCACTTTTGCTCTAAACTGAGCCTGGCCTTTTCTATTTTTTTTTTTTTTTCTTGGTGTCTGGCTGAGGTTTTTTCCTGCCATTCAACTCCCTGCACTCACACAGTCATGCCAAAGGGGTGAAGAGTAACATCATTAAGAAGACATTTTCACTCACCTTGCTTTTCACCTACAAAATACACTACATATACAGGGTATAGCTGTATAGATCCCATGGGGAGGAGTTTTATTAATACACAGCTTCAGTTTAAGTCTGTAAGTACTATTTGATCATTTTTTTCCCCATATTTATCTACAAGATGAAAGAAACACCCTTGAAAAGTAGCAGGCAAGTCACTAGGCAGGGCAGCTTGCTACAGATCAGTCTTCTGAGTCCAGCTCTAATGATGAAATAGGTACTTTTTTCAATATTGAATTCATAGAAAGCAAGTAAATATGAGATATCATATGCACTCTAAGGCTGAAGGCACTGTTTTCTAGATCCTCACCACTCAAGAATATAATGCTGATGCTGGTATCAATGTTAGGCATCACAGGTCAGAATTTTAGGTGGCATGAATCTTACAGAACACAGAGGAGTTAAATTAGTTTACATGAGCACACGCACTTTCTATCTCATTTTGGTATAATGGCATGAAAAAACAAAATGAGTGTTTTCTAAATGAAGACTCTCTGCACTGGTTATTTTATATTCCAAGTTTCAGTTTAAAGTCATTAACATCTCTGAAGTTATGAAGACAGGTAAGAGTAGTTTAGAAATTCATTAATAATACCTCATGCATATGATAAAGATGCATGGATTAACAGTTCACGAAGGATATTTTACTGCTGTCACCAGTGACGCACAGTTCGTGCTTCAAATGCACTAAATTAATTTCCAGTGCTCTTCAGAAACATTTCAGTCATGAAAATACCTAAAGCAGCCGAGCCAAGTGACTGGTGTCAGTAAGGCAGGACTCTGGGACTTGCAAGACACAACAGCTCTCCCACATACACAGGAGGGATTCATTATACAAGTATTTCTCAAACAACACGAGTACCAAGCTGTCTCTTACTATACCCACATCTACATATCCAGATTGCTGGAACTTGTGACTTAGCACTAAACTTCATTGGGAAAAACCTTCCCTTTCCTCACCCCAGTCTTGTTGCATACCAAGAAGCAACTTGATCAGGATAGTTGGTATCTGTCAAAATGCTGGATAGCCTCTCACAAGCTCCAAGTTCTAAATTTAGTAGATGCCAGAATGATTTTGGAACGACATGAAATACTCTTAGAGGAAAAGGCATAACCTTTAACAAAATATTTTTTTGATTTTGTAATCTTTTAATGCATACACTGTTTAGCTCCAACAGATATCTACTAACAGAAGGTTTAAAAAATATGTCTCAAACTATCAGTTTTAGGTGCCTCATAAAGCAATCACATTTTCCTTTCATTCATGGAGGAATAAATGCTACCTTAAGCCTCAGTGTGTTTTTCAGTAGCATCCCTTATAACAGTGTAAAGCTAATACACATTAATACAGGCCTAGATCTGCTTGGAAATCATAATTATTTTTTTTTCTTTATATTTGCTCCAACGTCTTCTAGTGATAAATAAGGTTGGGTTTGAGTTGCCTTTCTGAATCTTGTCAGCACTTCCCCATCCCACATTTGTACAAGTGTGGCACTTTTCCAAAATATATTGTTTCATAAATCTTATTTAAACAGGAAAATCTTTAAACTGTATTTTGCAGACCTACGTCTGTGAATGAACTTGGAAACTTTTTTTTTTTATAAATAGGATTATAGGACATCCACAAAAGTCAGTTAAGAGGTTTTTCAGACCTTTTAGACATTTTGAATTTTAAAAAGAAAATAAGATAAATATATCATGATAATCCTATTCATGATGCTTACAGATTTTCTATTTATTAGATCTGTCATTACATTTAACTAGCTGCTCATAATTATTAAAAAGATAAACACTGCTGTAAGATGGATTAATGGTGTTATGTTTTCTTTAATAATAACAGAAAGTCTCAGCAGTTACTCTACTGTTGGATCACACAATGTAATTATGTGATCTGTAAGAACATTTCCAGCAGCCTCCTGTAGAACCAGACTACTTTTATTTAGCTACTAGATTTTGCTATCCTTCTAAAATTTAAAAAGAAAATGTCTCATTTTGTACTAATGTCACAGTGGTTCTCCTAAAGTTACCTGTTCCATTCCTCATTCAGATTTGACACAATTGGAGTATCTGACATTTATATTTACAGTTAAGGCTATAGGCGTTCATGTAACTTAATACAGAAAACAAAAGCACAAAACCTTTGCAGGCCTTTCAATATATCCCTGGAAGAAAACAAAAAAACCCAAACTACTTCCAAATAATTTAGATTTCATGAAGTAGGCTATGAGTATGAATGTTCTTCTCAAGCAAAAGTAATTGGCATTCCCTTATGAAAAGTAAACCTGTATATCACCAAAAAACTCTTATCAGTAGAGCACAGAACAGTGGGAGCCTCTTTCAGTCACTACTTTTTTTCTGAATGTTCTGAGTGGTACATGACAGAACTGCTCTATGCCTTCAGCAGCTGATTCTCACGTGCATCATCTGATAAGGACCATCTGATAAGGATTGTTCTGTATCATTGAGTGCACTAGGCCTCTGCTTGGCTGACGTAATACAGATCAGCCAACTGAATATCTGCTTTATCAGGAGAACTCTCAGCAGCACAACAGTCCCCAGTCTGCTCCTAGTTCCCACTCTTACTGATTTGATAACCTGCCCCATGGACTCTCAGACCAGGACACCAGAATGGAATAAGGACCAGGATGTCCAGCTATGAAAATAAGCATCTTAGTTCACAATTCTTTAGTTTCTTCAGGCACATAATTAAGGCGATTGACTCATCTTTTCAGAGAGGAGCAGGTAGTAATGCACTGACAGAGAAGGAGGAACAGAAATCTTATATGTAAAATTCACAAGGAAAAGAAATGAAAACATAAAGTTCCCATTTATGTTCCTTTTAACAAAATTAAATTTCTTCTTATAGCTAAGCAACAAATTATTATCAACATTATTTTAAACCACTGGGAACATGTTTTCAGCTTCAACAAAGGATGACAAACTCCATATTTTTTAAGCTCAGGCCTCAAAAAAGAGCTATTTGCAAAAGAATATGTATGCATTAAAAGTATAATACCTCAGCTAATTCCATTTCCAAGAGAAAAAAATAATTATCCCCTTCAAAGTTTAATCTAGTGCTGCATTTGACTCCATGGAGCCAACTATACTGGACACAAAATTGCCATCTCAGGACAGATGTCTTGTGCTGGAGACTAAAGATCTGCTCACCCTAACAGATTTGGATTTCTGCATTTTTATACCTCATTCACAGAAAGACAATAAGTATTAATTATTATATTTAGCAAATATGGTTTCTATATTACCAATGTATTTTTAGAAGTCAAATATTCTAGATGGGATTATTGGGTGTGTTAAAAAAGATAAAGGTTTGGAGAACTGGACCATAATGTATCTACTATGTGGAAATTGTAAAGGTTCCTGAAGGCAGAATGTAAGTTTTTGTTCCTGTTTTGTTCAGTCATTTTTGACAGAATGACAGAAAATTTCAGTTCAGTTCTTTCTATCCAGAGAGGCACACATCAATTGAAAATATCTATAAATATCAGAAACAAAGAAACACTGTGTTAACCTGCTTGAAGAATCATAACTGACAGGATGCCAAAGATCCCTTGAACTTTAACCTGTCTATTGATACAGAGAACTGCAATTGGTACCAGTTGCAGAGCTCACAAAGAAATATCTGGGACAAAATCAAAACAAAACACCAACAAACAATAAAAACCACTGCCATAGTAAATTAATAATTTTCTGTTCATGCCTTTTCTTTGAGATGAGCACACACTTTATTTACTGCACAGGATGCACTTCCAAGGAATTGCCTATACCTGGTGTACTGGAGGAATTGGCTTCCTCCCCTGACCCAACAAACACTGCCAGAAGTCACTTTGCTGCCTGTGTGCTTCCTCAAGGGAGGTCAAAGGAAAGGAGCCAGCCTACAGGCAATCCACTCTGTCTCAGGTTTGAGGTTTGGCACACATTTCAGCTCTTGATATTATGGTAAAACAAAACCTCATGTGAGACTTGAAAAAGTATTACAAAAATAAATAATTAGCTGTAGATATGGGGGGGAAGCAGCATTTATAATGAAGCTATTATATACCACCAATGCTACCAATACCCATCTCAAGCCATGAAATGCTTAAGGAGTAACAGAAATGTCCCTCTTATACTGATTGTACTCTAAATCCTCAGCATCTAAAGCCTTGCCACCAGTTCAGTCTGCTTTGAATACTTTTGAAGCTTCTAGAGCAATCTCATTGGGAATGCTCTAGCTTTGTTTTCTGTCTTGTTCTCTGAACTAGAAAGAAAAGCAGTGTAGGCACAGAACTAAGGAGAGGATTACAAACTGATTAAATGTACACAGAATACAATCAAAGAGACAGATTTTCCATTTCCAGAAGCCAAAAAACCAAATCAACCTCTTTAAAAAGCTGCTTAGGTCATCTGCAAAGCTTTCTATATAGTAAAGAATTGAATTATGGTTTCCTGTTCCATTATTTGTTGTCTTTGGTCACCACCCAGGTGCATGGAAAAGTTTTCAAAGTAATGTTTATCCCTGAAAAAAGAAAATTCTTGAGAGCTACAAGCTGGCTAGCTCCTTTAGAAGGAAGAAGAGGATTTGCTTAATGCAGTTCTGGCACACAAAACATAAATCTGGTCTCAGAAAGAGATGCTGTATAATCTAGTCTTTTGCTTCTTTCACAAATTGTATGCTGCCACAATTGACAGAAGATTTTACAATCCCTGAAGTGCAAAGCCTTCTGTGCAAAAATATACATGCTCATTTTTAGTTATCGGCTTTAAAAGCTGTATGGCTTTGTTTCTTTAATATTGTGAACAAGACAAATTTGGAATGGTCTGTCATTTATTCAAGTTGCTGTCAAGAAGAGCAGCTGCCCTGCCAGAGCACTGAGAGAGGGAGAGCTCAGTTCTGTACATTTTACCCTCAACAGTCAGCACTTACGTGTACAAGCGGCTCCATTAGCAGCCAGAGGAAGATGATGTAATTACAAATTTGTACAACTTGGCCTCAGAACAAAACAAAAACAAAACCAGGAGTTTAATCAGTCATTTTATATATTAATCATACAGCATGCCCAGAAACAGGAGGCTCAAATCAGTTATCTAAGACAGGCATCTTGCTGCAGTGGAGATGCCCTGGAGTATCTCACCTGGTTGCCAGCTGCTGTTCCAGGAGAGCGCAGGTGTCCTGCTGGTCCTGGGTCATATCTGCCAGCCCTGGGTGGATGTCTCAGGCACCCTTGGGTGTCTCAAATGGCACTAGACACCTCTCTATCTGAGCAACTGATGCAAGCCTAGGCTGTCAATTCTTTACAGGTAAAGCAGACACACACTCCTTCAGGCAGAAGATACTCAGTTCAGAAATCACTGAAATCTACTTGAAGATAAGTGAGAGAAGGGTTACATTTCTTAGAGACAGAGAGTGTGTGGGACGGTGCTACTGCTGCAGTGTGACATAAAAAGCCTGGTCTCGTACATGTGTCGTGAGAAGAACAGAAAAAAGAGAGAAAGCCAGAAACAGAGCAAGCACATACATACTGCAGTCTTCTGACATGCCAGGAGCACAGCTACCCCTTTTTTGTACATTTCTTCACCTTTTGTTACTGATTATAACCTGATTTAGCAAAGGAGGTCTCACCGTTTCTACTCTGCCTAGGTTTTACTCCACTTCTCAGTCAAGTGTGATGCCTAAGTAACATGAATAGGAAAGCAACATACATTCTTAACACCACAACTTAACACTACATACATTTTTATACCACCAGAATGGTATTAAAGGAGCAGAGATCAAATCCACCTGCACTGCTGGACAAATAGCATACTGGCCATAACATAAATGGGAACCAAAGCAATCAGATAAAATCTATGGCAATGTTTTTGTTTTCTCTTCTCAGATCAACTCTGTTCTCATAGCTTGGGCTTTATTTTGTAATCCAGTTTATTAGTTACTAGGTCTGACTACCAGGTTACCCAGGGAACATGTGAGTGCTCCAGTGTAACAAATCCCTCCTCCTCTTTCCTGTCTCCCCGTACTAAATCTTCCCAGTGGCTTCCCTCTCCCTTCCAAACTGAGGACACACACTGTGGTTCCCTGGGGAGAGACCAGCTGAGATTTTTTTCCACAGTCAGCTGGGTAAGATGGTACCTGACCCCTCCAACACGACTGACATCACTGCTTATCAAAAACAAGGCTGGAATTCAGCCTCTCACCTGGCTTTCTCTTGGTATCAGCTCTTTTGACCTTAAAATCCCTCCAAATAATACCCATCCATTTTCATGTGAGGACAGAAAAGGAACTAAAAGACAAACTTGTTTAAATATGATGGTTATCTCAAAGACAATTTTCAGAAATGAGCTAATAATAAAAAACTACATAAAATGAGAGTATCTTAAAAGATAGTTTATCAACATACCCTATATTAAAGTAACCCAGAAAAATAATAGAAAAATATTTTATCGTGAACAACCATAATTTTTAGGCTCCATGATTGTATGTGAGTTCTCAAACATTTAATTTGCAAAACAAGAATGTTTTTTAGAGAGTTCTAGTTGTGTAAATAAGGTGGACACTGGACTCTGAGGCATATATTTTTATGTTGATCTAACATTTATAGTTGGAGAAAAAGAATCAGCATCTACAAAAAACCAACTGAATGGTCATTTAAATGGCTAATTACCAAAATTCCACCTGGACTTAATGACACTGCATCTGCATTCCTATTCTAACTAGGACCACAGGGATTTCAAAAGTCTGTCTGACAGGAGGTACATGTCTTAGCTTTCCTTAGCTCCAGTTCCGTTTATAAAAAATTACAGATGGTAATATATGTAGGATACTTTATATCATGAGCCAATAAAAGGACCTTATTAAACCAATCACAGTAACTTTCCTAAGATCTTTCTGTATGTAGAATTTACAGCTACCTCAACAGTCTCCCTGCTATTTGCTATGACCATGGGAGAAGTATCATTCTTTAAGGGATGAGCAGTAACATTTATGACTTTTCTGTTTCCCAATGTTCTGAAAATCATTAGAAATGTATGAATACCATTATGCAGGTATGAACAGACCCAGTATCATTGCACACAACATCCTTATACATAAAGTCTTAGTATCTTTTTCTTTTTTAAAGAAAACACCATTTGTCAACACAATTTCACTTCAGCCACTACAAACTAGAAAACAAATGTGTTCAGGCTGGAAACATCTGTGATGTTTATACAAGTATTTAATGTAGCAGCTTTATATGTTCACACAAAGCTGATTTTGAGATTCTCATCAAAGAAGGTGGCAATTCTGTTCTTTTACCTCTACTCACTCAACACTGTAAAAAGTGAGATATAACCATCTTAGGTTGCTTTAGAGAGAATCAGGCTAATAGAAGTTGTCTTGGTTCTGGGCTATGGCACAACTATTGCCATATAGAAGTTTTCTCCTAAAAATCATCATAAAAGTAATATAAATAAACACACCCTTCTATCTTTATGCAACCTATTCCATTAAAATTAGACTACTCACTTTATTTTTCAGGAAACCATCAAAACATATAAAGAACCTGTAAGACAAAGCAAAAAACTGGCTTGTCAATAACTGAGGCCTCTGTTTCAGCTCTTTTAAAATCCCAATGGCTTTCTGAGATTTCTTACCCACCTAAAGACAACAGAAGACACACAGTGGGGCAGCTGCACCGCAGACATCTGAACACAGCTGTCGTAACACTGAGACAAAATTGTTCAAGCCCATGCTTCTGAGAACACTTTGCTCTGGTGCAAATCTGTAATTGCGATATTTGCAGTTTTGCAAAAGAAAGAAGCCCTATTTTTTAAATCATGAAGCCTCATTTGTGAACAATGGAAAATACTACTTAACTTTTCAAATAATGCCAGTTATTTTGCTGTAGAATTGCACAGCATACCATATCACGTCACTAGAGCCTAAAATAAAACCTTCCCAGAAACCCAAGTGCCCTATAATACTAATTTTAAGAGAGTCCAAAGTTATTCCTAGCAAATGTTTTTTATCTAAATTTGGCTATTAGCCCCTATAGTCAAACTGAATTTGGAAAAGGTTGTATGTTTGGGATAAGAAACAACATGGAACAACGTGTTTTCTCTATGCATCACATCAGCTGTAGCTCACTGAATGTCAGCTGAAAGGTAGACCTAAAGGTTAAGAGGATATTCTTTTTTCACTTGGGATTCTGCCTTGGCACCAAATCCCAATAGCTGTACAAATCCTTCTTACCACTCTGTGATCTCTGGAAAGATTCTCCACAGCAATATATCTCTGAGTGTCTTTCCAGAGGTTAAAAAGTCATTTGTTAGTCAGATAAGACCAAAGGGCTCATTCAGGGCTCACCCACCATGGCATATTCATGTTATTACAGCTTTGCATATGTACCAGATACTACTGGCATTACTGAAATTTTGTCATAATAACAGTTACCAAAAAAAAAAAAAAAAATAGAAAGAAAAACAGAAAGAAAAAGAACAGCTCCATCAGCAGAGGAGCATAATAGTACCAAAATGTATGAAAGTTCCCATGGCTTTTCCTATTTTTTAAGAAAATGTGAAAAAATCCACATCTCATCCAGCTGTTTCCTGAGACAGGAGTAACAGTCACCATTTACTTTTTAAGTGCCCTGCCACTTCTGACACACTTTCTGCTGAAAGATGCATTTACCTATTCACTGTGACTGAGCCTGTTGGGCTGCCCACAGAACTGTTCAGTTCAGCTGGGACAGGGCAGCTGCAAAGGCCTTGAAGTGCTGAAGTCTCATGGGTCCTGACAGGAATTCCCTTCCAGGTCAGGGACAATCATACCCTGCACATTCCCCAGCAAGAAGAATTTTATAACAGGAATGTAAAATGCAAAAAATTATGTCGGGAACAAGTGAAAAAACCCTAGCATTCATATTTTGCAGTTACTAAGCAAGAACATTCAGTGCAAGGGAAATTTTTATCCTTCTCATCTTCACATCTTGTCATTTTTATTGATTTGAACAAGGAGAGGTTATGACATTAAAACTATGAATTTGACCTGATGACTTTCAAATAAAAAGACATAAACCTGCTTTTTCCTTAGTTTTAATTTAGAAAGTATTTACGTTAACTTGAAAAACAGAGATAAAAATATGGTGATTTTAGGTTACTTAGTACTTTTAGAAATAGCCTATAATTGTATGGAAAATGTCAACTCTCAGTTTTGAATTTTTCCAAAATCAAAAGTAAGTTTTGACTTAAAAGAGGGGATTAAAAAAAAAAATGCAAGCACATTCTCACAAAGGAAATGTGCAAAAGAAACCATTTTGTTGAAAACAATCATAAGAATAGAAATCTATCAAACGGCTTGTAAGAAATACATTTAGAAGAAATCTGTAATTTGTCACATTTCATCATTTAGAATAACAAGTTAAAAGCTCTACAGAATCAGCAACAAGCCATTTAATCTTCTTTTATAACCTGTGTACTCTACTCTGTCCTCACCCTAAATATGCCACCTTGGAAAGGGTTGCTTTATTGTCAGTGTAATATGAAAAGCTGATTCCATTAATAATCTATTATAAATTTAATGGATTCCTACCAATTTCTTATCTTTGGGTAAAGAAGGAGGTTCTGTTATTTTCCTAGAATTTCAAGCTTCTATATCTACCTTGCTTCTATACTCAGTCTCGAGCAAAAGACAGCAATGCATATAAATAAATGGAGTAATGAGTTGTTCTTCACATTTTATAATGAATACATGATTAAGAGTTTCTATGCTGAATAAGTCAGAGACACATGAATTTCTATCATTATGACAATTTATGACAATGTACTTAGTATCTTGAGAATTCTTCATTTTTGCTAATGTGTTTTATTTGCATAAAACTTAGCTGGGCTAAAATGTTAAGACAAAGCAGAAGAGCCTGGTAATGTGGGGTTGTATTTAGTAGAATAGATTATATTTTCATAGCACTTTCTATCCAAGGATATTGTGACATTTTATAAACAAGCTAAGACTTACACACCCAATTTTCTCTCTGTTCCACAAATAGGGACACTGAGGAACATGAGAAGATAGGTACCAGGGGTCATGGGAAATGGGACATGACTCTTGGCTCACAGGCCTGTTCTTGCCACTCTGTGCCTGGTGTTTCTCTTGCATGCTGAAAATCCAGCAGGGAGTTAATTCCATTGTCCAAAACTCCAGCCTGAAGACACCACAGTGACTGACCACTGGAAACTACCTGCCTGGCCAAACCTAGCTTTTAAACCAAGGCCTTTCCTACAGGTTCCAGTCCTGAGGTCTGCATTCATCATTCTGCTGAGCTCTGCTGAATTTAACATGGTCATAAGACTGTCTAGCTTAAAAACCATAGATAATGGTTTCAGATGAGTTAATTGCTCCAAATCTATGAGATGGTTAAATGGGAATAAAGAGCTCACTTAAAATGCACCAAGTCATTGCAAATGCAAACATTCCATTACTTTGGAAAGTTAACATATTTTACCTCTTTTCTTTCCTTGCTGCAGAGCTCAGGTGAATGACAAAACCAGGTCATATTGTAACTGTTACAATACAATGGATTTGTATTTGCAGGTAACTAACTGATTTGTTGAACAAACCACAATACTAATATCAGTTATGAAAAAAAATGAGAAAAAATGAGAAATTTTCAATAAGGTGCTTGATTAAAGCAATCATTTTATGTTCACTGCTACATTCCATGGTGTTGCTTAACGTAGATTTCTCCCAATTAAATCAAAGATCACAAAACAGAAAAAGTGCATGAACTTGCAAAAAAATCTTAAAACTGTCATTTTTATTTTGACTTTGCTCATTAATTTATCTTTGCTTTTTTGAAGTGCAGAAGTACAAGTAGCCCAGGTAAGGCAAATTTACTCAACATGAGGAAGTTTGAAGAACAGCAAAAGTACAGGGCAATAATCCCATTGGAAACTATGGTATATTTTCATTCAATATATTCATAATATTGGACAATCTATCAAAAATCTATGAAGTCAATCTTTCACTGTAAGGAAAATACTTTCATTATTTTTCCTAAATATTAAATGAAGGAAAGAGTATTCTAGAGTGCCAAAACCCATAATCAGTCTGATTAAAAAAGTATTGATTTTCAGCTGCATAATGATCATAAAATGATCATATGGTGGTGCTTCAGTTCTTGACAAATTTGTGGAACTAACTAAAGCTGGGTTCATTTGAAGCCCATTTGGAAAATATCCTTGTTTCCAAGTGACCTTTAGCTGTGAAACTCAGTGCTGCTATTTGTTACCAAAATGACTATTTTTTGCTTTTAAAATAAGCAAGAATAATGGGGTTTTCTTCATCTACAAATCATTTCATAAGTCTTATGCTCAAAAACACAATAATGCTTAGCATTTCATTTTGCACAAACCACATAAGAATAATTGTGTAATGTTTCCAAAGTTCTTCCACAGGATGAGATACATACTCCAGTATCATTAAATGACACATATACTAATTTTGCTTCATCTTTTCTAAATTTGTCTCTGTTACACAATGATTGAATTCCCATTGGCAGTTCTACTGCTTCTTAACAAACAGCAACACTAGGGGACTATTACTCCCTATTATTTATTAAGAACTCAAACTAGTTGCCATATTTTGGGGTAAATGTTCAGGGATGTATCCATGCCAAGATTTCATAGCATAAAAAGCCATTTGTTATGTAGAAACAAAACTGCTTTGTAAGCCACTGGGAGAGAGAGCACATTTAATATGACAACATTTCTGAGGCAGAAAAGGCCAGTTTACTGGACAAACAATTCTACAGGGACAAAAGCTATTCCCAAAGCAGGAAATGGATGGATGGTGTTTCTCATGTGCCATATTTACAATATTTTAAGTTATTTACTACTAACCTCTGGAGCATTCTCAAGACATGCTCTTAAAAACATTTCATTTCTTTTTAGCATTTACACATCTATGATAGGAACCCCACTGAAAGGTACTGATGAAGAAACTCAGATTATTAAGCTACATTTTTCTTTTGAAAAGCCTCCACAATTTGTCCCAAATTTTGTTCTCATCTAGAAAAAAATCTCAGAACCAAACTGAAATATATACCTTAATTCACTATGATCTTGAAAAGTTTTTGTACCTAAAATAAGATATTTTTCAGCTCAGCTGCAACCTACTGTGATGACTGCTTGTCCAAAATCCTCATCTGCTATACAGATGGGGAAACTCCACCCACAAGCAATGGTAAAGGCATATGAAGTGGAAGAAGTAGTTTCCTGAAACTATCAGAAGTCTCCCACATGCCCAGGGAGGAACAGGCACAGTACTTATAAGCAGATGCCTCTTGCCTTCTCTCTAATCCAGTCTGCCCAGATGCTAAACACATTTTTCCTGCTATGTCAGAGATGCATATTGCTTGACAGAGTTCAAGTGCTTGATTACCAAATGTTCAACTCAAATTCATGGCTTTTTCTGATGTGTAGATCAGGGCAGCTATCAGCAAGCAAAAGACAGAATTAGTCCTTCCACCCGCAGGCTATTTAAGCATATGTGTGGCTCTAAGGTCGTGCCCAGCCCATTTAAGTCAACAGCCTAGTTCCATGTTTAAACTTCACAGATCTGAGTGTTAGAACACATAGCTGAATCCACCTACTCTGACAACTTGCATAAAGTTTTGCAGCTGCTCTTGCCCAAAGTTAACAGTGATCACCAAGCCTTTCCAGCCTGCTTCCTCCCCTCCAGCATTTTTTTCCAAGCAGGGATATGGCTTGGATTTTCTCAGTGACTTTCTGCAGAGCCCTGGGAGGCAGAGCACAGAGCCCCATCAGCTACTGACCACAGGCACACATGTACCTGGTGTCACATCAGGAGAACTTCACAGAGAAATGAGTCTGCTTTTCATTTGCATATGAGAACTGTGCCTCAGTGCCCTCTCACGAGATCCCCACATAAAAGGACTTACAGAACCAAGTACTGTGATACAAGTATCTTGATTTTGAGAGATACCAAAAAAAAATCAGTGGTGATTGCTGTCTCACACCCCTTTCTGAACTTTAAATATCATGCTGTAACCATAAATATTAGAATGGATTATCCAGTATATAATAGGGGAACTATATGCAGACTGTGCAATATTTATAATTCTTCAAGAGAATTTTCATACTACTTAAACTTCTGGAGGATTTATTTCAAAAACTTCAAAAAGTTTTATTTAAACTTCATTGATTTATGCTTTATGGTGGAATAGTTTTTGTCCAATTGTGGGTTTTATTACTACACAAGAAATAGCCAAGATTTCTCAACACAATGTTACATTATTTTCTAAAAAGAGAACCAGAGTCCTTGTCCCAGAAGTTCATGGCCCAGAATTCAGTAGGCATGATCTATTCTCTGTGCTAAGGTGTTTCATGGCAACATCTCAGCTGAAGTATGTGTATTGATTGGGAACGAGGTGATAAAGCCAGAGTTCTTTAGCTATTTACAGATATTTTAAAAAGAATAACCCTAAATTACATTATCTTCATCCTTGGACGCCAAGAACAGACCCAGTTCTTTCAAACTAAGCCGAACAATACCCTGCAAAAATCTAATCAGAGTGGGGAAGGTCTTTCCAACCTGAATTATTCTACACTTCTAAGATCTGCAAACTAGTAAAGGCCATTAAAAAACTCTTTCTTTCTGAATATCAAATCAGTGGCTAAATTTTTCTTCGTCACACTATCAAGTTACCTTTACTGAAGAAAAATCATTACAGTAAGCTACAATAACTAGAGCAAGCTTGGGATCTTGAAAAAGAAAATATGAAACAGCTATTTATCCACTTAATTCAATGAAGTTAAAGATGTGATAGCTACTCATAACTTATAATATGGGTTAACTTTTAGTTATTAATCACAGTGGAGCTCCTCAAATCACGCTGTGGTTCTTACTGGCTTCTGCACACTTAAAAAAGATGTATGAATTTTGCTCAGCTGATCATGCTGCTGGGTAAATACCTTGAGTCTTTATGAGTTTTACAAGTTTGATCGAATGTATTTTCCTAATTCAAGCAATATTGGTCTTTTCCCTTTCCCTTTCTTCAGCCTTTCTAATGAATTATTCATTTATGAGCTGAGCAGCAAAAACTGCTATCATATGCTTTTATTTTTGTTCCTGGTAACAAAAGCACATCTATGCTGAGTCACAATTAAAGTCCATCTCATTCATATACAGTTCTAAAAATGCCAAAAGCAGATGTCCAGGGAAGAGAAAAAGAGCATAAGTAGTATACAGTGATATTGGATACTCTGCCAGCCTCTGGCCATGTGGGGGTAAGGACTCCCTGACACAGAGGTGGTTTCTATGTGTCTAGAAATAAATAACTCTTCTATGCAGTTTCTCAGTCTATTTCTGTACCCTTGTACATTCCTGGCATCCACAATGTCCTTTGTCAAGGAATCCCTCAGTATATCGTGATGTTGTGCAGAGAACAATTTATCATTTCTTTATAAAATTTCATTACTATCTCTTTTTTGTTTCTTGGTAATTTTGTTTCTTGCTCCTATTTATTCTGAATATATTTGTTATTCACACTTTGAAACCCTGTTGGCACAATATGCAGCAGCAAAATGCTAGTCCACTTTAACCCACAGCCACCCGGACAAGTCCCCAAAAGGTATTTCTACAGAATACAAAACTGTGTACAACATATTTAAGAAGGCTGCTCTTTGGTTTCTTAATATTTAGCTTTCAGAGAAGAGTATAAAGCTCCCTGTACTATAATACAAAGTGGATTCCTATCAGAAAATTTTATGTTCCTTTCCATTATAAGAAGTAAGTCAGGATACCCTTAAAAAACAAAGTTTTTATCTTTGTCTGTCTTGCGTGTGTCAGGAATGCCTGTTCCACAAAGATTTGGATGCTCTTTTAAGTCTGCCTTTCATCATTTGTCTACTTCCTTTAGTCCCAAAATAGTTCCCTGATACTTTTTGCAGCTGCCATCTTCTTAAAGAAACTTCTTTATTGTCCATACAGGCCCTCTGGTGACTGCTACAGCCAGGGCCCTGCTAAGGGAATCCCTCAGTGTCATGCATTTTCATCAGGTTAAGAAGTAGGAATCTGGTCAGAGGGTACTCCTTCTGCATCAGAGGAAGCACTGACTGAGGAGTGAGGCAAAGGTGTCTATGTCTAAACAGAACTGATCAAATACATCAGATAGAGATTTGCATCAACCGTAAGTTCATTTGTTAAGCTCACCAGGTCCGAGAGCTACATAGAGAACAAATCCCACAGCATAGCTGCTTGAATTACTCCAGTATTGAGATAATTAACTTCTCTGTGTGCTCTGAAGGGAAGATTTACAAAGGCTTTCTAGGCATTGAGGTGGTCTTAATGTAGGTGGCAAAGTCACAGTCTTATATTAGCTGACTGCTCTGAATCTGCCAGGATACAAACTGATATATCCAAATATTCCTGTAAACCCACCACGGCTTTTAAACTGTGCTGATTATTGAAGTCACTCTCATTAAAGCACTTGCTAAAAGCAAGGTCGTCAGATTTTTCTTGTTAATCACAATAATCATCATGAACAGGTTTACATAGGAAAGAGTTTCATACATACCAATGAGTCCTAACAAAAAAACCCAAACACAACACCAAAAAAACCAAACTAAAACAAAAAAACAACCAACCAAACAAAACCACTAACAACAAAAAAGTGATAGCCAAAGGAGTTAAACTGTAACATTGGTGGCTATCAATAAGTAATTTGAATCTGCATGTCCCTAGTAATTCAGAACATAGAGTATGACATGCTGATTAGCTAGGGAATTATGGTATTGTGAGCAATTGAACTTTCTGCTTTTTATAAGGACTGAACCAAGTAATCACAAATGCCTTCTTGATGGAACAGCAAAATAAGTAGATTGATTAAGAAGAGTAGAAATTATATCACCAGTTTTCTCTCCAGAAAGATTTAGACACTTGAATACTCATAAAAATAATTCAAATTGGCTCGCAAAGGGAGGTATTTTTGAGAAATTGGCATGAAAATCATAAACAGAGTAACATCAGGGTGAGGTTTTATGTTTTGCAAATACCCAGGACTAAAACTTTCCTCTTTTTCTTTCTCTTATTATTCAATAATGGAAAAACATTAATGGAATTTTCAGGTTTTTAAGTCAGGTGATAACAAGGACAATTTAAAAGATATTGCAAAGGCACAGAAAACAGTGTTAAGAAAATAATCTCATGGCACTGGAAGCAAAGAAAAATGTGAAAGAATATATTTCAATATGCATTGCAAGGGAAGAGAGAGACGAAAATGAGTACTACTGCGACAGACTTCAGGAGACCAATATTCATGCTAGCGTGTAATTAAAAATAATTCTGTAATTTGGATATATTTACCTGCATCTTGGAAAAGAAAGAGAGCATTATTTCTCATATTACTTTGGTATAAGAAAGTAAATGGAATTAAATTTTCCTATAACAAAGCAAATCCATGAAAAGTAGAAATTGCTCAAAGAGAGCATTAATTGGGAGCTTTAAATACTCAGTTGAAGAAAGTTAAAAATAATTAAGTGTAGATTGGTTCACATTTGACTAGAGTGACAGTATCTACAAATATTTTAAGATCATAACAGAAAGTAGAATAGTTATTCAGTATGAGACTTTCATATTAATAGCCTGAAATTAAACATGGAAAAATTGAGGCTGAGTATCAGGAAAGCTTCCTGGCAGTGAAACAAACTGGGCTCCCAGGGGAAACAATGGAATCTACACAGCTTTAAACTTTTAAAACTAGACTAGACAATAACAATCAGTGTAGAAGAATATTTTTATATTGGCAACAGATATATTACTTGATACTGGTAGGTCATTGCCATCTCTGGTTGAAATACATAAACCCCCCCCCCATAGCTGATCACAGATCAAAAAAAACCCCAAAAACTAAAAAAATCAAACCACTGTGTTTGAAAGAAAATATTTTAGTTATCCAAATGAAATTCACAAAAATCATTCCAAAAATAAGGCAGAGCCTGAGTTCATGTTTGCTCTACATGCTCTACAGTTTGTTCCCGTATTAAGATAGAAAAAAAAAAAGAAATCATTTTAGGTGAAGTGTTAGCCTATGTTCTGCTGATTTGATGTATTAGCTTGTAAGTAACTATGCTGCCAAGTAATTCTGCTGTGTGTTTTGTGAGTTTAAGTTGTTGTCATGGTGACTACAGTTGGTCTATAGGTGTCTTTTTCTCATTTAAAATCTAAAGAGATGTCTTTAATAAAGCCAACAGGAAAATGTTTTTAGCTTAAAGTTTAATCCTCCTGTAAATATTTCCTCTTAATAACATGCCAAAACTTTTCAAACCCTCTTGATACCCATTCCTGCCTGCACACATTATTTTCTTTACAAACAGAACATTTTATGTTTAGTGCCAATTACTGATCTGGCTTAGCTTCCATATAAACCTGGCTGACGTCAACATGAATGCACAGGTGTAACTTCCACAGAGCAGCAATCAGTCAGCCACAGTGAGTTAAGAACTCTACTATGTAATAACATGCCATTAGCATGATTGTCCCAATTCAGAATGCTTTTACAAGTTGCACAAGTTTTAACAAGTTTATCAATTTGTCTTTGCTGATACTTTCCTATATTTTAATAATTTCCAATAATTTAATTTCTTAACCATTAAGTAAAAGCTTACCCTTGATGCCCTAAATGAGAAAAAAAAAAATGCCCGGAGCAAAGTTGTTCTGCCTGTTATTTATGTCACATAGAAACAAAAGTTAATATTCATTTACCGGCTAATCTTTGTAATATGGAAACGTTTTGCTTTCCAAAATTAGGTGGTTGATTCATGGTGAGTTATAAAAACCTCCTGTTTGTTTGAGAAACAAATCTGAACTGGCAAAATATTTAAAGCAGTGTTCAGCAACTATCATGAAACAGGATTACAGAGAAAACAAATCGTATAACAAGAAGAAATACTCCTTTTAAAAAACGTTATTAAATAAGAAAGAGCTTTTCATTCTGAGGACAATTAGGAGGAAGAGCATTGTTGCAATACAGTGATTTTGTACCTTTTAAAACTGTTGAAATTAACTGTGACATACTAAAATAGTATTACTGGTGGAAAAAGTAATAGTGAGAAAGTGCTAATAAATCCAAGAAAACATGATACTTATTTGTGAAGCAGAAGGTTTGATGGCTCTGTAGTTAAGGATGCCTTGTGGCTTTTAGAGTTCTGTTTATGTTTCCAATACACTATGCAAACTTGCTTCAGCTAAAAAAAACATGCAGTAATGGAACGATAGAGGAACAGGCAATACTGTGAACAATGATTCTGTGACACAGCCACTACAGGGTTGTGTCCCCAGAATGACAAAGAGAAATGAAGTCCATCACTCAGATTTCTTTTGCAGTACAAGAGACATGCACCTCTCTGCACAAAGCAAAATAAACTTACCCTGTCATTTAGGGGGTGAAAGTAGAACTTAAATAGTAATAGGTCTACTACTGACCTTAATTTCACTGCAAATTGGAATTTCAGAGTTCTAAGCATAATTAAATACAAAGGAAGTTAAATTAGTGACAGAGAAGTGATAAAATATATCTGCAGGCACCCGTCCTTGAGATAATTTCCTGGCCTTCACTATTAAGAATATAGGGCATCTATGTGAACCATTGACTACAGTGACGAACTTGGTATATCAGGGCCAACTTTTGCCCCATTTTTTTCCATAGAACTGCTCTCCATCCATTTGGACAGACCCAGCTGCATGTTCCACCAAATGAGGGTAAAAGTGACTGATACCCAGGGCAGTGACCGTACTGTATTCTCCCACCACCCACGTGCTACTTCCAGTTTCTCCAGAAGGGACCCATAGGGTGGCCACAAGCTGAGTCACTTCAGCAGCCTGAGGGAAATGAAAGCGCTCTTCAGAATCCAAGTAAACAAAAACTGGAACGGGGCTCTCCCCAGCTCACCTGCCTACACTGACTCATCTCCTGGCTATTGCAGCATCCTGCTGTGACAGGGAGGGGAAGGAAACATGCAGCCAAGAGCACCTCAGTGTAGAGTAGGTGTAGTCCAAGGCTTTATTCTTAATGATGCTGCAGGGTGTTATTCCAGTCTCAGTGGAACACAACACAGGCTCTTTCTTACCAAAGCTATGCCTTATGAGCACATAGGCTGTGTTTTCCTGAGCACAGCATGACCTTTAATTACATCACAGGTAAGATGCTCACTTGGCACCCTTAGAGTGAGTTGTACAATGAAGGTCCCGTGGCTGTTGCAATCAAATAGTTGTTTTCTTTTGGGGAATTATGTACCTTCTGAATTCATATGACAGTACAAACCAGCACACTAAGAAGGTGAGAGGTATTTCTGGCTTACAGGCCACCCAGTTTGATACCTACCACCTTCACTTTTACAAATTAGAGCAACCTTGTATAAACTGTCAGAATTCTGTTTACTTCCAGCAACAGGTCCAAATTAATACACTTTTTTGTTCAGGTGGTCTTTACACAAGGACTCAGAGAAGAGACATCAGTAAGTTTAGATGTAGCCAGAAACTGTATTTTGAAAGGAAATCAACAATTTGGAAAGGCCTTTGCACAAGGTCATACCTAATGTCAGAATGAGAAAACACTGCATTAGCTGAGTAATTTTTCTGATCTCAGAAGAGGAAAACCTTGCAGTGAATGTTTTCAGTGCTAGTCTTGAAATATTTCTTTTCTGTACCTATATTTGTAGAACAATTGTTTAACTAAACATTAGAGCCTTGAGATGTGCTCATGTGCAGGACTGTCTCTGTGTATGCTGTAGCTTAAATTAAGTACTAAGCCAATTCTGCCTGGAAAAAAAAAGGTAACACTAAGAAATATAATAGATTGACAAAGTTGTGGCAAAAGAGAGGCTGGTAAACAAATAAATTTTAAGGGAAAAAAAGATATTGAGAGAATCTACGTAACTTTAATTAAGCAACAAGGACTTAAAATATGAACAGAAAGCTGATTAAAATCAATGAGATCAAAAGGATACTTTCAGCAAATTTTATATAAACTATGTAAGAAACAGCAGAAGTAGGCTGCAGCACAGATTTTCCCATTAGTCATTTTTAGTATATAGACTCTCCAAACCAAGTGGCCTGAGGCAAGTGCATTTTGAAGCACTGGTACATCTACAACAGAATCTGCTTCTTTATCCATTTGGTATCTTTTTCCTCTATCCTGGGAAAATTTCAAATCTGCTGACAGGCCCAGCATGGAAAACCATTATTTAGTACAGTTTCCCATGCAACTGTTTTCTTACCTGTGCACGCACTAATGATCAAACACAGTTCTTGCCCACATCTCTTTGAAGAGTTGTATAGCACTAGAGGCAACTTGGTAATGTTATAGAAACTTTGTAATCTTTCACCCTTCATGAGCAAATATTAGTTTAAACATAAAAAGAAGAAAGGCAGAAGAATGAAACTCTTCAGAAAACATGAAAACTCTTCAGAAAATTCTTTTAAGTCAAAGAATATTTTTTACGTTGTTTATCGTAATGTTGCTCATAATGTAGTGAATGACAGCCCTTATTTATTGCTAAAAGCATATCTGAAGACACAATCAACACTTGAAGACGTCAGTGCTCACTGAGCATGAACATCCATGTTTAATGCAGAATAAGAAGCAAAGGAGAAAGTTTCAGGCATGTTTTCAGGATAATAAGCTTTTGGGTCATAACCTTAGTCCAGACATGATAAGACTTAACTGAGAGCCCATACTCCTCAACAGTTCATCACTGTTTTTTGAGTCTCTCTTGAATGGGACCTAAGATATCATCATTCAGTTTTAAATGAAATTATAATCCTACTGTAGTGCTACTTTGAACTCACAAAATGAAAGTCTTTCTCTCCTTTTCGAAAATACAGGAGAATCCTAAGAGACTGTGGACACACTCAAATCCGAGTCATAAACACAGTATAAAGACTGTGAGGAACAAGCCAAGAGTTCAAAAGCTTTTTGATTGCTCTTTAAAATATGCAGTTTCACAGAATGGTATACGTCAGTCAGTCAAATCCTTTTTATAAAATGTGGTTTAAGATTCTTTTATTTGGAGGAAGTAAAACTAAATATTTTTATATATCAAAAAAGTAAGATCATATAAACAAACTGTAGGCTGACCACCTGCTCTGTGTCAGACAGAAATTAATTCCCAATTACAAGACTAAAAGATCATATCCCTTTTCTATTAGATTATTTTTAAGATAATTCAAGTTCCCCTTTTTCATCAAACAGAAAACTTACTGAAATAATTTTATGAAAATTCTAGTCTGCTTTCACAGCAACTAAATAATTAAGAGTTGTACTATGGCAGACACATTTTACACAGATGAGAAAAGAGGACTAACAGTCAAGAAGAATAACAGAGAGAAGGTTACAAAAGGAATTTTCCCATGAGCTTTTTGCTCTCTGCATGCTATAAACCTTCTCATCTGAGAAAACTCAGATGGTCACATCATACCAAAAATTACCAAGTGAACTGGGGGTAGGATAGTAAGGGACTTTGCCAAGCAATGACACTGTTTATGCACTCTCGTTCCCTTGATGACGGTACTGCATTCTCATAGTAAAACAGATTTTAGAGGTTTTCTTTGCAGTAACCATAGAGAGAGGAGAAAGAACTTAATGAGCCAGTACCAAGAGAAGCTTAACTAAAACAAATGCTAAAAGCACAATCAAGTATTTAGTGGTATTGCTTGGATTCACGTACTTCCTGAGAATGCACGATATTTTCATTGTTTAGTAGAAGTCCATAGATAAATTTTATGTTCTTTTTTTGTTCCTCTTTAACAGCAATTTTTAATACCTTTTTTGTCACGACCAGAATAGATTGTGGAAATATTTAATGGCACTGGTTTCATTTTGTTATATTTTTACAAAGATTTTGGGGGTAGCAGGGGAGGGAAGGGGATATTTTCTTATGCAGCAAAAGTAAATAGGTAACTACTCTTTTATGAAAGCCGTGCATGGCAGGTCCTCAGTTTTAGAGTATCGAAAAAGAAAAATCTGGCACAAAAAGCAGGCCAGCATTTCAACTTTCTGATCTAACTGTATTATATTGTATATGGAGCTGTCAGGAAGAAAGCAACCAGAACATATGCTGGCATCAAAATTAAGATGTTTTTCTCTTTACTTTTTTTTCACATGAATGTAAATAAAATCCAGAATCTGTGAGGGCTTTTGATATGCCTTACTGAGCAGATTCTTGCTCAGCTTTATAAAGCAGTAGTAGTTTTAATTATTTTGACAACCTTGAATTTTTTGCCCTGAGCTTCAGGTCTGCAGGAATCTCATAACAAAATTGCTAACAAAAGCACTCTGGAGAACAATGTGACTTGCTTGGAAAGTCCCTTAGCATAGCTGCTTTGGAATTTCCAACCCAACCCAGTTGGCACAGAGGAGCTGTGAAGACAGAGTCTCTCTCGGAGTTGGACAGAATCCCCTGGGTACTGTGCTTAACAACCCTACCAAGCTAAAAACCCAGTCTATTAACACAAAATTTAGTAGAAGGTTTTTACTATCAAAAAGATATAAAATTTCATGAAGCCAATAAAAGATACAAAACAGATGACAAAATGACCTCTCTGTCACATTTCAAGTACCAAGAAATCTAAAAACCACTTTAAAGTAAAATCACTAGGATTTCCAAGTGGGTTTGGGAAGTTTATAAATGAAGGAGACAGGTCTTTCTAACCAAAGTGCAAAGCGTTAGGCAACTTTCACCCAACTGCATTTTGTAATTTCCATTACTTCTACTATATTTATATCTTTATTGTCTTCATATCCCTCTTGAATTGCGTTACTGCCCAGAGGTCTGTCTGCATGTAAGGTTGTTTTTCTTTCAGTAATGCTCAGTGCCCCCCTCCCCTGCAGTGACCTGCTACAGCAGATGTTAACAATACTGCAGGAGCACTGAACACAGCACAGCCACAGTATTTGGCTCCTATTAGGGCTGCAGATGGGGCATCATTTTGTTAGCAGATTATGACCTCCCATTTAAGAAATGCCATTGAAAGGATATAAATTTGTTTCAAATTAAGAAACTTTTCTATTCCTTTTAAACACCATTTTCTTACAGCTAGTTGTCCTGTGCTATTCATAGTCATATTAGGATTTTTTTTCTGCAAATGCTCTCCAGTTTGTTCAATTTTTATTGTGAAATATTTTGAGTAGGACATAGAGCATCTCATCTCTAAAGCACAATAGAAACAATAGACTGTATACACTTGAAATGAGACAAAGTTCTTCTGTCTACTTCAATCAGTTTATAACAGCCAGCAAACACTGTGCTCTGCATAAGGTTCCATAAATATTGGCAAAAAAAACCCCAACTTTTTCATATCTATAATGTACCTAGAACTCATGGATAAAAAACTTTCCAGGAAAAGATAAACTTCCAATACTTTACATATAAGAAACATTTTTTATGTACTCACTTATCACATCAAAAAAAAAAACAAAACACTTTACTCAAGATCAGATAGCATCAAAGATTTCCATATTGTAACTCCAGCTTAAATAACAAAAGTATTTTGAGATGCTCTTCCCCAAAAGGGCAATAAAAAGAGAGATGTTATTTGTGTTGAGAGGTATTCAAAAGAAAAAAAAGTTCTGATAAGATAAAGTCATCCCTAACGAAATCTATATGTCCTCCAGAGAGATCACATGTTTTAATTATGACTTAACACATTTTAAATTAAAATACAGTGGGGAAAAAAACTTGATTCTCAAAAATACATATATGTACATGCTCATATATGAACATGTTCTAAACGTCTCTACAGTTTCTTTGTAAGGCTACTTTACTGCTTTTATTTACTGCCAGGGACACAAATTTTTGTAGGAGTTGCTAAGGAGTTTACTTTGGAAGGAAATGTGAAATATATTCAATAGTCAGAATAGCCTCACAGAAATCACCTGTCAGCTTCCTCTGGTATTCCTAGAGTTTATGACTCCAGTATGCTCGGTAGAAACATTAGTACCAGATGTTTGAAATAAGCCAAATATTCTCAAAGCAGAAAATGGAAAGAACTCCAAAAAGTTGGGAAGTGCATTTTACACAAAGTGAAGCACACATTCATAAGCCTGATTTATCAAATGCTAACTTAGCTTTTAACATTTATTCTTGCAAATTTATAAGGTTTTTTTATCCTAAAAGGCTACTTTCCAACATCTGTAATTTTGTAGGTTTCTGCTCAAATTAAGGAATACTTTTAACTGCAAGTCTTATCTATCAAAACTTATTGACAAATTTCAAATTACAAAAAAAATGGACCACTTTTATAAGATTCCAAGGAGGCAAACATCTTGCTCCTGAAACTGCAAGCCACTAGCCATCTTTAATGACAACTTTAGAGAAAAGAAAGTCTGACACAATTCTGCCCAGCCTTAATTCACATTTTGAATGTTGAACAAATTAAAAACAAATAAACAAACAGAACCATAAATCACTCTTTTTACAATTGACAGCATGTCTGTCTATCTAGAGCTAAAAAAAATAAATATTTGTGAAGCTGCAATGACCTTCTTCATGCTGTCAGACAGAAGTTTGGGACCCAAGACACGTTTTACTTACCATAAACCATAAACCATTGTTTGCATATTTGCAAAAAAAACTAAGTAAAACAAAACATGTTCATATTTGGACCTGATATTGCACATATGGTATTTCCTGATGCAATATGGGTCTGTCTGGTCAAATTTCAGGTTTGGTAATATGGGAACATTCTGGATTTTCATAAAATTGTTGTGAAACTGATAGAATGGTAGTTGTTGTAGGAGGTCTTTTCTGACTTTGCCAGAAGTATTCCATATGGATTTGCATCAGATACAGTTAATATCTGGCAAATGACAAGCTGGAATAAAGTGCACAGGAATTTGTACCAACGTTACTGAGCTCAGAAGGTGCTTGGTATTTCCACATCAATGCAGTAAGGCTGCTCCAGCAAAGGGGTTTGAGGTGATTGTGGACCAAACTCTAACACAAGAACAAATGCAGAGTCTCCCTAAGTATTTGTGACATCATGTTCCCTCTAATGATGAAGATCTGGCTTTGAATATCCTTACCATCACTTTGTAATCTTTCACGTAAATTGCAAACGTTTGTATTTTTTTCAGTAAAACTGCAATCCTTAAGGAACTGTCTTAAATGCTGAAGAATGTCAGATATGTGCTGCAATGGATGTGACAATCTACTGAATTAGCACAAAGGGTCTTCAGTGATGTTCTCTTTACAAGCTGAGCATTATTAATAAAGAACTTAAAACTCCCTCAGTCCCTCATGAAATTACTCTGTGAAGGGGGTCTGGGAATTCAGTTTTGGAGTTTATAGAACAATGACATTTGGAGTTTTTCATATGGAAGGGATTAAAATTACTTTTGTTCATTCTTCCTGCTCATTGCTTCTTCCACCAGAAAGTCCAGCAGAGGACACATATAAGAACTGCTCACATGAAGGCCCACACTAATGACAAGCTGCTCTCTTGGAGATTGCTGGGAAGGAATCTGTTGCTTGCCAGCTGAGTTTCTGAGTGTTCAAGAATTCTTCACCAATGGGTAAAGCTATCCATCTAGGCACAGCTGTGTGCAATACATCCAGCATTGTAAGGATTTTCCTGGACAGCTTCCACATGGATGTCAAGCAACTTTTCTCATGAGATTTTGGAAGGATTTTTAATCATCTGGGATAAAAGAGTATGATTAAAGGATGGCTGGCTCAGCTGGTGCTGACAAATATACTGGCATCTGCTATACCCTCCTCCTGAAAATTCTTTTCCAAGGGAACCAGATCAGTAACAGACTGAGCAATAGGGGGAATAAATATGTCTTTCATGGTCTTTGTGGTAAAACCTTATGGAGTTTTGAGATAACCCACTTGAAGAGCTGAGGCCCAGACAGAAGGATCCCTGTAAGCAGGAAATTAAGAATGTCTGTTGCAGGGAACTTCAGAGAGACAGGATCCATGTGGTTTGAAGCGTAAAGTCTCTCTGTTGCCTTGCAAATCTCATGAGTATTGCAATAAACCTAGATCTTTTGGAAGGCACCAAGGTAGACACCAAGAAACTACAGAAGGGAGTCCAATGTCACTTTGTTTTGCAAATCTGTGTTGACTGTCACATAGTGTTAGAAGGCTGGATAATAAATTCAATTAAAACTATTCACTGATAAGCTTGTATTTGCTTTTAACTAATAAATTAATTTTAATAGCTATTTTGACTACTAAAACCTGATCAAAAATTCACATCATTAAAATGACAGGAGATTTCATAAATTACTTAGAACAATCAACACAGTTTAAACCATACCTGATCATTAAAGTTTGCAATTGTTCAAATCTTCCCTCTGTCTGACTTATCAAAGAGGTTTCTTAAATGTTATGGAAATGCCCTGATCGTCATGGCATAAGATAATCACAAAGTCATCCGTTGCTGACTACTGAAACAATCACAAAGCCAAGGTTGGAAATAATTATTTAACCCAGTGATTGAGACATCAGCATGGGAGCCATAAGGTGGAATTTGTTTCTATCCCAGTAGATACTTAAGTGCAAAATACAAAGAGAAGACACTATGAGGCCAAGCCCAAAATATCTTCTGACTCAATGATTACATAGTTTTATATCAGGTCAGATCATTTGAACTAAGTCATTTTGTTTAACTGAATAAATGTAATAAACTTTTTTTTTTTTAAGCTTTCAAATAAACAGATGAAGATAAATATGCACATGAAGTCTTCTATAAGTATCATGAGGGATGCCAGCCAAAAATGAATTATCTGAATATTGTACTGAAAGGGGGTAAAGTGCTATTTTGGACATATAACAAGGGAATCATAAGTAGATGTAAAAGTGATATAACTCTGCATCTGATCCTGGGGGGATCGACACTAGAACACCAGTATCCAACCAGATGATCATAATTCAAGGAAGATTTTGAAAACTGGCTATACAGCTGGAGAGAAAAATCCATGAATATAAGGGACTGAATGTCTTAGAGTAAAATTTCTCGAGAGATATATATACATATATATACATATATAAAAATAGAGAAGTCTGCAGTGTCTAAGTAAGGAGGAAAAACTCAAAAGAAGAAATATTTCCATCTAGCAAAGTTATAGAAGTGGATGAATCAAGCTTAAATCAGAGAAAAGAGCACTAGAGCTGTCTTTGTAACAAAAATAATTAAGCATTAAATAATTTACAAAAAATATGGTAGAATCTTTATTGCTAATCATTTTACCTTTTGTTTGCCCCCCTAGAAGTTATTATTTATCTAATAATTGTTACTGGATTTGAAATAGAGGTTTATTCTGAGTAACTCTATGTACTATATAACCATTTCTAATTTTCACTTGCCTGCTTTGTTCAGTTGTAAATTTCTACATAAGAGGACAGGAAAGAATTGATTCTTTCACTTGGAGCACTGAAAAAATCTCTAAAGTCATTTCTCATTTTTTAAAATTACTGGACACTGTGAAATTGTAACATTCAGATTCCTTCTGCGGTGTATCATTTGATTTTGAAGCACTGCACCATGTATATGACAAAGGTAATATTAACACTAGTGCAATGTTTCTCAGTTGGTCTTCACACAGAGCAGCACCAGTCTCGAGAGGTATGTAGCATCTCTCCCAACAGCTGGGCTAAAGCTTCTGCAGAGCTACGTGGTAGAACTTTAAAATTAAACTATTCACATTAAAGAAATGGGGTTTTTTGCAGACTGATTCAACAACTGTTGCATATACCACACTTACTCAAACTTCTGATTACATGCCCTTAAAGAGAAAAGTTCATGAATATGTCCAGGTTGCTAACTAACTTGTTTCCAACTTCTTACAAATACAACTTTTTTGTATTTAAATACAATCTGATTATCATTCCATGTACTGCAGACATCTTAATGTTTTTCTTTTCATTGGTGGCAGAACCAAAGTAAAAATAACTCCATGTTCAATCCAAATCAGTGTTGGATAAAATGTTTATTTACCTTGCATCAACTGATACTGTGAAACCTTGTGTCAAGAGTTTTCAACCCTAAGAGGCAGTGTTTTCTTATGCAGTTTCCTCAATATCATTAGACTTCTAATGAGCACAGTATTTGCAGAATCACATTTTTATTTAGGTTAAGAAACACCTTGAAGGGAAAAAACTGACTATAAAGAAATCAAACCCCTTTACCAAACCAGTTTGCAAGTTTCTATAGGAGCTTATTTGGCAATCTCTGAAGGCCACTACACATAGAAGTTTCAGACATTTGTGCTGCAGCCTACAAAATACCATATTAATAGATCTGTTCAGGACCTACACAACATCTTGGGACAGTGATGATAGCAATCCAGTTAATCCAGTCACTCTATATTCTGTGAATATTCACTATACAAAATAAGGAGTTTCATGTATGAACACCTCCCCTCCTCTTGTTTTAAACCAACGCTTTCTTTTGTTAGAACAGCAGTTGTGCTTTTAGATATCTAAATACAAAGAATTTGCAATGTATGTAATCTATGCTGCTTCTCTACTAGTTTGTATTTCACTTAATTTCGTAAGACACTTCCCCAGAGGGTGTTCAGCATGGTTAATTAATTTTGCTTTCACATCTACATTTAATCACAGCTTATTTGCCAGCAGAATAGATACAAATTTGCAATCGGTGTGTTAGCCCTCGCTAAACTGGAGTCACATTCTATCTTTAAATGAGAGGTGGTAACTCCTGGCTTCATTGCCCATGTGAGCAGTTCTTCCAGTGCCAAGTCAAACATTAATTTCAACCTCCTTTGGCAAGTATTTAAACTAATTTATTTGACTGCACGATAATGAAGGAGAACTTACTGCTACTGGGCACCCCTTGGGAGACAATTCCTAACAGCAAAGACACAGTAACCACCATGTAGTCTTCCCAGTCTTTTGACTGGAGAATTAGTTCTACTTTTAGCTTATACCCAGTACTGCAGCCCTGATCTATTTTCTCTGTCTGGTAGGTGGGATTTAGTACATACATAATGTGTGATATAAGGTACGCTTAGGCATTATTATGGTCTTCAGGTCACAGTAACCTGGCATGCAACAGGAATCTAATGAAGCTAAGAGACAAACTGAAATGGCCTGCTAAATTCACCTATTGATAATAGCCACAGAGGCAGGCCTTTCCATTGCTCTTTCAGATGCTACAGAGGAATCAAATCACAGTGGGTGGAAAGCAAAATGATGCCAACACCATCATCTCCTCGGTTTGCATCTGGTAAGTCTTGGCCCATAAAATGATCTTGACGCTGTGGATATCCACCCCAATGTTAATAACCAGACTCTGTTCCTGCCAAAGAAAGCTGGCCACAGCTACCATTCAGTGCAGGAAATGTCTGCCAAGGAAGCCCCTCCACAGTTCAGGAGAGCAGCAGGAGGATGTGTTTCAGTGTGACATTTCCCAGAACAATGGACTTCATCGAGATGAATATAAAACACAGATAAAGGAAATTAGCTAACTAATGAAGACTGCAGTTATACCGGTAACCACATAAGACTGCTTCATGTCAGTGCTCTGCCTTCACTGCAAGTCCTTCATCCAAGATCCCAAATCTTCTAGTAAGAGCTGGTGAGAAAATTCACACCTCACTCTTCTGCTGGGAGGAGTCAGCACAAGATAGGGCCAAAATATTCCTCTGCCTAAGGCATGTGATCCATTCTCACTTGTGCTGTTCACCCTTGGTCCCTGCTGCTGGCACTGCCAGACACAATCCTCAAAGCCATGAAGCAATCAGCAGCACAGCAAGCACTCTACTGAGGGCCCACAAGAGATAGATAAATATGCAGACAAAAGGTGTCAGGCAAAGAGAATGGAAATATATAGAGCCACTACCACAGAGACCAAATAATGAAGGAAATTTACAAAGCATTGCCAAGATGAGGAAGTACAGAAAATGCCAAAAGCACAGAAAGATGAGACCAGAGCTCTGAGGGGTTTTTTTCAATAAAATAACATGGCAGAGCACATTGTTGGAGACAACTAGTTGTTTCAAGAAGTAGAGATATTTACAGATGGAGAGAAATGATGGGCCATTATTTCAGTTTTATGCACAATAATAAAAATATGATAGGAAAGTGAAAACAAATTCTGCTTACAATGATGAAATCTTGGGGCTTAAAGCAATAGGAAAAGGAAGGAGCAGAAGAAACACAGTGTGAATGGGATTAAATCAGAAAGCTGAGGCATAAATTGAATGAAACTAACATGGACTCGCATAGGCAAAGCCTGACAAAATTCAATATTACATAATTAAGGAAGTAGCTGAATGTTGCTCCATCATTAGTTAGAGCTTCACAAACTAATAAGAGAGTATTTAGAGGGCTGAGGAAAGGCAGATGTCTTTGGGGGGGTAAAGAAGTATGTGGGAAACATATCTGTCCCTTTACCTGTGATTCACTGAAAGAAAAAAATCTCATACCTAATAAATCCATTTATAAGAGCATGCATGTATAAAACATAACAAAATACAGGCAAAATTAATTTGTCCAAAGCAAATCAGGTCAAAATGCTTTCATTTTCTTCTTTGCTAGACTAACTGGTCTAATGTGTAATCTGTAAGTGCTTATGTAATATATTGACTTCAATAAAGTCTTTCCTGCTGTCCTAATGAGACACTTTCATAAAGTAGGAAAAGAAATACAACTTGATGAAATTACCTAAGATAAGGATGTCTCTGGGTGAATAAATAATTAGCAATGGTTCACTGCCTAAGAAGAGGCTGGGTATCATAAGACCCAGCTCAGATCCATTGCATATTCTCTTAAATACAGAAATAAAACTCGGTGGTAAGAGATTATGGAAGCCATCAGAATGGATAAAGTTGCAAGTACATAGGAAGTTAGGTAAATATTTCATTTGGAGTAACACTCTTCATCACACAACAAAACATTTAATACAGACAATTGAAAAATGTTTTAGAAAGAAGATGGAGGCAATGGATGAGGCAACAACAATGCAGAAAACAATGTGGAAAGTATATTGAGAATGATAACATGAGTAAGAATTGATGATAACGCAAAAATGAAAGTCTTAGCAAGGTTATTTAAGAAAGAGTTGTGTATACAATAACACACCATTTTTCCAACACCTATGCCCTAAATAATTTCTTCGCCCAACCACTCTCTGGGTGAAAAACCTTTTTCTAATACCCAACCTAAACCTCCCCTGACACAACTTTAGGCCATTCTCTCAGGTCCCTTTCCACAGTGCTGCTTTCTCTCCCTTCCCAGTCTGCCCCTACATCCAGGGCTGCCCCGTCCCCAGTGCAAAGTACTGAAGAACTGGATTCGTTTTCTCAGACAAAGAGATGACTGAAAGCAGAGAGGTACACATGGAAAAAGTTCTTATTAAAAAGTTGATGAGTACCTACTCCTTAATACACTGAGGAAACAAGCATTTCAAACTGGGCATATTTTCAAGCCTATCTCACCGTAGTGCACAGATAGTGAGAGAATATGCAGAGAAGCTGAGTCAGGAGGTAGAAGAAGCAGTCAGTAGCAGAATAGAGTTTAGCCTGTGCAAAGACATAGACTTCAAGATTCCTAAGGAAACCTTTATGTAGTCTGGTTTTACATCAAGTAATAGAATCATTAAAGCTGTTTTTCACATTCCAGGAGGATGGAATGTAAAAAGAGAGACCTGGCAATACAACAGTGTATTTTAATTTAGGCCCGGAAGGGACAATCATTCTGGCTAGATCAGTCTTGTTGAAAATAGTTTAAAATCTATATGCATTTTTATGGGAACTTGGTCATTTGTTTCTGCACAAAACAACACCGAGATACTGTTAATTATTTGGAAACTACCACAGTTACTGAGGTAAAATAGTAATTTAATTTTAATTTTTATGAAGCATAGCACTGAAATCCATTCTCCAGAATTAAGGAAGCCATTAATTTGGTTCACAACAACATTTCAAAAATTCCTTGTAATTGTCCATTATCAATAGAAAAGGTTACTGCAATACATTAGTTTTACACCAATGCATGTTACCTGTTTTACATAAAACAAAAGTTTCAGTCTGTGTTACACAAAGCCACAAGAAAACACATCTAGTTTACAGATTAGATGTTAACAGGACTTGTTCTAGTGGTGAAAGGTAATTTTTCTAAAGTTAGGGGATTCATAATTTAAGAAAGATGAGCTCAGCACAAAATGTTCCTCAGTTGATGCCACCAGGAAATCAAACTAATTTTCTCAAAAAGTACAAACATTTACACATAAATTCCCTAACAATTACCATCACATGGCAACAGGAACATTCTTTAGGGTTTGAACATGGGCTAAAAACTTCTGAGCTCCAGCAAGCAGAATGGCACTACTTGAGAACAGAATCATAGAATAAAATAATCATTTAGGTTAGAAAAGACCTTTAAGATCATTGACTCTAATTGTAAACATAACATTGCCAAGTCCCACTACACCGTGTGACTAAGTGCCACTTAATTTCAGAGCCAGGCTTAATTTCTCTGTTGGGCAATGTTTCAAATACTAGATAAAGGTCTGCATCAAAGCCATCCAGCCACCCATTTCTGGTGATCAGGAAATTGCTTTACCTAATTTTTGGAAGCTGAAAAAAACCACAATTCCTCCAGAATCCACTTAATAAATAGATTTTTCAGATGCCTTTAAGTACCTTGAAAATCAGACATTTTTGACAACAAGAAATATTAAAAAGCTCACTCATGCCAATTGAAAAATTACTCAGCACCGGATCTTGTAATGCCTCTTGAATTCCTTATTAACTCCAGAAAAGTTTGCTTGGGAATAGCACAAAACAGCACACCAGCAGTGTCCCAAACAGACCATCAGGCCAACATTAAATATTCAATATATTTCCACAGTGTCACTCTCTGTAGTCTACCTACAGATAACATGGAGTAATTACCACAATTTATGTTTCAGTGTATTAAGGGATGAGTAAGAATGTAAAACTGAAAATGACCACATTCTCATTAATTTCTTTGTCAGCTCACCACCTGCTTAGCTTTACATTTCCACATTACTCATTATATTCTGTTACTCATTCTCTTCTTTCAATTTTCCTTTAATTTTATTTTTCTCTTTTCCTTTTTTCTCACCTCTTTTTTTTGGCTTCACATTACTTCTATAAAGTTTCTCACCGTTCTCCCTTTCTCAATTCCAAAAACTACTACCCAGCTTCTCAGTGTTACTCTGCCACTAAAGCCACTGATTTTCGCATTGGTTTTCATATTCACACATTCACCACAGTCATCATCAAGTTCAATTCTGATGCTGACATCTGATATTTAAAATTCTGACTTTTCATCTGCAGTTCTGGGAGTGTCTACAAGGTCCATCTAGAGTGAAAGGGCAGAAAACAGCTGCTGTTAAAACAGAAGCATCAGTGTAAACAGCATGTGAGGATGGGATACACAAATCTCTGTTTCATACAACTCCTTACATTGAAGAGAAAAATGTCAGCTGCACTAAACATTACGAACTATAGAGATTTCTGACTTGAAAAAAAATATATAGCTGAAGTATAGAAACTTGAAGCAGCAGGAAGAGACCTTGAAGTGGAAACAGCAACACTCAAAATCTGGTTTGACACTCACAGAAGTTACCCTGCAGTCATCACAAGCCCTGCATTGGTGCAGGCTTGTGGGGCACCTCAGTGGTTCCCGAGGCAGCAATGGGCACACCAGCACTGACAAAACCATGCCTCCATTGCAAGATGTGTGGAGGTAAGAAAACGAGATTTTTCAGATTTAACTTGCTTATGCCATGCCACATCTTCTGACTTGTCCCCTTTCCTATGTCCTTTCCCACTTACACAACTATTTCTTCAGCCTTTCCCAAGAGCCACGTCTCTTCCCACTAGCAGAATGCAGTGATCATGTCCCTTTAAAGCCAGCAAGGCTTGACTGCTCTTTCATTGTAACTAGGAAATGATCTTCACCTTCAGCACCAGCTACATGCCTGGCTTTCCCTCTCCTTGCCTCACTGAACATCCATGCACAGCCATTACCTCTGAGTTATTCTCACTTTCTAATCAAATCACTAATATTTTTGCCTTTTTCTGAATCTATTATCAAAGTGTTCTAACAGTCTCTATCAGTCTCCAGGTCACAGTAAGGAAACCCTTAGTAGAAAAGTGTTTCCATCCCTGAGCCTACTAAATTATAACATAGTACAAAATACAGTCATAGGCAATGTTGGATTTACTGTCATTATAGCAAAGCATGATTTTCATGGTTCATAAATTGAGGGCCTGCTTTTTCATAATAGTACAATGATTTATAAATATCCATGCTCAGAATGCACCTATTACAGAAATTTACTGTGGATATATTTTTATAAATATTTGTCAAATAAATCATATTTCCATGATTTTCAATTTCTTTGTTTGCTCTTTTTGCAATCATCCAACATTCCTGACTTATGTCTCCTAGTATTATGGTCATAACTTCAAAGTTTAAAGATGAAGCAATGGAAAATAGTTCTTTTTCTACATTTCCATGCACTTCTAAGCAGCTAAAGTCTACAATTTTCTATGCTACCCACAGGTACTTGCTTACTAAGTTGCTTCTTCCTCTGTTATTCTGATTTGGTACCTTTCTACAGACGCAAATTGAAAATGTGCCAGCAGCAGCTATATCCATGCAAAACACAAATATGCCTGTTCAGTACATACTATATCGACTCCAGAGCACAAAGAGAGTAAGATAAAGTTCGCAAATAAGAAAAAAAATCTGTTACCACAGTATAAAGACATATCTCTTGTACTCGGTAAAACTCCTGAATATTTCAAGCATTCAGGAGAGGAAAAGAATTTTTATAAAGGAAAGAAGGAGAAACCAAGTAAAGGTATTTATTACACTTATGGCTATTTTTTGGTAGAAATGACGTTAGTATATTTTTTTAAGAAGAAAAGAGTCTGGCAAAAACGTTAAATGTCTAGAAGTTGCAGAATATTTTATTATTATTTACTCTACAACTAAAACTCAAAAATTATTGATATGGATTGTTCTTACTCCACAAATTGCAGCAGTATAAACATTTCCTGGAAATCAGACATCTGTAAACAGTAGTTTGTACAACATATAATTACCTATGTGCTCTATGGTGGTGTGGAAATAGTGCTGGAATAGTTTCTGCCAGTTGATTACAGTAGGCAACAGCATTTAGTATTTAGAACCAATCTTAGTAAAATAAAATAATGGATCAGCCATATATATTTTGAGGGACTAGAGACCAAAGGACTGGAGTGGGGCAGTTCTTAGTAAAGGAGTATTCAAAGTTACCGAGAGATCCAAGCTAGTTAATTGCAGTTAATACAACATTCATAAAAGTAAAGGAACAAAGGTACTGGAACAACAGCAACAGTACAAGGAGCTCTCCTCAGACACCACAGCAAGGTGACACCAGAGTTCCCTGAGGAGCAGGAAAACTGGTGGATTTCACCCTTATTCTTTCACTGGCTTTCAGCACCATGAGCCCCTATTCTTGTATTCCTCTGGCTCAAAGGGAAAACCCTTGATCCAATATTGCATGAAACCACAGAAAATGTGCAGAACAAAAGAGAAAATACGCAGAACAAAATTTTGAAGCTAACACATTAATGCTTCTTAAACGTACTAAGAGCCTTAAATCAGAGACATTACACGGCAAGGACAAATTTTTTGTTATTATCCAGCTGTCAGTGATCTGGAAACCTCAAAGCCCATGGGTTTCTTGAACTATTTCCAGGCTTTTGTGGACCCAACCAAGGCAAAGACACCCAAAGAACTACTTGTGACACTCTGATCCTATTGCTTCCATTTACAGATAAGACCAAAAAGTCCAAAGTCATTTGGGCAACCCAACCCATTCCCTAAAGACTGAAACAGAGAGCACAAAAATGTTAGCTTCAGTATAAGTTTTGATTAGACCATGTAGACTCATATTTTAACAGAATTCATAGAAATTTGAGCACTAGAACACCTATTATGTCATCTAATGTATGCAGTTGACAGAGAAGGATTTGTTCCCTAAAGCATGTTTTACATGACTTTATTCAGTCCAATTTTAAATGTAGGACCCGTGAGGCTCCCATTGCTTTCTTTGAGCACGTTGATTTGTTTATTGTTTGAATTAATTTCACCATATCCAGTCACAGCAAATATGCTCAAGACACTGTTCTTAATAAAAATATGGAATATCCTCAGTAATTTATGTTAGCATTAAAATAGCCAGTGAATATCCAAGCTACACGTTCTGCTGAAATATATCTTTGCATGCAGCAGATTCTTCCTTTGATATTAATGAATGCAGGAATCTCTAAGTATTTGTCAGTCTCTTCTGATGCAATTAAAATTTTTTATCCTAATTGATGTGCTTTAGTACTTTAGTAATCAGTTCAATGTGATTCGTAAGCTTGGCTTTTTTTTTACACAGTTATATTTCTGAGTTAATTTAGTTATTTACAAGCACTGCTGGGTAGCAAGTACCACACATTACACTTAGTTCCCACTATTTTTATATTTTTATTTCTTCATTAATTCAGAACTCACAAAAAATTGTAAATAAGTCAGAAATATCTTCTTGTCATTGAGTTTCCCATCTTGACACATAATATTAATCCCACTCTTATGTACAGCATTGGTAATATTGAAAGGATTATTTAGAATACCTTAATTTTTACATTACTGGAAAAGCAACAAGTAAAAGTACAGATCCACTGTAAATGCAACTTTGCTAAGTAGGAAGATACTTACAGGTACTTCCTGAGTTCTAACATAACTCCCAAGAAAGATACACTTTTTAAAAGTAATTATAATTAGTGTTAGCTGTCACCAAAACATTGGTAAATAAAAATACATATCAAACTTGGGAATTTTTTTTCTCTTCTTTTCAGGGAAAAATTGAATAGACTGCTGATTCAGTTACCTTAATGTAAGATTTGTACCCAGTAAAACCATTTTGCGTGTATGGACAAAAAAAATCACAGGATTCAAAGGACTGAGGCTAAATCTTCACAAATCTCACATGAGAACACTTTTTCACTAGAGAAATATTTTCCAAAGTCATGAGGAAAATGAACACACATTAAAAAAACAGCTCTTTAATATAGGACAGCATCTCTATTTACTGTACATGATACAATCTTTATGACATACAGAGATTGTCTTTCTGTTTGAGCTGCCTAAAATATTATGCTGGTCTCGACCTTGGAAACATTTCCTAAGCATTTACTGTAGCGTTACAGGGAAGATCTTTTGCCAGAAGAGTCACTGCAGAGCCATGGACTCTTTGGGGGCTTTCCATATTAGGGGTTTTCTCACTCTGTATTAAGCATGCCAACAGTATTTAGTTGAAGTTCTGTATTAAGAACTGATGCGAAGGAATGGGTTTTGGAAAGAAATGTTGAAACTTCTTGTATTTCATTGACTTACGTTCACTCCCACAAGACAATTTAGGGAAACATCCGTTAAGAAAGCTGTTGCAAGCTATCCAGTACTACACCAGCTACAGAACATTTCTATAGCACATTACCAAATATCAGAAAATATGCATTTATTCACCCGCAATCCTCACGGCCCCAAACAATTCTGAAGATTGTGCATTTTGAATTTTTTTTTAAATTACAGCTTATAGGATAATTATCACAGATTCCATGGAAACAGTTACTGATATTTAAACAAATGCATTCAATTAAACTATTAACTTAAACAAAAAGATGTTTCTTGAGGAAAAAATCAAATGTCTCAATTGTCAGTCAAAAGCTTTCTGTGAAAGAACTTTTTGGCTCCTCTTTATTGAAGTGCAAAATGTTTAATTTAATTTATGATATAAACTGCATAGCAAATACACACAGGAGATTCAAATTTAAGGTTAAAAGCTATGTTATTTCACTTCCATAGCAACCTTTTAGTGTCCAGATTCTCCTTCTGCCCTACAACTGTAATAGTACTGAAAGATTTCTCCGCATCTAAGGTTAGCAGGACATAATCCTGGCACGACGACCTGTCTGAACTTACTCCAGAGCTGCAATGCCAACTGTTACTGCACTCCCATCACATATGACATCAAGAGTGGTGGTCCATTAAATAGCAATCCTATATTTGCTCTGGGACAATCTATAATCTTATATTTATTTGTCTTATTAACACTGTGGTTACAATATCCTACTGATGCCACCCAGTAAGAGTTGGGTTTTTGTTAAAGTTGTCACCAGCCATAAACAGAAGTGTGAACTATTGCAGATTTATTTAATCTTCCAGCCACTGCATCCTTATTCATAGCAGTTTGAGGAAATATTATTTCCCACTCAAGGTCATTTGGCCTGAAGCTGGCCTTGATAAAAGTAAGAAAGAAGTCCCCTGTGGTAGAAAGCACAAGTAAACTAGATCTAATCCTGATCTGTAAAGGAATTCTACAATTGACTTTAAAATATAAAATAATCAGAAAGATGTTTCAGAGATCAAATTAATATATAAAGGATGTTTTGAAGAATTACCTCACTAAAATTCCAACTTCTTACTCTTTAAACTTGAACCCTTACTATCAGAAGTGTCTTACAGATCATTTAGACTTTAAGCACTTGTTTGCACATCCCAGCAAGCAGGCTAGTTTACTCTGAAAGGTGTATCATTTCAAGTACTAAAACTGCCATCCAGACAAAACCAGTTAAACCAGCCAAGAACTATGTTCCACTTCTAAAGTTTTATAATTCCAGAATACACTGAGGGGTTTCGGAGCTGTAGGAAAACAGAACACACACAAAAAATTTTCAAATTACTCAGCCTCTCTTTCATAATAAAGACAATCCCACACAAAACTTTAGAGAATGCAGAGAACAGAGAGAAGAAGAAAAATAACTTTTATAAAGTCTCAGTAAAAGTGGAAAAAAAAAATATTCTGAGGACCGAAATCACCTAATATGTTATTAGGCTATACAATATTAAACCCTTTATCTTCAACAACTTTTTGTGTGCTTGCATATAAACTGTAAGTTAACAAATAGGACTAGAGAGTAAAGTTTGTAACATTTTCAGTTCAAAGTAATAACAGCATCACTTACCTAAAGATTGGTCTTTGGAGATGCTTCTTCTTGATTGTAACACAATCATCCATTTAAAGTGGGGAAAAAGTCTTCTTCCAGCAAATAACTCCCAAAAAACCCAGGGAGTAATCGGGAAACTTGTTCTTAGCTACTGTGCTGCAGGGAGCACACAGAGTGGTATTTTGGTGCTGGGGGAAGCCTCCCTCCCTCTTTCTGACAGTGGAGCAGAAAAGGGCCATAGAGGCCACAAAAGCCAGGCACAGCCGTGCGCTACCAAACCGGGCAGGCTGAGCAAAACTGGAGTCAAGTTGATCGAAGCGCTGAACTGCACTGGATCCCTTTCAACTGTGCAAGAAAAGAGGGGAACTCTGCCAAGTGCTGCCCAGGTAAAAATCTGTTAGATTATCCCAGCCATGAGAGCACTTCCTACACATACTGGTCAAAGTCTTAAATGCAGAGTCACTCTCTCTCTCTCTCTCTCTAAAACACACTGTTCCGAGGCTCAACTTTTTTTTCTTCAAAATAAAAGTTGTGCAGCTGTTTCAGCATTCCCATGCGAGTACCTTCAGCAAATTTGTTTTGGTAAAAAAAACTGTATACAAATTAATGAAGACGGATGGATCTGGTCTGTAAGGCTGGCTCTACTTCAAGAGATTGTAATTATTTTACAATCTGGCTTTTATTCACTCTGGACAACACGTGGATACAGCTATGCAAATTAAAGCACTGCTCATAATTTTTAGCATACATAACCTAATGACCTAGAATTGGCTGAAGCAGAATATGGTGTTTGCAGCTGGTAGGACCACAACTGCATGAAATAAACCAAAGCTACACCAGCGAGGAAAACAAAAATGACCAAGTTCAGATAGTGTCAGTAGCAAACAGTTACTGTTTGCAAGATAAGATTTCAACATAGATCCAAACTGAAATTCTTGCTCTGACATCACGCTGACATAAATCAGGAAGAATTCAACCGCAGCGAACACAGGCTGTAAACAAAGCCATAAAGCAGAAGTGGCTGACTGTGCTTCTCAGTGAACTGAAATCATGAGGGCTTCAGGTGAGACACAATTTCCCACACACGTCAGAGGGCTCATAACAAACCTGTGCTGGCACAGGTCTTGATGGGAAACATGGAAGCCAGCCAGAGGAGCAGCAAACCAGCAGCAAGGCAGCACCACATGAGCAGCTGCACACCCTGGAAGTGTGTGCCCCCTTCCTGCCGAGGGAGGGAAGGTCCTGCCACAGGTTCTCCCTACATCCCAGCACCAGAGCTCCCTTGCGGATTGATTATTGCAAAGCACTCAGTGTGTACAAGGTGGAGTTCCTGACGTGGGGCAAGTAGGATCAGGATGGTTGGAATTCTTCTTCAATTGCATTAGTGGTTGGGGAGAGAGCAGAAGAGGGGCAGATTTACAGTTAAGTGCATAACACTGGCATTTTCAAAGTTTGAGGCAAGATAAGAAAGTAAGATGCATCTTAGGCTGTATATCACCATGAAAGTTCTCATTACTTTATACACAAATTATTATTCAATTAACAATATTTTCATGAAATAACTCTATATAACAGAGAGATAACATATATTCAATTAATATGAATTGTCACAAAGGAAAACCTAGGAGTTAGGTGGATTTTATCGAAACAAGTGAAGTCTTTCCCTAGAGGTAAAATATATTGCTTTTATAACAGAGCGATGGTATCAAGTTTAGTTAGCCTGTAAGTGATCCTCACACTGTATAAAACTATATTTTAACACAGTCATGGAGAAACTATCTAAACAAAAAATTATCAGACTGTCATCACCAGTTATTTTGTGTAGTTCAGTTTCACCTCCCCCACTATTTCTGTTCCTGAGAAGTAGAGAGAACAACATCTTCACCACGAAAACAATTATCTGTGTCAGATTGCAAGATCTTGAAGGATCTGAAGATCTTTATGCAACAATATGCAGCATTCAGAGTGTTGTCATATTTTTAAAGACCTTCATCTAGTCATCACCTCATTCGTTCTTGTCTGCCAAGATTTACTATTTCCTTCATAGAGTTTTCTTGCTCTGGGTTTCAGCATTTCAAAATAATTTGCTGGGTTTTGAAGTCTGCTCACTGACTGATAATGCACAAAGCTAAAAACCACAAAGAAACCTCCTTTTTCTTTCTGTTTCACATTAAGTGCATATATTACTATACTTCTGTTATTTAGAGGGATTTTCTGTAGCTCAGGGTAAAAATCCAGAATGTTACAAGAAAGAAAAAAAACCCTCCAAATTCTCAATGAAAACTATACTAAATATGTTTCCACTGAACTCCCAAACCTCTTATCTAGCAGTTTTATCGATCCTGAAAGCAGCAAATATCTTAAAATTAATTTCTTCTGGGCCAACTCCAATCTACATTGTTGTTCATTGTACTTCCATTTGAGCATGGCTTTAAGAAAAAGTACTACTAATAGGAAATGGTAACAGAACTACACTTTAATTGCATTGGTTTTCATCTTGTAAAGAGCCATTTTTGACCATTTTTTTCATTCAACTCCCACTGACTTCTTCACAATATTCAGAAATCATTTCTACATGTTAAATAAGCCCTTTGACAAGAGGGCATTACAGAAACAACTGGTAGATTAACAGGCCTGAAGCCTGAGTCCAGTTGGGAAAATAACATGTATAAATTTCACCACTCTTGGCAGACTACAGAACTGGAGCATATTGGAGTAATATTACTCCAATCTGTAGGCTCTATGTACTCCAAATTGTAGGCTATGCTATTCCTGTTACACAGAATGCACTAAAGAGGTGCACTTTAATCATAATGAAGAAGAGTAATTATAATGAGTTGTCCTTGAAAGCATTGTTGTAATTTTAAAAAGTCCTCTTTACACAGGCTTCATCATATTCTTACTTCAAGCTAATCTTTTTAGGATTAATTAGAATGGTAAAAACCTATTTAAATGATGCTCTAGAGAGATATCTTAATTTTGCAGCACAGGATGAAACTAAAGTAGAAAACATCTAAATTATTTTTCCCATTTTATTTTCCACTTATCACTTGCCCATCGCAACCAATGACGACTGCTCTACGTAATGCAGGTTATTGTATCTCATGTCCCGTGCACATGTTAATGTGAACAAAGACTTTTGGATCAAAACCTTGTAATACTTTACCGCTCACAGAACCTGAGTTTTGCAAACTTCAATATCTATAGTGAGAGTTAAGTAATTTAATATTTAATATAATGTCTCAGGGAAAAAGACTACATATGAGGTAGAACCCAAATATTCTATTCTGCTTGTTTTAATGCCACATATTTCTTATTGATCTGTAGCTCTTTGCCGGAAGCCTAGAAATGCAATTATTTCTCCTACTTTGATTTCAAAACTGTGGGTAATTAAGATGGTAAAATTAAGAACCAGTAATCTGTATGTGTCAGACACTTGATGCTTTCTACTTTTTAGCTAAAATACCTCCTGGCTATGAAGATATGTGCAAGCATTGCTGGTTGGGGTTAAGACCTCTTCTACTTCTGTAGAAAGACACACAGGTGGGAGAATCAATAGAAAGGGGAAACAAAGAAATTATGAAGATGTGATCAACCACATACATGAAAAAGAATTCTCTTTATTTTATTATCTTTATAAACTATCTTTATAAAATGGTGGAATATCAGTGAGAAAAATAACTGGCAAACTGTATTGTAAGAGTAGTAATTCTGTCAAAGTAGAAAGATAACTTATCTAAGCAGCTTGCTGTCTCAAGGCCAGCCCTATTCAATATTTTCTTCAATGGTTTGGATGGAGAAAGGAGATATTCTTATTCCAAAATGATATTAAGCCAGTAATCTTTTCTGAATGTCCTCGGCAAAAGGCATAAATTTTCAGAAAAAAAAGGAAAGGCTATAAAAAATACCAAGTTCTACATACACATGGGAATAATCTGCAGGACAAGGGGCCAGTTCTTCAGAAAATACATGGGAAGCAGCAGTGAATCACACACTAAACAATCACAGTCTTAGGCAAAAACAAGCACGATTCTAGGAGATTAAAAAGGAGTATTGTCCAGAAGAGCAACCTCCCACTCTCTGTGTTCCTAAAGCTCACCTGAAGCATTGTTTCTTGCTTTGAGGCAACACAATTCAGCAGGCACATACGGGACTAAACCTTGACAAAACAGAAATTTAGAAAACATCTCATGAGTAAAGACAGAAGGTCACACAACATAGCCTAAGGAAGAGGAAAACCTAATTAAAAATATTCCAGAACATAAATATAGCTGTGTCATTTATGGAAACAGATTATTTTCCTTACCCCTATGGTCAAGAAATAACAAAATAGCTCATAGGGTTGTAAGGTGTGATAATAAAGATTCAATGGTGAAAAAAACTTTTTAAAGGGAAGTAATAAGGACATCTTGCTAAGGGAATCTGTTCTTGGAAGTACAAGTAGCTTTCCAAGCATAGATTTTTAAAAAGCGATAGAAGCATGTGTCAGAAATACTTAGCCTTGCCTTGGATGAGAATATAGACTAAATAATCTCTCAATACATCGTCCAACCTTATAATTCTAAAATTCTTTGGTTATCAACTGCTGTTATCAGCTTCTAACTGAGTCTGCTAGTTAGTTTTGGATTTTAATGTGCATTGAACCATTTATCAGTCAGCATAGCACTTTCATTCTGCCACTGAATCCAAATTTTGAACTTTGGTCCCTAATTCTGGCAACAAAGAGTGACAATTAAATCTTTAACCCATTGAACACCATTTCTGTTTTGCTTCCATAAGTATGGGATCAGGGGCTTTCCCATATTGTTCACAAGCAGCAAGAGAACAAGTGGAGAGCTGAGTTTTGTGCATTCATTTTCTACACTAATGAAATAGCTCAAAATAAAGACAGCATATTTCTACATGCTTCTCTTTTACAGGTATGAAACATAAAAATCTAAAGCAGAACTTATGAAAAGAATGCTATCTTACTTTGTAGTACAATACTTTGCACCAATTTACTGTTTAGGAAACTTGTCATGTAATTAAATGACCAAGTAAAGCATGAAAAGTTTTTATAATAACAAGTCATCATATCTTGTTCAACAAACCCCTAACAAGATTTTTTTCAAGTATTTCCAAGCTTGTTGGAATAAACTCACTCAATAAAGGCTGTGTACAGACTAAGGATTCAAACTCAGTGCATAAGAAACCAGAGGGGATTGTATGAAATCTATCTATACCACCAGTGTCACTTCAGCAAGAGGGTCTTCCAAGGCTCTTTACAAGACAGAACAGCTTCTAGAGCCTTCCCTTCCATTTTAATGAGAGGCATAAGCCTCTCAGCATGCCATTTACCAGCGTCCAATCTCTATGCAGCATCTCCAAATCTGCCTGTAGCCAGCTAATAAAATTGTCCAGGTGTCTGATGTCCCCAGAAACAGGTTAAATGCTAAAGGAGATGCTGTGATTGCCTACCATGCAAAAGGTAATTTTATCACAAATATGTCATGCTTGATATATAATATTACCTACTAGAACTGTGTTTGTGTAATGGTTTCAGAGCTGAATTATGGTTACCCACATTCTTCATATTCCTTGGCACAATTCATCCTGTTAAGGATCAGGCTGAGTGGTTTTTCACCCAACTGTTTAGCAAGTTTGCATTAGGCTTACTGCACTCTGAGCAGTGTAGGACAGTCTCAATTGGTTTCCTCATGCTGACGTCAGCAAAACCCACTCTAAAACTTCACCTAATGACTTCTCCAAGCTTGAGAAACCAGACGGAACTGAAGAGAATTGTGACTCATTCAGAATGCAGATAGAAGAGTTTGCAAATGTCACTGATCCAGTGCAGTATGTGTGCTAAAGCTCTGTGAAAAGAATTGTGCAGAGCCTTAAGTTCTGCTTTCCCTTTCTACCTTTCCTAAGTAAAATAAATTGTAAATGAAATTCTAAAATAAAATGGTTTTCTTCTCTCTTACTTTCCCTGTTTACATGCACACACAAACTGAGCAGAGACTTACGTCAATGCCGTCATGCAGGAGATTAATTTCCTTGCTAAGACTTTCCTGCTCAGACTGGAACACAGGAACTTGGCTTAAGAAGCTTCCCAGTGCTTTATTTGTGCTTTTATATTTTACTACATCATAAAAATCCTAGTAAAACTCAAGAAAATAAGTAGAAATAACAAAAAAAAAATACAAATACCAATGCCTTATGGGAACATTAATTTTCCTGATTAATAAATCTCTTCTGAAAAATCTGACCAATATCACAGCTGTATTTTATTAGATTCTACCTATTAGGATTTTATACTCTGCATCTTCAGTTAAGGGAAAGAGGGGGATAAGAAGAAAAGCAAGGGAGGGGAAATGAAAAGAAAGAAATTCCTTTGGGATATATGATGCTAAACTAGCACTGAGATACTCAAGTCAAAACATGGCATTCTTTGGTTTTGAGCCAGTGCAATATTATTATTGGCCACAGCTGATGGAATTTCAGTCTGTATTGGAAAACACTGTAATTGATGTACCATGTGTTTTCTAAATGTATACATTTAATGGCAACTACACACTGACAATTGAGCAACCACTGACTAAGCGTACTGTTGCTCTTCAGGAAAAGGGTAATAAAACCCCCAGAATTTAGTACAGATAGGCTCCATAAAATCAAGCAAAAGATAATTACTAAACACTTTAAAGGTAATGATTAAAATAGGTGCCAGGATAACTATTTGCTACAATACTTAAAGATTGAAAAAACAAAAAGTTTAGAAATCCAAAATCGTTCAGAAAGGAAAACATGACTAACTGTGCCGTATGCTAAGCATGGCTACTGGACAATGTCAAAATCATGACCAAAAGAATTTCTGCTAAATTGTAGTTCCTCATGGAAAACGTATGAGTACTTAATAGGGCAGAGGCTATTCCAAAAGGAATTAGAAGATATATGATAGACTGCATCAATTTTCTCTATATACAGCCGTTCTCATCTGATTGTCTGGAACAAAGAGGCAAGAATCTATCATTAGCTACCTCTTCACTACACAGTTTTTTCTTTGTAAGTCACATTCAAATCTGTGTAGGTGGCAGAGTTTGAAAACTTAATTTTTTTTTTTATTTTAGGTTTTGAAAATATTTTGCTCTTTCATCATGGTCTCCAAGATCATGCATTTTGCAGTTTTCTGAAGCTTACTTCATTAAAATTGGCTAAAAGACCCTGACCCATACACAGTTATTGAGATTTTCTGGTTTTCATCATTAGATTACTGGCATCTAGTTTGACTGACACAGAAACTATTTGGAAGTATAAACCCATGCACTTTCCTAGGTGATTAGCAGTATCTGGGACTTGTTGCAGTATCTTTTCTATCAGCTGATTGTTCTTTGCTCACATTGCCATTGGGTAGGTACAAAAAAAAATGACACAGCAAAAATTTAACAGGTGATTACAAGTCATTTTATGAAATTGTTCCTTTGAAATAGCAACACTAATAACAGATCTTTGCTTTCCAATTGTGAAAAAATGCTTTTAAATAACGGTTTCCTCATAGATGTCTTGAAATCTGACATTCATCATTTTTAAGTCTTACAAATAGCAATAAATGAAATTCTGAGTTCAGCTCTATCCTCAGATATCTTCATGGCCATAGACAAAAAAATGTCTCGTACATGACACAAATCTATCATTCTAAGACAATAACAGCTTGATCATTCTTATCATTCTATTACAAAGATAGTCACAAAGTTTAATGCACACGGTAATGATCCAATTTTTTTTTCTTCCTATCTAAATTCTATTATGGCCTTTACAATACACAGTACTGCCTTCCTAAGATAAAAAGACATGCAGAATGTTTTATTCTCCTTTTACTATATTTCCTACATTATTTTCCTCCTTATCCCAGCTCACCATCCCCCCAGCACCCCACACACTTCTTCCCAAGCCTATTCACTATGATGACATTCTTCCAAACACGCCAAGTTTATGTGTACTCATGACAGAAGATTAGCAGGAAGTTTATCTTTTCTAGCAAAACTTTACAGAGACTAAGAAGAAAACTCCCTCTGTTATTTGGCAACAGCATTTCCAGAGAAGAAAAGCAACAAGCAAAGGAGAAATGTAGAATTTTATACATCAAATAGTTTCCTCTCTCCCCACCCCATAAATTTAATTCTTATGATGACTAAATTATGTAAAAAGAGGCTCTCCTGCTAATTGTAGTCTAGGCATGAGAAAACTCTGAAACTATTTCAAATGAACTAGAAATAATCATCAAGAAGGTTTCCCTAGTGTATTCATATTTAGGACTCCTTGGGATAAATTTTGACATTCAGTTAATCTACAGTGAATTTGTCAGTATATCATTTATGTAGTCAACAAATTTTAAAAATAAAAAAGGTGCTTAAAAGTAGTTGAGTGCTCACATTTTTTATCAAGGGTCAAAAGTTAGTCAGAAATATCAGCCAAAAAGAACCTGACTAGAGAACGTGAAACACACCAAACATTACAGTTTATAAACAAAGAATGACTCACAATTTCCTACTGTCTGCCTAGACTGTTTTCACTTTCCCCTCCTTCATGGAAATACCTCTTTTTTATTCATAAATTTAAAATCCAGTTTCAGAAAAATTAATTCCAAAGCTTTACTAGAGCTACAAGCTAAACCAAAAAATGAATATGCATTCATTTTATACCATAATCTGTCTGAACTCGTGGCTGAGGCAGATTAATTTTGCTAGTTAAATTCTCCAAGATGTTTGAATGTGGGTACAATGTAGTTGGCTTCATTACCCATGCAATTATTTTCTACATGAATTTAGCATACATGTAATGGGCTGTCCCCCCAGCCCCAGAGAATGAGCTGTTTTGATTATCTACTAAAAAGACAAGGTACTCGCCAGGGCATTGTTAAACTCCTTATGTATCATCTGTGTCTACCTAGACCAAAAAATGAATTACTATTTTTCATACTAAACCCTAAAATTGAACTAAAAGCAACAAAGGGCAGAATTTTTAATATAATCTGTGCACTGTTATCTTTCATAGAACCATTAATCTTCTTGTAATTTACTCCTGAATGGTAAGTTAAATCACAATATTCAGTAAGAAAAAGGTTTTCCAGTGTCTCATCACTTCTTGGCAACAGCTGAAAAATAGTTTTAATAAGATGTAGATTAAAAATGACTGCTGTGTAATATTTTATGTTATCTGAACTGAAGACTGGGTGTATTTTCTGTCCTTCCAAAAGGTGTTAATTTTGTAACTCAAAAGCCCTTATTTAGTCCAAGGTAGCCTTTGTTCCATTTTAACTCCCATTTTTGCTGTGCACCTGTGGAAGAAGACTGATCTGTTTTTCTTTTAGTTACCATTTACCTAAGTGGCTCAAATAAAACAGGTGTTTCACTTGTTTTCAATAGAGTTCCTTCAGTGTGTGTTCTTCCTAGTTTTGTCTAGTGGACTTGAGAAGTCTAAACAAGTCTCATCTTGGAGATTTTGAAAAACAGACCATCTTTCATTCACATTGGAGAGAAGTTTTTGTAACATTGGTGCCACTGATGTCAGTAGCATTCATTATGACTAACTGCTAGTGTGATCCTCAAGGAGCAGATGGAGCAATATTCCTTAAATTTGTTTTATGTGGTAAATCATGCTCCCAACAAACAGAGCTATCAAGTTAGGATAGGTATTAACTAATCAGGACATCTGCAGTAGAAAATGAAATGTGCAATTGGAGATAGACTTAGGAAGAAACTATTTCTAATTCTTTACAGAAACAGGTTTTGGGGCTCTTGAAATAAAGTTATGGGAAAACATACTTTCTACTGCATTTTAAAACTTTTCATGCCCAAAAGCCCTGAATTTGGGTATTACCTGTCAGATAACTAACTCTTCTAGAGATATTATCAAAGCATACTGCAATTTTCCAAGTGTGGAATTACACCATTTTAAGTAATAGCATTATCAGCCATGATGATGCTAAACATCTCTCCATATAGCCTGATGGCAGCACTAGTACAGCTCAGAAAGCCAAATGTTAGAGAAGATCCCTGAGCAGGGCACTCAGCACTGTACCTTCTGCAAGCCTTGGACTGAGATAAGCAGGCATGGGTCAAAGCAACCAACCCCTTAGTGGCCAATGCTCCCCTGCCAGCGCCCTGTGCCTCACTGCAAACAGTGCGGACTGAGCTTGCACCCTTTTCCCTGATACTGCTCTTCAATCTCTTGATGCTCATTGCTTGAACTTCTTGTGTTCAGTTAATTCTTATGCTCAGATTGAGACAGCTGCTCCTGTTCCTCAGTTTTATTTGAAGCAATCCACCATAGTTATTGCAAGGCCATTATAGCACATTAAAGAGTTTAAATTCAATGATGTAAAACAATTCTGGTTTGGTCCAGTGAAGCAACTTTACCCTAAAGATACAGATAAACAAGAAAGTATTTAACACAGGTGAGAACTTAAGTATCATGTAAAATGAAATGAGCTTGTTATAAATAATGACTGTGTGACAGGTGCTAAAATATAGTTGTTCATTTAGCAGCCTTTCTTAAAGCGTGAGGCACTTATGAGTTGGGCTTTTACCCTGATTCTATACAGACAAGCATCTATGCCCACAGGACATTTGTCAGTAAATTTTCAATTACAACTATAATTTTTTTTCACTTGGATCAATGCAATTTAATTATCCCTTTATCCAGACTTGTTATATGAATTCTTCCATCAGGAAGGTCTTCAACCATTCAGAAATTATTCTTTTAAGTGATATTATACGCTAAACCAGCTCATAAACCACAGTTAAGAAAAACATTTCACAAAAACATATAGCCTAAGGAAAATGTCATGGGATACTCAGGTCAATTCTGCTAAGGCTGTTTGGTGTGACCATTTTTAGAAAAGAAAACACAGGGAAACCAAGGAAATGCCAGGAACATCTCTACATAAAACCATGTTAGTTTCTATGATGTCCGATAATATCTGCCTTTCGTATCCCCTGTGGAAATCTTTGTTTTAGTGATCTGGTTTTTTCTGGTTTGGAAAACCATATCTTCAGGGAGGGATTCATGGGACATTCATACTGATGTTGCTGTGCAGAAGGTCATGTTACATATCCATGGAGGAATAACGATCTGGGATAATGATGAATTGGGCTTCCAAGTGACTCAGGATATCAAAAGCAAGAAACATGACTGCAAGAAGGGAGACACTGAAAACTCAGAGATTGGCAGCTTTTCGGAAACACCAGGAATAATTGAAGATTTAAATAATGTTTCAGTGGTCTCTTCTAGCAACGGCTGCCAGCCATGAAGAACCAAGACAGAAAGCAGGTTTAGTTTTTAGAGTAACTGCCTCTGATACACTTTACATCTCAGCATTTTCCTATCAGATCAAATAATGACACTATGAAACTGCATTTGCAGATGCCGAAGAAAATTGCATTCCATCTAAAACTGAAAATTTTAAAACTGTAAACACATATTCTTGAAAAGAATAAAAAGGGGAAGACCCAAGCACTCATTAACACAAACATGCAGTCCGGCTCCCTGAAAACATAAATAAAACAGAACAAAAAACTATAATGATCTGGGACAAATATCTCAGAATGATATGGCTGAAATACTGTATTTGCTCTTCACAAGTTTGATTTGCAGATAAAGATTTGATTTGTGTTTCAGGTTGACATTGTAAACACTAAAAAGGGTACAAAACCTTTCAAGAACAGCACTGTGATGGATGTGTGGAGCTCAAAATGGGATACATAAATAGTGTTTTGCAACCAAGAGAAATAATACAAGCCAAGACAACGATCAGCATTTTGAAAGAGATGCATGAATTGCAGAAGCCAGATCACTGTGTCAGTTTCCACAAGCGCTAGCAGAGATTATATCTCCCAGCATGATATTTTACTTGTTTTCATAACAGCAGTACACTTCACTATTGTTCAAGTTTGTGATCACCTCCCAGATCCTTTCTCGTGGTATTGCAATGCAGCTAGTTTAACCTCATCACATGTTTGTACAGCTGATTAAATCACATTAATATACTAAAGGTCTGACAATTTTATTGCATTTTAGGACAATTTTGAATTCTAATTTGCCTCTCACTGTATTCACAGGTCTTGCTATAAGTTAGTATTATTCCAAATTAAAGAACAAAACTGCACCCATGTCAGATGTCTTCAGAACCACGGAAGCACCTTTCTATTCTGACAAAAAAAACCCTGATAATTCTTTGCCAAATATAATTTACAGCCAGTGTATGATTCTTAGGAAGTTTCTCTGAGCCATAAAAGCAATTATATGGATATGTTTCTCAAAGAATTAGAGAACAAAGGAGGTGGTGAAGCAAGTCACTGTATTCATTCACTGTGACTACAGCTGTGCAAAAACTATGTCTGAAAGGCAAAGCCACCACAAAGCAAACAGATCACTCTTGCACTTTAATTTCAACCAACTAGTATCAAAAATCATACCTTCAAATTCCCAGGAAAAAAAAAATCCTTCTATTGGCAGCTATTTTAAGGCATAAGCCCTCCTTGGACTCTACCTGAAGTGATGCTGACAACTAAAATTTAAATATAAGTTGGATATTTCCCCAACTATGAAGCCACCTTGGTAACTTACACGCATCAGGAGTGGTAAGTAAATCATCCTCGGTTTTTCTTACATTAATCTAAAGTTGTGACACTGAAGTGACATCAGAATGCATACTAGGCAGCTTCAATTTTAACTTACAGAAATTTAGCTTGCTATTGCTAATACTGTATAAAGCCTTGCACACAGGCCATATTGATGGTGGAAGCCAATTGCTTCAGAGAATGTCCTTTGTTAAGTGATGTGAGTGGCATTTAAAGTAGATTAATGGCAAAAATAACCTGGCTATTTTTCCTTTATACAAATGTAAACAGCATGGACTGACAGATAAGACTGGGTTGGGATCTAAGAGCCCTGAGCTTTCCATGAGTCCATGGACTGATCTTGGACAGGTCACTTGCAACTCAGACTGCCTAAGTTTAGCACTGAGAGCGGGTGAAATTTCTTCCCTTCAAAAACTGTTTTACTTTATGGACTAAAAGTCTTTGCAAGCACTAGGTATTCTTTCTACCTTTGTTTCTTTTCCTGTATGAAGCAAACTTTCATTTCAGTGACTCTGTAGCAACAGCTTCTTCTAAAACCCCTTTCTTACGCAGTTATATCTGGTAGTATCTTTTTTTGTCCCTGTTATATAGCAGGTACCCTAGTTTCAGACAGATCATGTTAATTTGTGGGTATGTAACTCACTATTTCTTACTAGCACTTGCCACACGTTGAAGCATTTCCTTTCATACAAGCTTTAAGGAACTGCTTTAAAGTGACAAAAAGTAAATATCTACTTTTTCCTCAAGATTTCTGCCTTGTTACAAAACCATACTTACTATTTGGAATACTGCAGTGATTTCCTGCTGGTACTTTGATCCAAGAATATCATGAGCTGTACAGGTGGTTTCTATCACACTGTCATTCATATTTTTGACAGATTTTGAGTCTGCATAATATTCCCTGATAAACTTCTTAATGTTATCTGTGCCAAGAAAGGAACACTTACATTCTGCCAGCTTGCTGACAAACTCTATTGACGCTATCAGTCACTTGCTCAGTCAGGAATGCAAATAAACCTTCAAATCACAACAAGAAATACTAAAAAACCTTGAAAAGGGCCACTATACTTGACTAGTCTGACTGACTAAACCATAGGGATACACATAATTTGCTGCATTTACATAATGTTACTTTTAACTAAAAAATATCTTCAGTCCAGTCTGGAAACCTACTTACCCTTTCTCATCAGCACAATGCAATCTTTCAAGTTAAGCAACATTATAATGCAAGAATGCATCTATGAATAACTCCCCTAAAGTTGCAAACACAGAACTAAAGCAGGGTATCCTGTTTCAGCTTCTTAAAGGAATCTTCACTGGCGTCTTTGACTTCAAGGAACTTGTATGAAGCTGACTTGGGAAAATCTAGTACTCTTTCTCCTTACTCTTCCCTCAGTCAAAGACAATTTGGACTCTAAAGAATATGTTGAAACATAGGAGATGTTTGGCACCCTTCCCAGCTACCCAATTACTCTAATGTAAATCTAGAAATGAAATCTACTTCCATCTCCAGCACTTTTTGATACCATGAAATTTTAAGAGGTAAATCAAAGATTCTAAAGAGAAGATCACAATATACAAAATATCGATTTATTCTCCTGATGTAAAAAGTATTAAAATGTCTACACGTTGACACAGTCCTGGACAGACAATATATTCAGTCATTCTAAAAACCTATTCTGAAATTCTGTGTTGTCCTAACATAACTAATCAGCAGCTGGGTAAAGTGATGGGAGGAATTTAGATAATGTGAGTTGTGGCCATTCCACAGCCATCACTTCTGGAGATTTTTAGGTCTTCTCTCTCCCTTATTACTTCCACTGAAGTAATTTCCTCCTCCCTTTCTGCTGCTCTTAATACTTCTTTCACTACATATCCCTGAATTCCTCCATTTTTAGTAGCATTCCAGAATGAGACATGTTTGGGGAAGGCTTTGATTCTCACAATGAACAACACAAGGTCACAGGAGAGACCTTCAGCTAGAGTTGAATGCCACAGAATCAGGAGAATAAAGGCAGTTCTTTGCAGCAATCCCCTGGTTATGAGCAGAGCTTAGGTGACATGCGAAAATAAATGCTGAAATACTAAATAATAGCATTTATTTGTTAGGTAAAGGCTTCTCACTAACACAGCTATCATTTGTAACAACTTGGAAAAACTTTCATGTACTGTAAAACTTTTGAACAATGTATTTTAAACACTTGTTTGCTGTGATACTACCCAAATTTGCCAGTGGTAGATAAAGACCATCTGTGTAGTTGCTATACAAACAGAACAAAAAAGCTCATTGCTATCCCAAAGATCTCACAACATATGTTATGTGAGAAATGAGTACACTGATATGTTACCAAGTCTGAGTTTTGTTTTAGACTTTAGGCAGTGACTGGTGAGAATGCATCCCACATCCCAGTTTACTTATAGGCAGAATCAATTATGGTTTGAGTCATTTTTATGAGGTTCAAAATACAGAGAAATTACAACTATACTTTGTCAAAATAAGATTCTTTGGTTATAGGTAACAGCCTAGGAGCATCTCTAGGAGTGAAGCTACAAGTGATTTGCTTAAACTGTGTAAAAAAAGTACATTAACTGAGTACTAAACATAATTACTGTATCTCCAATGTCCCAGTCTATACAATGAATAAATGCCCAGATAAAGAGGTGGAACTGGCTTCAAATTTGAGCAGTCAGCTTCCAACAATAGCTAAACAAGTTGAAACACTTTCCTTTGTATAGCCACTACCATAAACTCAACATATTCCACCTTTACAGCAATGTGACACATTTGTTGCAGGCCATCTAAAAGAAGGCAGTACTACAAGTCACAGAGATCAGAATGGTTTCCTGTTTAAAGCACACACCTCTAATTTCCCTAATTTCTTTTTTTTTTTTTAGTTGACTCAGTTGAAACAATAACTTTTGGAACTTACTGTAACATTTAGCACATCTTTCAAGGGTGCAAGTAGATAGAGATTGGTGACTGCAGTGATAATTACACTTGCCAGGAAGTGATGAATCATTTCATACAATTTTTCTGGTCTTATTTTAAAACTAAGAACTTGGCACTTTTCCTTTTTTTATTTTGGCACATGCCCAAAAAGCTGCAGCATTTTTTTCCAGACCAAGGGTTAAAACAGACACACAGAAAGATGAGACTCTGCTTAAACTGCCAGACTGTTAAACTTTCCACAGTGGTGTGGGGAGAAAAAATAAAACACTAGAAAAAAAACTGCTGAACAAGAACTGTGAGGAGCTTTAAGCTCTAAGTTATGATGAGAAATCTGCAGAAACCCAGATACATGTAAATGGACCTAAGAAGAGGTAAGAAGACAACAGGTTGCATTTGTTTCTTGTGACAAATGGATACTTCAGTGAAATAATTAGTGTTATGTTCATTATCCAAGCAGAATCTCATAATGGTGGAATTTATTAGCACCACATATTGAGGCAAGACTATCATTAAAAGCCTCATTACAGTCCATTAAAAGTTCAGGTCTAGGCACCTTAACACCCTAATTACTTTCTAGAAGTTCAAACGTCGTTTCTCTATTTTGTCAGAGATTTCATCAACATCAGTCACTCCCAGGCATAGTTCCTTATGTCTTGCACACAACTATGCTCTTCAATGAGGTAGACCAAGAGAAGAAGGTGTAGAAACTTTGATTTAGAACAGTTCAATAGAAGCAAAGGAGCATTTTCTATTTAATTCAATTGCATTAATAGACAAAATCAGCGCTGTCTTTAAAAAGGAATAAGATATAAGAAATGCTTTCATTTCCATGCTTTTTCTGAAAGCCTTTGAGACTGAGGATCACATGAACACTGAGAGATGCCTAGGGAACATTGGTTTTAAACATTTTCACATTCGTGTTCTGCAACCGCCACTGAAAAGAAGCTCTCTGAAAGACTTAAAAGTAGTAGGCAGCATTGCTTGATTTATCCATGCAGCAGTCTAACAAGAGATTAGAAATTTCAATCATCTGCTCCTGACCCTGACACAAAAACCCCCCACAAAATGACAATAAACTTCTTTTAAAAGAAGTATCTGCTTGAGGTAGATAAATAAAACACTAAATAAAATGAGTACTGGCAGCATATGAATTCATCAAACACCTTGCACTTAAGTTCAGGGTTTGGTTTTCTTTTCTGATTATCAGTATTCTGCATTTCATCAGGTGTGTCAGACTGACTCACGGGGAGAAGCACCACTAACAGAGCAGCCTATCAGCTACACCAGCAGCCTGGAACCTAAACAGCCCGGAGAAGAGAGCCCAAGACACTCTGAATCTTTTACATGCTGTCCCTATACATAATAATAACGTGTACTTTCACAGGAGCTTATTGATCATGCTGGTTTTGGGGGTGTTTTTTGCTACAAAATATCTTTCTGTGCTGGTCTAGATTAACAATACCTACTTTAACTGTGGAGATTGCATCACTCTACTTCTGAAAGAATTTGGAAAACTCACAGAAAAAAATATCAAAACAAATATAAATACTATGTTTTTAATAAATTATAATTTTCCAAAAGAGTGGATGAGTCCAGCCCCTCTGATACATTTTTAGCAGGGGTATGCAGTAATGTTACCTCTAAAGACTATTCTTACTCTTTTCTTTAATAAAAGGAAGTATTCAATTACTCAGTTGTTTCTGAGGGCAAATTGGTGTTCGTGACTTGAACTGATATTGGTGCAAATAGCCAACCCTTGCATACCAAAATTCTTGAAAGCATTCAAGCTCATCTAAGTAAGAATATGGGAAAGAGTATCAGTCAGATTTGACGAGTATTTGGAAGGAAAAAATATCACTATCAGTAAGAGGAATTTTCACAGATTACATATATATATGTTTAACATAGGTGACTATGAAAAATAAAAGCTATTTATTCTACTTTATCAGCCAAAAGTATAGTTACATAAGAATCAGCAAAAAGGAGGTAATAACTTTCTGTGATCCATGAAGGCAGCATGCTTATCATGACATTTACACCTACTCAGATGTTCATCTGGGAAAGTCATATTGACAGCTTAGTGCTTGAAGCCATCATTGTTCACAGACACATACAATTAATAGCTAGACAGTAATGAGATGTAAGTCTACGTGAGTATGCAGAGGGTGGAAGGTTGTGGTGCACCCACATATAACCACTACAAAAACTCCCTACTGCAAAGACTGTCTTTATGAGCAGATCAGGAAACATCAGACTAAAACACCATTTTTGTGAACCCTACAGATTTACTTTCCAAGTCTGGCCACTATCCAGAATCTTTTGTTTGGAGACTGGAGCAAAGAGCATAAGGAGAGGTTTCAGAACTTGCTCCCCCTGCATATCATCATCCTTAACAAGACAGCACTCCCACGCTTGGTGAACTTGGTCAGGTGCCATTAGAATAAATCACCTGAACTAATCAATAATTGTTTCCCTTACTGACTTCCAGATTAACTAATTCAGTAACACATAAGTAAAAGATTCATGAACTTTCCAACCTTGAAACTATTTACAATCTGGTAAGAAGTATACAGAACTTAACATTTTTTGAAGCAATAGGCAGAAACGAATGCACAGGAAGTTCCACCTAAACATGAGGAAGAATTTCTTTACTGTGTAGTTGACCAAGCACTGGAACAGACCATCCAGAGGTTGTGGAGTCTCTCTCACTGAAGATACTCAAGAAACATCTGGATGCAATCCAGTGCCATGTGCTCTAGAGGCCCTGCTTGAGGAGGGCCCCTAGAGCATGGCCAGATGACCACACTCCCTGTGGTCCCTTCCAATCTCACCTATTCCACAATTTTGTGATAATGAATTTCAGCAGACAGTAACAAGAATATGAAACAATGACCTAATTTTACCAGGTAACTGCAACTAAACATAAGTTCATTGATTTGCAACCTAATCATCTGCAGTAAAACAAAAAATCCTTCTCAGAGTTTTTAAGTATATTTTTTAGAAGCTGATTAAAAAAATGAAGGGAAAATCTAGCTTTTGGGTCTAGTTTGAGTGAGAAGCACTTTAACTATCAAGAGCAGCCTTACGTATCACAATCCTTAACACGAATGGATGAATGATGAGAGAAAGTTTATTGGTACCATTTGGTCTGTTTTGTTAGAACAAACTCATTTGGTAAGGAGCCACGAGAACCTGCAGTCATGTCAGGATTTCACATTGCATTGAAGTGACCAAACACAGAATGTAGCATCCATCTTTCAGTAAAAAGAGAGGGGGATGACAACCTGCTCCATCAACACTGACATCATCTGTCTTTAAGACTAATTTTTCAAACATCAACAGGAAAAGAATTTAAAAACAAAAACAAGTGCATAAGCTTGCAGGAAAGTGGTTTCGTGAAAGGAAAAAAAACCACTGTCTTTCTCTGCTGCTTTCTCTTTGTGAGTCATACTCTGGGAGTGGTACCAGAATGGCTTGTTGTCCTATTTCTATGGAAAAAATCTTTGAGCAAGTTCATTCTTGATTAAGTTAGCATGGTGCCAAGCAAATACAAAACACTGCATCTTTGATTCTGTGTTTTCTGTTGTTCCGATTGCACTGGGGGAGGGAAGCAAACCCTCGGTTTTGTTAACAGTGCTTCAGCACTGGCTTTGCCTGAACAGTACTGGCATAACATTTTCATGTGTTTTTCAGCTTCACTGAGGGAAAATCTTTTTGATACAATTTAGGAATTTCGTTTCTCAGTACACCAGTTATGGTTGTGGATTAATACTTACACCTCAGCTCGGGGAGTTCATTCCTACTCCATGCCACATCCATTAAACTGTGCAAATAAGGCAGGCCCTTGAAATTACATGGATTCCTACAAATAATTTGGATTAAAGGTAACTCTTCTTTCCAAAAAAGATTGAGGAAGTAAGTGAGAAGAAAATAGCTTGACTATTGAAGAAAACACATGTCATTGAATTCAAACCTGTGAACTGAAGCTGCCACAGATAAGTGGGATAATTTCTGGTATTAATTTTTCCCACAGTATAAATGTGACTTTTTTAAGATTACTTAATCTTTCAGGAAAATGTTAAAGTGAACAGAAAAAAGCTACTGTCCATTGAAGTAAAAAGGCCTGAACAGAAGTGTTGCGATTGAATAATCACTTCACCATAATTGGTAGTGTATTTTTCCCAGATAACACCTTTCCTCATTAGTTGCAATTACCTATGTAGGCCTTGATGCCTTGTGGATAATGAAATTTAAATTAAAAATAGTAGCCTACATTTGCTTATTAGTAGTCTACTTTTGGTCATGTGACAGTTTACTGGGTAAAACATCTCTTTTACATATGTAACTGCTGAGCTTAAATCTTTGCACATAAAGAAATGGCAGCTTCTACTCACAATGTTAGGCTTTCAGTGTTAATTATGAAGGGAAGAATGGGGAAACTGAAATATTTGTGATGGGAATAGACATTTTGTAACAGGATAATAATGCAAAAGAAAAGAGTTCTTTCAATAGGGAAGGCTGTATTTAATCATGAAGTGAAGCAACAAAGGCTTTTGTGCTTCTGACACTTTCCTCTGAGGCAACTCAACAGAGAAAAAACAAAACTTTTAACTTTCATTAAACACTTCTAGAAGTGATGAGTGCATACTGAGAAGCCTTCAGCCACCCATAAAAACACAAGTACGTTTAAGACATCATCACTTAATGTGGTAGATACTTCCACTATCATACCAAATACTGTCCAATTTTGTGCCTGTCATGCTAACTGAATGCTGCACTAGAAAGGAATGCAATGTAATTATTTGGTTTGAGCAGGGCAGATATTAGATAAAACTGCCCCCGCCCTTTTCCCCTGTTCACATTCCCCAAATCACTACAAGAAAAACTGCCAAAATAAAATTTTAGATGATGCTGTGCAACTGGCTTTTTCTTTCAAGGTCTAACTCCCCTCATCTGCAAAGCTTCACAGTTGCATTAAACATGGTGAGATCTATTTGCAATAATCATAGCACAAATTACAATCTGCTGATTTTATTGTTAAAAATAAATTTAATGACAAACTGGGATACAATTGAATGCATGTGAGCTGAGGAGCCCATCCTTAATTTGTCTAGCTGCAAAAACATAGCTCATTAGCGAGAGTGGTAAAAATCCAAAATCAGAGCAATAAATAGCAAATTCAGTGCAATCTGCTTCTGTGTTACTACTATAGCTGCAGCCAAGTGATAGACAAAGGGAGGTAAACATGTTTCTTTCCCTTGGGAGAGGGGGGAAATAAAGGAGGAAAAAAAAGGTAATTCAGGAATCGTTCTATCAGGTGATTTGTTCACTTAGCAATTAAGAAAATAAGAATCATATCCAGTAAGAATTAACTCTGAAAACTATAACATGAAAACTATAACAGTGACATAGCCCAGTGTACATAAAAAGGAATTACCAATAAACCTTAGCCAAATTCCACTGCATCCATGAAATACTGTGCTCTTTTGTCACAATAAAGTAAATCTGTTTTGAGGTCTCATTTATTGTGTTGTAACTCAATAATGTCCAATTTTGCTGGTTTAAGTGAGACCAGAACAAGGCTAATTTTATTTGATTATTGACTGGATTGAGAAATCACAGGCTGAAGTTCTGCGGTCTATGCTCTATAGGCACAACTTCAACATTATTATCTCAATAAGTCCTCAAAAACTACTACATATATTTTATGTTCTTCATTCAAAAACCACAAACTTTTTCCATGCTGTTCATTTCAGAAAAATCCATAGTAAAACAGATATTGTACCTGAAGGAAAAAATTGATTGTTACATCTTGGCATTTTCTTGTATCTCTGAACTGCAGTCTTGTAAATCTAAAAGATTTTCAGATTGAACCACAAAGCCCCAGTACAGCCAGGAACCGGAGTGCATTTAAATATTATTAGATCATAATGGACTGAATAAAAGCAGATGACTGAGCAAATAGAGCCATAGCTGTGCCATGAAGTACTTCTTGCTGAGATTTAGAATTACATTATGCAGCAGCCCTTTCGTGAAAATCATCAACTAATTTTCAGAACTGAAGCATCATATGTAGATTTTTGTAAACATGCCCATATAGAAAGCTTGAATTTATCCCATACATGTGGTACAGTAAAGCATGGTTGCCAGCTAAAGACAGATTTAATATAGCTTGTACAATGTAGAAAAATTTCAATTCCATGCCAGAAGTATCATCATAGTGATAATCATTGTCAAATGATAAGAATGCATTTTGGTGTGAGAAATCACATCTGTTGTCACTTTACATTGCTGTTATAGAGCTTTACACAGTATTTTTTGAGTCTATTTCAATTCAGTCACCATATGTAAAGCTGCAATAGTTTTTTTATTACTGGGGATGAAAAGAATACAGATAATCTCTAAACCCACTATGAATTCTATCTTTTCCTGAGATTCTTCCCCTTGAAATCTTCCTCTATCGAAGCTGATGTAAAAATTGAAGCATGAAGTCTCATGCTATTCCCTTGATCATTCACCCTAAAAATGCATTTGAGCTTGCATTTTATATATAAACATTGAAAAGTATTTAAAAATCAAATTCTACTAATAACTACGTTTTCCCAAATAGTAACACGATTCAAGAATTCTGCAGCTTCTGAGTCCTCTCGTAAATGAAGATGATTTTAGCTTTGAACTGATAATGAAAATATTCTGAACTTCTAAACTTAAAAGTCTTAGGTAATTATAAAAAAGTCTTAGGAAATTATATACCTTCATTAACTCATTCTCCACTCTACATTTTGCTTTGAACTTCTACTGGAACATAAGAATATTTTTAGCTTACAAACACGGCATTTTGGATGTAGCTCTTTGTCTTACAGAAAAGAAGATGAGCACAGTATTACAAGGCTAAATATGACCTCATACTAAGACAAGGTTGACTCCTGTATCCAGAATTTATCTGGCCAAAGCTGACTGTAAGTCAAGACAGAAAAATAGATGACAGAGATGGCTCCATATGGTTTATGTCCACCTGAGCCAACTATTGTTTCAGGAATTTATAATACTAAAATCTTAGGGCATGTTTGTTCTTGTTAAAGGATTAAATCAAAGTAAGATTTTTCTTTAAGAACTCCAGTGCCATACTTATTTTTTCTTTTTATATTATATCAGTACACATATTGACCAAGTTGTATTACACCTATCACAATTTTGTCTTCTAAAAGGCTCTACATGTTTAAATGCAAACTTTGGTTTGGGCTCTAACAATGATGGAAGCAACTCAAAGTTTGGATTGAGCTATAAATTCTCACAAATCCCTCAGAATCTTTTGGGATGCTCATATACTGTGTTTACCTTGTATCTAGCTCTAAATACAGACTTGCAGCTTTTGTACAATCATATGTAAACCATTTTGTCCCTATCTGCTATGAAGGAAAACCATTTTTCTTCTAGAAAATGTTCACTTTCACACAGTATATGAAGCACATTCAGTACATCAGTGGTGAAGGAAAAGGGAAAGGTTTGGTATATTAAACTAGAATTAAGGATCATAAGGCCTAGGCCCCAACTGTTCATGAGTTGTCCATTTGGAATTCTTGGAAACATAATTTCTCTTTCATGGAAACATATTACCGATTTTTTATTTCTTACCAAGAAGTCTGCAGGTATGCATCAAGCTTTTTTTAATTACAAAGCCAGGAATACGATTACCCAGATAGGTTTATAAATGTATGGAAACAAAATGTTTTAACACTTTCATGCCTAGTTACTTCTATTACCACATATTTAAATGTTTCTGGAACAGTAGGGATTTTCTATCAATCAAGTGGAGAGGGAATCTCATGTTGTTGTGTAGCTCACACATAGCAGAAAATGGCTAACTTGAACTACCCAAGAAAATAACTAAAAATAGAATTAAATATTTCTCTCTTGAAGGCAAAGCTTTCTCACAATTATTGCTAAATGATTTACATGTGTATGCTATTATCATTCTTCATTTTGACATGTCTTTGATAAATGTTTTAATATTTTAGAGAAAAAAGCAGTATTAAATCAATCTGCTCAGAAAAGAACTTCAAAATCAAAAGGTCGAAATAAACCAAATTTTCTATTTACCACATTTTAAGTTAAGGACAAAATTTACACGAATCAGATGCAGTAGAAATGAGCTTATTTTGAAGATTATAATTTTTTTTGCTCTTTTACATGTAGACACATCACTCTAATACTGTATATAATTCAATGATTCACAGTATTTCTTCCAAAGGTAAGTGTACTATTTCACTCAATAAATCAAGGTAGTTAGTCAGTTTTGAGGAGTCTTCAGGACAGAAACATCAAGGAAGGACTCAACACTTTCCAGCAGAGTATAATAATGTGCCATATATATAATATGCGTTAAAGGCACAAAATACATGCATTGCATTAAGAGAAGGAGACAAATTTCAAATACTCACAGGTAAATTAATTTGAAGTCTCGCTTTTGCTCCAATTATTTAGAAGGAAGACCCATAACGCCTGTTCAAGGAAGAAACAATACTAAAATACTAAAGTGAATACTAAATCCTTCCTTGTCACAGCAGAATATGCCAGGGAAAAGGTTACCTCTGTCTTACTGCCATTGACTGTTACAGATTTATCCCATAAACTTGGTCTGTAACTTTAACAGAATTATGGCTGGTGAGCATGTCTTGGTAGCTATTGAGACATAGAACATTCTCTGATACTTCAGCAGTTTTCTGTGAAAGAGAAACATCCAATTTTCAATTAGCTATAAAATCCAAGGTCTTTCTAGTTAAGTTGAAAATGAGTAAATCAGAGTTGGTCAGTAATTTTATAATTCAACTTCTTCAATGGAAAATTTCAGATTTCATGCACAACTTGCTTTGCTTATAAAATTATATCAGATATTTCCTGACAATAGGTAGCTATTCCTCTGGATTTCTCAGAGCTCAGGTCATCCTTGGCAGCACAGGGACTAGGACAAGCAGCTTTCAAATAATCAGGTTGCTGTCACTACAGTTTAAAGGTTTGGAAGCTGGAAAGTCACAAAGAGATACTCAAAGCTCTTAAAAGACATTTCAGAACACTCATTCTTCTGAGCTTTTAATCTTGGTGGCCTTTTCCAATTTTTTTAATGTATCCATCCTTCAGAGCAGGAATTCTGCATTCCAGCCAACCCTAATGGAAAGTGATCTCAATGATGTAATGCTTTTTGCAACGCAGCTGCCTGTGCATCAGAAAATCACACACTGAAGATACAAAGGAATTGTCAAAAAGGGAGAACAATTTGCAGCTCCAGCTGAGCCTGGTATGTTTGGCATTTCTGCCAAACAAGTGTCTGAGTTATCTTAAGTGAATGCATTTGAGATTAGGAAATAAAGTGATATAAATACAAAATCTTCAATTTAGAAGAAAAATACTCAAACCTTCATCAAGCCTTTAGCAAAATGGCAAAAGAAAGCTACAGAATTACACTAAGAGGTGTCCAAGGTATTGTAAAATAAAAACAAAACAAAAAAAAAGTATTCAAAACTGAAAAAATAAACTATTCAAAACACAGGAAATAAAAATACAACATACAGAACTGCAGGTAAACATGATGTTAGATGTTAATTCTTCAATAAATTCTGCAGACAACACAGAAGAAAAAAATCTTAATTTCCAATTTCTCAGGCAGAACACTTCTGTATTGTAGAAGAACTGAAGAAAGAAGTTAATTCTACCCAGCAGTTTGTTCTTTACTTTCTGGCATAAGTTACACTAACAGTGAACCATTCAAATGTAGCTGCCTTCAAACACCATTTAACAGAGAAATTCACAACAATTAAATGTCTCCATAATATTTATGGAGTCTACTTGTTTTCCTGGGGCGCCAAAAGTCTGGAGAATGGTTGGGTCAAACAAACTGTAGCCAATGTCAAACAATAGATAATGGAGCACTTGTACAGACAAACATCTTCCTTGAGATCACTCCTAGTTAAATAACACTGCTTCAAATAATATCTGCATTATGCTCGGAGGGTTGAACGGCTGGAATTCAACCATCTCTAATTCTGAAAAACTTATTAAATACATAGCAACAAAATCATACAAAAATGTTAAATGATAATGATTATGAACGTGAGATCAGCGAAGAAGACAAGAAAAAGCACTTTAATTTTAACGTTGGAGAGATATTTATAGAACTGCTAATCCTGAAACAAGCAAAGCTTTAATATCCATGTTATTTTAATGTTTTCCAGCACATGATACCTACCTCAAGGTATACCAGCTTTTCTAGAACATCTAAAATCAGACATATTTGCATAAATTGTCAAAGAGACATGAAATTTAGGAATGCTTTTTGTCATTTCACAACACTGACTCAAATGAACATACTTCTCTTACTCATTCAAAATAAACCATACCAAATCTCATTACAGTCCAGCTTCATGTACAGACCAGGAACAGCACAATAGCAGCTAATGAGTACTCATTCTCAGAGCATTCACCTCAAGAATAAAAAAAATTTAATAAAGCACTTTTCAGCCTTTTTTTCTTTTTTTTTTTTTTTTTTTAATTTGCAGATCCACGAGATATTGCCAGTGGTGGCAAAGGGCTTTATAGAGCCAAGGCAAACAATAGGCTCAGGGGAGGTTTAGAATACAGTTCTGTAACTGCTGGTTATAGATTACCCAGCAGTACTTCACTGATTCAGCTGAGGTGCAAATAAATGATTACAATTGTCCTGAATTAGCCCAAGCACACAACACGGATGTTTAAACCAGCCTTCTTTCAGGCCAGCTATTTGTAGCACAGATGTTATCTGTGCATAACAACTCTGGAGTGACATGGGCAGCACTTAATCTTCATAAAACCTGCTAGTTCAAAGTTAGCCTTTCGAAAACACCAAAACAAAACTGAACCGTCAGAAGAAGTCCATGTTCTGTCATCTTTTGATATAATACCAGGTATCCTAGCATTAGATTTACAATACCATAGAATCAAGGACTTGAAACATAACAGGTGCAAGACCATGATTGTTTTCTTAGAGAGCTGCTCAGTTAGGACCATCTCCTTTACCTTCAGGTAGTCCCCACCCTCAGACATCTCTCTCCGTTGTAAGGATTCAACTAAGTATGAGAACACAGAGGGAATCCAACCTAGGAACCAATAAAGTTTATAGTAAGGGTAAAAAAAAAAAGAAGTTATTGCTGTTTTTACCACAAAAGAAATCCCTGGGTGGTATCAAAACCAGTTACACTAGAACAGCTAAAAAAGACCATGGAGGCAGCAATCACAGTTGTGAAGCAAGAATGTATCGTGGGAGACAACTTAATCCGCAGTACATGTGGAAAATGGTCATTTTAGGGATAAAACATCTGACAAACTCATTCTACTCACAGAAAACCAACCACTTTTGAACTCACATTTCTAGCAAAATCCACAGGAAAAAATATTGTATCATGTTATCAGCCTTTGACTTCACAAATGAAATTACATATGCTGGCCAACAGTCAGAATCACACAAGCACACTTCTTTAAAATCACTCTTCCTTGCATATATGTATTCAGGAAAAGTGTGTCTATGCTGTGAGCAGCTGCAGCCTCTAACAGAAACGGAATGTAGTTCTTTACAAGTCTAAGCAGTTTTTTAAAAGAAAAGAGAGGTCGGGGAGAAGGCTGGTTTCTTCAGTCTGGCAGCACTGCCTGACTAATTGCAAAGCTTTATGGACTGTGAAAACTGAGTCACTTCATTGTCAGCTGTAACTTTATAAGTGGTGTACTCAATTTCTCTTTAGCTTGCCTTAACCACAGCAGAGTGCAATTGTCTCTCCATAACTGCTCAGTTTTCCCCATCTCCCTAGTAAAATGAAAGGACTTATTTGTATTAAGTTCTGACTGCCTTTATAGATCCTCTTTATGAAGCCTTGTTTTAAAAGTTCCACAAATTGCATTGGTGACCTCAAGTATGTCATGAAATTGTATGGGAAGGCAGTAAAAGAAAAACACAACACCAAAAGCCTGCTATTGTCAGAGAAGGAGTAAAGAACCCCATCACTGCGCAGTCTATGGGTCAAGCTTAGCCCGTTCGGTTAGTTAGTTACTTTCTTTCCTTTTGGAAGCCTTTGAATGTCTGGAGGGGGGTTTTGACAAAAATCAGCCTTTCATGTTAGATACAACACAGCAGTACTGGAGGACTCACTGCCTTAACAGACCTTATACCTTGTTTGCAGTCTTGTTTGTCAAATAGTCTCCAGTAAATGGCAGCAGAAATAGTTGCAACCATCTTGTTCTAGCCCTCCTCCAGAGATTAAACCAGGAGTGAGCCAGATGAGATGGAAAAAACAAACAAAATGGAACAGTACAAGATGGGTTCACTCCTAAATGATTATTTTGACATTTTACAGGAAAAATTCTGTCAGGCACAATTTTGATAAACCTGAGGTTATGTTTCTCTTTCAGATGTATGAAGTGAATGCCTATTTTTATTATAACTTCCACTGGTAACTATGTAATTTCAGTATTTAGGCATTTGCATTTTTCTAACTCTATATAATTAGCAAGACAAAAGGCCTTTTTTTCTCCTATGCAGATATTTTGACTCCATTCTGTTGTGGAGGTGGAGCAGAACCTGGAAGTTCCATGTGGGAGGGCCATATGAACTCTGAGGTTTTGACCCATAGCTCTGAGAAACTGTGGGAGGCTTCAATGCACAGCAGCTAAATTAGAGAATGAAGTTTTAGAAGAAATGTTTATAATAATTGGTCAGCAATCAAGGACCCCTGCACAAGGAGTTGGCAGGAGTTCAAAATAAGAGGAAAGTAATTATTTGTGTAGTCAATTATATACAATTTCTTTCTAAGCAGAGATCTGAATAGAACAATTATAAGGTGAATAGCTACAGAAAGTCTCTTTCAGGAAATTTTAGAAGTAATGGATGGAGCATAAGTAGAGTCAGATGTCTATGCTAAAAAAAATACAGAATATAGAAATTTAATTGCCGTTTAGTAGTCGGCTTCATAAAATTTTATCTTTAATCTCCTTTCCATTGTCCTTAGATATAATACTTAATTTTAATTGGACACATATGTGAGGGATGTATGAACATGTTCATTTAAAGCTCAAATGGGGAATCTTGGTATTTTATTGTATTATTCAGGGACCGAGACACCTGGAAACACACTGCTACTGTTCTTGCTGGTATCATAGACAAATTATGGTTTGTGCACCAATCCTTCAATTTGCAGGCATTTCTAGTACAGTTTTCTATAAGCACAGCAATTCACCTACCCACAGCAAATTGGAAGATCAGCATTTATTCTAATCCATCAACAGCATGGATACGTGCCAGAAATTGCAAGAAAAAATTAGTATGAACCTGAAAATTAATTATATGCCTATGATCTATATGATAATAATAGAAATACTTTTCTAGCAATAAAATAATATGACTGAATAAAAAAGTTCTTTAAATTGCTAATGTTAATTAGCTAAAAACTAGACTTATTGAAATTTTGAAACGTGTCATACTTATATGTTTAATTAGATACATATTTATAAGCTACAAAGCTATAATTTTAAATTGTTTACCTGACTACTCAGGTGCAGAAACAGACTTTGGTTTCAAAAGCAAAAGAAGGTGTTCACAATTTATAATGAAACTATTCTTACTGTAATTATAGCACTAATGAGATGCATATCAATCAATAGGTAAATCATCACATACTTTCCATTTTCTGTTCAGAGCATTTCTGAAATCAACTTTAATTTTACTTTAAGTCCCCTTAGAAATACCTGTCATTATTATTTTTAAGAGCTTATGACTTCATAGTAAAGTTTTCATATTACAATAAAGTAAGAACAGGCAACATTACAAGTAAAAACTACTTAAAGCATATAGCCATTTGTTCCTGATGTAGTTAGCAGTAAGTGACAATCTTACTACTTTTTACCATAAGTATCCACCTGTAATTCTATCTCTTCTCCTCTTTTTCTTTGTTCAGTACTCACAAATTTATAAATCTTTATACTATGATATGTTCTGTTTTGATAATCTCTTCAATTACGCCTCACTGAACTACCATAGTTGAGGCAAATAGACCATAAAAACAAGGGCAATAAGCAAACGTTAAATGCAGTATAAAATAAAATCTAAACAAGTGACTCAGAAAAACAGAGGAAAGACCTCTGTCGTATCTGGTTCTGGAAACTGTTTGATCACTCTTCCACCAGTATCCATGGACCTAGTGATTGTTCTCTAAATAAAATTACCCACTCTAGTTTGTTTTAGACCTAACTAGGCTGCCAATCTGAATCCTATTTAATGCCTTTAAAAGAATTCTATCTTTTGATCATTCAGCATATTCACAGGAAGCCATTTTTCTACTTTCTTTGACATCAAGCCAAATTTGCCCAAATCAGTGACTGAGGCCCCTTTTGGTTTCCACAAAGTGTGTATGCATGCAATTTGTCACTGCAGTATTGCAGGATCAACAAATTGGGTGCACATGTCAGTCCCTTATAGTGCCTAAGACAGTTTAGACTCTCCTTGCCACAGAAATCAGGGTCTCATGTTGAATGTGGAGGAAAAGAAAGGGAAGAAGGCAAGGAAAGAAGTTTATGACTGTTTTCCAAATCCCTTTTGCTGTACAAGTTAGCCCAAATTAGTATTTAACCAGTGATGGCAATAACATGTTCTCATTTTAAAGCAGTAACAATTTCATAAATAGTGTATACTAACCACATGTGAATTTCAAGTCCCCAGGTTCCCGGAACCTTGGACTTTTCCCATTCAGACATTTTTCTGGCCAACTAGAAACAGTTCTAGCAAATACAGATATTTACAAAAATTAAGTTATTTACTCACAAATTAATTAATATTTACTCACAAATTAAATTAAGTTATTTACTCACAAAGCTCAGAAAGGGGACCTACCCCTAATACTAAGTCCAGCAGTGATGAGGATAGTAGAAGCTACTTTCAAAGGTGTCTAAGAGTTCTACTTGCAAAATAAAATAAGATGGTGCGGGGGGATGTCTGGCTGTTCTGGGTCGACATTGAGTGAAGTGGCAAAAAGACAAAATAGACCTTAAACAGACAGCACATGATTTCACACAGGAGGAACAATGCAGATTTCAGTCTACTTGCAGATTAAGGAGAATACCAAACACTGCAAGGCCAGTAAGCATAAAGACCTCTGCTTTAAACCTGGTTCTCTGCACTCCAAATCAAAATGCTTTTTAAAAGCTGCTTTTCGTTCTGAGCTCCCTACCATGCTCTGTCAACAGTGGAAGAAAAACTCTCCTAGGCAGCAAATCATCTGGATCTATTGAGACCATAATACATTTAAGCTGGAGACTTATTTACTGTCTAAAGCAAGATTCCACCCAATAGAGAATGAAAGGCTGTGGGAGAAAGGGTGCAATTGGTGGCATTTAAACAGGCTGAGAAGGAGCCCCTTGGCAGGGATGTGACAAGGTGGTTTTTGAAGTGTTAGGTATCCAACACTCCTCTTTGGTCAGGCAGCTGGAATTCCTGCAGTGGCTTGAATGGCTTTTGTTTTTCTTCTGCATAACAGAGAATTATAAAAGCCACACTACTATATGAGTTATTTAGCTGTTCCTTGTTATTTGTTTTTGCTTTCACCATGAACTACAAAACATTAGAAACTTGCAGTCTGCATACTCAAAATATCTTAATTCAAAAACCAGAAGCTACAGTCAAGACAGAAATTTACATGACTCATTTTCACACATCTTGTTTCACTGAGCTTCTGTTTTATACGTTCAAGCATCAATAAAATCAGCACCAATGCTAAGGATCAAGTTATGAAATTCAAATTGATATCCTCTCTGCCAGAAAATGTCCTTGGTTGCAGCACTGCTGCAATTCCAGTGGAAGGAAAACAGAGTGGGATTTTTACTTGCCATACAGACGTAAGAGCTTGGCTATAAAGCACCATAAACCAAATAAGAGTTATATATCATTTTAATTTTATTCCAAACATCCCAGCCTTTATTGCAACACTTAGGTTAGCAAGATCTATGAAAGCCTATGGAACAGAAAACCTATAAAAAGGCCCTTTTATTCAAGCTTCCACAGTAGACAGCTTTTCTTATTGGGCATCCAAATAAGGATTTTCATTTAGCTTTAAGTGCATTCAACCAACATATCTTCTAGAATAGTCTCTACTTCACAACGATAAATGAAAAAAAAACCAACAAGCCAACAACAAAAATACCCCAAGACATGCAAGGTTAAATAGACTTCTGCTGCCAATTTCATAAATAAAAGTCTATTATAAAAAAAGATAAAACACTAACAGAAAATTAAAGCTAATTTTAAGTAAGAGTCTACTGTACAGCCTCTGAACACTCTTCAGATAGTTACCTAAGTGGAATCCAGCATTATTCCAGAAACGATGACCTGCATGCAAGAAGATAATCAGCACTCTTGACTGGCAAAATACTGTAGAACTGTTGAAATGACATGAAAATTGGTAGGTCTGAGGACTCTATCAGCAAGAACAGATTCAGCTTCATAATTCAAACAACGAAGTCTTGACTTCAGTGTAAATATACTACTGCACACTACTTTAAAACTCCATAATTTGGCATCATACATAGTTGCATTAACAGCTCCCCTCTCTAAGACGAAACAATTCTCCTGTTTATAAAAGAATTCTTCCCAAATCAGACTATCTGGCAGTCCCACTTATTTGTCCCTCTTCCCTGCCACACAGAAGCATGCTTCTACTTTGATATCTGCTCATCAACAAAATGAATCCTTTTCCTTAGTGATTGATGCTTATACTAAAAAGTGAGCCCTGATACCTACTCTGAAAATTTCCCCATACAATGTTCATAATATTGACTAGTCAGTGATTTCCAATTGACTAGGAAATAATTAGAAAGAAACCATTGGTAAGTCTGAAAAACAGACAGCTGAGCACATATCTAATAACATAACCTGGGTGTTTTTAAATACGAGTATTTTAGCATCATCTTGTGACAACATTCATGAGGTTGGCACCGATCTGTGAAAGATGCGTGGTTTCCGAACACTTAAGCTCCATTTTATATTGATAGACCACAAACTCCAAATATCATTTTAACTACTCTTAAAGAAGCATGAACTTTATTTCCTGGAGCTCTTTTACTGAGTATCACCAATGTTTAGTTATTTGCATTTGTTTGTTTCATGGTACCATTCCAGAGGCAGCTGAACGGAAATATTTCAGCCCAAGAGTTTAGTGCTAAGAGAACTTACAGAACAATAACAGCAGTTAAGACCCTACACAAATGGAAATCTGCACAAATTGATGGAGGTCTCTGGTAGCAGAAACTCCAAGGGAAAATGTGTGACATCATCAAATAATCAAAATATTTGCTCTGCTGTGGACATTTTGGAGATTTTATGGGGACATTTTTCCGAAGTTCATTATCTTAAACAGAGCCATGACAGGATTCCGAGCCAATATTCAAAAGCAAATCACAGAGAAGTTATGATAAATCCCTGGTCACACCTGAAAAGTGACTTTACAACCAAGCAAGCCAATTTCTCTTTAAAAAAAGCAGATGGTGGAAATCCCCTTCCCCACAGCCCGTTTGAGTCTCTACCCAATGCACAGGGGAAACAGGCAGTACCATAGCCTCCACACATTAAATAACTTGTTTACCTTCAACAGCTGAGGCACTATTTAGCATCTGTGGAACACCTCTAGAAATCCATGATTACATATCTTTCCAGCAAAAATAATAGTGCTATTTCTTTGCTTCAACAAGTGTAACATGTATTTATTTGTAACATCCTGATGTCAGCTTTCAGATCAAAAACCTGGCAAATATTGAAAAGGAGATGTTGACATTTGAGGGGTTTAGGATGCACTAGTCTGACAGAGTTTCTCTCTGACAGGCTGCAGATGTTTATTTACCGACCACTTGCACCAAAAGTCTACATGAAAATTGCATTTGAAAGCAGTGCATTAGTCACAGCAGATACATAGTGGTCCCCTCAAATACTCCTTCAATTAGTTTCTAGCATTATTGAACACCAAAATAATTGACAAAAAACAGACATAGCAGCTTCCTAACAGCTAAGGACCTTTTAATATAGACTTCTTTACCTTCAGTCTTAAAGGCAAAGTATTAATACTTCCTAAAGAATTACAATAATATACTTACCCATACATACCGACAGCAAGAACAAAACAGCTCCAGGAATGCAGATTCTGAAGATAACATTTACAAAATCATATCATAGATATGGAAGTACTAACTCGGAAGGACTTACCTGCATTTCAGTTTGGATAATAACTCTCACTTGCTACACATCTTTTGAATGAGATGACTGAACCTAATAGAGAGTCTGACATTAATCTAAGTACCATCGTAAACCAGAATTACGTACTCTATTGTGGGAGCAAACACTGTGCACAGCTTAAAGATAAAATGTCTAATTAGCAAACGGGAGAGTTAACAAGCAGAAGAAAATTATCTTTCCCAAGGAACAGAACAAAAGCCAAGGAGACAAGCTACTCACATTCCTTTAAGTCGTTGCCACATTTTCTCTGTATGTCCTCCTATTTGGTACTGTACAGAGGCGCTTTCCAGTTCCCGAGTTGTTTCTGTCGCTCGAGCCCCCATCGTTATTGTCCTACAGCAATACAGTTACAGTCAGGCTCAGCAGCAAGTAAAAGCAGTCCTTAGTCCACTAGAAATTTCAGAAGATCCACGCATGTTAGACAGTAGCTGCTGTCATAGCAAAACACATCAGTATTACAACAGCTGAGGGACGATCCTGCCTGAATCGCTATTCACTTTGACAGACAAATCCACTCTTCCCCCCCAAGCACAGAGCAAGTACACACAGCTCCTCTGACCTCACGAGTCTAATCCATACGGGAGAGCCAGCTACTTATACTACTGACTGCTCAAGCTCCTTTCTCATGCACTTTTTCTGCTGTAGGAACACACAGAGAAGCACAAAAGATTCCTTAAAATGGACTATAATTCATTGCCATGCAGGATAAATGTGAATGGCTCTAACAATCCAGAAGGAAAGAAAGGCTGGTTTCTGCTTTGCAGGTTGGAGAAACAGGCTGCAATAGGAAAGCAGATGGTAGATGCCAGTATCAGCCACATCACCCTACAAAAAGAGTGTATGTTCAAATGCCAGAGCTTTCCTCTCTTTAGTTGATCCTGAATTGTTTCTTACTGAATAAATATCTACCAGCCTGTCAACAAAAATATGACTGTACAAATGCTAAGTCGGTAGCAAAGACACGTTTAAATCCCTGCAGAAGAGAAATCAGTGAGCGCTACAGGTTGTTATTGAAGGAATATGCTGTAATGATGACTGTTCACCTTCTCCTAGCAACTCCACACAGTAGGTAACTGTCAATTTAACTGGTGGAAAATGCAGCAGCTGCAAGACAGCCCGCTCTGCAAATCCTCTGGGACAGCAGCATGTGTGTGTAAAATCTGATGCTGAACTGTGTCTGTCTGCCAGCAAAAAACAATTAAGTGCATACAAACAGCAAAAGGGTCGAGGACTAATCAGTACATGCAGCAGATTGCCTGCTCTGCCTTCCAAGTGCAAACTTGAGAACTTATCTGTACAGCCAAAGTCGGGGCTTGGAGAGGGCAAAAGAGGGGGTTTTCTTGCTGCTTGCTCAGTCACAGACTTGGGTTTGCAGAGCGCTTCTCCACTCTGAAAACAGCACCTGTCTTGTCTGGTGAGTAAAAACCTTCATTTCTGAAGCAGCAGCCAAATAATCAAATATACTCCAGACTTGTCTCAGTGATCATGTTTTTTTTCAATCAGACTAAGAGCAATGCAAGAAGCCAGGCAAGAGGACAGTGCCCAGAGAGAGTAAATGTGTCAGCTTTTTCAGCTACTGGTGCCACTGCCAGTTGGGACAAAGAGCTTTGGGTCCACATTGTAAAAGTGAGGATGAGCATCCTCAGATGATGACTGGAAGAAGCCTAACGGTGAGGGAGGACTATTTCAATGTGCATTTAACTAAACAGCTTTATCTGTTTAAATTTTGCAATGAAGTGAGATAATGAACATTCCTGTCTGATGCAATTAGCAGAAATGGATATTACTAAGTAATTACTAAGCACTCAGACTCTCATAGAAAAAGAAAAAAAAAAAAGTGGTTCACAGCTTTGAAATAATCTTAACACTTCAGAATTTCTAAATGAAATTTCTAAATTCTAATGAATTTTCTTTCTCTATGGTACCTTTTATGCACATTATAGAGATAAATTACACCCTATGAGAGTTACAAACCAGTTTGAGTTGCATCTTTTGCACACTGATTTCAGGTGGATAATTAAACAGTACATTTCATTTGCTGTCATGGATTTCAGACATATACAATTTTAAGCTGCTATTAATTCCCAGACTTTCATAGAATTCTCCCTGACTCAGACATTTAAGAGTCAGTCCCATTAAATTCACTAATAATTTCTGAAAAACAGTCACTGGATGAGGGAAATCACTTACAATTTTCAGACGGCATCTGAAGACAAAAAAGAAGAAATAAAAACATGTATTTTCAAAACTGTAAGGCATTTATTTCATCAAAGGCAGCAGTAGTACCTCTGAACCACTTAAAATGTTCCCAACTTTCCACTCCTGTTTTGCATGGAGTCCAACCAAAGTTTTTAAGAAAGAGTATAAATATCCTTCCATGGAATAATTAATAAGAACATCTCACATTAATCTGGGCTCTTCCCTGCCTTTTAACTGCCAAATATCTGAAGCAAAGCAAAGAAATTAAGTATTTATAGAAACCACATAAACCTCCAGGGACAGAGAGGAATTTTAAGGGCCTCAAAGTATTTCCAGCTCTTGTTGTCCAATTCTACAATGAAAAAAAAGTGGTGTTTGCAAGCTGTTCTCTCTCCCTCAGAAGGAATTCAGTAGTTGAAGATACATTGCTTTGATTTACTGGAAAAAAAACTATAATGAGAAGGCAACATCCTTCAGGAAGGAAGAAAGGAAGGAAGGTGCAAACTGCCCAAACAGCATCCCTGTAAACGGAGATACACCTGCTCACATCACCAGAACTCCACAAAGGAAAACTGTAAAACCTCTGCTCCCTGAAGGACCCTGCCACTACAACAAGAGAAATTGTGACAGCAAAAGCACCCAGCATGGCTTAAGCAAAAGACAAACATAGCAGCCTTTCCTCCAAAGGTTTATCCTGACAATTAATACAGCAGACCACCAGAGAAGACACCAAAGGATGAAATTGTTCCTCTGAAAATTAAAGAGCAAAAAACAACAACAACAACAAAACAGATAGATAAGGCATTTGAAAATCAAGAAATTTGCCAGAACGTTTCCTGTAGTTCCATAGGGAGACAGAAACAAACCATCTAAAACAAAAGAACAACTTTTAAGTTATCTGGAAAGCATGAGCAAAAAGCACTCGTAGAAACACTGGGAAAGGAGAGACCTTTCCTCCCTTTAGCTTCTGTGAATAATGCTCAGAGAATGAAGTAGCTGAGCCTACGTCCTTCCTCTGGCTTACTGGAGGGCAGGCACGAGGCTGAGAACAACAGAGCCAAGGCAGTGCCCTCACAGCTCTTGCTGCAAGAGGTGACCCAGGGCCCAAAGGACAGGAGCATGCTGCTGGGACAGAGCAGCCACACGACGCAGCCTGTAGGGAGCAATGAGGGGCCAGCGGAGGAACTACAGCCCACCTGACCTGCCCAGAAACACTGACCTCTGTCCCCGTTGTACAAGCAGTTCAAAAGAAGATAGAGAATGCTAAACCGTGAGCAGCTACTTCAGAAAGCAAGGGCAATCAAGAGGGCTAGTATCTGAAAAGAAAAAATATCCTTCACAATTTTCTTCTTTTCATATTCTGTTCTTGAACCAGTTTTCTGTTCTTGCCCTACCTAACCCATTTGTGTTACAGTCCCAGCAAATTGTTGTTACAGTCCATCTTCCTCCTAAGAAAAAAAAAATCTTTTTTGCCCTTTGTCCACAGTTTTTCTATTATTTTTAGATTTCAGCTTAAAATTTCCATACTAAAGTCAACACACACTTCTATTAGCCCATATGGAGATATATTAAAACAGGAGTAATTAACTTATTCACCCTTAATTATGGTGATAATAAAACTCTCCCAGTAACTCTTAATCCTCAGATAAGAAGCTACACTTAATGAAAATTTAAACTAAGATCCTTTTCTTTCCTCTAGAAGTAATTCACTCCAGTAGTAATATCAATGCAAAGAAATCATTTTAAAATATATGCACCGGTAAAGAAATCAGGATGCATTTAAAATATTGACTACTGACAAACCTTTACAGTTATGATAAAATCACACAATTGCAATGAAAACAACTTACCTTGAAACTGGAAAAATCCTGCAGCTATACCACTTAATTAGCTATAAGAAGAGGAAAGGAATCACACAGGTTTTGATGAGGAGAATAAGAGCTTTATTTTAAAGAGATCATCCTCTGCTCCTGAAGGGAAATTAAATACGTTGTTTTCTTTGAAATTAATCTTCAAAACATCTAATACATGACACATGGAAAATAAGGAAGTATCAAGAGACCTGCAGGGTGACTTGTCAAACTAATACCCATGCCTCCAAATGTGACAACACAAACCTCCCTGCGGTAGAACCGCAGGAGAGTCATGAACCAATTAAGAGATCTGAAAACATAAGGAAAACAAAAAACAAATTCTCAAAAAGATAAGATAAATTTATTGTAATTAGTGACAGCAGGTATTACATTTGCATGCTGTATGTCCTGGCCTTGCTCTACCAAGCACTAACACACATTTAATTTTAAGCAGGTAAAGCATTGCATGTATTTGCTGGATAAATAACAGACTTAAACTACTGAAGAACTGCCTGCCAGTGGACTCAAGTGCTACATAGTGTTTTGTGAACAGAAGTTAAGCTAGCAGAGAGATCACATCACCCAAATTCCACCCCTGCAGAAAAGAAATGGTTTGCTAGCCACTGTTCTCCATGCCTCCTTTTGCCCTCCCCGTTGTCTATTATATTTTCATTTGTGATGTGCAATCCTCTTTTGCACAAGCAGAGTTTGCAGCTTGCTTGCAATGCAAATATCTGAATTATTAATCAATAGGAAGCGCAGCAGAGGAAGAAGAAATATTTGGTCTTATTAAAGTTCATGGACTTTATTTAAATACATAGGTCTCCAGCAATCTGGCAATGGCAAAATATTGATGTTACAATAATCTTGGATTTTCAGATTCTCCACAGAATATATTAACAAAATTAGTACAGTTACATAATTGAGGAATAGCAACTCTAAAAAGTTATGCATATGGTCTACCCAGTGTATTGGCATTGACTCAATTAAGTAGGCAAAAGAGCTGGGATTGATATATTAACAGATGACCTATATAGGGAGAAAAAACAGGGAACATTTTCCTCTTTTTTTTTTTTCTGCACCTGATTTACTGTATTTCAGGCTCGTTTATATAATCACTAAAATACGTATATTCATTTATGGGTCCTTCAAGTACCAACTTTAAGACTAGCAAGGAGAAGAAGAACCTTTTATTTGTTTGCTATGTGCAGGGCCCATCATATCGGTAATGAACCTGGTGTCAGATTTATCAAAGCTTTAAGCCAACTAAAAATGAAAACAAATACACACTAAGGCTTGCAAGCAAATTAGCTAAAAACCTCAAGGCACAAATAGATATTTATTTGCAAACCTACCTATGATACTGCCCCTTACTAGAAGCAACCAGCATCAAAGGTCTGTCACAACTGTGTGAGTGTTCACAGATCAATTCAGTGCTAAGTCAGGTTGATTAAGGTAGATGTCTGAAATCTGCACCCACGCTGGACCTCACTGCAGTCCACAGAATTCAGATGTCCAGGTGCCCTATTAAGCACATGTATCTTTAAGTTCATTTTGAACACGATCTTACACTCTAACACAAGTTAGAATCATGGAATCAGTCACTTAATTTGGGGAATCAAGCAATCTGACAAATTCTAGGAGATGGAGAGTTAGCAAAAAATGACTAATTGCCAAGATATATAATACGTGAGATATGTGTTATGGATAATCTGAACAAAAATAACTGCAGATGAAAGCCTGCTACTGCATCATAAGCAGAAAAGCAGAATAAGATGGTATGTCTTGAGAAGCTGGACAGGGAAAGAGGTTTTAGAACCAAAGTTTGAAAACAGACAGCAGTCAATCAAGAAGAAACATTCGACATTCAAGCATTCAGTAGAAAGCATGTTGCATGTCTGTGAATGAAATGAAGCAAGAGAGTGGTTCAAGGCAGGGTGATTAAACATCATGACCTGCTTTGTAACGCAGACGCTCAGTTGGCCTCTACATCTTTCTCCAGGTATGTTTAAAATGGTCAGCAGAAACTCACTGGTAATTTAAACTAAAAGATAACTGTTTCACACACAGGGAAAAAAACAGATGCAGAACAAGCAAAGAATGGTAGGTACAAAAAAGCTTTGAGACTTTCTTCAGTCCGACTTCCCTTTAAAAGTGACTCTTCTATAATTTTTTAGTATTTAATTGTAGTACTTCAAGAAAGAAAAGATTACTATAGAGAACCATGATAACTAGACTAAATTTTCTGAAAACAGCAATTGCACATACCTCATACAGTGTCAGAGGGCAATCAGCACAGCTGAAGAAAGTAGAGATTACAGATGTTTTTAAGGCTTAGTGTCTTTTAACTTCTTTATTTGGAATGAATTGGCAAACCAGTATTGAAAAGCATCAGTTGAAATTGAGGAGTAACATGAAACAAGCAGTAACTTTTAGGTACTCCATAGGAAACAACTTGGCTACAAAACTAACACACTAATTTTTACAAAGAGAGGAAGCTGATCTAGAACTGCCATCAGCATTGAAGTAAGAGGGATTGAAGTTGCCACAGAGAATCACAAGGATGATGATTTACTTCATAATAATATGAGATTGATACCTGACAATGTCAAAAAGGCAAGACTGCCCCCACAGTGAAGAACAGTTGTAGAATAAATACAGATGTTCCAGACTAGTTGTGCTCCTTTTATCAGAGCCCATTGCCTATTTTATCACATTTCAGATGTATTCAATTAATCCCTTAGGAGGTGTTATACATTTGATAATCATGTACAGAAGAGGAAGTGGTAAGGTAAAAAGTCATTAGAACACAAAAGCTGAGGTTAACTGTGAAAAACTCTGACTGCCAAATAATTGGTATTTGCATATAACTAGAGAAAGAAAGAACATGGAATGCCAAACAATAGGAAATGGGAAATCTAGATATGACAAAGCACTTTCCAGTTTATCTCACTGAACTACATTAGCTATAAAAAAATAACTCATTTGTGGTGGAAAGATGTGTAGATATAGAACAACATGGAGTCACTTCAGTTAATCTTTGTCTAAATGAGGTTTTTTGAACAATCATTTTGAGCTACTCCACAAAGAACACAAGAAAACCATTTCCTTTCACTAAACATTACTTGCACAAGGACCACAGCAACAAGAAAATCTTCCTTGATATTTATAAAATATTATAACAGAGCAGATGGCAGCAGGGAAAAAAAGTCTCTTCATCTCAAACTAAAGAGATAAACTTGGGAATCTACCCTGACTATAACTCTTTTTCTGTACAGAAACTTTTCACTAGTAGCTGTCCCAAGGAGGTGGAATCAAATCATCCCACCCCACACAGGATTCCTTCAAAACCTTAATTCCAGATCTGAGCTTTCGGGACAGAATGTCTCTTTGAGACAAAGCCACATCATAACCCCAAGTGTTGCCTGTACTTTTGGTGCAGCTCTGTACCTGTTGGAATAAGCAGAAAAATACCTCATTCTGAATTAGTCTGTTCAAACCACCACACTTCAGGGCATTACTACAGAATTTGAAATCTAAGGGCAGCTGAAAAGGCCCTTTGTTAACATATTCTGAATTTTAACCTTAATTTCAGCAAGACTTTTTCAACGTTTTGGCTTTTAAACACCTTAAAAGTTGAGTGGAGTATTAAACTGATGGGGAAAACTGGCAGCATGAGAATTTTTTATCCTTTCATTTTGCATGCCAAAAATCTTCCCAGTACCTAAATTACATATTACATACTGGTCCTCAAATTTGGAAAGCATTGATTGGTCCCTGTGGCCTATTTCAAACTGCAATCTGCTTATTATTGCAGTATTAGAAGATAGGTCTATTCCTAAACTCTGATCAACCATTATAGAGTTTAAAATCTGCCTGAATCATTGCTGCATTAGTCACAGAATTTTAGAAACTATGCTTTTCTATAGTTATACAACTACATTTTCAGTGAAAGATTTCATAGAGAAAATCATTTTGCAAAAATATTAGATATATTCAAAAAATTTGAATTGCATTTTGTGAAGTATACTAGTGAATGTAACTGAAGCTAAACAATGCAGTTTCATGAAAAAAATACTGACTTAGGAGATTTTTAGGAGGAAGCCTAAACCTCTCAAGTTACAAAGTGTTCCTTTTCTGTCAACACTACTGGTATTTAAAAATCACATAGTTCAGAGTGAGACTGTCACTGGGACAGTTGCAAGCAGTTTATGAGCCCTCATGACATTTCAAAAGGCAAGTATCTGACACAGTTCTGTTTGGTGACACAGGACCCTGAGCAACAATGCTTTCCAGCACCTCCCAGTTGGGTAAAGTGTTATTCCTTCTCCCATTCAACTGACAAGTAAAGGAGCCCTCCACAAACCCAGCTCTCCACAAACCCTGCTTTCCACTTACAGAAGAGCACGCAGTCAGAGGTAAAAAGGTTACAGTGCCAACTCACTCTCAGGGAAAGTGAGTCCACTTCTGGGGTCAAAATGTAAGCTGCAGCAGAGAACAAAATAAAGCAGGCGAAAAAAATCCCGCTCATGTCCAGTGCTACAATCTTGGTCAAGTGCTGTGCAAATGGTGTGGTCAGAGTAAAATTTCCTCACCATGAACTTTGCTGTGCTACGGCATCTTTCCAAACCAGTTAAAACTTTACCAAGTTATGTGACTAATGAGTTCTGAAGGGAAAAAAAAAGAGCTTTGGGGGCTAGAGAGGCTGATTGCTCAAGAGAGTTGCTAAACCTAGCAGATGTTTACACAAATTTTATGTACACAGGAACGTTTTTTTAATATAACTTTCCCTGTCTCTTAGAAATCTTAATAAAGAAGACCAGAGAAATTAAGCAGTAGTGCTTAATTAACAATTTCTAAGATAGTTTTAATATATACCCACCTTCTCAGTTATCTGAGAACTTTCTACCTGATGTTCTGAATTTCATAACTACCTTGTGTTGGTGTGGGAAGTTACATTAAACCATGAGGCAAACAGAAGAAAAACAGATAAACAAGAAAAAATACAGGCTGTTCAAGTGCTATGACAAGTACACAAGATTAAAAGAGTAGCAGTGCAAGTATAAGAACAGAAGAAGACAAAGATTTCATCTTACACTTGCCTTCAGATGTCAGATCAACATTGTTTCTGCTTTTCTAAGGAGTAAAACAGTATTCATATGTACCACTTCTGAGATCAAAGAGATTAATTACATTAGGAAACCTAACAAATGTTTTCCTTGAATCAGCAACATACTGCTTGATATTTTTCACATCAGGAAGTACCATTATGTCTAATTTTTTTTTACAAAATAATAGCTCAGATCACATAAAGACCTTTGCATAATAGAAAGTCTAGAGAGAGAAAGATGCTCCAGTAGGATAAAGGTTACCTTTGTACTTCCTTATTTCAGCATACACCAGTGGATCCTCACCTATCAATATCCCACAGAAAAAAGGGACTAAAGCTACATAGGTGCAACCTAGCCAACCTAGGTTTCTGCAAGAATGCCAAACCTATTCCCCTTGCCTTATCTGACTAGACTCATCCAAGTTCTCACAGTATTGGGATGTTTATTAGCACTGGTGAAAGAAAAGTGCACACAGAAGTGAAGATCTGATCTGGAAAAGAAGGGGTGGTAAAGATCCCCAAGTATCTTCTGTGGAAGGCATTTAAAAATAATAGAAAAGAGCACTTTACTTTTCCATGTAATGGCTTGTCCTGAGGGTTTCCAAGACCCTAAGCCTCCTAGCACACACTCTGGGAGTGAAGCAGTACTTGCTGTAGAGAGATAAAGGGAAGGAATCCTTTGATTAATTTGGGCATAAGTGAATCCATGAGACTGGAGGCATCCAAAGGTGCTGAAGGAGCCAAACAAGGTCCTTGTGAGGCTGCTCTCTATCATCTATGAAATACTAAGGGAACTGGGGAGCCCATAGTAGAGGCTCAGGGGAGTCGTTATTGCTCCCCAGCTACAGGCACTTAGTCATAGGATAGAGAGGAGATGGAGGCAGATAATACTCAAAGGTACGCGTGTATAAGACAAGAGGAAATAGCTAAGTAGAAACACAAGAAATTCGAGCATTTGGGGGAAGAACTCCCCACTGGAAAATCCACAGAGTAGCTGTGGAATTGCCATCCTAGGAGTGTTCAAGGCTCAGCTAGACACATCCCCAAGTACCTTTAACATGTGTGACTACCAGACCTTCAGAGTTCCCTTCCAGTTAAAACTGGGGCTCTGGGATTCTAGCACACAGCAAAGTATAGCCACCGTGGAGAAAGCTTACTCCAGTAAATTAGGACTTTTCACTTCCAATTACATGAAACTTGAACACTTCACATTGTTTCCAGCGGCAGGATATAGACAATACAATTTACCTCCAGAATTCATTGCTGCAGGATGCAATTGATTTAATTATGTTATTAAGATTTTTAGCAGATTAAGCAAAAAAAAAATAATTATAACCGTTATTAATGTGGCATTGGATACAAATAAAAAGGTTTGCAATTCTAGGGCTGTAGTCAGACCATAAGCAAATCACCAGATATAACAAAAGCAAAATTATCTTGTTACAACAATACAAAATCCTGGCCAGGTATATCTAATACACAATACTATCAGAGACAGAAAATTGAATTATTCAGCCATTTTCCTACAGATTATATACCAGTTTTAATATTAAAGAATTTCAAGAACTATTTTATATACTGGATTTTTCAGGATAAGTAACAGACAATACTGTACATCAGTAATTATTTCTTTACCTTTCCCTTTAGTCATTCCTCCACAATATAAAACAACAACTATGACAGCATGCAAAAGACTGATAAAATATTGAATATTTTACTACTTACAAATTATTGTTGAAACGTGCCTACTAAATCGATGTTTTTGTATGCAGAGTTACTGCAAAATAGATTTAAAATTTAATATTCAACACCCCAAAATATTCAGCCCAAACAAAGGCTGAAAACATTAAAAGGCAAAAGCCTGGAAGAATTATCTGCTTTGTTTTAAAAACACAATTAAAATGAAGAGACGTTAGCAAATTTAATCTGCTATAGCTGACATCATTCCTGGGCATTGATTCAAACTCCAAATTTAATTTCAATGAAGCTTTAGTAAAAGTAATGCCTTCTGCAGATTCTGACCCATCTGACTAAACTTATCTACTGACGACAATAAAAAGTAACAACCAAACAGGGTTTCTACAAACAGTTTGAAGGATAGACAAAATATATCTTAAATTGGCTTGGGACAACATTCTATTGGATGTTGCTTACTATTAGCATGGTTTGTGCCCCTCCAAGTAAGTATCAGCATAGACTTCAAAGTTTTTGAAGGCCATTTTTTCTTTTTTTAGATAGACACCTGCTTTGTGTCAAAATTTTATGATTTCTGATGTATTTCTGAGGTGAAAATGTACTTACTACTAAAGAGAGATATAGGACATGATAAGCAAGGCAGAGAAATAGAGAAAGAAAATCCAAGCTGAGGAAATTGTCTGCCAAGGCCTACAGCCATGACATTTAGCAACATTTTAAATTTGTGGCAACTCTAAAAGGAAGATTCGTCACTGATCACATCAATATAGTAACTTTTTACACAAAAATCTGCCTTCAAAATAAGTATTATTATATAAAAGGTATTTACTGCTTTTTATGACAGATATCAAAGTGTACTTGGTTTATCCCTGTTACTGACTTCACAAAATTGGCAGAAAATTGCATGAGTTGAAGTTTTCTTGGGAAATCTTAGGTTCCAAATTCACTCAGCAAAATTATCTGGAAGTACACTTGGCAGAGGTTTCTATAATCTCACAAAAGACCACACTGGAAGTTGTTGGGGATTGACACAGCTCCAATCACATATATTTGCATATACAAAAATCATTACTTGCATGAAAAAAAAATTCATTTCTTCCTACAGACTGATATTTAGCCAAATCAATTAAACACTAACTTATATAACAGCTCATTAATCTTCATTAGTGCGCATTTGTATAGTTCTTATGATATCTACTTGTAAGTATCTGAAAGGGTAAATACTTTTCACTTATTACGAAACATACACATGCTCCATTATTTTCTTTTTTTTTTTTTTTTTAATTACAGCATTTGAAAGCATGCCATAAAAGTGCCAAGCACATAATACTAAAATCTTTCTCCATTCAGTTCCTCAGCTGAAGAGGGGGGGCAAAGGAGGACATTTCTTAAGAGAAGGGGAATAAAAAAAAGATAAAACACACATAGTTTTAGATTTCCTGAGGAAATCATGCAAGTTAGGAAGATGATAATTGAGACTGAGCTCCAAAAACAAGTCTGATCTGCTTGCCCAGAGCTGTTTTATAAAGTGGGCTACAGCGTTTGCTGAATGTGAACGAACAGCAGAAAGTCGTCTTCCAAATTCCTTTTTCAGACATCAAACCCCAACCATGTCAGACACGAAACAAACAATTTCCTTTAAAAGTTGTGGATTTAGAGCTGCAAAGATTTGAAATTATGATAGCATCCATCTTTTAAGGGTTTGCCAGGTGGGGGTTTCTTGGCAGCTGGAGGCGCGTGCAGCAGCGTTCACTGACATGAGGAAAGGCAGGGGCAGCAGGCAGGGGACACAGTGGGAGCCCATAAAGGGAGAAGTAAAGAAAGGCCATTAGGGATAACCTCAGCCTTTGTGCATTTGATAAGACAGATCAGGACAGGGAGTTAGTGATAATCACATGATTTTTCTAACACTTTTTTGCATCACCCAGAGCAGGTGAAATTTTTTTATTCTAACCTGAATCTTTACGGATGTGAAATACTTGGTATCGCAGTCTACACCAAGCCCAGGAAAAAGTAATAGATTATAGCATGTGATAAAAGACCTGTGTTTCTGGCATAAAATTATGCAGAAGAGAAGAAATGAAGGCAAACTTTCACTCTGTGCCCTATAAAGTAACCTAGCACTAGGCCAAGGGTACTAAAGGCTATACCAACAAAATTATGCTTGGCACTGCTCTAAGTTTCAAACAAATGTGGCCCTTAATTAAAAAAAAAAAAAAATCCTGTGGAATCCATTTAGTCCAGAATTTCTGATTCTCCCTATTCTCTACGTACTTTTCATAGCAAGTATCTGGTGGATTAAACTGAGTATTTTTGCTAAAAAATTTAATAGTATGTAGAATCTCAAGTTTCTCATCGTCTTTACATATTTTCCAAAGCAGTTTTTTGTTTCATTTTGTGTACAAGATTTCTGCCACTTGGAAGAAGACAGCAGCTTCAAAAGATCTTTTGTAATGCACTAAAAGTGATAGGGGGAAAAACCCTATAAGGTTTATATTTTAAATTCTTCCTGTAAATTCAGCGTAAGTAAAAGTAGACATAATCCAAAAATTGCTGTAAGCCAATGGTATCCCAAAGGATGATGCAAAATATTTACAGAGGTGGTGGAAAACTCCAATTGAAAAGAAACAAAACAAAAATAAACTGACAATGACACAAAAAACAAACAACAGAAGACAAAACCAAAACATTCATCACTCTGAACACACTAACACAGATATTATTTTACCCAAAAATACTGTCTTGCAACAGAAAAAAAAAAACCAAAAACAACTGTTTTCAAAATAAAAAAACCCATGGAATTGAAGTCTAAAAAGAACTTTCCAATGAAGAATTTCTATGCTCTAAATAATGAGTTTCTAACCAAACTAAGCATTTTTAAAAGAAAGAACATCAAGGATAATAAAAAATTTACAAACTGAAACTTCAAAGAAATTAGGTCTTTGCATTTTATCCTCCTACTTTGATTTTTGTCCTCCTTACATAAGTGCATTAAGAATTTAATTATATAAAAACCCGTTATTTGGTCCCAAGCCAAGAATCCATTTTCTGAACAAAAACTGTAAACAGGAGAATAAATTTGAGAAAACATATTTCAGATTTTTCATCAGCTGATAAAACATGTTGGAAACTCCCATGAAGTACAAACCAAAGCTTAGAAAAGGCAAATAATGAAAAGCGTGAATGTGGTCCCAGTTCAATGTAAGGCAGAGTATACTTTGAAATCCATTCTTATCCATCTGAAGATGCCAGCATGGACAAGTGTCTGCTGGTTGTTGGAACTGCAGACCTGCAAACCCAGCAAGGCAGCTGTGCCTGCAGTGGGCACATTGCATTGGCTGTTTCAGGAGACTCAGGATTCAGGGTGTTTGTGCATGGAGCTACTAGAGCGTGCTGTGGGCAGCAGTGGCCACGGGCTGCTCCTGCATGGATGTGCACAGGGACACAAAGGGGCTGGGACACATCACACTGATGCCACGTGCTGGAGGCAGCCAGGGCTTCTGCTGGCATTCTTGTGACAATACTACAGACATTATTACTAACTAATATGTTGTAAAATTAGAAAGTAGACATTCTTTTGAGTTGCTGATGTGGCTTTGCACTTGTCTTTAAATCTGAAGGAGCTATATTTTTGCAAGGGGAGAAGTCAGGTTCTTCATGTGTTATGAACCCCATGATTATTAAGCACTCGAAGGCAGCTATCAGAGTTTCACAGAAATACAGGCAGAGGTACTTATATAGTGCTGGGTGCTCTGTGACAGGCATTGTACAAGGGAGTGAACCTGAAGCTAACTTGAGAATTTCTTCAGTTAGCATAGAACAAAAAATATTTCTTAAAACCTTGTTATATGGAATATACAACGTATACATTCTGCTTCTTAAAATTCCTACATAAAAAAAAAAAAGTGTTTCATGTTTCACAAGTCATAGCAATTCAGCTCCTTCACTAAACCTTTGATTGTGGGAATTACTAATAAAATCTCACCAATTTTAAGTAACACTGAAAATGCTTTATGCTTCTGGGAGCCATTAAAATTAGACCCTATAATCTGCTTTTTTGTTTTCCTAAATATAAATAAATAGATCATCTTTTTGGTCACATAGAATTTAAAAGTGGGAAGGAATACAGAGGAGAAGAATCCTTGGAACAAAACCACAGTAAAGCATGGAATATATTCAATGTACCTTTATCCTAAAGGCAACCTTTGGGATTTAAAGCTATTAAATGAAATGCATTCTAGCATAGCAATGGGACACTGATAGTCAAGTTTATTTGCTCCAGAGTTGCCAATCTTTCCTTATCTGCAGTCTCATTTACATGATTCAATATAGTCTCCATGTTTTCCAAATACTAACGTTGCAATACAAAAGTTCCGTAAACTCAGCCTTTTCAACGGCAAATGCATCATATTCAAAGTGTTCTTAGATGTAAGTTCTCCCTTATTTAGTCTTCAGTGAAGACCACAGATGGGAAAACCATTTGCTCACACTTTATTGCAGAGCATACTATTTAATAATCAACGTGTTGGCACACTGTTCGTTTTGTCTTAAAATAAGTAGCTCTTAAAAGAAGTAAGTTCCAGTGGATAAAACTCCAAGAGGCTTCTTTTTCCTTTAAGGACAGCATGGAAGTTCAATGAATGTGCAGTCCAAAGTCCTAAAAGACTTCACAGCAGTTCCAGCTAAGGATACACAGGAACTCACCAGTACCAGCACATTCAAGTTGTAATGTCCTTCTGACTAGTTAACACCACACTTAAGATTTGATGAGAGGAGATATTTAATATTCATTTGACAATTTAAAAGGGAACAAAGTGATGCTAAGTGATCAGCAAGTGATGATACAATTCTGTAAGGAATTACAGTCAGGGACAAGAAATCACCCATGTGCTGTTTTCTTTGTACGCAACACGGAAAGGGGACTTGAACTAACACCCTCTCTCTGCTATAACAATATAACTGCAAAGCTAAGATGAACTTCTCTTCCAAAGAAACCATTAGATATTTTGTTGACTGGCAAAAGTAATTTGGTAACATTTCAATACTGTCCAAGAAAGGCAATCTGACAAATGAAATAAAGTCTAAAATAATAAACAGCTGCAGAGAGCAAAACCTGACTTAAGCAAGGTAGCACAAATAATAAAATACATCCTATCTTAAAGTCATTTGTATATTCCATATTCTCTGTCAGCTGCTGAACACTCCCTGTATTACATAAACAGAAATGTAGCATTTTAAAGGACATGGTGGTAATTGGACATTAATGTTTCATAATGTTTGATTGTGTGTTGTTTTCTGCATGATCACCTATTTATTTAAAGTGGTGCAAGATCTAGCCTTGGAATCCCATAAGTACCTGAGCTGGAAGGGGCCCACAAGGATGATCAAGTCCAACTCCTGGCTTCTGTAAATACAAACCCCAAACCTCTGTTACAATTGCAAGCACTCAATCACCCCAAAACTACTTCTAATCTGCAAAAATATCATTTTCCTGGTTTTTGTTAAACTATAGACCAAGGCATGTTCTGCCCAAGTCCATTACTTTTAAGTACATGTTTTATTGTGATGTACTGTATACAACGAGAAAATGTATTAATTTCAGATGATTTATTCTATTACATATCCACTCAAGCCATGCATACTTCACTAAGAATTCATTCTGGCACACAGAAACTGGCCATAAGGACAACTCTGTGAATGTTAAGCCCGTGATGAAAATTTAAAATAATTCCTGTCTCTACTCATACTTGACAGAACATGAAAGCATATCCCTCTTTATTCTTAATAGCTTTTTAGAATATTCAAGTCAAGTGATTTTGTAAGAAAACTGATTTTGTAACCATTTGTCTCCATGGACATCAGCCATGCAAATAACATTACAAGTTTAAGCATTCTTATTCTGATATTTCTGTATCTATCTTCCATTGATAAACCGATGCTTTATGAAAGAATTGCAGTATTCTCCTTTCCAAACCACAAATAGGATTTATTAGTTACACAGATTTATTAATGCCATGTCATATCATAGAGATTTTTCTGAATGACGGGAATACAAAAGGAAGTATACTGAAGGTTCTAATGAAGGAGAGTTTATAGTTGGAGCAACAATGAGTAAGAGCTAAGAAGAGCAAACTGCCTATTTTTTTTTAGCAAAGGTATCAAAGTATGGCTTTGGCAGATGAAAATTCAGTATCGCTTACCAGTTCCACACTAACTGTACAGTTATAAACTATTCTACTTCAGATGCAAATTCATACACACAGGAGTTTTTGAAATAATTTGTTGAAGAGATGCTATCCTAAGAATATGCTCTGGCTACTTTTTTATAAAATTTCCTTTATACTCCCTGATAGAGACACATGAACTTGGTATTGCTGTGATTCATTTTTCTGTAAGGAATATAATATATTAATATTACAATATTATATAAAATTATACTTAGTAAGTTGGTCATATCTGCTAGATTTAAAAGAAAAATGTGCCATTGCAAATGGTTTTATTTATATATTGAGGATGTAACTTTTCCTAGACCCTAAGTAATATTCTGGTCTCTTCTTTGTTACAGAAATACAATTAACTTACTAGGAGCTTTTTTAAGAGTCTTCCAAAATACTTCATCTTTTAATTTTTACATGTTACCAGTGATGTCATTTTCACAGAGAAATGTATTTAATAATGGGCCCAGTGGAATTAAGTGTTGTTCTAAGCACACCCACCTGAGAATCTGGAGGAGGATTTATTTTTGCCATACACTGCCTGTAGGGCCTTGCCTAACTCAGTCTCCCCATGCCTGAGACTTCCCTTCAGTAAGCAAAGTCGAAGCATGTGCCCCACTATAGGTTTGCTGGTGTAATATTTAACATTTTTATCCCTTCCCTGGCAAGTTTCTTAAAGAGGGAGAGGAAAATCAGGATGCCAAAACAACCAGAAAAGGCATTTTTACAGCTATCTGGTATGCATAGCATCTGGAGGGGGGTTTGTTGCTGTTTTTCAGTTTCTTGGGTGGGAGGGGATTTTTTGGGGGGGTAAAGAGGGGGTTGTTTGTTTCTTGATTTCTCTGGGTTTTTTTCAATTCACAGTGCTAGAAATCTAAAGACTCTCTATGTTCAGATTGTTCCAAGTTTCTCCAAGTTCCTGTCTCAGTCACTGTAATTCAATCTGTGTCCCTACAAGAGAATCCCACAGCAAACCCAATCCAACATTGTCTGGAACATCCAGACACATTTGCAGACGTTTGACTTTCCAAGCTGCACGCATGGTATAGCTCACATGGATGATCTGGAAACACTCCTGCAAACTCTCGTCATAGCTGGAAGTGAATGGAAATTAAGCAAAACAAATCTTTCTCAAGAAAAACTCTGCTGGTACCATCTGCTAAGGAGCACTTTCCTGCTCAAGGCTAGTTAAAACACTGTGTAGTCCCTTAAAAAGACTTTTGCAGATGATGTTATATCACTTTATACTGCCTCTGCATTAATGTTTTCCAAACGCAGCTGCCTATAAATTCTAAAATAATACTTAACAAATATTTTAATCTGTGTAAACAGTTCTTTTGACATAAGTGAAAAGGTGTACATCCAGCTAGAACTATTGCAATGCACTTGGATTCCTAACTAAGCTCAGTTTCTTTTCAAGTAAATAAACATTCATAGTCCATCACTGCAATAACGGTTTTAAAATATCTAAAGTTTTATGCCTTACATGGGCCTCTAAAAATATCAAAACATTCAAAGGTTCAGGCATTTATACTTTGGCAATTAATGTTGCAATTATATTGCATTATATCATAATATGTTATGCACCTCAAATATACCTTAAGACATATCTTAGATGTTTATTTTTGTATGCCTGTTTTAGTTTTCTGTGTTACATCACTTTTTCTTTCATCTACTTTTTGTTCCCCACTAACTGATCCACTGCTATTACAAGCAGGTCTAGGCCAGGTCAAATTAAGGACCACAAAACTCCAAGTAAACATTCAGATGGATCCAAGCAAAAGCTCTCAAGGTTGACTCTCACAAGAGGTATTTTACTTCAAGAGGTTTCTTTTCTCCCATGAGGTAGAGAACAGGTAAGTAATGAGCTTTAAATGCAAATGAAATTTTGCAGTGAGTCTAAAGAGACACAGCTGCAGCTGAGCCCCTGTAGTCTCTCCTGCCATCAGCAAAGGCTGGTTTCACAAGGAGCACCAAGGCTTCTGCTACTGCACTGCTCTTGCACCTCGTTATAGTTTCCAGCACACTCAAATGCTTTCACTGGCCCCTGAGGACAGGATTTTACTGAAAAAAAAAAAAAAACAAAAAAAAAAAAAACAAAAACAAAACAAAACAAAACAAAACAAAAAAAAAAAAAAAAAAAAAAAAAAAAAAAAAAAACACCTCTAAAACCATTGGAAAACTGTTCCCCTCTGCTCTCATTACCAAGGATTATCCTCTGTGCTTTGGGCTTGCTACCACCTCAGCCTAAATAAACCTTTCCCTCTTTTAATATTTCATGTCACCCAAGGCTGCCAGGTATAGCAGGTCCATGAAGTTCACATTCTGAAAAGCTCCATTCTATTGCCTTTATCCAAAATGTCTGGAAATATTTTTATTTACCATTAAAAGAATGCAGAAGTTTCCCGTGTTCGCTGTGACGAAGGCACAAGACCTACCAATGCTTTGAGCACATCAAATAACTTCTAGGAGGCAAGAAGCTGAAAGAAAAAGACTAGACTTTTGAATGCCAGAACTCCTAAAATTGTTGTTTGTTGGCCAAGACCTTTAGCTGGAAAAACAGAATGGGAAATAGAGAATACATTCATGGTTCCTTGACTCTACAGCAGGAAGCCAGGCAAAAAGACAATGCCACCTAAAGTCTCTCCAAAACAGCGAAAACATCGGCAAACTCGGTTCAAATACTGTTTATTATCCTCATGTTGAAATTTTAATTTCTTTTAGAGTTAATCTAGAGGCAATCAATTAATAATTAACATTATTTAAATCATCTCTTGGGACATCTCAATTAAGACATGGCAATTCACAAAAGCATCAAGAAAAAATGCAGTAATTAGCATGAAGATAATTTGCTAAAACAATATTTGATTGGAATGCAGTTAAAATGTTAGGATTCTATATGTCATACATTGCTACAGTCCTTTCTACACCAGCAATGCCCTGAATTTTGCTCTGAAGACAGCTGCTACCATTTTAAGGCCATCTAATCATTTTCCTTGAACATTCCTCAGATGTAAAAGCTATTTTCCACACTTTGTTTCCATAGATACAGCGATTTTTTTTATTAATCAGAATGATAGCTTGCAAATTGCTAAGCAAACACATCATCAGCAAGCAGTTAACATTCCAAGCTGTATCTTTTCAAACAGGGTCCCACTCTGATCACATTTCATATTGGACAATTAAGGCAGAGTGAAAATGGACAACGTGGATATTTTCTAAATGGAAATTTTAACACTGTGGTTCAAGACAGAAACCTGGGTCAGTTAGCACTTAATGCTAACACTTACAGAGCATACTGAGAAAAACAATCAGTTGCTGCTTCAGGGAGGAAAAATCCCTGTCAAGGAGACCAAATTAACGCATCATTTCATCCAAGTATTTGACTAAATTGAATTTTAATCCAGGAAAGCTAAACAGATAAACCAAATACCAGAGGGGAAACAGAGTTCTCAATCTATTGAGTTAAACCAAACAAGTCTGGAAATATGCATCCAACGGCTCCAGCATCTTTTGCAGAAACAGGGATTTGGGGTTTTTTCTGTCTGTCTCAATAGGCAAGTGAAGCAAAACAGATGGGCTAATAATTACTGCTGGGTTAAAGTTGCTACATTAACTTTTCCTGGTCTGAAAAATCTCAATCTTGCAACTTTAGCATGTAAAGTATCTCAAAGACTCTGAAGAAGTGAAAGGACTCGGAACTATTCAGAACTCAGAGACATTTTAAAAAATAATTTTAAATCATATCCACAAACTCTGTTTCCTTTATCTCCAAATATCTGAACTGCTTAAGGAGGAGAATGAGTTGCTATCACAATATTTGCAACAAGTGGAAGAAATAAAACATAGCATGGGTTAGTAATAAAAAGAGGTAAAAGGAAGGGTGTTGCAGAAACACAATATTAAAACTGGTCCTCCCTGGGGAGTGCTCATGAGACAAGTACTTGATCCTCATGTTGTGTCTAATACTGAAATATTTCAGCCCATCTCCTGTACTCCTGTAGTTACTGAAAAAAGCAGCAGAACTTTGGACCTTCCAAAACAGACACATACCTGGGGATGATCTGAAGCACAATGCAGATTCACTTATGTTTGTGACAGCAATAATTTCCAGTTTCTTGGTGCTGCTGTGGCTAATGTATCTGTCATTATGTTAGTCTGACAGTTGTTTTTATTGCAACTTCTGAAGCAAGTCCACCACCAGTGGGCAGATATTGCTATGGCAACTCAGCAGAAGTGCAGAAACTTCTGAAGTTGTTAGGCAACACAGTGCCATCAGCTGCTGATTTTGCTGAAGTTTGGTGCAGTTCACATTGTCTGGAGTCATCTAATCAGGTACACCAAAAATAGAGCTTTCAGCAAAGTGATGTGGAAAGAAGCTGTCTGTGATAGAAAATTAACAAATTACAACATAGAGTGGGGAAAAAAATAAAACAGAAAGTTAGCTCACTTTTCTCTTTTGCAAAATCCAATATAAAATAGTGAATTGGTTTAATAGTTTTTAAAAAGCAGGGCATGCAATTCTTGCTAACACTTACATAATTAGTTGGGAAAATGTAACGCAGATTTTTTTTTTAATTTCGTAAAATGAAAATGTTGAAAAGTATTTTTACTTTAGAACACTCAGTTCCTACCCCTGCAACAATTTTAATTTGGCCTGCAGTGGTCTATATAAAACAAATCTTAGTAACTTTCCTGATGAAGAAAATTCTTCACAGAGTTTGAGGAGGGAAAATCATCAGAACTGCTCCTCATTTTGGCTGTCACAGAAGTTAAGAAGGCTACAGTGGAGTAGCTTTCTCTCACACAGGGGAAGGCTCCCGCAAAGGAGTGAAGCACCTCTCCAGAGGAGTCTGGACAAGCTCATGCTGCTGCTGCCATGGGCTTGAAAGAATCTTCAGCCTTTTTGGTGCAATGGAGCAATACATTCAAACACAACTTTTAAAGCAAAGACTAATCAGTGAACTACAAATTATTATCCAAATATTCTGTTCCAGCTGTCCTCTATATAATGAGCTGAGTATATGCTTATAGGTCCTCACGGAAGGATGGCAGGCAGTACTAACACCTTGGAGAAGGGTTCCTCTACTTGCAGAAGGAAATCCTTACTAACAGCATCCAGTTTATTGCTAATTGTCAAAGGATATGGAGAACAGGTAATGCCACAAAGATGACTGGGAAAAAGAATTAAATATGCAAGTGCAAAAGACTGAATGAGACAAGATGAAGAGAGGGGTTATGTTTACAGTTCATAAGCACACAAATGATTTTAGAATACTGTAAGATACATTAGGTAAAAGTGTCACACAAACTAGTTTTGATGCTTCATTACATATGGGGGAGTTTCTTTGGACTTAATGCAGCTAAAAATACTGAGTGGTTATACCCTGAAGGATATCAGCACTACCCTTTCTGCAGGGGTGAGCACAGAAAAACCAAGTGAAGACAACTGCAGATGCACCTACTTAACTCTTCAAGTGCAGTAAAAATAAGACCAGTTACAACAGTTGTCAGAGTTATCTCCTAGATTACATGGAACTCTCACACGTTAGACACCTTCTGTCCTCAGCACCTTGATGCCTGCAGCTCTCCAATGTTGTTAGTTACTCAGAGTATTCTTGCAACACTACTTGTTTTAACTTTACCCAAAATATCCATGCAAAGCCCAGATGTCCCTACCTGAACAGCTGCAGCTCTCTAACAGGAGTATCTCATCTGATAAACCCCCAGATTTCTTCGAGGAAACTGACAATACTGACACAAACAAAAGACATTCACATAGCAAATGTTTTCAATTGAAACCAACACTGAGTCTAAACATCTATTAAATTTTGTTTAGATTTCAAAAATGAATCCAGGAGTATCCATTGGCATAGCCTGTTGCTGGACACTCCCCAAACATTTATTTTGTGTATATACTTTTACATGGCAACTTTATTTGTGCTACTGAAAAACTAAGTAAAGAATATAGAACAACATACAGTGTGTGATTTTAACTGTTTTCTCTTACTTTTTCTTCTAATTTGAGTAAAATCACTCTGACACAGTCCAGAGATCTTTTTCTCTGATCACTTCACAAGGGAAGTAGCTATTCTTGATCAGTACTGCAGATCAAATTTTCCAAAGGCATCTGCAAAACGCTAGACACCAATATGGATATTCTTGGGTCCCTTCCCAATTCCATTAAAGTCAGTAATGAAATGTAGTTCTGCTTAGTGGTAGAAAAATCGAAGTACTTAGTTGAAAAACAAGTTTTAGAGAATGTTTCGGTCTTTAAGCTATAAAATCTGCAACAAGGGATGCTAAAAACCATTTTTGCACTCACTGAAGGTACTGAGTGACAGTCACGGAAGCCTATAATCCATATACAAAGCTTGGCATACAAAATTGAAAACTCATTGTTTGCATACTTTTTTTTTCTCTGACAGGCAAGGCTTTAGTGTGCTGAAGATTAAAGATCAATGAGTTCCTGATTCAACAGCACAGAATCCATTTTTGGGTCCCCACCTTTGCTGCAGTGACCCATAGGCTCCTGGCAACATATTTGCTTTTTTCAGGATTTTCCATCTTCTTGTGCCTTGTAGTCAACTAAGAGTCTTGATCTTCACCACTCCCAGCTGATGGACCTCTAGTTTCTAACTGAAAGGCTGACCCATAAAAGCACAACCTCACCTTTCCCAATATTAAATTTCCTGTTGCTATCAATTTGTTTCACAAGGTCATGCAATTACTTTTATGCAATGTGTTTATGATCACCCTCACTGTTTTCTATCTCCTGACTTTGTAGCATGAATAAACTGAAATCAGTACATTCCTACTTTTGTGCTCTGGCTGTTAGTAAGAGCAAAGTCCAAGACCAGGCTGCAGGCCGATGTTTGGGAGTAGTATTTAATACTCTTACTACACCTTTACAGTTTCTACTTTGCCTTGGCTCATTTTTGTCTCTGTTTTCTATAGCTGTTTCTCCTCAAATGAAATTGCTTAATTATACTGTCCTGCAAAAATGTGTTTAAGAGGATCTTGTATTATTATTTTGATAACAAAGGCATCTGGAGTCTGCTTCACTCCATTTTTTCAAGTTCAGCTATATGAAACATCAATTCATCAAATTACATAAAAAACCATTCACCTTCCATGACTATCAGGTATCTGGAGAGAAAATAATTTTATCCCATTTGAGTGATCCTATTAAAATGTTTTGGTTTTCCTTCCAGATGTAGAAATCCTCATTTCATGTAGTTATTTCTGCTAATCACCTTTTTTTTTTTGTCTACATTCTTCCTAAAAATTGAAGCCAAGCATTAATTTAAGTTTGGAGGCAATATCCACATTACCTTTAAACCCCAATTATAGAAAATATCTGCTAACAGAGAATAAAGTTGAACACAAAATTACATTTTTATGAGGTATTTAGTTTCAGATATAGATAGTGAAGCAAATCCTGTTTCTCATAAACCCTGAAACAATCACAGAGCCATCAAGAATGGATGCCATTGAGATGTGATTTTAGTAATTAGTGAGGACATATAAGAAATTGCTTTAGGGACAAAAGAATGAGCTGAGGAGAAACAGCTATTTAGTTCTAATTAAATAGAAAGATAAGTAAAAGGAGTTATAGTATGAAGATTCATTTCTAAGCGTACAAACTTTGATTATTAACAGAATAACTTGGAAATTAAAAACTCAAATATGGAAGAGACTAGACATTTCTTTTAATTGATGATTCTCAAACTCCTTTTCCAGGGAACAGTCACACAGTACTGAAGTGTAGAACAGGGTCTCTCTTACATAAGGGGCACATCTATAGGACTGGCCATATGGTTGGGAAAACTGTAAGACATGAGTTGCTATTTACATCTCATGGATGTAATATGTGCATTTTTCTCAATGGGAAGTGTACATTTACTTACATTTTTGGCTGTAATATGTCAAGGACGTGCAAATATACGTAAAAAGGTAAGTCCAAGAAAAAGTCTCTGCCACTCCTTTAGCTTCTTCTGATCACCTACAGACATCACTAGCAACTCTGAAGAGTTACTGAAGCTCTCTGCACACACATAGATTGTTGCTGCTACTTGAGTTAGAGCACAGTCATTGATGACAAGGATTCATATTCCACTTACACTTCAAACACAGAGCCAACAAAGACCTGTCCAGAATTAAAGCAGATCCAGTACAAAGTCCAGGTCAGCTCTCTCCATTCATTGTGCACAAGAAAAAGAATAACAAACTTGTGACTCTTGTTTTCCCTACTGCAGGTCCTCCAGCTGAGGGCAAGCCTGCACCCAAACAGCTGAGGCTCTAGATTAGAGCCTGCTCATCCCTGGGCATTGGTGGGCACAGCCACCAGGAGGGCAGGTCCTGCCCCTGTACCAGCCTGTCCTGCAGGAGCACTGTGTGCACCACAAGCACCTCCAGGGGCTCCAGAGCTGGGCTTTACCTACACTAACTCATACCATTCACAAGGCTGATCTCCACCTCACTGACAGTACTACAGATAAAGTTAAAAGTCATACTTAAATCAGAAATGACTCACTAAAGCAGCAACTGTACCAATCCTGAGTTCCAGGTGAGAGGATTTTGCTCTGGAAGTTAAACAGCAATCCACAGTACGGGAGAGATGAGAAGACAAGAGCAGAAGAGGTAAAGTGCTGTCCAACAGCAAGAGCCCCTGCAAACACTCTATGTGAGTCATTAAGAATTATTCTTAAGATGAGCGGAGAAAGTTGAGTCATAAATGACTCATCCACTTACCAGATGGGAGGCAAGCATATATGAAATTTGGGACTGCCACTTAGTGAACATCATGAGCTGCAAATTCCCAGTCTGCTTCACTTCCTGCCACAAAACAGCGAGCATACAGAGTGATGGAAGCAGAAGCAATATACACACTTTCACCTTCTGTTAAAGTATATCACAAATGAAAGGTGTTTAGAATACAACTTCCATCTCCATTTAGCTAGCAGGCGAGCAGGAATGTTGACTGGCCTTATCCAAACAAGGCTCTCATCTTCACTTTTACACACCTGTAAGAGGTAGAGTGTAAAAATTCAGGAAATGAAAAAGATTATGTCATATCTGTTATGTTGCAGATTAGACATTAAATATAAATAGGTGATGTGCTACCAAAACAAAAAAGCTCATTAAAGACTGGTGAGCAGACAGACATCTGCAACCTTACAGAAATCTGTAACTGTTCCAATAAAACTGGAAAATCATGGCAGAGAGGAGGCAACAGCTACTCATCTTCTCTGTTGCTTGCCAAATTTTGGGATTATGCACTTCATTTTTCAGAACAAGAAATCTCAGAAAACAGAAATAGCAACTTGAGAGTGTGGATTTGCAGAGAATTTCAAATCCCATAATTTGACCTCCTATTCTCTATACTGAAAGCCTCTCTGCACTGCCTGTGTACTTTCTGGAAAGTTCATAACACCCAATCCAGTCCCTGAAGCCCTAAAGCAGTTTGCTCTGACTGGAAAGCTACTATAAATCAGCTTCAAGCTGACTTCTAAAAATAAAAAGCTCATTGCTTCTCATTGTTTTTCAGGGTCTGACAGTTCAAGGTTAGTCAAGGGCCCATCAGCCCTGTGTTACTTATTTACTTACTAATATTGCAAGTCAGAGCTGTAAGGTTTTTGTCTTCACTCTTATGGTCCAAACATTTCAGATTTCCACCTGAGTGACTGCAGCAGCCTCCTTGGCAGTGAGTTATTCTGTAGCTTTAATAGAAGAGTAATCACTTGACATAGGCTTGCATTAGGAGTTAAAGATGTTGTTTCTTTCACAATGAGAGGCATTTGGAGATCAGGGTTTGCTAGATGCCACTCTAGACCTGAATTTATACCTCAGCTGTGGTCACTCTATAGATGGGTATCTCCTTCCAGTCACAGTACAGACACTCTACTATAAATGTTACAAATTTTCATAATTACAGTCAAAATACCCACATTGGCATAGGCACAGAAATCAGTTTGACAATTATTCCAGTACGACCTAATATACCATAATGTTCACAATATTAGCTGGAATACCATATGTAATTCCTGATAAAAGCATCAGCATGAAGTAAATTCAGCTACAGGAGGAGTTTCCACATTACCTAAAAAACCCCTCAGTTTTTCCTCATCTATGACACTAAATAACATTGCATATATTCTGACCAATCCAAACATTTAACTTTTCGCCTTAAAAGGCTTTAGGGACTTAATTCTTCAAATCTGCCAGATTTGAAGAATTAAAACTATTTCTTCAACCTTGGATTCAAGCAAGAAGTTCTCTTGAGTTGGAGTTTGCTTAGCAGACTACTGATAAATTATCCAGAAGATGGTGTTTTATTAAAGCACAGTCCTGGAAGCCAAGAGACCTGGAAGGTATTGCTTTTTCCCTCTCCCACTGAGCCCTACCTTAAAATAAGCTGTAATGTTTGCACTTTGGCTTTTTCATCTGTGAAAGACGGAAGTGTAAAGCAGTTCAAAACTGTGTTCAAGAATTTCAAATCCATATGTAACTACTGGAAATGGAATACAAGAATAGTTAACACGGTTTTTGATATATGCTTAAAAATACCAGAAATAGATATTTACAGAAATTGCCAGAAAAATAACTTCTCTTTGACTACTCGATATGTTAACCTATTTACAATCTTTAAAGATTCATTGAAATCCTCAGAAAAGTGACCCCTCTGGCAGAATGGAGGACATCAGAAACTCTGGAAAGAACTGAGGTCTGGCTTCCTGAGTTAGCCTCTTCCTCTCTTCCCTCAAAGACAATCCAGTAATTACTCAATTTTCCTTGATTTTACTTTAGGGTACCAGAAACTGAGTGACTCTAAAATAAACTGGAGTCTCTGTAAGCCTGGAGTATGTTTTACTAGAGAGCAGATACTGCAAAAGCAGCCAGTGGGAGGCAGGTTGCCTCCTAAAGCTACCTGGAAGGAACATGTGCTGCTCAGATTAAATGCAGCCCTTGATATGGCCACAGAAGATACGTAAAGCTACCCAGGATCTAAGGTCTCCTGCTGTTGTTAATGACTCATATCCTGTATTTTTCACATAGGACTGCAAGTTCCAGCTATTTATGGTGCAGCCCATTAAAAATTTCTTTTCATGAAGAAAAAGTGCTGTCAGTTGCCATTCAGGAGTTGATGTGGGAGGCCAGCTAGCATGCTAGAGAAATTACCAGAGAAAAATACTATAATCACAAACAGCCAAGTGTTCCCTCTTGAGCCCTTTGAGATAGCAGATGCATAGTCATAAGCAGAATCTTTTGTCTCTGAAGATCTTGTTCATAGACAGATCACCAAAGAAAAAAAGAAGTAGAGAAAATATGGTATGAACTGTTACAGTGCACTCAGTTCTGTGCTGTATATCCCATGGACATATCCACTCTTCCCTCCATTCTGCCCCAAAATGCAGCATGTGAGCATACTAACACCACTGTGCAACAGGATGGGGAAAGAGCAAAGTGTGTGTATGTACCTGCTGCTGACTCACATTGTACTCAACATCTTCCAGGAAAAATGGGGAGGGAATACTACTTAAGTACAAAGCTACGATTTACATTCAATTAATTAAAGCCTCAACTGTTTAATCAAAGAATTATTTGTTCAGTTAAAATGAATTACCAGAACTATAGTTCAAATTTTACTGAGTCAAAACTGAGATATACAAGCTTTCTACTACCTATCCATTTCTCTCTGATGTTATGCTCAGCTTTTCACTGCCCCTCTGGGTCCTAAGGTCAGTCACTTCAGTCTACACAAACATTATAGTGAGGCCTCAGCATCCCAAATCTTCACTGGTGAGATGATGTTGATGGGGAAGAGGAAGGGGAGAGTCCTTCCTTTTGCAAACAATGTGATATTATATTGATTTTTTTTTTTTCCTCCTCACCCTATGGACCACTTCAGACTGTTTTTATACATTTTGTAACATGTTTTTACACCTTGTTTTTTTTCATAATGTGTTTCTATCTGATAGTTATTTCCTATAAATATTTTATGCAGCAGGAGAAGACCAGCTACAGAATTACTACACTATAGAAAGCTAAAATAATACCCACAGTTATTGATGTCAAATTTGAGTTGTGAACAGACTCAACAGTGTATTACAAAAATTAAAAGACATTTCTAGGTAAAAGTGCTGCTCTTTCTCCATACAAGTGGAATAAATTTTAATAGAGGTCTTGTTTTCTTCAGTTATAATTTTTGCCTAATTTATTTTATCTAAACACTTCATATTTCATTATACATACAACATGAGTTCCCAGTTCCACAATGCAATTAGTTTCAATGTAGTCTGACTGTTTGGAAATAGTTTATAAAATCAAAATGGCCCTTTAAAAACATCATCAGGTAGTACAGTTTACAAGTGCAGAGCATCAGTCATTTAGGAAATTTGGGGTTAGACTTGAGTACAATATGACTGATCTCTCCAGGGCAACATTCTGCCACCAGTCCCCATGGAATCAGCAAGAATTCTGAATGTTCATCAATAACAGGATATTATGTCATGATTAAATGCCTTAGGGATGATGTATACAGTGGAGAAAAAAAAAAAAAAAAAAAAAAAAAAAAAAATTGAGGTAATTCATGACAGGATTATGGACAGTATAAACACAATCCAGTACAGGAACTATGGCTCTCTTGCTGGAAGGAAATTTTCACAAAATGATCAAGGGTGGTTGGGATGGGACTCTTTGATATCATCCAGCTCAAGCAACGTCACCTACAGCAGTTTGAGCAAGATCATGTCCAGTCAGGATTTGAATATCTGTAGGTATTATTTCTGTAACCTCTCTGGGTAACCTGTACCAGTGCGTGACCACAAACCTCCCACCACAAGCACTTACAAAACTGCCTCCCCTTATTAAGAACTAATCCAAGTAAGATAAACTATTTATGTCTGCTGCCAGATCTTTGCCCATGCAGTTCTGAAGAGGAAAATTTGATTCTTTTTCACTGTGAAGTAGCGAGGGTCAGTTCTGACATGCTGGTCTTTGGAGACATAAAGGAAGCATCTGCAACCTATATGTACAGCCTCTGACCAAAATATTTACACCTAGAAGTGATGAAGATGGGAGATGAACGAAGAGCTGTCACTATCTACTTATGGATCCCGAGGATTACTTTATCAGCATAATATAAAAGCATTGCTTTTGTTAAAAAAAAATACACTGACTCAAACTGCAAACAGGATAGTGTAGAAAAGGCCAGCATGTAACTCTGACTGTGATTCTAAGCTAAGATTGTTCATGTCAAAACCACAATGAAGGACCAAAGTTTAAGATAACTGCACTACTCAGTAAAAAAAATACTTCCATTGTCAAAGAGAGTAGAAATCAGTTCTCAGGTCCACGTACACGGCCACTCCAGTTTCTGGTATTCTGTAACATTCTTGACTGTGGAATGATCCAAAAGGAAAGAATTTCCTCAACCTGAACTCCTGCAGTCCCATTCTGGGGGAAAATAAATCAAGAATAAAGCCAGGGAAGAAGGAAACAAAACAAACAAAAAAACGAGGGATGGCTTCAGGAAGTCTCTAGCCCCCAATCCAGGTCAGCTATGAGATAAGGTTGCTCAGGAGCTTTATCTGGGTTAATTTTTTCCAAATTAAATTTGCAAATGACTCCTCTGAGGTACATATATATCTGCAGAAAAACTGGCAAACTATCAGAGTACAGCTGATTTACAGTCTACAGCTGAACTGGAAAAAACACATGGAAAATGATAGTGCTGAGGTCAACAGACAGCTCAGGATTCAGGACACTTCTGAACAACTATTAAACTTCCTGGATCATTGGAAAAGCATAAAAACATGGGACAATGAATCTCAATTAATTTGGGATTCAATGCTGGACTCCATGGGACATATTTGCAAAAACAGTTCTGTGCTTTAGAGAACTTTATCCTCTGTCATACTAAGAAACTTCATTGCAGCAATGAAGCAATTTATATGGCTTAGACTTTAAGGCTCAGATTTTAAGGTTTCTAGTTCCAAACAGACGTGCAGTCTGGCCCACAGGGACTCTTAACCTAATGTTCTTCCACCACAATAGTATTAATCAGAATAATATCTTCAGCAAAGTAAACTTTTCTGAATCATGTGTTTGGCCAAACCGCATTCAGTGCAAGAGGAACACAAGGCAAAAAGCAAGAATGGGACAGAGACATTCTGCCCAGGGCCAGAAGTGCTTCTGCTTTTGGCCAGATTATTCTGGAGATAGAAAACAAAATCATTGCATAATATCTGGGAATCCAAACATGTACCCATATCCTACCAGAGACTAATCACAACAGTTTCGCATTTAGAAAACATTGAGTAAGCAGAAACACTAAAATGTCAAAAAGCATTTGGAGAAAAATCCTCCAGAAATTTTCAAAGTTTACATTAGCTCCACTATGAAAAAAAAAAAAAAAACTGCGAAATCTCTAGACAGGGAAGGAAAAGTCAAAACAGTTTAAACAAACAAAACCACATGCCACAACACTCACTGGTCATCGCCATGTTTCCAAATCCTAGTTCTTGTAATAAGGTTTACCTGAAAAATTTACAGTTTTAATGTTAAAAATCAGAAAACAGCAATGAGTGGATAACTCGATTAATTTGTTTTATTTGTCCTTCAGTACATGTACTTCATATAAACCATTAGCAATAGCTTAGGAATTATCATGCAAAATTCCCACTAAAAAGCCTGTGCTCATGTGCTTGCAATGAAATATGCAAATATGACTCCTGGGAGCATGCAGCTGATGGAAACAGTGCAGTGTGAAAAATTGTATACATCCTACACCAAGTGCTTTTGTTAATCCTCTGCCTATTCAATACTTTCTCACCTATCTCAGAGTCTAATTCCATTAATAGTTCTAACATTTACTAATCGTATAAATAAGAACCAAACAAATGGCCAAAGAAAGTAGAATAACCCATTAGTGCACTTCATTTGACCTTAAAATACCATCCATCTAAAGATTCCATGTATTTAATTTTTTAATATCACCACCCACACAGTCTCTAAAACATAAAAGAATTAAAACTAAAATTAGAAAAGTCACTAAATAGTTCTTCATAAATGTGTCTAAATTTATCTCTTGAAAAGGTATGAACAAGCAGGAAGGACTAATTTTTAGCAGCACTTTGAAATCCGTGTTCCAGAGACTGGTTTGTGACTCTGGGAGGATGCCATGCAAATGGCCCTTTCTTTGATCCAATTAATTAAGATATAAAAGACTCAAACTGATTCAGCATTGGCAGTGATTGTCTCTCAAGTACCTGGCCTTCACCATCAAGATCTCTCTCACATTCTCTTTTGTTGTACTCTCATTTCATTGTTTACTGTTCCCATTACAGAAATTCCACAATTCTAATGACAAAATTCAGAACTTAATCTTCTAAATGTCTGTCTTCCTTTCCCAACTCCTTAAAAACATCCAAAGCTCACATTAATCTCAAGACTGGAAATGTTGATGATAGCTTAAGGTTGGAGAGAGTATAAAGAAAAAAAAAAATACGAGAGAAACATCCTGAGGGAAAACATAATTTAAGATTTGCTGCCAAGCAAGTTCAGAATATTTACATTTCATTATGCATCTTTTCACTTTTGGTTGTGTCTAGCCCTTCATATCTTAGAAAAATGAGAATAATAGAAACATCCCCTTGCAATAGCTCTATTGAAGAGTACCATATACTTCACACAGACCAGTGATAAATTACATACTTTGTAAAAATGTTATTGCATATATGGGATTAAGGGTTTCTTCATTGAAAGAATTATCCAAATTTACAAGGAATACTGCATTAAAAATGCTACCTGAATGCAAGCATATCTAAGAGCTGCTTTGTATTGCTCTTCAGGTTAAATTGAGACCCTATTATTCTACTTACCAAAGCACTATTCATGAGTCTTTCTCACCCTCAAAAAAAGAAAGGATTGGCTTTATCCCTGGATAAGCTCATGTTATAAGAATAAATACATAAATCAAACTAATTAGAGATTCAGCAAAGATTCTGAAAGTCTTAGAGGATTTGCAAACAACAATAAATTCCTGGTTGAAAAAGAGTCAGTCACATATTTGTACCACAGAAATGTTGTGATCGAAAAGAGACTGTAAATGCTTTCCTTTATGTAGGGTTTCCTTCTTTTCCTTCTTTTCTACCTTCTACCTGTTCTTAACTGGGATCTTTTCCTTACATTTATCATGTAGGGATAAACACTTGCATAAAACATTAACTTTTGCAAAATTAAAAAAAAAAAACACAAAAAAAACCAAAAAAACCCCAAAAACAACAAAAAAAACACCACCACATAATTTAGCTCTAAAAAACCCCCAAATGTTAACTCAGAAACCTCTTATTCAGATATACACTGAGAACAGAAACAGGCAGGTTTAATGACTTAAACCTTACCATTTTCTTTTGCTTCTCCCTGGAAACCAGCAGCAAGCAAGGAGTAAGCAACTCTGCCTGGCATTGCACCTGCAACAGGCAAGCATTTACAAGCACATACTATCAGAGACCAGCAGGAGCTCTGTAACACCCCCCCATTGCTACAGAAGGCAGCAGTCCTTCACTCCAGATCAGCTCCATACCATCACACAACCAGCAACAAGTTAGTCAGATTGCACTTCTCCATAAAGGGATGCTCAGGAGTTTAAAAGTATCAGTTTGAATGCTGGGACTGGCTAAGAAACAAGTCTGTTTCGAAAAATAGAGAGATTCCAGCTCTACTGGATCTTGCTTGGATCTGTCTTTGTCACTCCTAAAAGCTACTGCTGTGTCACCACAAAACTAAAATCTCACTAAGAAAATCACAGAACTGGGATAAACTGCTTCTGAACAAAGGAGCAGCAGCAGCAACAATCCTTACTGGCAGATGAACTGAGAGGCCTGACTCAAATGTACATCTCGGGCTGTGGAAGATAATTTGTACGCCTAGAACACAGGCATTAAATTGTTTCCTTTAAGAGCTGGATACTTTCAGAATAAAAGCTTTCTGAGGATGGCAAGGAGCAATAATGAAAAGGCAAGAAAAATGTCTAATACAAGAAATCTGTGTGTTAGCAACCAACGATTGTACTCATGAAACAAATGAGAAATAGTATCTGCAATACCATTAATAGCAGAGCTTATCTCTCCTGGAGGCCAGCTTGCTTGCTTTCTCTCATTTAAAGCTCCTCAGCATCACTGTGAGCGGCAAAAGGTAACACGCCTGTGTACAAAAAACCCCTCTTCCCCTCACACAGCAACAACAGATCTTTACTTTCAGGAAAGGAAGTTTTCAACTGCCTTGCTTCACTGTGCACCAGCCATAGAGCCCTGCTATAATGGACCTCACAGGGAAAGCAGAGCAGTGACACTAGAAAAGGTGAGAGACCCACTTCCAACCCACTGAAGGACCCTAGACATAAGTGATAACAGTCACAAGTGCAACCACTTCACTTTAATTCTTTAATGGTAGAAAACACAGCACGTGCTTCAATGGAACACACAGCTGCCAAAAGGAGCAAGCTCCTTCCCCATCTCCTAACTAGTGTGCCAGCACTTGTGCAGCTGCATGGTGAGTTTATCAGGAAACTCATTTGGATGGAACTAAGAAATAAAAAGAAAACCATAAAATCTGGTTCACTTTCAATCAGCATAGTTCCTTGCTCCAGCATACTGTGTGCTCCCTTGGCAACAGCTCCAAGGACAGGACAAAATGCATGGCAGAGGATGAAAGGGAAGGCAGGATCACTCTCTTTAATAAAAGCCCAGCTTAAAAACATTGAATTTAGAGACATGGTGTAAGTTAAGCACTCTGAAGGGAAACTGTAGCCATGGACCATACATCTTCTATCCTCAGCTAAGATATGCTGTAAAATAGATCACGATTTCCCTAGTAATTAAAATCAGAAATACTTGGTTCAGTAAAACATCTTTGATTATAGAGGAATGCTTGTGATCTTAAGCACATCAGTGTACTGAGGTGAAAAGTAAAACTGTTCTTGTCTTTCTAGAGGTGACACTTGGTATAAATGGTGCACACTTCACAAAACAGAAAGCCGGTTCTGGAGACCAAAATAGTAGCTCTGCAGTCAGTGTTCCAAAACACGAAAGCAGTGGCTGGATATGCTATTAAATGAATCATAGTTGGGGAGTGAATTAATCAGTGGAAAAACCTTGATGCATAAAGTAGAGAAAGTAACAATTCAAACAGCAGATCCTTTAATTTCATCTCCTTTTCAATGTATTTCCATGGTACAACCATTCTTTCACATCACCTCTCTGAGGCTTCATCATTGCTCAGGGCTCCTCAGGGAAACTAACCACATTTGAACCGCATTCGTTTCACATCATTTGGATATATCTGCAAGCAAAGCTTTTCAATTTCATTATTGACGAAAGAGCACAATCCAATTTCTTGAATTCTATTTCTTATGTAGTCATATTTTTATGTGTATTCAAGACCAATACGATAACTTAGCATGCAGAAGTGGTTATGCAAAACTGTCTATTTCTACCACGAGAGGGTGCGGGTAAGAGAACTTGTGGCATTCAACAAGAAACTTAAATGCAGAAAAATACAGCTTACGTTAAAATGTCATTCCTATGACATTTTTGCCTTTTTTGGAGATGCGTGGCTTGTTTAAAAGATACAAGCACTTCAGAGCCCACAGGTCCCCAAGGAAATGGAATTGCAAGTCTGATTCCTTGCAGTTGCAGAAAAGCACAAAAACCTCAAACATCAAGTCTTAACTTTGTGTTTGATTATTGCTGAATGACAACTTCAGAATCTTTTACTCCTTGAACAACTTATTTTCCTAAACAATTTCCTTTCCTAAAACATCCTATCAAGTAGACTTCTCATGAAATAAAACTCATCTTGTACTGAACTTAGAGAGCTGCATTGAAGAACCATTCTCAAATCTTGTAGCTGATTTAGACTGCTAAAAAAATCCTTTATAAAATGTCACAAAACCTGCGATTACACCAACTCCATTTGCAGATGCTTGATTGCAACTGAAATGAAATTCAGGAGGTATTCAACTATGCATAAGGATTTAATTGAACCTTCGAATACGTGACATTATAGATATTCATAACACTGAATTTTGATCCCAGAATTTCCTATATTTCAGCTCTCTCTGTCTTGAATGGAATTCAGTTTCATATTCAAGTATTAAACATGGAAGAAAATAGGAAGAATTACTAGTATAAGTGTCTGGCTTTAGAGCAACCTGCCTTTGAAAAGGATGCAAAAGGCATACACAGACAGCACTGAGCTTTACAACACTGACTCAAGCAGGACTGCTGCAATGCTCCTACATGGACAATGAAAGGCAACACCTTGAAGGAAATGCATGTGTTCAAAACTATTGGATAGCTATATCCCTACTTCCTCCCCTTCTCTAACTGACAATGGCATTTACTTCCAACTGGAAGTTTCTACTTTTATAAATGGACATCTCCAACATTACAGCATCCACCTGGCACTCAGTAGGCAAAAGAATTAGCAGCTAAAGGCACTAAATCTACATATCCTTTTCAGGTTATAAAACTGTTTTGTTCTTCAGTGGAAAAAAGGGCATGGTTTTCTGTCTTCTCCCATCAGTCTACACACAAGTTATCTCCACATCTTTGCCTCACTCATTCTCATTCAAGGGTTAATAATAAAAGTGGCCTTGGTTTCTCCCAGAATTTTAATCTCACCAGCCCAGTACAAAGGTGTTTTAAACTGTAGACAGTTCCCATTTAAAAAAAATGCAGGTTTCTACTAATCTCCCTATACAACACACAATATACAATATTACAGTCACCCAACTCAGACTCTGGGGCAAAAAAGACACACCTAAAAGTGCTTTGTAAAACCATATAGAGTCTGTGTATTAATCAAAAAGGGCCAATGTTGTGGAATGGTTTCATGATACCCATTGTCTTTTTTCTTCTGAGTTACAGAACTGTGTATGGTATACAGAATTTAACTACTATAGTGAAACAGACTGATTCTATCCTATTAAGTATGAAATAGTAGAATGTCAATGCCCATAACTCCATTATACAAATACAGCTGCATTTCACAGGTAAAAAATTCTCAAAATTCTAAACTAACAAAATAGCCTTTATCATTGCAGCACTTAACTAAAAGAAGCAAATTAAATACGTATATTGGTTCCTGTCACCTGTAACACCTAATGCAGCACTCTTGTCTCCTAATTTAAGCACTCCTATTCTCTCCTGCACCACTCTGCTCACATGAACTTGCCTGTGATTCCTGTATCTACAGAAACACACACCAGTTACTATGGTTACTCTTGTTAAACAAACCTGCACCCATCATGTCACAGTTCTGTACAGGGCACTGCAAGGCCTATTACCATAAAGTAACACCTAGGAACAACTATCTATCCAAAATGGTATGACAAGTGACACTATAGTCAAAAAATAGGATCCTCATTGGATAAAAGTACTAATGATTCCACAAAAAGCAGAGGGCACCAAATACACAGTTGTCTATCATATGTACAGTCACATATGTGTAAATACACATGTACACATAGATATGTATGTATATGTATTGCTAAATATTCTACTTTTTTATATCCAGTCCTATTCTCTAACATATTACACTGATGAATAAAAGGATAAAGATTGCTTGCATTCAGCATTTTCAATAGCTTAATTCTATTTTTAGAATGATAACACAAAGAGATCAAGTCAAGGCTAAATTATCCATAGTTTGAGGCTGAACTTATGTACATCCCATTTATTTATACTTGCTAGACAATGCTGTAGTCTCTAAAGAAAGCACTTTTTCCATTTCTGCATGTGCATTAATCTCACTTGCAACATATTGAAAGATCAGGCTTCATCTCTCATGATTGCTTTTTGAAAAAGAGAACAAGGATCTGACTAGCAATTTGCTCATGCTGCAAGTGACACAGTCTATCTGTCCTTTCTAAACAAGCACAGAACACATTTAATCAAGTAACCTTAGACCATGCTGTTAATCAGCACTGGAACATAATTAATTAGTACCCTCTTCCAGTTTAATTTGCAAAAATTATTAATTAGCTTATAGAAATACAATTATATAAAGGAGAAACGATGTCATTATCTGACAAGAGAAATGCTAGACAGTTCTTTCTCATCTCTGGATACACAAGATTCTGAAAGAATTTTGAAAATTAGACTTCCATGCAAGATGAACTTTTCTAAAGTGAACAATTTATGTTTTAATTAGGCAAAGAGATATTTTTTTAAGACAATCTGTCAGTTTTTGCAATGCCCCCCAAGTGTGTATTAGAAAATAAGTGCCTATAAAAAATGCACATAGCTAACAAATATTTGGGGGAAAAAAAAAAATCTAAGTTTTGATTGCATAAGTAGCAATAGGCTATTTGCTACACATGACAGTGAATAATTCACCTACTAGCACTTGGGATATGAGGTGAAGGGTATGAAATACAACACACTAAGTAATGTCAAGGTTTAGAATATATTAAAAGGTTTTGGTCAAATCCTGTAAATAGGAGACTTGTTTTAGCAGAATGAAGATTCCACAGGAGGGAATAAAAATCTACTCTCTTTTTGAGCCCATTAGTCATACCGGTGTTCCCAGAGATTCAGAGTATTTGCTAACATGATCTAAGCTTACTGTTATGCAGTAGAGTAACTCTTGCTTAAGAAAACTGAAATTACCTTTAAAAAGCATTCACTCAAGTATTCCTCACAACACGAGGCATGAAAAGTCATTAGGATAATGAAAGCTGTTCATCATTTAGCAGGAGTGGGTCTTTGTTTCTTAAACAGGAAAGTAAATATTCTAAATAATTGAAACTATTTCATTTTCAAGACAGTCACAGAAACTATTAAGTTGAATATAAGGTAGAACAGCACAGAATTCAAAACATAAAACTGCCAGATGACCTCTGAACTGAATAATATACCATGTTACACAAATTAGACAAAAAGCTTATCAAAATGTGTTTTAGCAATCAAAAAAATTCCTGTCCACTTTCAAAATACTGAAACTGATCCCAAGTCTGAAATTGAGGACATGTAGTATTACAAGAACATATTCTCGTCATCTCTTCTTCCACACTAAACCCTGTTCGGATCAGATAGAGGGGTGAAATACAGAAGCCAATTCCATATACTGCAGCTGGAGAAAGCAGAGAAGAGAAAGCAAATTCTGGTTCATCAGCAAATATGGTACAAATCATCAAGACCAGCAGTGGTCAAAACAAGGTTCCTGTCAGTCTCCTTTGCATTCCAAGTTTGTTAGCATCACAGAGGACACCCTCCAAAACTTATACTTGCAAGTTCCTGACTTCACATTCACCCCTACTTTGTCATCTCTCTCTTTTACGGATTCATCACCCTCCAACTTAAGGCAACTTTAATTTTGATGGTGATATTCCTTTTCATTCAGCTTAGATGGTAGAATTTTGCTTTTATACAGCAAGAAATAAATCACTGTTTGGTAAAATATAACAGTCTACAGAAAGTATCTACCTAAAGATAATGAAGGCCACATCTGGTTAAGGAATTAAGGGAAGAGGAAAGCACAATAACCTTATAAACTTCTTAGGATGGACCAAATGTGTTTCTCAGATCTAAATCACAAGTATTAGCTTACTAATTCCTCACAAAATATGAAACAATTCTAAATGAACCATATTTCATTGAAATTTAATTTGCATGCCTCTCAAGTATAATATTTACTTTGCCATGTATCTTCACAATTATACTGACATCAGTAACAAAAGCAATTGAGTCTCAAAAAAATATTGCCCCAAAGGGATAATAAACAATCAGTGTAGATAAATGGTTAAAATAAGTATATCATTATGAAGTTACTCTTTTATTATAAACATATAGTGAAAGCATCAAGCTATATTCACACAGCCTCTGAAATACAGTCCTGGCTATTTTATTGCCGAAACATGAGCCCCCATCACTTGGATTAAACAAAATCCTTCACTAAATTTTGTCTCAAGTTTGTGAATCATCCAGAATAAGACAGAGACTGGACAAAAGCTCACCATCTGTTTATCCAATATCTCAGGCATTCTGGGCAGCACACTGCTCTTCTCTAAACACAGCCCATTCTTGAGAAGTTGTGTTTACTCATAGAAGTATTTAAAAAAAAAATTTAAAAATCCACACAAAATCCTCCATCAAAGTCCAGCCAAACAAACTCAAGCCTGCATAAACTTTCCAATTACTACACAAGGCAGTAAGGGCACAGGGCATCTATTTCCACCAAACATGTTTCTGTAGTGATGCTTAAATACAAACTTCCATTGGTGGATTATTTCTCTATTCACATCTTCAGGTCAAGACAACTGGTTATAGTAACATAAGGTTCTACCAAGAGATTTCTTATTGCTGTTGCAGCTTGACCCATTCACATATTTCACATAGAAAAGAGAGAATGCAAACAAGATATCTCTCAGATTAATCACAAATTCAAAAGAAATGCCATGATAATGAGTTTTCTTCTTTACACGATAGACTGGAAAGTACATGGAACAAGTAGGCAAGTGTTTGGAATTGACACACACCACCATCTCCTTTGTGGCAAGTGGAAAAACCCAGCAGTGGTTTACTTCTGCAGGTTAGCAATCACCTTTAATACAAAAATGTAAGAAATTTCTGTTTGAAGGGCACATCAAAACTTTCATCTTAAATTAGAATTGCATGCCTGACTGGAAGCAGAGTCACCAATTTTCAGTTATTTTCTTTCAACTTTGTTATTCACGTAAACAATTATAGAAAGCTAGAATTATTTTCCAAATGCATCACTGTGATGCAGGACTAGCATATTCTTCGTTCAGTCTAATGGAAACTTGTGAATTGCTAGTGATTGAATTGTCAATCATTCAAAGAAGTAAATAGCTTTTTTCCTCCAAATTATGCTTTCAGAAGATTTTCACAGCTATTTAACCTCAGTACCTCACTATTTGTGAGCTGTTAGTTCTCTTCTGTCCAGAAACCTTCATCTCCAGATACTGGGAAAATTCTGAGATCCACAGGTTGGTATTTTCCCAGGCTCTCAACTTGAATTTCTGAGATCCAGCAAGCACAGCCTTTCACCAACACCTGAACACTGTTTAATACATCAGTTCCAGCCAGGTCAACTGTTGTCTGAAAAACACTATTTTCTCTTCTTGGTGTCACCATGTTAGCTAAAGAGTTGTCTCTACCTGCTTATCACTGTATTTCTGAAATAGGAATTACCTCCCAAATCTGTTGCCTATTTGCTGTATGATAATATACCCTAGCCTGTTTTACTAAGAAAGAAAAGTTGCAACAGAAGAGCTGTATTCCTACTGTTTAAACTAACTCAGTTTCTTTTTATTCTAATGGATAAGAAACTGCTGATGTCACAGACCTTCAGGGAAACAGGAGTGCTGATAAGACATGCACCTAGACTTCAGTTTCAGAAGGCAAGGGAGCTTTTGCTTTTTCTTTTCCTATAAGGTGTACAAATGTTGTTCATTACTTCAGTATTGATCTGAATATCATACTTGCCAGTTTCAAAATGGGCTTAGAAATATCCTTTTGCTTCAGAGGTGTACTGCAAAAATCACCTGGTAGATATTTGAAACCTTTCTGTAGATCCATACTAAGCACCACAAAGAACCATAAAATTACCAGTTCTGTGTTCACTCTGTGCCATGGACAGAGCTTTTAAAAAAAAGAGAACTGACTACTCTTCAAACCATGAAAATAATATTAATAGTAGCTTTGCACTACATGTATACAATCTTTCCATTAATGTATTTTGATATATTAAAACATGTACACAAACATCCATAAGAGCTGCTAATTTTTAAAAAATTGCACAAGCAATTGAGATTTCTAATTATTAGAAGTAATTTTCTACTAATCTTAGCAAGCTCTAAAAAACTTATTTTTTTTTTTTTTATTAGAAGGACAAAACCACAATAGTCTGGGAAAACCAGTCTGGAGCAAACCACAAGTGTAGTGCATAGTGACAAATGGTATCTATGCTGAAGAAAGATGTTTGGCTTAATGTTTTCTGTTACAGAGGATTCTAGGAGCACACTTAACGGATGGAGAGAGTGTGTCCTGATAAATTACATAGATCTCTGCTCCTATTTGAATTGTAAATACAATGTTGATACTACCTACCCTGTGAATAAGTTGCAGCACACACTTACATAATCATTTGCTAATGTGAAGTGTTGAAAAAAATGCTTGCTGTTAGCTAGAAGCATGACAAAGGGATCTGAATGCAAGTAAAAAGCAGTTAATACTGAATACTGTTTTTGTAAACAGATTTTGATGGATTTAGCTCCAACATTTTTAAAATAAGAGACTAAACAAAGTGCTATTAGGATATTAAATATCTTCAGTATTGAATCCCTAGTGAATTGCCACACAAAATATGGAAGCTGTCCCTTAATTAATAAATACTACACTTTAGTATTTTATCAAAACAACACATTCTCCACTCTCTTTTATTAATATGAATTTTGAAAACATTACATCTTCCAGTTCCTTGAACTAGAGTATTCAGCACATATAAAGAATATAATGCTGGGCAGTTAAAATTAAAGACTGTTTTTAACTCTCATCCAGACTTGCACTCTCACTTGGAGTGAGCCCAACTGCATCCAGACTGAAACTGGGAATACTTCCCATCTTCTGGATTGGGGTGTGCATTTTGACTACATAACAGGAGGAGATGGGTGGGCACTACCACCTGAAAGTGTCACACGCAGGAAGCACAGGCACAGGACAGCATGTAGTGCAGGTGCAGCCTTAAAGCAATCTGTCTTGGACAAAAAACCTTGCTAAATTCTACAGTCTCTTTACTTAGTGAGGAAAAAAGTGCAGTGAAAAGGTTAAAGACTGCAGTTAAATAATTCCTATAGCCATGGCCCCTTGGCTGCTGGGACATTACACAAGGCCCTTTGCCCAGTGCCTGACACCCGGTGCTGGTTATTACTGCAGGAGCCATATTTCACATGCTCACTGACACGTGGCAGGAAGTTACAGGAAACACACAGGCATTCACAAACAAAGGTAAAATGTTGTACCCTAGCAGATCTCAAAAATCTCATATCTCCACGCAGCCTGAACTAGTAGAATGCCTCAACACACATGTACTCAAGCCTTTTCTCTGTGTTACTACACACACAGGGTCTTGGGAGTTCTTTAAAAGGGAACTGACATCAATTGTTTTCTATTACCTAAGCACCAGAACAAAGATTGCTCTATTGTATTCTTTTTACAGTACTCAAAAAATGCAGATAGTGGTAAGTGAGAACTGACTTTATGAATTGCAAGGCTGCCAAAAATGCTTTCAACTAAATGTCCTATAGTACTGTGATATTTTCCTTTGAATCACAAAGCCATAAGACATTTCACTTTAAATTACTCATTAGTAGAAAGTTTTGTCTTTGTAAAGCCGTTTCTCTCAGTGCAGATAACTGTGATATGGGCTCCCTCTAGTGTCTTACCTCTGACACCAACTTGGAATTACAAAAGATTGCATAGGGTCATTTATAAATGCCAACATCCTACTTAAGTTACCTTCCAAAAAAAAGGCGCACTTCTAGTGAAAAACAAAAAAATCACAGTTCCAGTTAAATAGGTTTATGTACTTGTACATACCAAATTCTTAACTCAGTGTAGTAAATTTTGCTGTTCCATATAACCATCATAAGATCCAAATATTATGTAATTGCACATGTAACTTTGCACTGAAGTGTAAAGGAAGGAAAATATTACATGAAATCCATTTTGAGATACTTTAAAAATCCAAAACTAAGCTTAGAAGTGGATGCTCCATATATATTTTTAAAAAAAGAATCTTTTAAATACATAAATACCTTATGTGTATGTAAAAATATCTCCTTCACCATGAACACCACAAAGTTGTTTCAGTAATTCGAGTAGAACTCACAGCAAACTGGAGTTTGATCTTGCTTGATTCAAGTCAGAGGATGTTTTCCCCACTGATGCAAGCATGAGAACATGCAAGTAGATTATTAAATGCTCCACAGTAACTAAAACAGAGCATAAAATGTGCGGGTGGATGGACAACTTTTGCCATCAATTAGTGAAATCTGTATTAAAAGCCATACTAATGGAAGACACATTCTTGTCTTCCACCCAGAAGCCCAAGCCATTCTTTTCCCCACCAAATCCACCAGAGAAGCTGAGCTGAAGCAGCACGGATGAGGGAGTAGGCTGAACCAGGAAAAAGACCAGCATAGCCTTTCCTCCCTAAGAAAAGAGAAACCATCTTGTGAACCTCAGGATACTGTCCCTGACACAAGGCCATGAGCAGCTCCATGCAAATGTTTAGTACTGCTTCTTCCACATAATACAAGCAGCAATGTTGACAAGGCATTAAGAATTTTACAATAAATTGTTTCATTTCCTTTTCTATAAACTGCTAAAACAAAAGAAATTGAAAAAAAACCCACAAAATTTAAATGCATAAAATACCTACGCAAATCTAGCACTTTCCCAACCTTGTGTTTTTATATTCTTTTGTTTCCCACTTATTGGAGAATACAGAACTTTGCCCTTAGAAAATATATTTTAAATATGACAGGCTCTCCTAGAACAAATAAAACATTACTTATACATCTGACAATTACATACATGCAATTAACAGAGCTGCATATATATGTCATAACCAAAATAAACCTGTGAATTAGAATCTGTCATTGACAGATCAAAAAAATCACACATGCTTCCCCTCACTTCCCAATGCTAGGATTCACACTCTTGTTTTGCTTCACAGTTCTCAATTTAATTCTCATATTATACTTAAACAAAGCTAATCATCTAGCACACCACTACATTAAAAGGGCTATTAATTCTTCTTCAGAACAGCTAATATTTTTCATACTTTTTCCTTACAATGTTCCAGGTGCATTGCCAAGGCTGGTTTCATAGTTATCCTCTGCAAAGCCACAGAACCACACAGAAGCCCAAAATATTCTGAGTTGGGACCCACAAGGATTATTGAGTCCAGCTCTGAGGTGAATGGCCCATAGAGGGAAAAGCTGCTTCGAGTAGTGTCTGATGCCTTCACTATTCTCAAGTCTTCCTTAAATTCTTTGTCTGAGCACAAAACCCTGTCCATATAATCACTCAAACAGTGGCACTGCTGAGAAGAGCATGTTGAATGGCATCAGGCAGTCTCTCTTGGGCTTTTAGTAGGCATATGCCAGAGTTCAATCAGCTAATAAAACTATAGGCTTAGAGAGGAACTGGATTCTAATTGAGTTGCTCATTTTTTAAAATTACCTTATATTAGTAAGAACCAAGACAAATAGAAATAAATGCATTATGTTATATTTTCCTTTTTTTTTCAGTGCAAAATTACATGGATAATTATATCACAGATTGTCTTTACTAATGCAGTTAAGGCTTCATTTTAGTTATTAGTAGAACAAGCTAGCACCCATTATTATGGGTCGGAAAGGACTGTCAGACACCACATATAACATCACCTAGGTTTTCAAACACAAAATTAATTTACAACCTTCTACAAAGCTCAATTACCCTACAATTCATATTAACTTCCTTATATCTTTCATAGGTACTACAGCCCTCCACAAGCTGGGTAAATAATAGCATTTGGGGGGGTTTAGCATGTTTAGAAGGTAAGTTTTTGAAATATAATCAAAGGAATGAATCACTATCAATTTAGGTTTGTTCAGGGAGAACTCCTTTTAGTAGCTGTGTATTTTATGTCAAAGAGTTTCAGTCAATGTTCACCCCAAACTTGAAAATACTGCATCCTTCAATACACCATCAAAAATTACACTAATATTTAGTATGTGATTAAAATAATTTTATGGAAACATCCTATATGAAATAAGATCAAACAAGTAACAAAAATGGTTATTCTGATCTGTGTATCCAGAGAAGGGCAATGAGGATGGTGAAAGATCTGGAGCAGAAGTCTTCTGAGGAGTGACTGAGGGGATTGGAGTTGTTCAGCCTGTCAAAAAGGAGGTTCAGGGAGGACCTTATCACTCCCCAACTACCTGAAATGAGGCTGTAGAGAAGTAGGGGGCAGCCTCTTCTCCCACGAATGAGAAGACCGAAGGAAGTACCGCCAAGTTATGCCATGGAAGATGTAGACTGGATATTAGGAAAAATTCACTGTTGGACTCCATGATCTTGGATGTCTTTTCCAACTTAAACAGTTCTATGATCCTAAACCACTTGTCTATTGAGCTCCTCAGGAAAATCAGCAGCCACAGCAGCCAACGCCCTATCCTACCTCCAGGAGGGTAACTTTACAGCTCCAAGCTCTTACTGCAGCTAGTCCAGCAGACTATTTTGCCTGGGGCTAAGCCAAAGCCAATATTCCTAAGCAAAACCAAGGCAGCTCTTCTGGGAGCTCTGATTTGTAAGGTGCATGGCATGGAGTGAAAGCAGAGGAATCTGAGTATTAAATTGCTGCATCCTAGCTGAGATGAGTTCCATGTTTTCTCCCTTTGTGGAAGATAATAGTGGAAAAACATCCCTTTCAACCAAGTCTGGTACTTTCTGATCCAGTGCTCTTCATAACCCTACTGTGCTGTTGAGGCCAGCGTAACTGCATGAGCCCAGCTCCTCTGTGCTACAGCCCAGTTCAGACAAGTGGCTGTACTCACACATCACTGACCTCACCAGCAGCAGCCCCACCTGTAACGCAGAAGCAAATCCAGGTGGGAGCTGAGCCCACATGGGACCCAGGTCCCACTGCAAGATCTCACACTGGCATCGCTCTCCTCCAACAAAGCCAGGATTTGCCCACATCTCAGTTCTGCCATGGTCCCAGGGCAGGACAGAGCTGCTCAAGTGTAAGCCCACACCTGCCATCCCCCAGCACAACCAACTTAAAACCCAGCAGTGCTTGAACCCTGAGAGTCAAGTTGCTTCCTCTAAAGACAGCTACAAAGCTCTTAGTAAATCCGCTACTTTTGAACAAATGTCAAGCAGTTTAAAACTGCTTACATATCTACAATAAATATCCAAGACAGTCAGGATTCAAGCATGTTGATTTGCAACTAAAATGATAGTTTACATAACAAAAATTAATCACAGTAACTGGCTTCAACCATATCCTGCTCAATTCTTGTATCAAGTCAATACATTATGGCATTTCTGTAGCATTTAACTCTATGACCTTGGCTGCACAGACTTAAGTTCTGCCAACATTCACACACACGCTTTGTTTTGTTTTTTAAGTATAAACCCTTCAGTGTAATCATGGTTTGGAATTTTTTTTCCAAATGCACATGAATTCAAAGTGCTTGTAGTGGTGTGTTAAAGTTTTAAGTTCGTGATGTTGGTTTATTCCATGTACCCCTTTGTTTGATTACTGTTGGTTTAACCCTAATTGTCAATCTCCTGCTCCCTACCCCCGAGGACCTGTCTGTCTACTCGGGGCCTCTCCCAGAATCTGGAAAGTTCTGGGAGAGGCGTCGAGTGATAGGACAGGATCCGAGGAAGTCCGCCCCTCCGGACTGAGATTGGTTTTCGGAGGAATCCGTCAACCTGTTAACCACTCCCTGTTCGTTCCCCATTGGTTCCTTCCCAGTTACCTCCCTTGTCTCCTCCCCTGGATAAAACCAGCCTGCACAGGGTAGACTGCGCTCTGCCGAGGCAGCTCTCCCTGGAGTGAGGCAGTTCCCTGCTGATCCTCAATAAAGCTCCTGTGGAACCCCTCGACAGAGTCCTCTTTCTTTCCTCGCTGCGGTCGTGATCTCCATCAGGCGGCTGGGCTGACAAGAGCCCACAGGATCAGCTCGGTTGGCCAGCCTACTGAGCTGTACCTTCTGCTTGAAACTGTCGCCAGGGCTAGCCGGGGACAGGCAAAGGCTCTAGCCCCGAGGCTGAGAGCTGAGGCCATCAGGCGCAGCTTCAGTGCTCATAAAACTGAGACCATGTGTGCTGAGCAGTTTCCTCTTATTTTTGAATAGTACTTCATTCGTAATAGTTCTACTAATAGCCTTTTAATTTGCTTATAAGAAGCCACATATTTTAGAACATCACATTCAATGTAAATCAAGGACAGAGCCAAAATCAAACATAAGCTTTTTTTTTTTAGTTCAGACACCACATAGTAAAGAAGTTGAAATAACATGAGATGTCCAGGGTTGGGAAGAGGACATTGTGATAGTTCCAAGTGAGTTCAATAAAACTACACCAGTTCACACCACAAGGGAAAGCAGTTTAGGATCCAGCCCAGCAACCAGACTGGGCATTTAAAACAGTGGGATTTTGACTTTAGCACATTTGTTTATGGCAAATGTCTCAAGTTCTGACTGAATTGATAAATGCTTTAAAAGCTACTGTTCCTTAGAAATCTTTGCTTTATTACAATTTCAGCATAGAAGTTATAACTATATGATGATTCAAAGCATGAATTAAGAATCAATTTATGGATCATGAATTTAACAGGAGCACAGGGAACAATTTTAAAGGAATATAGATAAAAATAATGCTATTAATTTTTTTTAAATTAATGAGGCAAGTTTAGTTGGCAATCATTCCTCAGGCTCATTATAAATATCTGAATGTGGATCACAAGAAACTTAAAATAATGTATTTGGTTTATCCACTGGGAGTTTAAACATTTTCTTTTCATCATAATAAATACAACGTAAATAAAGTAGCAATGCAAATAAATCAGTTTTAAATTCTCTGTACTATGTCAAAGGCTTAAACTGCAGCACCCTTTACAGTTGGATGTATAAGCAATGTATACGACATCAGTGGAAATGAATGCTTTTCCTCACACTGCCACCTTCAGAACCAAGTTAAGCACTATCTCTAATGCAAAACCCCCATTTTATGTTACAATATAGGTTGAAGAGGTCACGTTAACACAGAATTCAAGTGTATGCAATTTGGTGTTTTATTCTAGAACACATCCATAATGAATAAACCTCTGCCTGGTCCCTGTGTGGAAGGGACAGCATCAGCTCCCCAGACAACAACAGTCAAACAGCTGATTCATTCTTCAATAGTGAAATATTAAATAAAACCAAAAGAGTGACCTACGTACACAAAGGGAGGATGATTTTAATTTTCAGTGACAACAAAACAGTTGTGTTTCTAGACTGCAAATGAGCTGCCATAGTGTGTATGAGAATATGTAGAGATAAACTGAGGATGTATGGTTTCCACTACATGCTGCATGTTATGGTTCAGGTTAGAAGAAATGCAACAGCCATGAGGAAATACTGAAGCACAAAGACAAGCAGAATGCAATTCTGACAGACTTGTACACCGACCAGGGGGAGACACCCCACACAAATAACATACAGCTTGCTCTGAAGAGTCACCCACTTTACAAGAGTAATGCTCATGATGTCCAAGGCTATTTTTGCAAGTGTTCATCAGTGAGACTAGAAGACCACAGCCTCAAGCACTAATATGGAAGAGTATTAATCTTTACATAACTAACCCAAGCAGTCCCTTTCACTGCCTTCAATAAGCATGATTTGTTATCTCCTAGTCTCAAAACATCCAGCTCTGCCTCCTCCAACCAAATTTGCCTAATCACTGACTCCTTTCACCTTTTTAACTTTTGCCTCTGCTTTCTTTAAACACATCTTTTCCTAGACACCAAGTAGCTAGATTTGGACTAAAGGGTCTACAGGTAGTAATTGCATTCCATAAAGACTACAGTACCCAGGTACAAACCCGTGAACTGTGAGTAGAAAATCTGGGTCTCAGCCTGGAGCAAGCCATCCAGCCACACATGCACACACACACTAGCAGACCTGACACTAAGGAACAAGAAAGCTTTGCAGTGAAGGCAGGAAGCGGGAGAAACAGACTTGTCTCATTTTGTCCTAACTTGTATCACCAGCTTAAAGTCAATACTTTGTCTTGCTCTTCATGGACCATAGCTGTAGTACGTAGTTTGTGAGGATGGGAAATCTCAGTAGTGCAATAGGAATGCTTTGTTTTGTTTCCAAACAGTGCCAGTCAACTCAGAATTGCTGAAAAGGGGCCAGTGTAGCACACAAAGTGGCAGTAAGTCAGCAGAATTACAGCAGGCTGCTAAAACCCTGAAACCTCCAAAGAGTAGTTTAAATGATAAATGAGAAGCAGAAAGCCCATCTAGCATCATATTGACTAAATACTGTGAATATTAAGAACATCTTCCATTTTCTTGCCCTTTTTTTGTACATTGACAGATGACTGCCACTCTTCTCCAAAGAGACTTATCTCATCATTTTTCAAGGTTTCTGCTTTGATTTGGACTTTTTGAAGAGCTGTAATCTTAGGGGGTTTTTTTTCTATTTTCTTTAATAAAAACTCCTTCAAGGATACTCAGATAGCTCCACCAGCTGCTACACTGCTGTGGTTTGCATGCCCCTCTATGTGAGGTCTCACTGCAGATGTGGAGCTTTTTAAGACCCAGTCAAGTTTATGGATGCCTTGCATACAAATTAGTCACCCCATCTTTAAATTATTATTATTAATTTAAATTAGGAAAAACTCTTACACTATTACAGCAGAAGGGAAGACAGGTTTTGGAATCACATCTGTTAACATTTTTACCCTTTTAGCCAACTACAGTGAAGTCATCTCTGAGTCTGAAAATCCTACAAAATATTGGGTCTCACAGCTTATTTGTCCTATTTAGATTTAGAAAAGCACAGGTGTGAACACTTCTTAGAACAGTGCTGTACATATATATGCTCTTAGAACAGTGTCTGTACATATATAACTGTGCATCAAAACAGTTATAAAGATTTCTGTGAAGCTATTAGGAAACAGAGTGAGGGTGCAAGCCCCTGAAATGTACAAGGGAAAAAACCACTTTAAATAACATAGCCGGAAATTTAAAAATCAACCACTGGCAGACCCAGTTAGACAGAAAGCACATTTTTGTGTTCAAGGTCTGTAAAACTTAGAGTGTGAAGAACACATAACAGGAAACTTCTGCCCCCACAGTAATACCTCATTTTATCTCCTCATCTTTTCAGAACTGGCAGAAACCACCCTGCAAACAGCTTTCCAACTGCATCAGAGAATCCCCGAATAAACCTGGAAGCTACAGACAAATACGGCCCTGCCTGTTCAATTCACCATGCTCCATTTACAGACTTTGAAAACCTGCTAACGAGGATACAGAATTCCTTGTGAGCGCCTTTGAATGTTTAGGTTTTACTTTGGATTTTTGGCAGATGGCTTTCATTTGTGCAAGGATTCCCCAGGAATTTTGCCACTGGGAATGACTCAAGAGACAGCCCTTCTGCTCACACCCCGTCTCCTGCCAGGAGACAAAAGTTATATGATTCTATGGATTCCTGTTGATTCTTCAGCAGCCTGCAAGATGAGTTAGTTTGAAATCAGAGCTGTATCCCATGACGCAGCTACTCAGCATCAATGAAGTAGTTTGCAGGAAAAGGCCCAGCTGATGAATGGAATACAAAAAAACCCAGTTCCTCTTAAAGTACCCACCATGCAATGTACAGAAAGCATCAAACTGCAGCAGTCTACTTCAGCTTTTGATCTTCTTTAAACTGCCGGCAAAAACAAAAAATTCAATGACAGAAAATGGTATGTTAAAGTTCAAAATGTGCTAAATGAACAGAATTTCTGTTCAAAGTCCTCTTCATTAACAGTTATTGCATATTTCACTGCAGGAAAAAAATAAGCAAGTCCTTATGAAAGCTGAATGCTAATTTTAAAGTAATCAAAAATGCATAGACGTTTTAAATTACAAGAAATGGCTCTCTAACATCTTGACTATTTCAACAGAAGCAGATGGTTTATATAGCTTTACTGCTTAATTAAACATTTTATATATTCTGTAAAATAGTATTTAATGGCATCCTTTCCAACTGGCTTTCTAAATTTAAATTACAAAGTAATTTTACGTATGCACTGCATTTATCAGATAATTAATTAACATATTCATACCTAATACCAACTTACTGACCTGGCTTCTATCTTCTAATACATGTGAGAATCTAATTGTCCACTTCTTTCTTATTTCTTCTTGATGATAATATTAACTTTTTCCATACTTCTACTGGTTTCCTTTATTTTAAATCGTCCTAATTTAAAAGCCAATATTTTAGATTTTTCCTTTTTATCCCCTTTACAAAAACAGCATAAATAAGATGAAATACTTTATGAAATGAAATATTAAAACCAACACCAAACAAGATACAGGTTTGCATGCTGCTGTAAAAGCCAGACATGAGGACTGATGAGTGTGAAAGGTTTGAGATAACGAAGAAGGCCTAATGAACTCACTTGGCATTTCATAAAAGACAAAAAGGTGCACTGTCCCCAGGTGAAAATAAAATGAGGTTACACAGTTCCAAAAAGCCACAGTCAGACAGCTGGCAGAAAAAAAGAGGGATGAAAAAAAAAAACTGAGCATAGTGGGAAAAGTTCTCAAAATCCTTATCAAGAACAAATTTGACACAGTAATTCCGGCAAAAGGAAGGGTTTCACATTTATTATGTATAGCTCTTGGCATGGCATTCTAGGGCTGATTCAAAACAAACTTTATATATGACCAGCACAGTGTGAAAAGAGAAGCAACCCATCTAGACATGCAGACACATAATTTGATCAAAACCAGCAGCTGCAAAAAAAAAAAAAAAAACAACAAAACCCACAACACAAGAAAGAAACAACAGAGAAATTAAGCATTTTATTAAATCAGAATATCAACTTGAAAAAAAAAATACAGCAGTATGATAAAACTAGGATAGTTAGGTGTTGAAATGATCAGAATCCTCAAGACTAGACTTTTCTCACCATCTCTTTTAATGCTCAAATCAGGCATTCAAAGACACTGGCAAAAAGAACAGCAGAGTAACTCATGAAACTCATTACCAATAGGAATTCAAGCAACTATTCGAGTGAATAATTATGGACATGCACAGCTTGCAAACATATAACATTAATTTAAATTAAAGGTTGTTATTATTAAAGTTTTCATCACAACTGAAGATCCAGAAATGCCTATTCTTGTATTCCTCTAGCTCAACAGGAGAGCTTTCACCCATTTCACAATATATAGTTCATTGCTGTATGTGAGTTCTGAGAGAGAACTGATTTTGTTTGCCTGGAAACACTTGACAGATACAAAAAACTTACTTCAGACCGACACATTTCATATGCCTTACGCTGATTTATATTATATACTATACTGTCATAATATGTTTGATTTTAGATATCAGCATATGCTAGATGGGCTTCTAAAGACTGCAATACGTTAACCCCACTCCATCTGAAAGACCCCAAGTCACAGAATGCATACATAAAGAAACAAATGTTGCAACAAAGAGTCAGTGCTCCTGTGTGCAGTGTCATTTAAATTCCAAAAACTTTAAATTAAAAGCTAAGGCACCACCCACTAAGCTAGTTTGTCACATAACCATTGGGAAGGAAATCAAAATGTTTCAGCAGATATGTTTTTCACCATTAGTTTGACAAACGTTGTGGTTGCTGCAATAATGTGAACATTATAAACTAAATTTTCAGGTACACTGTACTGGAGCATACCTTTGTTGATTCAACAGCTTTTTTTTTTTTTCCCCAGAAGTATTTCACAATGGAAATTTATTTAGGTAGCAGAAACTAAGGAGCAAGCACAAAAAGAATTCCCTTTCAACAATGGGCCTTAGGTTACGTTACTATGCTACTTTGACATTGTCAGAAGCAGAAGCAGTCAGAACCTATGATTGGTTCCATCTACATAAACGAGAGCAAGGGAGCGAACCAAAAGACTTTTTGGCATAATTCCAAAAAAGCAAGTGTGCAGAGGGACAATGTGTAAGAAATACTCCATTACAAGCATTGCATTATAAACCCGAATTATCTTTGAAACAGAAAACACTTGCAAAGACTTCTCACAATGTGTATTTGATAACCTGCTTTTTAAGCCCGCTCATAAAACAACGTACGTTTTGTCTCCATAAACAGTAAAAACTAGTTATTAACTGCTTAAGAGTACTTAGCCCTACATGAACTTCTAAAATAAGTCCGCAAACCCCAAAACACCCCAGCGCTGGCTTCGAGTCCCTGGGGGCTCCTCGGGCGGGGTCTGCGCTCAGGGCGCGGGCTGGACAAGAGCCTGTGGCAAGTTCTGCTTCCCAACGCTGCCGCCGGCACCTCTCCCCTCTCGACCGACCGGGGCTCCCCGGGGCCGCGGTGCCCGCAGCGGGCGGCGCCGGGGGCGGGCCCGGCTGAGGGGGCGGCCCGGGGCCGGACCGGCAGGGAGCGGCCGGGAGGAGCCGAGCCCCCCGCCCGAGGCGGGCACAGCGGCCACGTCAGCCCCGGAGCCGCCCCGCCCGCCTCCGGCCCAGAGCCGGATCCCGGATCCCGCCGCCCTTCCGCCGGCGCCGGGGGAAAGGCGCTGCCTCCCAGCCTGCTCCGCGCCCGGCCCGGCCCGGCCCGCTGCTCCGCCGGCTCCGCAGCCCCCTCAGCGCCGCTCCCCGGGGCCGCCGCGCTCCGCGGGGGAGGGCAGAGCGCGGCCCGCCCCGCCCCGGTGCCTCCTCGCACCCTCCCGCCGCAGCCCGGGCCCGGTCCCGGTCCCAGCCCCGCGGGGCTCCTACCTGCGCTCCCCGGGCAGCAGCGGCTCCCGGCTCGCCCGCCCGGCTTTGTCTGCGAGGGGCGTCCGCCGCCTCCTTGGCGGGCAGCCCCCGCCCCGGGGCGGCGGCCGGCTCGCAGCCCACCCGGCCCTTTCTGCGGAATGACCCCCGGCGCTACCGAAGGTAAGTTATGAGCCCTCCTGCGCCCGCTTTTTTAGTGCGATACAGGTGCGTGGCTTTTAGTGTCATTCAGTGAAGCTGTGCATGATTACCCCAGTTTCGGGTACAATTAAGAGATGGTCTGTCACTTATGCGGCCTTCAGAAAGAAGGTAATTGGCCACCCAGAAGCTTAAATGTTCACGTGCAGTCCGCACAATCTGGCGGTGGGGTGCTTTACTTACCTGCGTTTGTTGAATAAGTAATATTTAATTGTTTTTTCCTCTGTCATCTTTACAGGGTCTCTTTAGCAAGACCTGTGACATGAAGTAGAACAACAAGCATTCTGAAGAGCTCTACCATAAATACAGCTGTATCTCTGAATGTCAGCACATTTACTAGAGACTCTTCCCAAAGTCTGTTTGAATCAGAACCTGTGAAATTTCCAAAAGCTTCGTAATGGAGTTTTTAGCATCCAAAGGAGATTATATTAAATATTTCAAAAGGCCTTTATTGCTAGTTTTAGTATGTGTAATAGTTCTTGTGTGCACTGATCAGGACTACTATAGTTTACTTGGAGTATCCAAAGAAGCAAGTAGTAGAGAAATACGACAGGCATTCAAAAAGCTGGCATTGAAGTTGCATCCTGATAAAAATCAGGTAAGTTACCTTTTTAACAAGTCAAAGTTGCTGACTTAATGGATCTTCCTGTTTAAACAAAAAGCAGTTTTAATTTTTCAAGAATGTGTCTCTGTTATTGTAAGTAACCACCTGATAATGCAGTCCAACTCAGATTTTCTGCAGAGAAAATTTACAAAAAGTGATAGAGTGATTTTATGTGGTTTTGTTGAATTTGGGCTGCCTTAAATTGCTGTAGTAAAAGGAGACAAGATTCTTTAATTTTCACTTACATTTTTGTAACTAGAGGCCAACTTAGTTGTGTACCATGTTACCTTGTTGGTAAGCTGTTGAGTTTTTCTCTTTCCATTTAGTTTAGGGGGGCTTACTGTTTCCCTACCCTGAAGTCTCCTCTAAAGATCAAATAAGAACAGCCTGTTCTGAGACATCAGTCTCCAAGTATCAAACAGGACAAAACAGACATCTTGGGACTGCCAAGGTATAACGGTGGAGGTTACAAAGAGCTCTGGACTAACCGGAGAGAAAAGATTGGAATGACTCAGCCTGTGCTACCATATTTCTGAAATACAAAGAAACCACTTTTAAACATCAGTTTTTCCTTGAAATGACTTGAAATAAGCAGAAATTCACAGGAAATAAGTGTTTAGACCTTTGTACAACTGCATGGAGTCCCAAAACACCAGCAGTATTTCATATGAGCTCAGGGCCTGCCTTCACTGGCTACATTGGAGCCTCTGACAGAGAGAAAGCCAAATGCCAGCAAAGTTAGGAATGCCACCTTGTAGCTGTTAAATGAAAGTTTTGTTTTTTCTGTTGATACTTTCAAAATAATGGTGTTTGGGGTCAGATTCTGTCATTTCCAAGCATGCAGGTACTACTAAAGATTTTTCAACAGGTTATTTTCAACCTCAGTGATGATGTATAGAAGATGAACCTATTAGACAAATTCTATAATGGTAATTAATTTCCTGTGTGTCTAGCTAAAAAAAAAAAAAAAAGTCAAAAATCTTAAGACAAAGTGTGTTTTGAATGAAATGTGTAAGCAAAAGTTAAAAGAGCAGGACTCTGTGGCACATTTTGCACACCACTGTTACACTGCACCTGTGCAAGATCCCAAACTTGGGTTCAAAATATGTCTGCAGATTTTTCACCATTCTAATTCCCAAGCTACCTAGAACAAAAATGCTTTTTAAATAAAAGGAGGAGGCATCTGTCCACACTGTCAAGACCAGAAGGGGTGAATCTGTCTCTATAGCAGAGATTTTGAACTGGTCTAGGGGAGTGGGAAAGACTATGGAGGAAACGGTATGTCTTCATTCTTGAGTGTTTGTTTTAATTCCACTGAAGAGAGAGTTGAAAGAAGAGGGTTCACTGGAGGATGTTACAGCCTCCTACCAGTCTCCTTGGTATTTCAGTTGGTAGTTTAGTGAGGATGGAATAAGCGGACATATCTGGCTTTGGGAGAGGAAAACTTTACTGTAGTTTGGTTTGAAATCACAGTGCAATGTGCTTCCATCAGGACTGGCATCCTTAGCAGGGATATAAAAATATTTCCAAAGATAATTTTCTCAGCATTATATGCACAATACAGTTTATTAATTCATTACTAATTATAATTTTCCTTACATAGAATGATCCAAATGCACATGACAATTTTTTGAAAATAAATAGAGCATATGAAGTACTTAAAGATGAAGATCTACGGAAGAAGTATGACAAATATGGAGAGAAGGGTCTCGAAGATCAGCAGCAAGGAGGCCGTTATGAAAGCTGGCACTTTTATCGCTATGATTTTGGTAAGTTATGATGTGTGTTTGCCTAAAACAGTCACCAGGAAATGCAGTATTCAGATCTATATCAGAGCTTTTCACAAGTTTCTTATGTATCCTCTCCAGATTTCTGTCTGCTCTGTAGCTGTCACTTTCTCTCTGCTGGCCCAGTATTTGATTTACCCAGAGATGCAATCTATTTACCTAGCCTTTTGTTCCTGCTGCTTGCCTTTTTGTAGGTCATCTAATGCCTTGTTTATTTTTTTTAAGTGCAAAGCTTTGTTTTCACTTAAGCGTCAGTGTTAATATTTCAAGAGGATTCTTTTAAACTTTTTAATGCAGAAAGACCTTCTTTGTTTAGTATTCTTTAGGGGGATTTTGAGAGAAGTTTTTGCACTGTCAAGCCTAATTGATATGCAGTTACATAATTTGACATCAGTACAGAGGTAGTAGAAACGGAAAAAAATGACAGAATTGTACCTAAAATGATCATGAGACAAGTTATTTAATGTTTGTCTCAACAAATTTTAGGTAGTTGTAGGGAAAGGCTGCAATAAATAATTCTGAGAGCTGCTGTAACAGGAGTAAACTAAAACAGGGAACTGAGAAACATAGTTTGATTGGGGTGAAGGAAAGAGCTGAAAGGATCCTCCACCTTGGCAACAATTTTTTTCTGGTGTTGTTTGACTTAATATGTCCCAATCTCTAAGAAATTAATGTCTGTGCAGATTGAAATTGAATAAACCAGTGGTGCAACTATCACAAGAAAATATGAAAATTAACCTGAAACTTCTTTAGATAAACAGATTTAAGAAATTTTACCTGCCTGAAGTTTCGCTGCTTGCTTGAGAAACAGTATCCTTAAATGTCTATCAATCAGTGATTTGGGGAGCATCTGTTTTTATATTTTATATGTGTATATAAAATTACGGCTTTATGTATATTTATATGTAAGGGTGAGCATATATTTTATATTCCTGGAAAATAATATTAGAAGTACTTTGTCACTGTAGAAATTAATTTCTCTCATTATTTATTTGCATTTAATCTTTGTGTACTTCAGGTGAAATGACATCTCACCATGTTAGGTACTGTAAAAGATCTACAACCACAGTAGCATAATATAATGCTCTTTAATAGTATTTTTGGTACTCTGCACTGCCTGTCTTGTGTAGCTGAAGTAGTGGAGTGTTTGTAGTGATGCCCTAGGTAGGACTGGTTAGCTTTGTCTTCCTTACCTTTGTTCTGCCCACTTCATTCCACTGCATTCACACACACATTTTGTTAGTGGAAAAGCTTGTGGCTGGAAACACCTTTGCCATCTAAATGTTTAGGTAACCAGAGGCTGAGAAAGCATGGAAGCTTCTGGACATTACATAAAGCTCTCAGTGAGAGCTGAGGCTTCTTGAATTTGAATCTGACAGCTGGATGACGTTATTTCTAATGCTCTTGGCAGAATAGCAGTAGTTCTAGTTCTCTGCTTGCTCCATGGTTGGTTACTAAATTATCAGAAGAATGTTCTGATAGTGGCTTTTGTAGCATGAGAGTCAGTGAGCTAGCAAGAGGTTAAACTTAGGGTCCATAGTACTAAACAAGGATAGCATTTTTATCAAACCTCTTTGCCAGCTTAGTATTTCAACTTAAATCTACTGTTTTCTGTTGTGCATGAGATGATAGTTTGTTTCTTTGCTTTAAACGTGGAAAAGTTAAAAGCAATTGTTGGGTTTTTTTTAAATAGGTATTTATGACGATGATCCTGAAATTATAACATTGGATAGAGGAGAATTTGGTAAGTTTTTTAAATAAATGTCTGTTTGACAGCATGACAACCCAAAATACAATTTTTACATATTGATCTGTGTCTTAGTAGGATTTTCTTACCTATCCTTACAAACATGTGTTGGAAAATCATCTTCACATGAGAAAACAAACAAAAAATACCCCTTAATGCTTCCTGTTAAACACTAGTTAGCAAATCGATCAGTATCAACAAACAGCTTACATTAAGTTTTAGAGTTACTTTGTGAGATACGTGAAGCAAAATTATTTGAATTAAAAATTTGTTGCTCCTAATTTATTGTTGCTGTTTCTGTTGTATAAAAATGCACTTGATAGAACTTTCCTAATGTATTTTTCTAGTCAGTTGGGTGTAGTTCAAAACCAGAAGGTGATACCAGATACTAAAAACGCAGCTAAGGAGAACAAGATGTGGAAAGATAACAGTTTCAATGAGAATATTGTCCAGTTTTTTTTTCTTTGAAAACTACAGCTAAGTTGTTTATAACTAAGAGAGGCTAGAGGTAAAAATACTGGATTTTGTGTGATTTTTCATCTGCATATTGAGTACAGTTTCCTGTGTGCAAGATTCGACCTACAGGCTGAATTAGCCTTGTAAACTGTTCTAATAGCAGACCCTCATGATGCTCTCCCTGAGACCACAGTCTTGCTTTGGTTAATCTATTTGCAGGGTCTACACATTCCTTGGTTGTCTTTTTTGTGAGGATGATATAGGCAAATAAAGGTTACAATTCCACTACAAGAAATTGGACAGACTGAAAGCCAAGTAATTCAAGCTGATAACTCCTCCTTGTGAATATTTGATTGCTGTTGTTTTCTTTCATAAGCAAGATGATTTATGTTTCCCTTGACTTTTCTAGTCATTATATTAACTTGGATTTTTAAATTATATTAGACATGATTTCTTCATAAAAAGATTGCTAAGTGGAACTCACTAAATACATAAAGTAATGTAAGGAAATGGAAAATTCTAGTGAGTAAATCTAATCTTTTAGAACTTGTATTTTGTAACCAGACCTACACTATCACACATTTCAGCTAGAATAATCTGCAGACAATACTTCTTTTCTTAATTAATAGAATAGATACTGAAAGTCAGGGTGCTGATAGCTTCTGAAATACGATTTTTGTGCACCTGCCTACAAGGAGGAGTATGGCCAAGGGAGATACAATCTTTATCTAATCTGAGTTACTGTTAATGTGCCAGACACTATTAAACACTTAATACAGCTTTTGGGGGAATACAATATAGTAAAAATGCACATTCTAAATGTAACTACGTTGCAGATGTGCATGATTTACTTACAATTTTCTTCTCTCCATCTAGATGCTGCTGTTAACTCAGGGGAACTGTGGTTTGTGAATTTTTATTCTCCTCGATGCTCCCACTGCCATGATTTAGCACCTACGGTACGTAAACCAAGTAAATTAACTCTGCAAAGTCACTGGTTTTAATAGCATAAAACTTAATGAAGTGGATTTTTACACTGAAGCTGAAACCAAAGACAATTCAAAATGCCAGAAATAAAACATATGCTCATTTTTCATTGTATCTTTAAAGGAAAATAGCCTCTTTTTGCCTTTTTTTTTTTTTAGTGGAGAGAATTTGCTAAGGAGCTGGATGGAGTAATACGCATTGGAGCTGTCAACTGTGGAGATAACAGAATGCTTTGTCGAATTAAAGGAATTAACAGTTATCCCAGTCTGTACATTTTCAAAACTGGAATGGTGAGTGATAAGACTTCAAGTGTTTTTAGAATGAAATCTGGAGAAGTATTTCTTTAATATTTGTTCAGTCATAAAGATTTTTGTATAAAGATCTTCCTTTTTAGTATGTTACCTCCTTTAATAAATATAACTTTTTCTTTATCTTGGTCAAATTGGTTTACTATATATTTGTTAATTTATATTATATATATAATTCTAAATAAATGCCAATATATTTTTACAGTTTTTTTTAATAAGTTTTCTGTGCAACATATCACTTCTGATTTGGGAAGATACTGTCAGCAGAGGTGCTGTAGCAAAGCAGCAAATTCTCTTATAGTGTTGTAAAGGACTTTTCAAGTACAAAGTATAGTCTATGGTTTTGATTCTTAAAGAATTTGACCATATGCCTAAAGAAACTTGAAAATTCCTTCCACAAGATTCCCTCCATGATACCTGCATGCTGTATGTCACTCTTTATAGCTGCTTGTTAAGTCATGCTGCTGGGGTGGTGTACAAAGTGTACTTGAATAGATGGGTACATTTTGACAAGGAAAAGTTTTGAGAGGTTGAATGCTAAATGGAGTGATGTAAGCAATTTTTATTTGAAGAGAAATAAAATCATTGGAAGTTGGTGTTTCTAAGACTAAATTATCCTCGTGTTGCAGCATTGGGAAAGAAATCGTGTTACAAAATTTAAATTAAGGTTAAATTTCAAACATTCTGATAGGAGAGGGAGAGAACAGTTAGGGTCATAGTGGGGGTTAGTCCTGGAGTTGCTTGAGTACTGTTAGAGGAACACAGTAGGTTTTGGGGTGGGGTTATTTGCCCTTTCTTAATTTTATAAACTTTACTGTTTGTCTTCTACAGCAACCAGTGAAATATTATGGAGACAGGTCAAAAGAGAGCTTAAAGAACTTTGCCATGCAGTATGTTACAAGCACAGTCACTGAGTTATGGGCAGGTAATGTTCACGTGTTTTGCTTGGGGTACTGTTGTTGAAATTGTTTTTTCTTTATAAAATATGGCAGAAACTGAAACTGTCAACTGTTGCTAAGTCTTCTTTTTGAGAATGAAAATAGTTCATGTAACCTGCTAATACAAATATAAAACCTTGTTTCATGGTCACATTTAACTAGTCACAAACTGATGCAAATTGTTTCACTCTTAGGAAATTTTGTAAATGCTATTGAAACTTCATTTGCTTCTGGTGTTGGTTGGCTGATCACCTTCTGTGCTGAACGTGGGGGTAGGTATATTAAATACTTTTCAAATAATGTGACAAAAAAAAGGACTTCTGTTGGTAGTGGCGTAATCCCTTTTGCTACTAAAAAACATCTTAGGGGACCACAGTATTTGGCCTGTGGGTCATTTAAGCTCTCTGTTAAAAGCAGTTTTACAAAAGGGACATTAATAGAAAAATTATGTATGTTACTGTGCTTCTGTAATGCCCTGTGAGCCATTAAAGCAGCACTGGAGTGTAACCCATCAGGAGGGGAAGTGGCAGAAAAGGCTTCTCCCATCAGTTTCCAGCTCCAGTGACAGGTACTGCTGAGGTACATGCCAGCTTCTCGTGATAGCTGAGTAGCAGAAAAGCTGTACCTCCCCCTTAAACCACCAATACTAAAATTTAGCTGAATAATTTAACTTAGGTTGGTACACAGTAACTGGCTCTTAGCACAGGTTTCAGGTCAGAGTAGTTTTTTGTACCTGTTTGTCCCTGGCTTTCTTGGGATCAGTACTGGAGACAATATATAAGAAAGCTACAATGGTTAGCTGGTGGAGCTAAGTAAATGCACTACACCTTTGACAAATAAAGATTTCTTAGCCTTATGAAGAGACCTTTGTTCTGAGAACTGAATAGCCAAAGCTGCAGTCTTGAATTTACATTTGTAAATAGCTTGATTTCAAGTTGCAACCCTTTTGTTATTAAGTTTTCAACTTTGTTTCAGTTAGGGAGATGATGCATCCTATTTTTTAAAAAAATCTTCATCCACAGGCAACTATTCAAAGTCTGGATGGATAATTAAAGCATATTATGTATTTATAGTAGTGAATTATTATTTGTATCACAGAAAATAGATACTTCCATTGAAATTTCATTCCAAGACTCTATATAGATATTTGGATTAATTTCTTTAGATATTAACAAATTTTAAAGGTCAATCTTTACAGTAAATAATTTTTTTAATGAGAATTCTGTGTTGATGAAGCAAGAGAATGTTATTTGTGGGGTTTTTTTTAACTTGGAGTAAACAGTCATTAAGTGCTGATTATTGGATGTGACAACTCCAGGAATATTGGATGAACAGCCAGGAAGCATGCCATTAGGAATGGTCGTGTTTTTGGGGAGGAAAGGGACAATTCTAAGCAAGAGTAGATTTAGTGCATTAATAAGGTGCAGTTTTATGTTTGTAAATAAATAATTTTTGCTTTGCAGATTGCTTGAGTTACCAAACCCGCCTTAAGCTAGCTGGCATGTTGGTAAGCAGTGTTTCACTTTGAAAGCATTACCTGTTATATTTAAAACAAAATAACAGAAGTGAAAGCATCAAATTGTAACTAAAACACTCACTGAGTTTTAGTAGAACCAAGATACCACTTTTAGAAGAATTGAATACTTTGCCTGAGTAGCTTTTGAAATAACATTAACTGGTTTTTAAGGATTTTATAAAATAATAATTAATATTATGTAATAAATTGCCATGTTGTTTCTTTTAATTTTCTAGTATTATGTATAATTGCCTGTGTTGGGATTTTCAAAAGCATTTCTGCACCTGAAATTAAAAAAATACTTTACTTTGGATTTGTTTTGTGTTGTTTTTTTCCTAATTACAGGAAGGTCTTGTTAATGTGGGCTGGATGGACTGTGGCACCCAGGGTGAGCTTTGTGATAATTTAGATGTCTCATCTAGTACTACTGCATACTTTCCACCTGGAGCCACCATAAATAACAAAGAGAAAGGAGGTGTTTTGGTAGGACTTGTTTTTCATTATCTATTTAGATAAACAAAGTAATAACCATGCTAAAGGAATGAATTAATCATTTCCAGACTGATGACACACAACTGAAAATACACTTTTTCCTTTTTTCTTCTAAGCTGGTGTGCTCTGCTGTGAGTTTATATCCCTGTGTCTGCTCAGGTAGTGATCCTGAAGGTGATTCCAGTTTGCTGGGAGTGAACAGCGGCTGTAACTCAGCCTGGCCACCTCCCCAGGAGCCTCCCTGAGCAGCTCTGGGAGTTCAGGGCTGGCAAGTGCTCTGGGACAGCCCAAGAGCTGCTTCTAACACAGCTGTCCTGGGCAAGCCTGGGAGTCTCTTCTCCCAAGTGCAAACTGACAGGACAAGAGGAAATGGTCTCAAGCAAGGGAGGTTTAGATTGAATATTAGCAAAACTTCCTTCAGCAAAAGGGTTGTGAGGCCTTGGAACTGCCCAGAGGGACGTGGTTGAGTCAGTATCCCCTGGGCTATTTAAAAGACATATGTAGGCACCTGGGGGCATGCTTTAGAGTAGTGGACTTGGCAGCTGGTTACAGCTGGGACTCAGTGATCTTAAAGGTCTTCTCCACCCTAAATGATTCTATGATCTTTGATGCACCCCTAATTCTTTATTCCAGAAATAATATGCCCCACATATCACAGGTTTGAGAAATGTTACCCTGACATGTGTGATAAAAGTACTCCTACAGTGTCTGTCAGTACAAATTTTACTGCTCTGTTCTATTCTGATATTGCAACCTACATTTGTATGTTAGTTTTAACTTCCCTAATTGATGGGAGACATTTCTGTTTGAAGCACGACTTGTTCCTCTATTGTCACTACTCTCAGCTATATTTTTAAAAGGAGAAAAATAAATTGCAGCCTACCTACTTTGAACCTTTTAACTTACCAACTCAGTTGATTCATATTACTTCCAAAATTTTACAAGTTAAGGAAACCTAAATATCTTTACAGTGCAGTTAAGGAAGGCTGTAAAACTGGGTTGGAAATCTTGTAAATTTGATTGTTGAGTTTGGTGTGAAATTTGAATTTCACACTCTATGGTCCCTGTCTTGACAAAATACAATTTCTTGAGTTTAATGTTGTAGGCAAGTGAGCTAAAAAGCAGTATTCTGAGAGTGATGTTTGTGAAATTACATGTATGAAAAAGAATTTGATCAAATAAAATATTACTAACTGCATTTTCCATTTGATTGAAGGGAACAAATCAGAATAAATTCCCTGACACTTTGAGTACTAAGCTGGTTGATGTTTGTAATTCCTCATAATAAAGACAGTTAACTTTCCATCCTAGTTTCTTAACTCCTTGGATGCCAGAGAAATATATCAGGAAGTAATGCAGCATCTACCGGATTTTGAAATGATCTCTGCAGCATCATTAGAGGTAAGTTTTTAAAAAATATGCTAAGATTTCTACAAATAATATATTTTTATAGTTTTATTGTTACTTTCTACGTTTTTCAAATCCTGTTAACACAACAACATAGTATTTAACTGAATATTACTTCTTTTTATCTGTAGCCAAAATTTAACACTGTTTGTCTACATTTACTTCTGTTGTTTAGCAAAATAACAAAAGTAAGGGGAAGAGATTTCATAGGAATATAGGAAATCACAGAAATGGCCATTGCAACTCACTCTGCAACTGCAGTTTTCTAATAATTTTTTGAATCGACTACATTGTAGAGAATTTTGGTTTATTTTGTTTGGTAATTTAGAAAAGAAAAAGAAAATACTTGTTAATCCATGATAATTTATGTATGAACTGAAATTAAGAGTCTTAAAAGTAACTCATGTCTTGGAGGAAAAACAAAAGGAAACCTCTTTCCACACTCATAGTTGCACACAGCAGCGTAATTTACAACAGGAAATCATATACAAACAACAATATCAGAGTGCAGCTTGTAGCCAGTTTGCTCTCAGATTTTTTCCACTTCCTTGATTACGATGTAGTAAAAGGAAGTTTAGTGGAAGGACTACATGAAAGAATTTGTTTAGTGGAGGTCTTTTGGAGATGAATAACTGGACATTCACCTTTATAAAACACAAAAGAATTTTACATGTTGATGTAGTTGGGATTAATTTTTTATGGTTTTGTTGGTTTGTTTTTTCCTGTGGTTTAAAGGACCGTCTGGCTCATCACCGGTGGCTGCTTTTCTTCCAGTTTGGGGAGGGTGATAAATCAAATGTGCAGGAATTTAAGAAACTTAAGTTTTTACTTAAAGATGAGCATATTCAGGTAAGAGTGCTCACTTATCCAGTGTTAAATGCCATTTACATTCCAAGAACAAGTCGTGGTTTTCATTGTTATTAGCTGTTACCACCACATGCCACCTCTGGTACTGAAAGAGATACACTAGGTAGATCTGCAGTAAAGTTTTTTTATTTAAAGCAATCACCTAAGTTTCCTGTACATTTTGAATAATTTAAAAGTAGAGAGAGAGATTATATTTTAAATCTGCTCTGTTGTTGGAAATGTTCCTACAGATCCCATTCAGTTAATAATTATAAATTAATATTCTAACATCTAATTTCTGTATGTGGAACTATATTTTAATTATTCAGAAAACCCTGTGATCACGCTGATTATTTTCTTCATAAAAAGAAACCAAGTTCAAAATTTGCACTAAAAGCCTACAGATTGTATTATTCTATAAAGTATGTATTTTTTAAAAATCGTTGCTTTGACTAGAAGAATTTTAATGTCACATTTATTTTAGGTGTCTTCTTGCTTCCTTGCTGTTATATTTGGAGGGGGGGAAAAGAGAATTCTTTAAGTTTTTATTCCGCATTTTGGCCTATAAATTAATAATTAGCAAGCAGCCTAATATAGTTGTGCTAGTAGTTTTCCATGAACATCACTTTGTCTTAAGATCTCTCTCGTTTATAAAAAAGGTTGTCAGTTTTCCATATTTTTACTTTTATTTTCTAACTCTTACTGCCTGTCAAAATATGTTAAGTGATCTAAATTAGGCTGCTTTAATTAAAATGGCATTGTCTGTTAAATATAGGTTGGGAAGTTCGACTGTCTTTCCTCACCAACCATCTGCAACAAACTATATGTTTATCAGCCTTGTTTAGCAGTGTTCAAAGGAAAAGGAACTGGAGATTATGAAATTCATCATGGTAAGGGAAACTGGCAAGTTTAAATCATGACCTAATCCCTTTGAGATGACAAAATCTTTGGCAAACCGCAATTGTTTTCCCAAAGAACAGTTTTGCAGCTTTAATATTTGCTATCTTTCCTCTGACCATAATGTAGCCTTACACAAACTATTTGTAATTTCCTTTGATTTTCTTTTTTCCCTGGGTAAGTGATGTGTTTTGCCTTTGCAGTCAGTTTCAACATCATTTACATAATTACTTACAAATGAAATCTCTGAAGCTGATCAGGACAGCTTCTGCTTTGGGTAGGCTAACCAAAGGATGCAGTTAGACACGCTCTTCAGAGAGGCTTAACATGCTGGTTACCCAGTGCAGCCAGTTTGACAAACTTGGATTTGGTTTCATGTATCACTGCACTAAAACTAATTCCCTGCTTTGTTAACTTCTGTCCAAGATACTGAGACTTTTACCACTTACTTTCATTACCAACATTGCAGTTTCCTTTCAGGAAAGGCTTGGAACTATGTTACTACTTACTGCTAAAAGGATTCAAAAATGCTGGTTGAAGAAGAAGGGAGCCTGAAGCCAAACTGTAGCTTGCAGGAACAGGTGTAGCTTCATCCAGAATGTGGCACAAGGCAGTTATGCAAGATGAAGTTCTCATTTTTCAGCCTCTGAGGTATTAGAAACAGCCTGCTAGGATTATGTCAGAACCTCAATACTGTTACAAACAGGAAAAGTGAAAAGTTTCTCATTGTTTAGAGAAGATTAGGCTTATCTAGGGAGAGAGATGATCCCGTACATCTAATGATTGGTATATAAGGAAACGCCCTATATACTTCCTGTAATTTACATTGTTGCAGAGAAGGCAAGAAGTCAATCCATGCAGCATTTTTATAATGGTGTGGATTACAGTGGAAGAGAAGTACATTGGACTACAGTGCATACAGAAGTTTTTTTCTGAATGGTTTGGTTTATTATTTAGAAAATCGATGGCGGGTAGAACATTTAGCAGTAGCCATCTCATTCCAGTCTTTATGAGAAAATAATCCTCCAAAGAATCAGGCTTTTTTATATGATATCTTGAAGAGCTGAAACAGTTTAAAATCTAAGAGCAGTAACAAATCTTGATAAGTCATTGTGCAGTGACTTCAGACTTGAATAACCTGAAGTTCTTATTCTCAAACAAACTCTCATTTCTGCTGACAAATATGTATACAAAGGGTATGAAGAGACTGGATCTTTGCCCATTGGAGCTGTGTGAGCAGGAATTTCAGTTACACCTAAATAGCTGTGATTTATCGATATCATTTATTTTGCTTGAAGTTTTTACCTTGTCAATCCCTTTGCCAAGTCAAGTGTATTGTACTTAGAATTGTACTTTTTAATTCCAACACAAGTAAGATGGTAAAATGACCAATAATCTTGTCAAAAAATTTTTTGTCATTTTGTTTGACAAAAAAACATGTTTTGTCTTGGATAAAGCATTTATTTGCCTAATATTGAGTAACTGTCCAGTTTAATATTTAGCCACATATCAACTATCAACTACAGTATGTCCTTCTGTGTAGGCTTGGCCAGTTTTACAATGGGCTCCTAAGGAAAAGCAAGTCAGTCCCTACTAAATTTATTTAAGCAGGCTGTGTTTAAAGATTAGACAAGGGATCTGAAAGACTCCTATTGCCTTCAAAGAGTTTTTTAATTACACCTCTCATAGGTAAAAATTGAATTTCCTTTCTACATTGTTCTTTGAAGGAAAGAAGATCTTATATGACATAGTTGCATTTGCCAAAGAAAGTGTGAACTCCCATGTCATCACACTGGGACCTCAGAATTTTCCTGACAAAGATAAGGAACCATGGCTTGTGGATTTCTTTGCACCGGTAAACATTTAATATCTACATTTTCCTTCTTCTGTAATCTGTTCTGTAACTACATAGCAAGGTACTAAGGAGTATCTTTAAAGTGCCCTTCAGCATCATGAGATGGTGTTCTAATTCCTCATTCCCTGGCAGCTCTAGTTCCTAACTGGCTTTTGTATTTAGTGGACACTGTTGTCAAAGCAGCAGATTATTAATCCTGAATATTCTCCTGAGAACCACCTGTGGGAAAAATAATTGCACTTACTTGCATTTTGTCTTCTAGTGGTGTCCTCCTTGTCGAGCTTTGTTACCAGAGCTGAGAAAAGCATCTAAACATCTTTATGGTCAGCTTAAATTTGGAACACTAGACTGTACTGTCCATGAAGGCCTTTGCAACATGGTAAGCTGAGGAACTAAAAATAAATACAAATGCAATCCTTTCAAACATTACTACTTTCTTTGAATTGGGGGTAGGAGGATATGGGCAGACAATGCTTGTCCTTTAATGTTACTTTTCCAAAGAGCAGTAAATTGAACAGGCACTTGTATCATGCTTTTTTTCAAAGAAGCAAACTATATAACCACTACAGATAATATATTAATGTGGAATACAGGTCAGATTTTATTCTAATTTCCTAGTGTTACTGGAAAACTTCAGAAGTCTCAGAATCTAATAGTTCTGGGGGCTGGGGTTAATGTCTGAAAATGGATGGAAAATGAGTAAAAAAGGACAAGCTTTTTCAAGTTTTATTTAGATGTGTTTACCCACTGAGGAATTCAAATGATGGAAACACAGTGTGTTCAATGGTAAGCAATGGTTATTCATACAGTACAAATATTCCATCTGAGGACTGGGAATAGTTTTAAAGCTAAGGCTTAGAAGGCCCATGGATTAATTCCTGTATTTGTGGAGCATGGCAAAAGAATTACTGGCTGGTTTTTAAATTGAGAACACACTATGCCATCTCTGAATACAACTGGCATCTTCTCTGTACTGATTTGTTATGGTGTCAGATTCTCACCTGCATGTAAATCTGAGCACTTGTACTGTAGAAACTGAACAGATGAGCCACCACTATCAATGACTGTTAGAGGCAAGTCCAAGAGCCTTAATCATTCTGTGCAATTTGTTATTGTCTGTTTTATCAGCATAACATTCGAGCTTACCCAACAACAGTTGTGTTCAATCAGTCTGATGTTCATGAGTATGAAGGACATCACTCTGCTGAGCAGATCTTGGAGTTTATAGAGGTATGTAAATGATAATGTTTGTTGCAGTCTATGCAGTTCATACACAAAGGTGTTCTTTAGTTGGGAGATTCTAAGATTTTTAACTTTTTTTTTAATTAGACAAGGAAAATAAAAGGTGAAAAAACTTTGGGCAAGAAAGGTGATCCAGCAACTGTCAATCAGAGACTTGACAATTAATGGAGTAATTTCCCTACTCTGTCACATATTTCTTTGAGATCATTAGCAAATAAAGATCCCTTCCAATCTGCAAAATAATAGTAATGATTTCTGTTTTATGGAGAGGATATGAAGGAATTAATATTACATCACTTCCTATTTTTAAGGTGGAAATGCTTCACACCTTGTTATAGGAGGGGGTTCACATTTTTTTCGATTAGATTGCTGCTGTCCACATTTCTCAGCTGTCCTTGGACTTTCTTAACTCACAGAACTGCAAGTTACTGGTATTGGTCACTGTTGATGCTAGAGTTCTGGCACCCAACTTGGCTCCAGCTTTCAGGTTTACTGCTGTATCCACAGGCTGTTTTTCACTTTTTGAAGAGATGGTTCTCTCCCTGTAGCTCAGAAAAAGCATCTTCAAGAACACACATGCAGAAACAGGTGGAGATTAATCTTTCAGTTGGTATTCAGAGGTCCATAGTGCACTATGAATTCTTCTGCATTCCAGCCTAAATAGCATGGGCTGAGTTTCCTAACACCTGTTTCTGCTGGGTAAGCTGGATTCCTTGTTTTTATCTCTTTTTATTGAGAAAAGGCAGAAGACCTCCCCTTTGGAGCCTGGGTGTACTTTTTTGATAATTATTTCTCAACAAATTAGGCATATGATTTTTAGGTTGCAGGAATGTCTTTTGATGCTTCCATGCCTTCCATGCAAGCAAATTTCACAGAACACTCTTGGAATTTGACACAGTCTGTTTGTACATGATGGCTCTAGATAGGGGATACACTGTGCAACAATATGTTATGTCCATAAGCTGTCTTTATTTAGGATCTTAGGAATCCCTCGGTGGTCTCCCTAACACCAGAGACATTTGCTGAATTAGTCCAGAGAAGAAAACGAGAGGAGATCTGGATGGTGGATTTCTATGCTCCATGGTGTGGACCTTGTCAGGCTTTAATGCCAGAATGGAAGAAAATGGCTAGGGTAAATGACATTCAAACGCTTTTCTTTTTGTTCCTCTTCTGGGAAATTGCTGAGATGGCACAACTGCTTTCTTAAGAGAATTTTCAGCTGGGAAAATTTAGAGTCTAATACTGCCACCAAAACAGGCAATTCCTACCTGACAGTTTTGTATTGTTTCAAATACAAAGTTTTTATTCGGCTTTTTAAAAGCTTCAATACACTGATACTGTAGTCCAGTTTTTCATGTTGGTTACAAGTGTGTAAGGTCATTACAGTGTTCTCTCATTTGCAGAAGTAATATTACTGTGCTGACAACCATTCCTGGAGGTGTTTCCAGGAATTTAAACTAGAAAATCTGAGGGGGGGGCGGGGGGTGGGGGCAGGGGAAGGGCTTTGGAAACAAGTCTGTGACTTTGAGACATTTAGAACTTGAGTAAGAGTTGTAGCCAGAATTCACTGTTCTGTTGGAATGTCTGTGAAGTGTTCGTAGCTCTATAGGACACGTTCAGTAATCATCAGCTTCCCTGCCCATGGCAGGTAGTTTGGGCCTTTGCAACAAATCCAGGGGGTGTTCAGAACACAGGCCCACTGTGACACTGCCAGCACATTGCACTAGCATGTGGCATAGGTACTGAGCTATGATGGGGCACACAGAAACAGGGCATTCCTTACACTACATCATCCCACTCATGGGTACCGTGGAGGTAAGGTGGGTGCCATGTGCATGCACCTTAGTCTGTGTGCATGATGGGAATGCACCCAGGTGGCTGGCTCTGATACCAGTGATCCATTTACAGGGAAGAGGAAAGCATTGTGATAATCTTGGTCTGATTTGTTGAGACTTTTTTCCCCCAACTAAGTTATTAGGCATAAATTTTGAAGTATTACTGAAATTGTAGTAGTATTGGTTAACATATTTGATGGTAGGTTTTCTTCTTTCTTTTTCAGATGTTAAATGGATTAATCAGTGTAGGCAGTGTGGATTGTCAAAAATATTATTCTTTCTGTCACCAAGAAAATGTTCGGGGCTATCCTGAAATCAGACTCTTCCCTCAAAAATCAAACACGGCTCATCAATATTAGTAAGTACATTGCTTCAGTTTGGGAAACATTCCATGGTGTGAAACAAGACAAATACACCTCTTCTCTTGTGTAGAAGAGGTTTATCACAGCTATTAAAATAGGCCCTTAGGATATTACTATACTGGATACCATTGGCTTTGTTACTTCAAATTAGTGACTTTATTTGCCATTTCATTTCAGTAATTTGAAATGACACGGGAATCTTAATTTTTATTTCTTCTCTTTCTTCTCTTGATCTTCTAGTCCTTAATTTTGTAGGTTTTAATTGTAGTTATGAGACTTTTCATTTATTCAGATGAGAAAGCAGGGCAGAAATATATCCTAAAACATATGCATTTACATTCTTTATTTCATTATCACCACCCTTCAGAATGGGTTGTTTGCAAGGTTTTTTTCCAAAATAATTCAAACTACTGTGCAACTGGCTTTTTGTTTTCTCTGTAATGTTTTTATAGTAGCTACAATGGATGGCACAGAGATGCCTATTCACTCAGAGGCTGGGCTTTGGGGTAAGTTACTGCATTAAACTTTGTTCACAAGCTGCTTATGTAGTTGCTTGCTAGGATAAATAAATATTTAAATACTATGTAAATCAAGATCTGGAAGCACTTGGGTATATGTATTGCTTAATTTAAGACGTTCAAGTTTCTACATCTTTTAACTTACTGCTTTTAAATACATTTGGAGAAATAGCATATTCCTGTCCACCCACCTCCTGAAAACAGTATCACTTTGTTTACCATGTTTAAGAAGTTATTCTCCTACAGTACAAAGTGTGAAATTCCTAATTTCAGAAGCTTTTCTTAAATGGGATTTGGATATTGCTAAAAGTTTTGAATCTATTACAACTGTTACTCTTCCTTTACACAGGTATTTACCACAGGTGTCTGTAGACCTCACCCCTCAGAGTTTCACAGAAAAAGTTCTGAATGGGAAAGATCATTGGGTCATTGATTTCTATGCTCCTTGGTGTGGACCTTGCCAAAACTTTGCTCCTGAATTTGAGATGCTTGCAAGGGTAGGTTTTTAAATGTACTGGCAGCTTGTTACTATTGTAATGGTTAAATCTTACTCATCAGCACTTTATTTCTTAGCAGTCATCCAAAAACCACCATACTTCTGTGAGCCTCCTACTCATGGAATGATGCAAACTTCTAGGTCCCACTGGACAGTGGGCGTTGTCTCTTCCACAGACAGACACACAGAGATCCTTTTTTGAGACAGATTTCAACTTTCTATGGAGTGGCCTTTGGAGCTGTGGTGTGCTTTTGTGCTTTGCCCTGAATTCAAGTACAAGTGCTCTCTGAACACTTAGAGAGACAACCTGATACAAGGTTGACAGTCTGGGAAGCATGCAAGCAACTACTCTGAAATATTTCAGAGATTTGAGCAACACACTTTTACTTCCAGCAGCACTGCTGGCTTATTCCACTTATTTGCTTATTCTCACCCATGGAAACTTGCAGTTTGTTTCTAATAAACATTTCTTTTCAGGCTGTTAAAGGAAAAGTAAAAGCTGGAAAAGTGGATTGCCAGGCATATGGGCAGACCTGTCAAACTGCTGATATCAGAGCCTATCCTACTGTTAAATTTTACCCCTACCAAGGAACAAAGGTAAAGTGTTACTGGTGAGCAGATACTGTTAGTAAATGCATTTCATTTCACTTTAAAACTAAACAGAATACTTCTAGAACATACTAAAATGAATGATTTATATATTACTGTATCTCCAAATAATCAGTTACAGTAATCCTTAAAATAGTAGGACAGTGATACAAAAATTAATAGAACTAATAGTAACTAAATAGAAATAGAATTCTAATAGTAATTAAAATGCAGGCTTAACCAGAACTAGGGTTTAAGATGCAAGGTCTTGGGTGACAAAATGTTTTTCAACCTTTACCAATTCCATCACCAACTGCCCAAAAGTAGATAGTCTCCCTCTAAATGAAATATTCATTTTAATGATAATTTCATTTTGGCTAATAAGAAATAGAATTCAGTGTTGTTATTATTAATGTATTTTAAGATACATAATAAATGAAAAAATATGTTGTCTCAAAAACAAACCTCATCAAACTATTTCAATGATCAATGGGACTCTTTCAGATCAACATTTCCTACTAACAGAGTAACAATATAAATTCAAAATACAAAGAGGATTCAGATAGTTACAGGGAATTGCATTTATTTTCGTAACACTAATAAATTTTAGAAATATTATAGTGACCTTTTTAAATGTATTAATGCTGAAGAGAAAGTATTCAATGGTTTCTGATAGAGAATTGGCTTAACTTACTTTCCTTTTCTTTTCTTAAACTGAACCTTTAATGGGAATTTCCAGAAATCTTTCATCACACAATCCCACTGTATTGGTTTAGGATAAATTAAGGGGAGAATCTCTAAAAGGGAGTCCCCTCAAACAAACCTCCACCACCCCTCCCCCCCAGCCCAGGGTTGGGAAGGAAATTCTTTGGAGGAGGAAAAAAGTGGAAAAAACCAGTTTTATTGAAAAAGAAAATTCTCCCCACCCCGAGTGGAATGAAAGGCGCAGGTTTACTCAGGGGGAGGGCTCCAAGCTTCTTTGGCGGGCTCCGGGTCTTCTCAGACGTCTCGGGTCAGATCAGTTCCAGAGCCGGTCCGGTCTTGGGGGGGGGGGGGCGCGGGGCGGGGAAGGGAAAAAAGAGGGGGAAAGAAAAAAACGGAGAGCAGACAGCAGAGGCAGCAGCAGAGGCAGCAGCAGCGGCAGCAGGAGCGGCCGAGGCAGCAGAAGCCAAGCAGCAGAAAAAGCTGAAGCAGCCAAAGCCAAGCAGCAGAAGCCCGGAAGCAGCTCTGCTCGGGCAGCAAAAGCCCCGCGAGCAAAACAGCGCTGCTAGACATAACAAAAACAGTCCACTGATATGGGATAGAGGCACTGTCAACCCAGAACACCCACCAAATTCAATGAAATTTTCTGTGGTGAAGAGTAAAGGCTTTCTAGGTCTTCAAGGTAGCCACCCAGAGTGACAGATTTCACAGATTACAAAGTGGCAGACATTGTAATAGCTGTCTAGCTTAAATACTTACCGCAGTAAATGTGAGCAAATGGGAACTATTTCAGGTTTCTTTAACAATCAGGACAAAACTAGTGTAGTTCTGAAAACTAGCAGCTAAGAGAGGTTCTTAGTACAATGCAAATTAACTGTTCAAACAAAAATATATCCATGAATCATAAACTAAGCTACCAGGGCCATTGTGTTCTGCCCTGCTTTCCTCTTGAATTTTGTCTGAGAATTGTATAACGTTACCCATGCTCTGGTTTCTTTTATTTTCTTTTTAAGAAAAGTGTTCTTGGGGAATATATAGACAGCAGAGATGCAAAAGGTATAGCTGACCTTTTGAATGAAAAATTAGAAGCAATGGAAAACAAAGGAAAAAGAAAAAAATCTAGAAATAAGGTAAGAACACTTACTGTGGAACCTTTTGCAAAAGACTTGCTGTAAATAATAACTGTTTAAAATGATGTTAGTATTTGTTCTTTAGCAGTAGCATTAAATGCAAATTACAAAGGCAAGACTAGGTAAACTTAGGAAGATACTAACACACAGCTACTAACTGCCCTGAATGCTACTTAACATTTGTCTAATTGAAAAGTTAGTGCTACAGAAAACTTTAAAATCATGTGAAAAAATATTCTTGTATGTACTTTCAGAGAAACTACATTGTTTATTTTTTTGTCACTAGGATGAACTCTAACTGGTACTGAAGGTAAATACAATTCAAAATATTCTGAAGCTGTGAAGATAGAAGACACAACAAGGAAAATATAAGGATAGTTACATTCATGACAGGACAAGACACATGGAAACAAGTTTGAGTTCACAGGCATACATGACTGTATGAGTTCTGTTAAACGGTGGGGAGATGAAAACATTTTGGTTTTGGTGGAGGCAATGTTTCTGCATGTCCCTCTTCTGATATACCAGCTACCTTCTTCCTGGCCAAACACTGGAGTTGACCAGAAATACGGACTCTATCACTTTTGCCTACCCATTTACTTGTTCCTTATATTTTTTTCTGTCTCTTTTCAAATGCTTTTTGAATGTGGCACTCAGCCTGTGGCTGAATATGCACTCAAACCACTCTGCAATGCAGAACAATGACGGATTGTCTATTTGAAAGACAAACAGTTGTACCTGGTGATTATTCTGCTTTGGGGTTGCATTATTGTCTAGTCAATGGTTAAGAAATAAAATCAACAACTGGTAGGAGGATATGTTTAATGAATTAAATTGCTCTTGCCCTCGAGTGGATTACTTTATTCTGGCAGTGGCGATGCTGCCTAGATAAACAGAACTTTTAAGAGCTTCATTAGTTGCTTGGTTTGGTTTTGGGATTGTGTTTATTCTTTTTTATAAGTAAGAAAGAAAAAATAAAGTAATTCAAATGTGGTGTTGACTTCCAAAGTTTAAATTATGCAATAGAAGCATCTGGTTAGTCATTAGATCGTCACGTCTATCACTGTCTTTTTAAATATGAATGTATTCTGTGGACATATTTAACCTCTTCTGACATTACCACTTTCCCCTTCCCTGCAGATAGGTTTTGAGGTGGTTTTTGGTTTGTTTGTTTTTATATCACCTTCAAGCAAGCAGGAGAGCAAGTGCCTTCTTTAATTTAATAATGAACAGTGTACATTGCAATGTTTCCTCATACTTCTTACTAGAATTGCTACTCTAAAGAGTAATATTTTTCAGAGCTTCTCCACAGACAAGAAAAATTACAGAAGATGACAAAATGTCTACAAGCAACTTTAATGATTTCAATAAAATGCTCCCCAGCACCTGACAGATGGAATTTCCTCCCTGCTCTTTATGTATTTAGATTTAGCATGACTGGTCAGTATATTACAAATAATACATTGCTATTGACAAGTAACTTATTTCATAAAGAAGGCAGCAAGAAGTGAAGAGATACAAGTAACTGAGACATTCAACTGTTTTCCCTATTTTCAGGGTTGCCTCTATTGATTTGTCATTTTTGCAGCATATTCTAAGAATTAAGAGACTATTGCATCTATTTTTTAATAAAGCAGACCTTCCTACATCCAAACTTACCTTCAAACTCAATCACAGTCAAAAATTAAAATTTTAAAACAAACTGGTTTGGTCAGTTCTTGCATATCACTGTAACTGCAGTTCCCACCTTCCACGCTCTTCTTGGATAATGAGGTCTAGGAAAAGTTTTAAAACATATTTAGGCTGTGGAGAAGAGTTTAAATATCAATAAAGTTCATTTTAAAGATTTTGCATCAAGATTTTCTCTTTGCATCTAGATTTTTAAATTTCTGAGACCAAATGGATGTGTATGGGTGGGGGGAAATAAACTTCCAAACTAAAAGAAAACTAGATGATGGAGGTTTATAAGATTTTTCCAAGTTTTCATGGATTTTTTGCATCTTTCTGAGAGTTTTCAGTAAGCAGGCTGGGGGGAAAATGGAGTGGGTAATAAAATCTTGCCTTTATTTCTAGCTATACAAATAAATAAACAACCTTTTATAAATAGCTCTATCTCCAGCCTTCCCACAGGATAAAATCACAGTTACATGATGTAATTTTTACTACTGAAGGGTTTAAACTGGTTATTCTAGAATAAAAACATCTTGAAATAACCAAGTCCCTCAGTTTTCTCCTGTAGGGTCATGGAGGTGTCAGCATTGCCATTAGAATTGCACATCTACTGCTCCACATATTGAACAGTAAATGTGTATTTTGTGTTTTATTATGTGCTGCCCTTCCTTTATACATGTGTAGTTACAAAAGAAGGAAAAGACCAGCCTCATGCTCTGCTGTTTGTCATTGGAATTCTGGTGGCTTTTCAATTTCTCTCTGGAATCCTATCTTGTTTTAATTAAAACAAGGACTTCTGTGGCTGTTTAGGGTCACTGAACTGATAAGCTATTGCACCTTATCCTAAACCAATTTCTCAAAAGGCATTTGCCACACTTAGCTTCTACTGCTGCTAAAAGGCACAGAAATAGAATAGAGAATATAGCAAAAGTTTCAAGCAACATCCTGGGTTTATATGGTCTGCAGTTGGAAAAATGGTGTTTTGGTCAAACCTGGCAGGCTTGATCTTTTTCCATTCATAGGCATACTTCACATTTAATTAGTTGTGGATGTTCAATATATTTTATCAGTTTATAAAAAGACTTTAAATGTTCTATTATTTCAAGTTTTCAACAGGAATACACAAGAATTTACTCCATTTACTGAAACTTGGCATCTAAAAACAGTGACCTTCCAATCCCAAATACTTTCAGCCTTGGTCTTCTCTCTATGCTAGAATGGAATACTAATTTTATATCCCCATATATGCAAAGCCACCACAATTTTGATAATAAACAGCTAAAGGTAAATCATCAACATGATATTAGATACTTATCCCCAACATTGAACAGACTCCTCCTTGTACTGCCAACTTTCTAGGATCTAATAGGCTTCTCTAGCTGCCAACAGGTAATAATTACAGTTAGTTGAGCAAAAAAGAATGTTTCCCAAATGATGTATATGACCACAGTATTCTGCAGACTATTTCTTGACTAAGACCACAAGAGCCACACAGGTTAAAATTTGGTGTGTATTCCACAGAAGCCAACATTTCCTGTAAGAAAATGACTACTTAACCATAATGTCAGAGTTTCAAGAAAACATCCAACAGCTGAATTAAGTAGGGGCTGGGTTGTAAAAACATGTTAGTTCTGGTGAATTCTTCCTGTACAACTGAGCTGGCATGGAAAATACAGCCTGAAGATGTTCTGCTTTTTAGGGCTTAATAGACAAAAAGCAGAATATTGTTTTTCCATAAAGCAGTTCAAATTAACATGAAGAAGACATAATTTCTGCATTTCTGCATAATGGCTGCTATGGAGTCACATAAAGTTACCTTATTCTTTTTCTACCTTAACAGACACATTAACAAGAATACACTTCAGTCAGATTTAATTACAGATCAACTAGAAATTCATATAGCTGACCTGACCTGTTTCCAGAAAATAGTTTTCTCCCTATAGTATGTAGTTTAAATAATATTTATAATCCTATTAGGAAAGGAAAACATTTTCTTTCTCTTGTTCTGTGCATATATGTACATTAAGCAATCCCAGTTGTGCTGTCCTAGATATGTAACCCTTTCACCAGGAAGGTAGTTGATTTTAGTTATGACACAAGATCTCAGTCCAGTAACAGAAGCCCGTGCCCAGGATACTTCATTTTTTCACACCCACGGTGTTTCATGTTTGCTGAAGCTGTATTAGAAAAATATCCTATGTATACAATGGAGAAAAGTTAGTAAATTCCCATCCTATCTCTTCAACTGTAATCCAATACTCTTTTTGCTAATTGTGTTCACTTACTTTATTATCTCAGTCACTGGATCATTATTCCTTGAACTAACACTGCATTTGTGCTTCTAAACTTCATGCCAGAGTCTCCTCAAATCCCACCACCCATCTTTACACAAGCAGGAGGCAGCACTGCCCCTGAGTTCAGCATCCCATCTTTTCCTTGCTCATATCTCCATGGGGGGGAGACAGGTTCTGATGCAGTTTCATACTGCAGCAGATGAAAGAACTCAAACTCACCTGGCAAAAAATGGTGATTGCAAATAATACAGTTAAAATCCTCAAGTTTTAGATGGGGTTTTATATTCTAGGAATGAACAAGTCCTCTTCCTAGAACTAATCATAAATTACTTTGAGCCTTAACAAGGAGGTTACTACATATCAGGTTAACATGAAACAATCAAGAGAAGACATTTATTTTCAGACCTTCCTGGATTTTTTTTCTTTATCTAGTCCACTTAAAAGAAAACTATGGAAATACCTGGAATGTATTGTACATCGTGGCACAACTGGGCAAAGGCACACCACCACTTGCTGGACAAAACTGGATCCCTGTCTCACACTGCACTGTGGTGAAAAGCAGCTGCAGGGAAGACAGAACTGTGTAAAAGGTTATTTGAACATTCTACTGCCACTGCCCTGGGGAGCTGCCCAGAGGTGCTGCTCCATCAGAGGAGATGAGCTGCGAGGTGCAGAGAGACAGGCATCTCACACTGCACACAAAGCTGGCACCCTCCAGCACAGCAATCCCTGCACACTGAGCAGTGGCCTTGCCTCTGATCAAGAAAATGGGGTGCAATGAGATCTAACTGCTCCACACATAGAACAGACTCAGGTATAGTTTAGTCACTTTATTTGTATCTATATACATTACATTTTGATTCTCCAAGTAGTCAAGGCGATTATTCTCAAATAGTTTAGTACATCAATTTTATAAAATACAGCTGAACCAAGTTAGAATAGAAATGCATACATTATAGTACATTAAGTGCTTTGAATAATGACTAGTCTGGCCACCAGCTAGTGAGCAATTCATTTGGTTTTGGTCATTCTCACAGAGGAGACTCCACAGGTAACTCCCCTGAGCCCAGTAGAACTGCTCTACCAGCAAGAGTCCCTCATGTGCTTTTTGGGGACAGAATGCAGCCCTGGGCCACTACAAGGCATTCTGCTGTCCACATGATGACTCAAAGTCATTGCTTCTGACTTGGATGAGATTTAGACATTTGTCTCAAGGCCTCAGATCAAAACAACAGAAGAGCCAGTGTAGCTCTGAAGAAATTCAGTCATCATGTTTGCAACTGGGATTTACTTAGACATATGCTAAACTTGGGTTATAAACAAAGAAAAAAGCTCTGACCAAAGGGTTCATCCTTAGGAATTCTATAGGGACACAGACTGAACACAGCCTCCCAAGCAGCTCTCAAAAGATTTGTTCTGCATAAAGTACTGCTCTCCTTCTGGAAAATTAAACTTGGTAGTAATTGAAATGTCAGGACAATTATTATACTGAAAATGGAACATTTGAGGACACCCATTCAGCTGCTGGGATTTGAACTAGAAATGCTTACAGCTTTTTATCACAGGACACCCAGGATGATCCAACTTCAGCTGATACTGCAGCTACTGTGATACTGATGACCAGTAGTTTACTCTTTACTCCAGTCTAGTCAGGACTGGTCCATCAGCCACATCCTGGCAAAAAATTAACTGCTGATGCCAGCTCAAGATCATTCCTGCAAATCTCTCCAACTGCTGCAATTTCAGCCCAAGAAGGTCACAATTCATGTCTCTGGCTCTGTTCACAGGCTGCAAAACAGTGGAAGATTCTCTTGTTTCTGCAGTGCTGAGGGCCTCGTGCTGCCACGTTCAGAGGAGTATTAGCAACTGTCAGATGATCAAGCTGCTTCCAGCCATCTGCTTGGGACTGACAGACAAGCAGCACAGAGCAGCCACACACCCCAGAATAAGGATAAGGGTCACGGTGACAGACCAGGCTAGCACGCCACATTAGCCTACTGCAGGTGCCATGACACACATGCCTGCACTCGTGCTCCATCCACCAACCCACATACTGACAAAGATGAAGGCAACATGATTAGCTGCTGTTGGGCTGCCTTAGCTGGCCAGGACTGTCAAGTTTTTCCCTGTAAACTTGAAGAAGGGAAGGAGGGGAAACATGTAAACTTCATCTGAGACTGGAACACAGGCTGCATGGCAGGTTCTTGCACACCGATGAACCAAGACAGTAGACAGAGGCCACAGAAGTGGGAGTAGCACTGAGCTGATGGACTGGTTGACCTCATTAGACAAGGCCACACACACAGCCAGGCATCCTGGGAGAACATTTCAACAGAAGAGGCAAGATGTATCCAGAGGTGATCAGCTGTGTTGGACTGAAGGGATTCTGGGTAGAGGAAGCAAGGAGTATCGTGTCATCTTTCCACAGCAGACATCACTGCAGCCTTCAACACTGCATCCCCAGAAACAATTATCACGTTGCACTGAGGAAATCAGTACACTTTCTTTTCTGCTGCTTCAAGGCCAGCATCTTTGCTCATCCTCTAGTACACTGTTGCAATAGGGTGGTGAAGGCTCCTTCCAACACAAACCACTGTTGACTCCTGGCAGCTTGGACGAGAGCTGCACTGGTTGCTTTTGGAGCAAACAGCTCAATTCTCACTGCTGGCCTTTTCCTTTCTCAGTGCTGCCCACTGTTGGTCACTCCTGAACAGCCACCACCATCTGCTGCAGAAAAAAACACTGAACACAGGACAAGCAAACAAAATGCACCTTTCAATCCATAGTTACAGTGATGAGGGCATTATCAGGCAACTGGTTAGAATATGAGCAAGTGATCACTAAAGCTGTCCTGTCCCAGATTCCACGTTCATTTGATGGTCCTCCATCAGAGACTGCAAGTCAAAGGACAGTATTCTTGCCCTTCAGACTCATTAAAACTCCTCTTATTTACTGACCTGTCTTATAATGAAACTAAAAAGTAAACTCATGACCTACAAAAATGAGTGAAAATTTAAAAAAAATGGAAAGAAGTGCTTATTTTAATAACATAGAGTCTCACAGATCTCTGCACATCTAATCCATCATACAAGATGCCTGTTAGTTCAGGTTTTCCTTTTTACAGAGAGCAACAACTACATTCATATCTGTGACAAAAAAAAAAAAAGAAAAAAAAAGTCATGAACGCAAAAAAAACATTCTCCTGGCAAAACTTCACCATGAGGTAATTGCATTGCTTGAAAGTAAAGGGGAACTGAAATGGATTTGAAGTGATCTGCCAGGAATGATGGCTGCATTAAGGACAAAGCTGTCACTAAAGCAGTACGCTTCACTTTGTCTAGCAACTTACTGCCTTTACTAAGGAAAGGGTTAATCTGCTTCATAACTAGAATTAATCAAGTGTTAAATTAAAAGGTATGTTAGCTACCTGTTTCCAGGAATTTGAGCAACATTCAGATCAAAGTACTGTTTAGGAGTGAAGGGATATGTTTTGAGTTTTGCAGTATACTCATGACTGACAACTCATTTTTATGGGATTCAGCTAAAATGCAACTATGACAGATAAACCAGAGCTGTACTGCAGTAAGATAACTTCAAAGATGGAATCATAGGGCATTATAAATGTGGAGCTGCCTTTAAAAAAATACTGTTTATAGAACCCAGTAAGAATTAAAACTATGGAGCATAAATAGCACAAGCTATTAATGGATCCTAAATAGGTCAACTAAGACCATTGCAACAATAGCAGAACTCATGAATTAACTTCATTCTTCTCTCCCCCCTCCACATCTGGGGGGTTTATTTCACATTTTCAGTACCAAGTATCCACTAGAGAAACATGAGTGTGCATATTCAACACCATTTCGGCAGCGCAAGATTTCCAGAGATCATGTACTTCTTCACCATCAGGATCTAGACAGAATCCAGTTCAGTACTTACAAGGAGATAGCATCACCTTCCCTACTGATAGGAAGGATGTCACTTATCAATGCTGTTCAGTGGTACCTTACAGTTCAGATCCTTACTGAGGCAGGTTTGCTTATTACCCTCCAAGAGGGGACTAAAGTGCAAGCAGATTTCACACTCTGCAACATGATGCACATGGTCAGTGTAGACGTGGAACTGCAATCCTCTTGCTTGCTGTTGGACAGACCACTGGAAAAGAGTGGCCTATAATGTCATTGTCCTCTTGTGCCTTCCCAATATGGGCTTTAGCTCAGCAATTCAGGCCCAGTCCTGTCCAATGGTCTGGCACCATCAGGAAGTACTTGTCCATAGCTTCACAAAACCTGGTCCGGTACAGTTCTGGAGAGACCACCGTGGGCATCTTACCTAAAGTGTAAGAGTCAAGAGCAGTTAGAAATGGGTTAAAGATACTGCAGTACAGACAGATGTCACATGACATTGCACCAGCAGACAGCATGAACTTGAAGACAACAAGATAGAACCTTATAAAGTTCAACAACAAACATAAGGTTTTGCCCCTGGGAAAACATAATGCAGGAGCACAGCACAGGCTGGGACCTCCCTGGGGAGCAGCTCTGTCAAAGGGACCTGAGGGTCCTGCCAGACCAGCAGCTCAGTGTGAGTGAACAGTGCTGCTGCTGCTGCAGCAAAGAAAGCCAGCAGGAAGGACACTGGGCTGCACCAAGGACATCACCAGCAGACACAGAAGTCATTATCCCCCTCAGTATCCCATGATTATCTTTCATCTGGAAGGTGCTACTTCCAGGCCATTCCTGGAATACTGGACTCAGTTTGGTCCCTGCTATGTTAAAAAAGAAAAAAAGGAGAAAAAAAGAAAAGAAAAAAGAAAGGGGGAAAAAGAGATGTGGACAGGCTGAAGAGGGTCCAGAGAAGGGCCACAGACATGATCCAAGGACTGGGAAGCCTGCCATATGGGGAAATGCTGCGAGAACTGGGTTTGTTCAGCCCTGGAAAAACGGCTGCTTAGAGGAGACCTTATCACCACCTTCCATTATTTACAGGTTGGCTAAAAAGAAGATGGAGATGCATTTTACCAGGAGCCACATGGAACAGATGAGGGTTAAGGGATATATGTTATTTCTAAGCAGATTCCAGTTAGATGCAAGAGTAACACTTTTCACAATGAGAACAGTCAGCCATTGGAATAGTCTCACCAGTGAAGTGATGGATTCCCCAACACTGCAGAGTTTTAAGATTCAGCTGCACAGGGTGCGGAGCCATCTTGTCTAGACTGTGATTTTGCCAAGAAAGGTTAGACCAGATGATCCTTAGAGTCCCTTCAAATCTGGTATTCTACGATTCCTTCCTCTGTTCTGGACAACTTAATCTGTCACAAATTTGCATGGTGGGGAAGTTGTGACACTCTATCAGCAGTGTCATAGAAAGCCTCCACGTAACAAGGAAACATGATCAAAATCTTTGCTTTCAGTCTGGACTTACCTTGTCCTCCCAGGATGCCAGTTGATTTCACCACCATTTCAAGCTTTTTGTCCCAGGTAAAAGTACGAATATAGTCTGTTACAATTAAAAAAAAAATCCACACAAAAATATGTTTTATTTGTTTTAATCCAAGTAACATTGTTTTAAAATGTATCTATTTCCCCCCAAAGAGGGCAGGAAAGCAGTTATCTTTTGTAGTCAGAGCTTCAGTGTTTTCCCTACCAGTTGCCTCACTTTGTGAAGTACTGATTATGTTTGGGTAGGGTGAATACAGTATCTCAAAAGCTCAGCAAGATCACAATCAACTCTTCCTGTCTCTACAAGAACAGGCTGCCCAAGCACATTTGTCCTTATCCATCTTAGAGTGTCAAGGGCTCATTTACAAGGGTCACTTCACTCACTCTCATCCCAGAAGCCCCACTAGAAGCACTGAAGCTTGGACACCTCTCCATTTAAACCAGTACTTCTCATCACTGCAGCCACTACAAGTTTGATAACAGGACAGAAGTGATTGCCACTTCATGACAGGGAAACCCTGACTGGAAGAGGGTGCAGCAAGAAGACAACTTCCGAATTGTTTCCAAGCCTGTTCCAGAAGAAAGCATGCTCAGTCTCTACTTTCCAGTATCAATTCAGAGGATGCAGCAAGGTATTTACTGCATGTTCACCCATATTATCCAGGTTAGAATATATGATTATATGAGATCCCATGATGTTTAACTTCTTTCTTCCAATCCTATCAATACTGTCTCTCCTTAGAACCCCTCCACACAAGATTTAAAAGACTATGTAAACATGACTAAACTAAAGTTTACAGATTAAACACATAAAAGCATACAACTAACTTCCCCTGCTTCAACTGGAGTCAAAGTGTAGGTTAAACTACCTTTAGAGGCCTCCTGCACATACTCATAGCAATGCAAATGCTAATCTGAGCCTATACAAGACCTGGAGAGAAGACTTCCTGCCTCCACTTTGAATACCTGTAAGGGGTGAGGGTGGTATTCCACCAGGGAGAAGACAAGATTTCCTGACACACATCTCTGGTGGTGGCACAGTTCCAAGAATACTAACACTAACTGAACACCTAAACCAGAAGAAAACCATTTCATCATCAGAGAGCAAGAAAATACAAAAGACAACCTACCAATGATCCCAACAACCAGCTCATTGTTGGTATCATCACGACCCACCAGCAGGGAATAGTCGATGATGAGGTGGCTGGAGAGGAACTGGGAATCGCTGTGTATGGAGGCTTTCAGCACAGCTTTGCAGTGGGAGCGGATGTACAGAGGATTGTCCCGAACCATCTTCAGAAGGTTTTCATCCAGCAGGACGACATCACAGGTTTCCTTGCCCGTGTCTGTTTTAACATTTCTGTTCCGGAGGGAGCCCTTCAGGTCAAACACCTGCAAATGGAGAACAGCACTACTTTGTTTCATTTTTCTGGGTTAAAGACTTCAGTACCTAACATCTGAGAAGGCAGCACAGCCAGGCAACTCTTTCCTTCTCTTTAGGAGGAAGACAATTAACAAAAAATATTTTGTAGAGAATAGCACGTAGGCCTGGGTGAAAGCTCTACCACCCCAATTCACAAGTTTTAGGCAAGTTATTTCACTAATATTTAGGCTAAATTAAAAGGGTGTCTCTACTTTTTATATTGTTTATGTAAACTCAGTTTTCCAGCCAGTTTCTACAGAGTTAATTGCTGACAAAAGCAAAGCCACTGAAGAGAGAGGTGGGTGGTGCATGAAGCACCAGTTAACACTGGCAAGGCAAGAGACAGACCCACCGTGAGGCTGGAGATGATCTCTGGAGTCCAAAGTCCTGCTTCAAGCAGGCCCTGTTAGAGAAGGTTGTTCAAATTCTGTCCAGTCAAGATTTCACTAACTTCCATGGAATAGAGTCCACAGTCTATTTGGGTTTCTGTTTTGTAGTGCCTGAGCCCTCTTCATGATTTAAACAACAGACAAACAAAAAGAAAACCCACAACATCATCTACATCCATCTAGAATTCCCTCCATCCACTTTCTCCCACAAACATTCCATTTGAGGTCAGGCACTGAGAGGTAAAGTGGAAAGAACTGATACTATCTAGGTTTAGAAGTGATGTTTGTTTGAACTTCCTTTTTGAGCTTCAAATCTCTATTTAAAGAGAATTTCCCATTAGTCATTTTAAGATCTTCATTCTACTGCCTGATAAAGATGGCTTTTCCTTGACTAAAAGCAAGACTGAACTCAAAATCTTGTCCTACACCTGAAGCAGTTCCAAGAAAGAACATTGGGTTGAAAAAATAATTAACTCCATCCACTACAGAGTAACTGTCTCTGAGTGAGGCTCTCATTCTAAACAAGTCTGTCATTCCAGTCAGTTCCTTCGAAAGTTTTGTAAAAAGATTTTTACATTTTCCTAACCAGATTAGTAATGCTTTCTCTCAGACACCAGATATACAGAGATAAACAAGACTGCTAAAGACTGAACCCTGCTCAACAGCTATCTGAATTAGCCAATATAGGCATCAAGGTCCTGAGGATGACATAACAAGGAAGAGGCACAAACTGTCACCTTTGAGCAGTAGTAGATGTCAACAGCACACACAAAGTTAAAGGTTACCTAGATGGCTACGAATGACCCTGCTCTTTCTCCCAGCCACAACTGCACTGCAAGAGAACAGAACACTTTGTTCTTACCTGAGCCATTTTTCTGCCATAGAAAAGGTTTTCCATGACAAGCAGATCCAGCTTCTTTTCAGTGTTGTTTTGAGAGTTCTTGTAACCAATTCGATACACCCCAAGGATTTTAGCCAGTGCTGTGGGCTTCTAATGAAGACAAGAAATGGGTTAAGATCTGTGTAGAGACAATCAGCAATCCCATACCAGAAGCACCACTGTTCTGTCTGACTGTGTATTACAGCTCACAAGTCCAAGCATAATTTCCACTTTACATCTTAAAAACACATTATTAGTGTAACTTACACCCTCCAACATTTTCTCTTATTTAAATGAAAAAGGTTAACAGAAACTTCCACTAGTTTTTAAAATACAGAACACTGCCTAAAATAAAAGGCATTTTTTAATACCTTCTGCTGAACTGCATTAGTGATGTAAGTGAAGTAGTGTGGAGCGAAGTCAAGGAATGACTGGACTTCCAGACGAGGCATTTGCTTCAAGATGAATCTATCATCTGTTTTAACATCAGACAGAGGCAACAGGATTACATACAATAAGTGATGTACTATTTGCAATATTTTTAGGACTGTCACATAGCTGAAATGGTTTGAAAAAATTAAAGCACTGCAATTCTCTTAAATCCTTACCTACAGAAGCTCATTTCTAGATTCTTTTTACTTTGCATATTCTCAATTTCAGCCTCCCTGGATTTCTACCTTCTAGTAAACCACAGACAAGAGACTGCCTACACTAGATCCACCTCAGCTATAAGGGCTTCCTATATAGACAACGGAAACAGCTTACAAACCATTTTGTTCAATACTTGTTTTATGTAGAAGCCTAGAAATGGCCAGTTCTTAAAAAAAAATTGGATAAACAATAGCACGTGAGATTATAAAAAACACTGTGTCTTTAACAACAAGTTCTCCTTGAATTATACCCAAGTTTTTGTTTTCTGAAGCCTGCCTGAGTACAACCCTTCTGTTCAACTGGCCTTCCTAGCTGCTACTGCTGAAAAACAGAGCGACGTTTTGTTCTCCTGCACATACAAAGAGACAAATAATTGATACTGAAGAACCCAAAACAATCCACCTAATTTTCCCTTCTGAGTGGCCACTGCACAATCAGCAACCCTCTGGGCAGAGGTTATCAGAGATTAAATGACACACTGACCACCACCATACAGAAATAACACCTCTAACAACAAGAGGAGAAGAAGCTGCATTTACCCTCAGTCACATAGAACGCAGCTCCAGATTTGCCACCTCGTGCCTGCCAGGGCATGGAGTGAGAAAGGGATCGGATGAAATCCTCTTCACTGCTCCCCAGGATCACTTCACGCATCCTGTGAAACTCCCCAGCATAATAAATCCGGCAGTAGAACTTGGCATTCGCATCTGAGAACTCTGCAAGAGATGGCTTTCATCAATAGCTGCATGCAACATGCACTGACTACCCGAGACAACACTGAGATTTTACTCATGTCTAGAGGAGTATTACTGTGCCAAACATCTCTCTCATGCTTATTGCAACTCCGAAGTTTCAACCAATGGGATTTAAATGGAAAACTGACAGGAAAGTCAACTCCCTCTAGATTAGCTCACAGTATATGCCGTGGGAAAGTGTTTGGACAAAAGACCAATTTAAAAAAGTTTATGGAGTATTTTTGCAAAAGAGCTTGAATGCAGTAAGTAAAAATTGCTTTTTTTTTTTATTTTTTGCTTTTCCTTCATGACAAATGCCAAGAAAAAACAACTATTAACTTCAAGACATCTATTATATGTGCATGAAGAAATGAGTTTGTCAGCTAAGACTAAGCTGTTATTTACAACTACTCACGGAGTTCCACATGGGGATTCACCACCTGCTTCTTCTGTCCATCTCCTCCATCTCCATCATCTGAAGGCACAAAGGGCATTCAGTCAGGGCTGTTCACTATTATTACTGAGGAAGCCACATTAGATAGCTTCACACTATAAGAAAAATATTTTCTTTTTTTTCTCCCAAGAATACAGAGGGAATATACACAGGGAATCAGAAATACAGCTATAATTGTATAATAGAATACATATGCTAGAAGGGCCCTGCTGTTTATGGACACAAATCCAGTCTTTCTCTTAATTCATTTTCCATAAGCTAAAACAATGAGAACTAAACAGCAAGTGAGAGAGACAGAGCTGCTTAACTAGAGTCAATTGAATCCAAAGGCATTCAAGAGCAGACTGCTCCATGTCCCTATAGTTTGAGTTTGAAAGATCCTGTTTCCCTTATCATGAAGAAGAGCAATGCATTTAAGGAAAAAACATATTGGATGTTCAAATTATTCATTTTCAATGCATGCTGAGTAACCTTGGACTGCTTAAAAACTATGAGCAGGAGTGCATTTGGGGCCTTGCATGGATGAAGTAACAACCCAAGAGAGAAGATGAACTCTGCAGTCTTGTACCTTGAGCCTCTGCTCCTTGGTTTTCTGCTCCCTCTTTGCCCATCTGTCCAACCTGGTAGTAAGCGCTGTCAGCACCACGTAAGGTCTCTTTCTTCTGGGAAGAGAGGTCTGGGCTCTTGCCTCCCGTGCCACGGAAGAAAGACAAAACACCGGATGGCTTCTTTGCTACAGTGAAAAGGAATAGAAAAGATGGTGTTGGCATTCCTACAGGCAGTTTAATAACAGCATGACTCCTACAAACAATCCCCATTCATTGTTCTATCTGGAGGAATGATGCCATTCAACTATAACTTATTTGCTATTCTTCAGGCAACTAAGGTCCATGAGGGTGAATGATCTAGTGTTCTGAGCAGCATCCTAGAGTGCAGAGACATTCAAAAACACAGACCAAGAATGAGTGTCTTTAATACAGGAAGAACTTCATGTCTCCGTTTCAAAATATTTTAACTGCATCTCCTTAAGAAGGCAATCCTAAAAGAAGGGCATCATATCCCACTGAACAGGCTGGATTCAAGAACAACCCTAGGTCCACTGCATAATAACATTAAATCAGGGAATGACAGTTCGATCTCATAAAAAATCAGAGAAAGTCAAAAACTTCAAAAAACAAAAAACCCCACACACTTCCACCCCTCTCATGTGTTACATTAAGTTGATACTAAGACTAATCACAATTTCAACTCAGAATGCTGCTTTTTCTTCCTCACATGAACTAGAATCCAGGTTAAGTGGACTCAAATCTGAGCTGAGATTAGCACCACGGGTGATTTTGGCAAAATGGCCTTACGCTGTTCTGGCTCCGCACTGCGAAGGGGACACATGTTAGCCTCAGGCAGGCGGACAGGGCTGCTGCTCTTGGGTTTGCTGTCCGACATGCTGAAAGGAGAAAACAAAGAGGTCATCAACCAACAAATACTGCCACCCAAGACAATACTGGTTTATACCTGGACATTTATTTCTCCCTGCCGCCTAAACACTAAGGGATAAAGACACCATTGAAAGGTGTCGTGGGACTCTCTCTCCAAAGCTGTTCTCCTCCATCTTCCTAAAAAGTGTCTCTCAGGGTCCATAGCAACAGTTCCATCCATGACCACAGCAAAGGTAAGCAGGCCCAGTACTCCTACCAGGTATGCAGCCAAGAGATTAGGTGACGGAGCCAGCATGGTCCATAATGTGAAATGGAAACTCACATACTGAAGTATGTGTTGGTTACATGGAATGAGTCAGACTCCATTAGAAAGCAGAGATCCTAACAGGGGCATATTTTGAGGGTTCTTCCCCATCCTAGTTTTGCCTTATTCACTCCCATCACTGTGTCTTCACTCTATGTACTGTTGTTCCTGCATCTAACCTGCTTGGCTGTAGTCCTTCTTCAGAGCTGTTCTTCAGAGATGCTTTGGACAATTCATCCAGGGCATTTCTGTACTCCTTGCAACTGATGGGGAAAGAAGAAAAGAAAGGAAAGGGAAGGACCCAAATTAATTAAGTGTTCTCTTGGAAACTCTGCAATACTAGCCCAAAGATTCAGTTCAGAGACAACCACAGGAAACAAAACACCACAGTAGAAAAACCTCTGCTTTATTTTTTCTTATTATTAGAACTTTGTTTTCTTAGAACAGAAGCTGCTCTAGACAATACTGCAGGGAAAAAAATCCCCTTATTTTTCCCCTCCCAAAATTTAAGAATGCATTTCCTCAAAAATCTGCTGCCTTCTAACATGCAAACCCAAAGGTTTACTGAAGCAGCTGGTGAGAAGAGCTGAGCAGTAGCAAGAGCTGCTATGACCAAAGGTAGGCAAGAGACAGACTGCAATCAATACTAGCAGCTGTTCCCCAACTCAACTGCATTTCCTCCAGCTGGAGAGGCTGAGCAAACCTTAGTTGCACTTCTTTCTCTATAATAACTCATTAAAAGAAACACCACACAACTAAATCATTTTTGCATACTAGAGTTCCACTAAGAAAGTCCAAAATACAGTTGCACTTTCATTATCTCAGCAGTAAAAGTAAAGAGTCCCATCTCTGGCAGAAACTCTAACATGGCTTAATGTAGAAATTGTCATGCTTGTTGCCTGACAAATCATTAAAATTTAAATATTCCTCAAACACAAAAGCTACAAAAGTATGAAGTATGTCAGATGAAACACCAAATCACACCAGTACCTGAGAGCAAAAGCTATGATGGAGCTTGGTTCTTTCTCACAGACTGCAATAGGTACACGTTCATGCTCATACATTAGGTAGTGTTTATCTGGGTCACTAAATGAAAACAACAAACTGTCAGTAGATCATAAAAATTTGTGGAAAGAAAAGAAGCTTTGGTCAAAATCCAGATCTTATCACTGCACTCCCAGGCACAAGCTGCAAGTCTCAGCATGGAAACAAAACTTCCCAGATCAGCTTCTCCCAAAAGACACATTCATAACTATGTGGTTAATTCTAAATGGTAGAGTGTTAGGAAAATCAGCATTTCAAGCAAGCTGCTTGGATCAGAAGATCAGCTTCAGGTTAGAGTAAGAGTCTATTTCTGTTTAGCAGCCACCATTTCTAATGACACCAAAACCTGCCTGAGTTTGGTTTGACTGTCCAGAAGCATAGCCTCTAGAGTGAACTTCGGGGACAAACCTGGACTCTTTTCTAAACAGGCAGTTTATCACAAAAAACTCCCCAAAGCCTCCTGGATTCTTGTACGATTTTCTTCAACTGATCTGTAGGGTCCATTCATTTGGCTTTTACCTCTTTAGCCCAAGGCCTCCACTCCTACACTGGGGCTGGGATTCACAAGTTAAACTCAGGCTGCCAAACATTAGGCTCATGTCAAACGAGAAGCACTACAAAGCACGCAGACCATGTAGCTGAAAGACTTTCCAGCCTGCCCTTCTTCACATGAGAGGGAGACTTGAGGGCACATGCAGTAGCCACTGAACCCGACCTACACCCAGACAATCCCAATTTGAGTCCAACCCTTGGAAGAGGTCTGAAAGCAAAAACAAGATGCAGGCATGTAGCTTTAGTTAAGTCTTTGCTAAGGAAGGCATTTCCACTCCCTCCCTGCAGCAATGAAGTTAGAAGGCACATTTCTCCAGTCTTCCCCCACCCCTTCATCTCCCACAAGAGCTCTGAGGAGGCACACCTACTAGGAGGAGAAACTGATACTGGGTTTACACAAGGGCAGATCATTCCTAAGAAAGGTAACCTACAAACACGTAGAAAGGACACAGAAAACTTCCTACCTTGCCAAAGTTCTCTATCTTACTCAGAGGCAAACTCAAGTAATGACTTAAATTATACACTGAGCAAAGGAAGCATGCATGGCTCTGCCTGCAATCTGACAAGGTTGCTAATTTTGTACATTATATATATTATGCAGTACTTACAAGGGAAAGGGAATGGGGTTATAGTTGTTTCCAGGCAAAAAGTTAGCCAAAATAGCTTTCATAGTAGACTTCTCCTTCACTTGGCTGTCTGTAGATCCCAGTGAGTGTCCATCAAACACATCTGGAAACGACACATGTCAGGTCTGCATCACAATATCAAAGTTTAAGCTGTAAATTCAGAAGGATGACTACAGAGCACAGAATTACTAGTTATCTGTCATTTCCTAAAAGGATCTCGTGGACTTGGCACAGAAAAGCAAGAGAAAGAATACAAGACCACAACTGAACTATACCTTCTGAGCTGCTTGTTGTATCCTGTTCAGAGAGTGTGTTGGCACTAGTCATATGCTCCGATGCAACCTCTGGAGAGGTGGGCAGCTGTAGATGGGTGGAGGCTGTGGAGCTCTGACTCGATAAAGTTGTCAGGAAACGATCCTCTGAGAGTACAAGGACAGTTAAGGACAGAAGAAATAATTTTACATGGCTGTCAGAAGGGATGATGTTTGCTACCTAGCCAAGCTATAATCAGCATCTACTTTCAGAAAGTTTTTACTTAGAAAGCGGGTAAGGCCACACAGACCAAAGGACTGGGCAAGCTCATCAGTGTAGCATAAAACCTCCAGAAAAAACGTTCTTACAACTACCACCTTCAGTTCCCACAAGCTCTCAGTATGCCTCACAGGTAAGAGATCTCAGCACCCACAACCAGATCACAAAGAGGCAAAAGGCATTTCCCAAATTCCATGTAGTTATTCAGTTCTTTAGAAAGCTTCTGAAAGTTTTTAAACTAAAGTTCAAGGGAAAACCCTTGTTGGCCAATTTACTAATCACTAGTAATTCAGCTTCATATTAGAAGCAGATGGCCAACTTCTATCTTACCATTAGAAAAAACAAATGTGACATGACGGGGATTTGGTGTCTCTCTGATTTATGAAATTTGAAAAAAGCTCCCATATTATGTCAGGAAAAGGGCTACAACATGCTTCTATTGGCATCTTATGAAAAATAAGTAACAGACCTTTCTCTCCATTTTGCAGTGCTGGAGAAGCATTTCGTGGGGAAGCATCCATGCTACTGATCTAGGCAGAATAACAAAACACCAATGTTGATGCCAAGCTCTTTAGGGCTGTATTCCCTCCTGTATGGAACACTTACAAAAGCAGATGTATTACAACAGAGCACCCTCACCCACTTCTCAGCCTCTGCATGTCACTGTATCTGTAACCACAGGAAAAAGACAAGGCAACAGCAACTCAAGTTCACAAGATGATGAACTCAAGTTCAGCTTATGATGGCTGTTATCTGTGTATGCTGCTTTAAACACTATACTCTCCCTCTCTAAGAACCTACTTCCTGCTAGATCAAGATAAAGTTTGCTTTAGCACCTAGCAAATATGTGTTAAGTGGAAGGGGCATGTGTGCATGCAGCAGAGTAAATCCAGGGTCTCCAGGAGTTTTTAGTGCACCTTGCTATGATAGAACTATTGGGAGTTCAGCCTCTCTGTATGATGCTTATATTGTACTGCCTTGCAGCCCAGACATTCCTCAGAGTTCCAGCTCCCCAAAGGGTGGAAGTTCAGCGTGCTGGCATGCATATCCTTGGACACAGCTCTTGAGGCAGCAGTCCAAAATCATTTATCCATCCCTTTGACCAGTTCCCACAGGATACATCACAAAACACCACATCCTGAAAAGCCATTATCAGTTCCTCCTGTGTCCTTTGCTCCACCTCTCAATATTATGTGTCTTTTCTTTTTCACAAGGGACGCACCTGATGGGCAACAACCTAGGGTTGAAGGAGATGACCCAGTTCCTATCTAGGCACACACTTGACAATGACTGCAGCTCTCTGCTGGCAGCGTTCACATCAACACAACACGAACATCACAGAAAATCATCAACTGCTATTCATACTTACTCTTTCTCTCTACAATATGGCTCTTAAAAAAAGACCTAACACAGAATTTAAGCTTTTACAGTTGCAAACTACAGGATGCAGTAAAACAAGTTTACTAATTATTAAAGAAAACTCAAGCCAGTCTTAAGACTATTGTGCTGCCCCAGAAAAAAAAAAGTTTAAGAGGTTTATAGCCTGTTAGCCATACCTTGCTTTCTTCACCTTGCCTCAGTCTCCCAGGGCTGGGTGGTACTGATGGCCGTTTTCTCCCTTTCTCTTGTTGGAAGAGATCCTGCAATCTTAAACAAAAAATAATAATCAAACAAACAAAAGCAACGCACACAAAACCACTGCCACCACAGAAAAATTAATCAAAAGCTAGGTTACTGGTATTATCTCTGAATGACACAAGTTATAAAATTTCTCATACCAAACTCAGATTGCTGCTAACACATGCCAAAGATGTATCAAATGGCCAAAGACAGCACATTTTCTTCACCTCTGAGATTATTTCACCCAGTCAACAGGTCCACTGCTCCCCTCCTCCCATCTCCTCCACCATTATTCAAATGAAAATTTCTCCTCTAGATGCAAGTTGTGCTCTACAACACAATGCTTTTATCATGTGGCCTCAAACGATTTTCTGTTCCAATTGCTCAGCTGTGTGCTCTTGATCAGTAGAGCACATTCAGCACAAGCTCTATAGAGAAACTGCCCTGTAGTGAAAGAAACTACATCTGAACCTCTTCCCTCCCAGAACCAACACAGTATCAGTGTTGCTCATGATTCCAGCATGTGTCCACTTACCTGTTATTCCAGGCTTGTAGCATTTCACAAAGTCCTTGCTTTTTAGCTATGAGAGACTCAAAAACAGATTGCAGCTGTTGGGGCGTGTCCAGTGACGATGAAAGCAGCCTTGCTTGGATTTTCTCAGTCCAGTTTCGAAACTCTCCTTCTTCCATCTGCCAAAAGGAAAACTGTCAGTGTTATCTTACCAAGACAACACAAGATCTGAGTAGTTCCTCCACACACTTAGCCTATGGACCACTGATGTAAAAATAGTCTAGTACCTCTTTTTGGGCAAAGAGGTCTTCCATCTTCTCTTCCCTTGTTTTGCTGAAAGTATCCGTCTTCAGAGAAGCAAGGCGATCATCCACAGCAAGATACACTTGTGACACCCTGTCAACACCATGCAAAGAGCTCAGGTGGGACTACTTGGAGCTTCTTCAACATTCTTTAATAAAAGTCTGAATGTGTTTAAGGTAAGCGTTTAAGAACACAAAAGACAATGTATGACAGCCTTCCTGCACAGTAAGCTACCCAAGTGTATTCACAGAGAAAGCTGGGAAAACTTCATTAGCAATAGGAGAAACCTAGAAGTTACATACACTGACATTTGTCTCCACAATTTACTCTTAGCAGTGGAGTTGTCAGACAGCAATACAAATGTCTCAAACACATTACTAAGACAGGGGAACTGTTGTGTCATCTGTGATTGGGAAGAATCTGGGTCTGCAAGCTACACCTCCACCAGCAGGGCTCGGAAAAAATGAGTACCTCTATTTCAGCTCTAAACAAAGCTCCAAAGGTTTTAAAGTCAGATGGTCACAGAGATATCAATACAGGAATGCTGTGACCAGGCAGAACAGCCGTCTGGCTGGATTTAAGAGAGTTTTTGCTGGGCCTGTCTTCCACCTTTTTGTTCCTACATTTAGCAAGTGTCTAGGCTCATGGTAGGTCACCTTAGACTACAAGGAGGTACAGTCTGCCTGCTGTTACCACATTCAATAGCTAACAAAGACCTTTATACAGCAGAGAGTTCCACTGCCACGTGACCAATATAATAACAACAGTTCTGTTTGGACAAGAGATTTGAGCAAGGTCTTTGCATTTTTTGGGGGCTGAAGAATTGAAACACAGTCAGATGTTCTATAAAGGAACATTAGGGTATGAGTACAAAGTATAACCTGCAGTTTTCAGGGTCAGCCTTCTAGGACCATCTTTTCCATTTCATTTTTAGCATTAGAGGGAGGAATTAAAAATACTTTAACTGTGCATTTCATAAGGTAACATTTCAGACACCTGCTGATGGTCAATCTTTCAGTAGCTTGGAAGCATTATTCAGAAATATGACTCAGGTATCAGTGCAACATTCAGGGATAAAGAAGAAAAGAGTCTTAGTTTTTACTGTCAATGTTTAACCTGACTTGCCACCAGACAGAGTTGAGACATCAGTACAGACAGAGCAAGCAAAGGTAACAGAGATTTCAATCCCTGTCCCTTGGAAGTATATATGCATACATGTTTTAAACTATTACCTTTCTATCAAATAACGAATATTTAGCCAAATCTCACCATACTAGCAAAAATAGTTACCTCCTCTGCTAACAAAAGTACAAAATACAAGTAAGATTAGGAAGACATTAAAAACAAAGCTTACTTTTGTGAGAAATCCTTGAGATCCTGCAAAATAGTAACTTTTAATGGAGCCTGTCGTTTGATGTAGATCTTGGGGAGTGGGACACACACTTCCAGCAGCCGGATTGGAGAGTAGCTGAGAAGGCAATACAAGAGCTTGTAACACAACCCACACCAACCACACAGTACTAGCTCTACACCATACTGAGGTCTGAGGCCCTTACATGAAAAAGGGCACTGTGAATGTGTCCAGGGCTTTAGTTACTTCTAGCAGCAATAACACTGTTCGTATCTCCCAGGCAAGAAGTAAAACCACAAATCATATTGCAAAACCAAAAATCTGAAAGCATTTGGAATTAGATAGGGAAAAGCATTCCCTTTCTGTATCATGAACAGGAACCATCCACTCTTGGAACACTGCCCACCACAGCTAGGACAGTGACGCCACCTCTGCAAGCCAGTACACAATCCTGCACTTCTGGTTATGGTACAGTTATGCTCTCCCATGCTGTACTCACAGTAAAGGACAGATGTGATGAATCCTTACTAGGACCATATGCTTCATACAGTACCAGAGAGAGAAGGAAGTTTTCAGCAGTGGAACTCACCTGAAAGATGCCACCATCTGATTATAGGAAAAATACTGGTGATAGTCATGGTGAATGGAATGCCCACAAGGCTCTGCGTTGGCCCTTCGAGTGTACTGGTACCCATAGAACCTCAGCTCAAGGTATTTTGCAAAAGACATAGACCAAGAGTCATTGGAAAGGGGAACAACTGGTGTCACCTGAAAAATTGAAAGGCAAGTGTCTAAATTTTATCCTTCAAACAAGATTAAGGACAGGCAGCGATCTAGCATTTCTAGTACCAGAAGCACCCATGACCCTGAAACATACTTAACAACAAAGATGGCATTTATGCATAGCTACGGCCAACATAGTTAAAATAAATCTGATAAACAACAACTGCTAGCTGATGATAAAAGGTGCTAAGTTGGGGGAGTCCAAACATAAGCTTATTTCTGGGATGCTATTTCTCTGTAGAGAGTCAGTTTCCAGCAACCCAGCCAGCAGCAGTGGCCATTATCATTTACCTTTTCCCTGGTGATTCTCCAGCTACAAATGCATTGGTACTGCTTGTTTCAACTTCAGAAGTGCTTGCAAGCTTAGAGCAGACAGCTTTACACACACTTTACAGCCTCAAACACGTAAGTGTTTACATGAGCACACAAAAATAAAAGGTTACAGAGCAGCTGTATACACAGCAGCACAGGGCTTGCTGCCAGCAACTGCGTCAACCTCCTCCAGGTGTCTGTAAATCCAACACCCATGTTTAAGGCAGCATAAGTAGGTGACCTGAGTCATCCATTTGGGTAATTCAGGTGTTTTGCATTTCAGGTACTGCATGCATCTTTTTTCATTAAGTTTTATTCTCGTCTCTTTGAAGGCTCTTCATGTTTAGCTAGACATGAGTGTCCAGTTAGCAATGCTTTCTTAGCTAAATTACAGAACAAGTTTCAGATAGTACACAATCTTACTATCTTACTATCTTGTGGACTTCTTAAAGCAATTTAATATTTCCCTAATGAAATGTTACTTTCTAATGACTACTAAAGGAAGTCCAGACGTCTCATTGACGCAGTGTAGGCTGTTCCATCCACAGCAGATCAAAGAAAAGTAAGTGGCTTTAGCCAATTACTATGCCAGCAGGTCTTGGTATCTGCCCCTTCCCATATGCTCATAAAGATTCACTGCAAGAAAGGGACCACACTCTTCACCTCTAAGTAGGCAACTCCATTTGTTCTGCTTAGATCTACCCTCTCAGAGTCACTTTTGACACTTTCTAACAGGACTACCTCACACAAGATTTTTCACCCTTAATGGCCCCAGTTCTAAGAGAAGAATTTGTAGGTAACATGAGAACATATGTATCAGTAATAGGTTTTCTGCCAGTTTAGCCATAGCTCCCTTCCTCAAAAATGCTGCCTTTCCATACAAGGCCAGTCACAAGAAGAATACTAAATTGGAATAGCAATGATTCTGAAGTCCACATCCTTACCTGTTTGCACAGTCTGCACCAGGAGTAAGTAAGGATGGTGTGCTGGTAGCCAGGGACAGGGGAGTCCAGCTCCTTTAACACAATCTGCACACAGCCTTGCCCATGAACAAAGCGACGAATGTGGTGCACCATTGGTGTCTCACAGAACATGCTGGGGCATTGGTAGGAAGGCCTTACAGAGAGAAATAGAAACATTTATGAATGATCACATACCAGGCATTGCTGAAGAACTGATTCAACAGATCTAACATGCCTTTTAATATCATGGTACTACTTATCTTCACTGTAAAGGAGTTTTCTAAACCTCTAGTGAAGGCTATTTCTGCAGAGCAATTTAGAGGTAGCACATAGTGAAGTTGCATTGACAGCAATGGCTGTGTAGGTCCCAAAGCAGTGACTGGATACTGGTTGCTATCACCTTTTTACAATGGATCACTTTCTACCAATATATTCTCTATAAGGATCAAAGCACCTGTGGAAGTCCTTGGCACCAAATTAAAAGACTGCTTTGGCAGTGTACCCAAGCAAATGCTGCCGAGGACAAAGATGTCCTTCAAAATGGACAACAAGTCTTCAAAATGGCAACGTTTTAGCTCCTGAAATAACAGGTAAGCAAACACAGTGCCACAGAACATATTTGAACAGTGAAATCCATGACCTTTCTTTGGACAGGTTTATTTTAAGTCATGGAAGAAAGACCAATACCAGAGAAATAAAAGCTGAATTGTTTAGGTACCAAAGTCAGATAAGATACTCTTCAAAACCAGAAAGAGCATGAAAAAGCTCAGATTCTCCTTGCTCATGTAAAAAAAAAAAAAAAAGAATTTTAATTACTGAAACTACAGAGATTGAGAAGCATTCACTTGAGCACACACTACCTAATAAGCAGAGAGAAGCAAGAATTTAAAAGTGGGCAGCTAAGCTCCTTCTCACTGATCACCACAAGGAGAAATACTTGTTCCTTCAGAAGGCTGAACATCAAGAGCCTTCTGCTACTGCAAGTGGCCAATGGAGAGAACAGGGTACTTGTCTTTTGAGCAGGTTACCCATGCAGCTTCACAGCCTGCTGAGACTCTGCATGGGGTTGTGACAGCCCCAGTTATTACAGAAATGTAACAATGTCTCTGTGAGATGAAATAAATGACACAGTACTTTGTCAGGGCTAAAAGTGTTCTGGACTGTTTACACTGGCCATCTTGCACATATGACAAAGCCTTACTCTGAGACACTAAAGGACTAGTGTTACCCAACACTTGTATGAACTTTCAAAGAGGAACCTCAGAAAACTGTGACCAGTACAGTTGCTTGTCTTGAAAAACAGACAGCTGGAATACATGTTTAGACCCTTAACTTGGCCCTTAAACCCTAATTGCTACAAAAAGTGCTAAGTGAATACATTTGTCTTTATGAACTTATAAACCTTGTTTCATAATCTGCTTCACTTCCTCATGAAGGGAAGTAAGAAGGACAGGGCCAAAACAGGAAAGCAATGGGTCTATTTGCTTGTAACAAGTGAGCATGAGTGAACTACAATAAACTCCTCCTTACCTGAAACAGTAGCGCTCCAGAAAAATCCCTAAAGTTAGGTCGTTTTTCCCATAGAACTCCATGGTCACAATCCTAAAGCAGAGAAAGAAAAGCTTTAGAGACTGGATGCCATCACCATTAGCTGTGCAATGGCTTTTAGGTGCACAGATCTACACCCACTGCTGGCTTGTTTACAGCCCTGTATAACTTCAAAGATTTTTTTTTTTCCACTTGGACTACCCTTCCTAGATCCCTGCTGTTCAGTTTGCTAATAATGAGATCAAAGTCCTATTTGAAAACTTTAAACTTGACATTCAAAAGTCCAATATAATTCAACTGCACTTCTGAAGATTATTTTAAAAAATATCTAAGCACAGAAGTCTAAACAGCTTTAAGCTTCAAGCACTAATGTTTAAACAGCTACAAAAAGCATACATCCAGAACATGAAAAAAGCCTCACGAAAACTTTATTCTTCTAGAATACTTAATAGCAACTTTAGTTTCCCCAGAACCTGAGGTGACCCAGCCATTTAAATTGTCTATCAGTTTAAGTGTTGTAATTTAGATATCCCTAACATCACTAATTTGCATCCTCTCACTGCTGCTTAGTGAGCATATCACCATCTTCTTTGGTTCATTTCTAAACTTTTACAGGAACTTTAGACCTTTCCCTGTAAGAGGGTCATCTCTTTATTTTCCCCTAAGTCAAATGATTTAAATCACCTAAGCTAATGATTAAACATCAAGACCTGTCCTGTTTAGTAGAGATGTAAGTGTCTTGTAAGTTGCACACAATTAGCAAGTTACAGCGCCCTAAGCTGAAATAAAGCTCTTAATACTGATGACTACAGTATGAGAAAGATAGCAATATATTCCAAGAGCAATGTTGGATAATACAATCTACAAGTATTCCAAGATTCTCACAAGGCTCATTTTTGGGCTTGGACATTGTCCTGTGTTCATTTACACTAACTCTTCCCCACAGGTCTGCATGCAGTGCTCCCCACACAGAGACATTACTCTGCAGTGAAACACCAACTAAAGCATTTGGTCAGGCTGGGCTTTCTCATTCATGTCTTGTATTACAGAGGTTGTGCAATACTGCTGTAGATGCACCAGACCACACAAGACAAAAGTCTTTTGGCATAAGTTGCTGTTACAGGATGGGCAAACCTGCAAAGGAGCCCTCAAAAAAATACTGCTATGAGGCAGGACTTTGGGAAGGAAAGAATAGCAACTATCCCAGCTGTAGAGGAGTAGTTTTTATACCAGGGGCTAACACAGGCACTTGGAGCATTGCTGGACTGAGCAGAAGAGCTGCTGAAGAGAACACAGAGCCTCTGATGGTTTACTGGACTCAGGCAATCCACCTAAGTAGAGAGAAAACAACTCATTCACTGGTTACAGACACCTCCATTCACACACAAATTCTGCTGAAAAAATTCTATTCTAGTAATTTTATCCAAAGATAAATCTCTGCTTTCTCCTTTTGTACAGGGAGGCATTATTTAACTTGGCATTATCTCCCAGCCTCAGGTAAACTTGTACTATGAATAATTACTGTCAACTTTAGAACAACATAATTCATGCATAATGAAACCAATGAACACACATGTGTTTCTGTGGAAATGAAGCCAAGAGAAAACAACAAAACCCCCATGACAAACATAAAGAGTCTTTAAATAACTGCATGATGTAGGACATCTTGGATTCAAAACCCTGCCAATATATTATACATCAGTTACTCATTCAGGCTATAGAAAGATCTGGGAAGAGATGTACCGTACCATGGTGCTCATGGAATGGAACTGTTTTCTCTTCCACACCCTACAAAACTATGATGTTACCAAATGCTTTTCTTTGATCGCTGAATCAATTTAAAACAGCATCAACCAGTCTGATCCAGAGCAAGGGCTACTCTTACAGTTTGTAAGATTATAGCCTGTGAAGCTACAGAGATCTGCATTTAAGTACCAATTAAAAAGTGACTTCTGCTCATGAATACAAGGGCTGATTGGCTCAGGGACCAAAATGTTTGACTGTTTCAACAGATCAATTCTGCTACTCTTGTTTATTGACTTTTTTCCTAAGCAGCTCACAATTCAAGAAAGTCTCAAGATCCTTTTCCTCAGATACAAGTTAGTTACTTTCATGGCAGTTTACCAAAACTTTAAATATTTTTATTACAAACACATACTCCCTTGCTTTGAAATTTCAAAGATTCCTTCCCCTCCATTATGTGATTCTCACCTCTCTCCAGACCACCTAAACTTGCACAATCAATCAAGTACTATAATGTCATTACAGCCTACTGCTGTTTCCATGACATTAAGCCCTCTGAAAATGAAAGTACATTCCTACAAATAACCAAATAATTCAAGGAGCAAGAAAGCTCAGTTTAAGAAACTTCTTAAGGTTTGCTCCCCTTCATGGACTTATTTTCAGAAATCAGTCAGGTACAGCACGGTCAAACAGGCAAAACTGATTCTGGGCTGACTACATTTCTCAGAGAAATTTTGCAGTCTCTAGTTCTGAATGACTGCAGAGCACCACAATCTAAAATGGAGTTATGACCCAGTCAAAAAAACAAAACAAAACCAAAAGAACCATAATCAAACAGAAAGAAACAGATAAAAAAAAAATCCCCTCTAGTTTAATATGAGACCCTACCCACACCTTCTGTACACCATGAGAAACCAATGTAACTTGAGTTTTGAGCAGCACAACTCTATCTTACCTTATGAGACCACGAGGATTCACTCTGAGCCAGTCCCTTCTCCTCCTCTTCAGTTCTGCTCCCCGTTTTTCCAGCAGGTACACTAGACACATCCTTATTTTGGGCAAAAGGATCTATGCTTTTCTGTAGTATCCTCCCTCCTCTGGCCCGATAGTCAGCCAGCATTCTGGCTAAGCTCTGGCTATCACGTAGATGTTCTGCTATTCTAGTATTAACCAACTCATGAGAAGGTAAGATTTGGATAGCCTTGGCTTGGATACTCCCATTCCTCCCTTGTAGTCCAGAGAGATCCCGCAACAACTGCTTCTTCCTTCTGCTCTCCAACTCCTTGTACTCCTTATTGAGGAGGGGAGACCAATAAACCTGCTCAGGAAAGTATTCCCGGGCAGGGCATCTCATGCCTTTTTCAGTCAAAAGAAAAGGTTCACGGAACATCAGTACTGGAGAAATGCACAGAATGACATCTTTCAACTCCTGCTTAAATGCTGCAGAGTAAGTTTTGAGACGATCCTCAGATGAAGTTACCTCTTCCGTGATATATAAACCAGTATCATCCTGGAGAGGGTCTCTGAAGACTCTCATCTGACTCTTGGATTCCTGTAAATCATCTGCCTGTTGAAGAGGCTCTAGTGCCTGGTTATCCAGCGTGGCCAAGTGCTGGTCCATGCCATGGAGGGGCAGTGGGGATGTTTCAGGTATTGCATGAGGTACAGAGCTGAACACTGCAAATGGTGACTCCACTTTGTGGTGCTCTTGCTGCTTGGAGGGCACCGTTTCCAACTGACTGTTCTCTTGGTCACCTCTGTCAAATACACCTCTTGGTTCAGGCAAACTGATCTCATCAGAGGACACTGATTCAGAGATTACAGGCAGCTTTTCAGAGGACAGCTCAATGTCTTTGACTGCTGTGCTGAAGTCCTCACCATTGAAGAGGTTCTGTTGTTCATTTTCATCTCCTGGCTCCTCAATAAGGGAGTGAAAGGAAGTGTTCTTGGTGAGAGTAGGGGGCATGGCAAACTCATCCATAAGAAATGAGATTTCCAGCTGGGAATGATAAGCCACACAGACCATGAAGATCAGAATTTCCTTCACACGAGCCAGCTCGTATTCTGCAGCACCACACAACTTGATAGTACAACCCAAGTGCTGGGGACACCCTTCAAAGAACATGAGGGGTTTTGTCTGATCTAGAAGTAAAACACAGGAGTTAGGATGACAACTACAGTTAAGCTGCTTTTAGATACCTCACACCCCCAAGAGACTATAAAGGAGACTAAGAGCAAACAACACTGGTAGCTGAGGAAATTCACATTACTGTACTGAAATAACTTATTTTAGCAAGAAAATAAAGCATTGGCCATAAATCTTCTCCTGTTTTATAAAACAAGCCATCATAAAGTCAAAGTGAAGGCCACATGGAACACCCCAACCTAAACAGAGTATTCTACTACTCTACAGAGTAGTCTACACTGTGGACTCCACACCACTGGGCAAAAGAATCACTTCCCTCCCAGGCACATTTGCTCATCCTTACAAGTCAAAAGCCTATGACATTCTGAGGGCAATTTAAAAGCTGGAAGGAGCAATGAGGAAGTGTCAAGGGAAGTGTTCATGGACAGATTTGATGGAACTTGGAGCAACTTGGTCTAGTGCAAGGTCTAGTTCCTGCCATGGCAGAGAAGTTAGAACTAAATGATTTTTTAAGGCCCCTTCCAACCCAAACCTTTCTATGATTCTACAAAGAGATGCAAAGACTGCATCTCCACAACGATCTGCATCCACAGCATTTATGTGTGCCAGCATCACTGGTAACCTGTCAAGCAGCATTTCTTCTTTCCTTTGTAGACTCCCACTGCCTAGGGGAGTTACAGAGAAAAAGGAACATTTCTTAAAGGTGCACAATGACAGGACATGGGGAAGTGTGCACAACCTGCAACAAGGCAAATTTTGATTTGATTTGTTAAGGTAGGACCAGATAATCTTTTGAAGTCCAACACAGCTTGTTCTATGTTTCTCTTATTTCAGTGCAGAAAAATGCTTTACAGTGAGGATGGTGCCTAGACAGGCTACAAAATCTCCGCTCTGCAATATTTTCAAGAGGTAGCTGACAAAACCCTAAGAAATCTGATGCTGCATTGAAATTAATCTTTCCTGGTTTGAACAGGAAGTTGCATTAGACAAACTACAGTATGTGGGAAGAGAAAAAACAGTTTGGAAGAAAGAAATCAGTCTAATTAAAATCTATCGAGTGTCTTTTCTTATTAAGATCATGCTTTTCTCTACACAGGCAGTTCACTGTAGTTCCAAGAAGTAACAGAAATAAAATGAGTAGGATGATACATGATCACACAAGGAAGCCAACAGTTCAGATCTATTTAAAAAGAGCAAGGCATTCATCCTTTCACACATATAGGCTAAGGCACGTCAAGCTTTACTCACCATTGGGCAACTGAAAAACTTGCATATAAAATTTATGACAGGTCCCCAACTGTGGTTTGGTCAAAAGTTGATCCATTGACATCACTAAGTCTCCCTGGGTCATGCGACTTACCCGGTCTAACACTTGCTGTAAAAACAGAAAGAATGATAAGAATCTATAATGCAAAGAGGACACTGGCATCCTTATCCTGCTCTAACAAAACAAAAAACACCAGTGTAATCTACAAAACCTCTCGCAAACTCTCAGTTAAACCCAATCTCACAAACCCACATCCACAATATACAAGAATCTTAGAAACACAGCTAAATACTTCTGGTGAGATTGTACCCTGCCTAGAACTTCTCACTTGACTAGATCCAGACACCTCCAGGAGGTGCAGTGCAGTCAGCATAATGCTGGCTCTGCCAGGAGCTCAACCAACTCCCACAGCTACTCTCTGGCTGTCTGTACTCTGCCTCACAGGGACAGTGGCTCTCTGGCAATAGCTGAGGACCCACATATGATTTGCTACAAATGGGTATCAAAGTCAACTAGAACTACACCAGGGTACAAGGACACAGCACGGTAACTGTGAAGAGCTGAGGAAAAAGTAACCCTCCAGATTTGCCTGTCTTAACCTTCTTGGGAAAGAACACTTGGTTACAGAAGAAAATAAGACAACTCTTGGCTTTCTCTAGGGAGTTTGCTACAAGGAGTCATTAGAAATCTACCACAAGGCCAAGTCTAACTCTGATCAGAAATGCTCACCGGCTTGACATTGATGACCAGAGTGATACCATGCTCTAAGAGCATGTCCTGGGCAATTCTGGACACAGTCTTCTCAACAAGGACCAAATTGGGCTGGACATCAACTATCCGCTGTACGTAGTTCTTCAAGAACTCCCTTTCCTGCAGACAGGAACAAAGTACAGCAGTGAACTACTGCAAGTCCATCTGGAAAATAAACCCACTTCAATGCTTAATATTGCTTTTCACTTTGTTTACATACTGTCCTTTCCTACAAAACAGGGAAAACGGCTATCCAGAAAACACCATCAGTAGTCCATTGTGAACATTTTCCCACCCCCACAGCACAACACTAGTTTATCAGTAATATAAGCATTTCATAAAGAAAAAGTCTATGCACTTCAGTGTTTTCATATTTAAGGCACATCCCTGCCCAGAGGGGCAGGGCACCTGTTCCAGAGTGACATTTTCTGGTTCATCACTCCATTAGGTTGGTGGTTGTTCCATTTTTTCAAGCCTGACAAAAAATAACATGGGTGTGACCTAACCCTCACCTACACTGACTTTTCAAATATTTCTTCACACACCTAAACCTTATCTAGCTCTAATACTGTATAAGGAACATACAGTTCAGAAGGTCTCAATAAAAATAAAAGTTTTCTAAAATGCTGTACTGTGAGAATCAAAAGCTCACATGTTCTCAGGACATGTAACTTGAGGACAAAAATCCTCAGTGCAAGGCTACAAATTTATTCTGTATTTACTGCAGCAGCTCTCTTAGCTAGCTTATTAGAAGAGGAAAGTTCTCTCTTTCCTATGCAATCTCACTCATTCATCTTCACCTTACACACTGAAAAATTTGCACTGATCATGATTTTGTTGGGGTTATTTTAACCAAGAACAAAAGCATACTCTCACCTGAAGTACTATAGGCTCTATGCAGGTAAACTTTGTTTCTTCTCGATAGAGGTACTCAATTGAGCATTTTAGCAGCAGAATTCTGGGATTTTTTAAGCAAGAATTCATCTAAAAATGACACAAAAATAATTAAACAAAAATACAAATACCTGGAGAGGAAGAAGTACACAAGAAAAAGAGACAGACTTCCCATGATTGGTCCCTGCTACCCTCACCTCCCTTTACCCCCTGCAGACCCAATTACACATTCTTCCTCCTTCTGAAGTTGTTAAACCTATTTGTTGGAATTCCACAGGTACTGTCCATAAGCAGGCAATGCTAGAGAGGATTTCCAGTTACTGCTAAGAGCCCCAAAGTCCTGATACACTTGATTCATGCAGCTCACTTCTATCTTGCCCTCCTGCATTAAAGACTCATTTTACTAAACTATTCTAAGTCAGAACCACCAATGCCTTTTCCTGGCTAGAAGTTGTGGTAATTATTAGATGCCTCATGTTGTGGTAGGGGTGGAAAGGATGCTTTTCTATACATGCATGAGGAGAGTTTCTCCTCCAAAATCTCTAGACTAGAAACCAAAACAGCTTGGAAAAGAAATGCTTTAAAAGCCATTCTTGGGGGGAGCACAAAGCAGAGAAAGGTCACAAACCTCCTAGGTGGTGAAAGAAGCTTCCTGACACAAAAAGCAAGTCAGAACACCCTTGTTTCTACTGTATGCACTACAGTAAGATTAATCAAGCTGCATTACCTTTTTGTGTGCAACATTCTTAGTGCAAACAAATCCATTCACCACCATGGAGTCAAATTTCTTCCCACCAGGAATCTAACAAAGCAAAGAACATTTTTAGAATTGTCATGCAGTCCCACATCTTGTAGTGCCGTAAAGTTAATAGACAGAATACCTATTGTAGGTGATATACAAACTTCAGCTACACCCTCAGTTATCAGATGAAAGATCAGATACAGTTATGCTGGACACATAAGTCTTTCCCTTTAAAGCCTGGTAAACATGAAAACAAGTACTGAGTTCTAGGATTGCTACACCCCTCTCAAGAGATGCTTATTTATTAAACCAGTATACTCCAGCACATGACAAGGGAACCTAATTTTTACATGAGGAGCATATACCTTTGCACATGCCATTTCAACAAACAAACTGTAAGGAAAGGGAGGAAAAAATATAAAATAAAGAAAGAATGCCAAAAAGCCCTCTACCTACCAATTGAACACAACAAACAGTTGATTGGTGCGCCTGCAGTCACAGGCAATCCCGGGCGTAATAAACAGATTAAACAGTTTCTGAATAACATGTTTCAGAGGACATTCATATTACCAGCATGTGAAAATAGCAGACAGCTGTGAAGAGCTTTCACCTCTGAACAACTGCTCTTTGAACTGGAGTTTCAGGAGAAGTAGGAACAAGTGGTGCTGCCTGAAGAGATGTCACTCTACCACCAGAATCATAAGGTTCTCCTCAAATCTCATACAGCTTTCAAACAAGAGTACTGCTGAGGTGAATGTGGCCAAAGAAAACGAAGTCCAAATCTTCAGTCCTCAGTCACACTAACTCCTTGGGTGTTATTTTCACATCAGACTCTCAGAAGGAAGTTTGCATGCCAGAACTCCAGACTTACAGTACAACAGGGTCAACCCTGGGCCATCTGGCAGAACTGGATACACCACTCTACAACAATTAAATTTTCCTCTTGAAGAAAGTCATCATACTTGACATGGGAGTTGAATCCTCCATAATGAATAGGTACAGGGCAACGGATTGCTGCACCATGCCCTGCAAGCTACCTATCCAGCATTTGGCAGATCTCCAATTCAAGCCCAAAACAAGCAGAAACCCAAAAGTGAACCAAGTCATTACAGAGGTGTTACTCTTTCCTACCTTCTACAGCCTGAAAGAAGTCAGCCTCAGCGCATTGAAGCACTTTTCACAGCATACCAAGTTCCATCTGTGCAATCTTTTCTAGAACCCCACCTTATTCAAAGGCCAAGTTAGCCAATTACAGAACTGAATGTGCTGGGGGCAGTGGAAAGGAAGGTGACTATTCTCTTCAAACAAGGGGTACTGTCAACAGCTGCACACTTTTGTTTCCCTATATCCACTGCTTGAAACTCACTTTTTTGATGTGGACAAACTGGCGGATATCCATGTCATCATCTCTCTTCTTGACATCTGGCCGTACCGTTTGAACTACCTGGCAGACCACGGGTACAATAATGTCCCTCCAGGACAGTGACAGGGACTCATTGTATAGAAGCTGCTGAAGCAGTGCCATCATGTGGTTGTGATTAGCAGACCTAAAAAAAAGGCAAAACAAATAGATTTCTCATTTTAAAAATACAAAAATACAGTGCAGTGGTTAGCTGAAGTCACATTTCAGAAGTAAATTTCCTAACATCTACAATGCAGAAGTCCTCTGAAGGAACAGTTGCCTAGAACGTTCTACAGTCAGCTCTGGTCCCATACTCAATATATAAACATCACAAGATTAAAAAAAACAACCAAAGTATACTGTAAAAATGCTGTATTCTTAAGGCAAATTAGTTCCTTGTATTGCCTACTGTAGCTCAAGTCTCATTGATAGTTGGTGGAGTTGAGGGACTTCAGAAATTGTTACTCAAGACAGGCAAATTCCTTTTTCTACATGTTTCTTACAGCAGCCTTTCCATGGCTTGTTTCTCCCCATTCTCTTCTCTCAGCAGATCCAGATTGCTGTGGTGCCAGCCTAGGGGTGTGAATAAGAGTTCTTTGGACTTCTCCTCCACCCTCCTGTTGAATAACGACTCTGTAAGAGACAAACAAACCTTGTTAATGTAAGGTCACAGTTGAATGCTTTCATCTTTCTGAAAGGCTGCTTTGAAAAGGAAAGAATTTACTAAGACATAAGTCCAGGCCTCCTGAAATACTGCATTTAAGGACTGATACTTTCCATCACTATATTGTGTAGTAACTCCTTGGACGTGTTCTCAGTTTTGCAGTACCAAAATTAGAGGTTACCTCAGCACAGTCCATGCTTTGAAAGAGTTACTAGATTATTTCCTGCATGGTTATTATGATATTATAGAGGCAAATTATAAACTTCCACATTGACATAATGGCTGACTATATTACAAGTCACTTATACTAGCAGTGTATAAATGTTCATCAAGCAAGTATGTAAGCCTTCAGAGTTCAAGCTTAAAACTCCTCAGTGTTAAGCAAAACCTTTAGACAAGAGTAATCCAAGGAGGACTACTGAAGAAAAAGACCCTTAAAAAACAACAATTAACTTCTTCCAGATGCTCCACACACAAAATTAGCTGTGTAGAAGATTAATAGAAGCTACACTGATTTCCCTCTTCCTTCCACAAAAGCTCAGTTAAAAACTAAACACAAGTTTAAGCCAAGAATGTTTTTCAGGCTAGACAGACATTGGGGTTTCTCCCTTATTTCCTCCTCTTATGAGTGCACCAAAATCAATAGCATTAACTGGAAAGAAAAAGAAAACCCACAAGTGCACCTGGCCTTGATACTGGAAAGCATGTGGGTTTAAAAACTCATAAATGTATGTAATGGTCTTTCATTTCAGAAGTAGTGATGATGGTGGTGATGACAAGAAACCCAGGAAGATTTAAGAGAAGAAGCTTTAAGCTACTCTGTAGAAGCAGTGCAATTAATTGTATTACATTGTCATTTGCTTGCACGGGAAGTTAAAAATCAGTTACATAAATTTGTTGGTGGAGAAACTGAACAGACTTGCCACTTACACTCATTTTTTTAAAAAAACTAAAAGCTTTTCTTTGAGTCTTTTTGAATGCAGGAGTCTGAGAAGTGAAAGAAATTTAAGTTTGAAAGTGCATTTGAAAAAGTCTAAGTATTGTTTATACATCAGTTTTGCCACAAATAACTTCAGATTTACTGTCAAGTAAATATTTTGAAAGGGTAAGTGCTCTACTAAAGGAGTATTAAGGAATTCCCATCATTATATTAAAAAACACACAACAGCAGCATTTGAAGTTTGTCCTTACCTTTAATGAAAGCGTCACTGATAGAGAACATCTGCTGCCCTCCGTTTTCAGGATTCAAGTACTCTGAAAGGAGAGAGAAGAGGGATATAGGCGGAGACAAAAAGAAAAGGACAGGTTACACTGGTGTGCCCACATAATTACAATGTACACGCCCACACCAGAAGAAGCAGCATTACTCATCTAAATGTTTAGTCACCAATTTAGCAACAGCTTGGTGAGTGGTTAAGACAAGAATATCCTCTCATCCTTGTTCTAACAAAAAATTCTACAATGACAAGAAAATAGTGCTTATTAATGTGAAGAAACAAAACAAAACAAAGTAGACATAATGATTGAACTAAGAATGCACTTTTCCAACTGACACAGACTAGACCCTTTTCTAGACCTGGATACAAATGTGCTAAGATGTGATCAGACACCATGGGAATGGCCTGCTCACTCAGGTCTAAAAATGCAGCTTCAGAAACCATTTTGGTCACCCACCCATTGAACCATCTCAGACTGAGGGAGAGACCAGCCATAAGGCTTATCTTATATAATGCAAGAAAAAGAAGACAGCCTGCCTTTCAAGAGCTGAAATCCTCAAACTTAGAACAGCTCAAAATGTTTTGAGGAATCCATGCTGACAGAGATGGTCTCCCAGAAACAAAGCAGAGCAAGAGACAGATCACTTTACACACGGCAAACACAGTTAGAGCCTGATGCTAATAATGCCAAGGTTGTGGATTCAATCCCTGTGTGGGCCATTCACTTAAAGAGTTGGATTTGATGGGTCACTTCCAACGCAGAACATTCTGTGATATCTGTGAAATAGGATGAAGCTCCACCTACTACCCTCATTTAGCTTGCTAGATCTTGACCTTTCACGCTGACTTGGGTACAAAAAGTTTGTTTTCTCCAGAAGCTATTAGCTTGTTGTGCCTTTAGCTGGCTCCTTACTTACACAAAAAGGATTTCTACAATGAGAAAACAAGAGCAGTAGCCCTACTGCTTATACAGCACAACTACCTGAAGCCCACGGCCAACTCTTTATCAACTCTCCTGACAATCTCCAGACCCATCACAAACAGAACACAAAGCCAGGCTGCCTTCAGACACCAACAGAACACAACAGAAAGCTGACAGGACATAAACAATCACAAGGCTCTGAGCAGCAGCACTCAGGAGACTCTGTTCATGCCACCATTTTAAATACCTGAGCTTCTTTGCAAAGAGGTACTTAATAGAGGATAAGTGTACCAAAGAGAAGTTATGAGCCTTCTTCGTAGATTCCTGGTTATTTAAGATTCCTTTCATCTCTTGCTTAGTTTAAGAGTTCAGCATTACAATAAACTACTGCTTGATAAAAGCTGGCTCACCCTCAGCATTCATTCACTCACTGACTACCTAGAAAAAGTCATGTCATGCTCTACCTACACAAGAGCATGTATACTAGCACCTCCATCCCTCTCCGTCTTGCAACAGCCTCAGGGCATCAGCTCTTACTGTAAACACACTCTAAATTAGGTCTGGCACAGACCCCTGACTGGCACAGCCAAAGCACAAGTTATCCCCAGCTGAAACCAAACCTTAGTTATGCTTTGGACAAAGACACAGGTAGCACCTCCAAGCCACTTCTAGATTTGTAATGATCTAGATTCTTTCATCTAGATGATCTTTAAGGTTCTTACAACCCAAACCACTCCATTATTCTTTTCAATACAACTTCAGCTCCCATAACTTCACTTCTGATTGGTCCCAGGGGAAGCTCCTGACAAGGTAAGATATCATACCTCTCCTTAGCCCACACATATAACACACCCATAAGTGTGAGCCTGAGATGGTTTAGAGTGGCTAACATGCCCACTTCTTACCTCACATCATCCCTACATGCATCATGCTCCACAAAATGAGGAAGGGGGATGGGGAAATGTTCCTGTAGCTTATTTTATAACCTGAAAACTCAGGCATCTTCCCAAAAGAAGAACCAAAAGGGCTCCTGGCAACAGCACACTAAGCCTTGGCAAGAATACTAAAAGGGAACTGCATATGGTTACTCAAATCATCTTCTCTTTCCCCCTCCTAACTACTTGCAGGCATCAAAAACTACCCAAAATACCTGGTACCATGATCAAGGATATCTGTCTGGAATGATGTTTATAAAATAGAATTTTGCATATTGTTAACTCTATCTCTTCAAAAACAGCAAGTAAACCCCAAATAGAGAATTTATCACGTAATCTCTTCCCCCAATTTAAATGCAGAAAATAATCTTACTTTGTTTCCCCTTCTGATACATACTATGTCTTTAGGCAGATGATACTATAAATGAGTCACTATTCTCAGCTAACTTGGAGTCACCCAAATTTCATGGAAACACATCAGAAGTTAGTCAGCCTGTAACACCACAAGCAATTCTGCCATTAGAGAGTATGCAAACCACCCTCTGCTAAAACACAGCTGGTGGATACATCACCCACCCTTGCTTCAAAGCAGCTGACCTCTGTGACTCTGGGAAACTGCATATCCCTTAATCATTTGAGAAATCCACGATCAAAGGTGACCTGAACTTGTAGCACCTCATGTTTTCTATTGCCAGCCCTCCCCACAATGAAATTACTGGAATTTACACAGCCCTGAGGAAACTAAATTACAAGCTTCAAGAAGGTGGGATCTTCAGTTTCACTTCATTATTTCAAAGAAAGTCAAGTCACTGTCACCCAGTCTAAGGGCAAGAGACAACTCCACCACAATCAAGCTAAGTAAGTGTGTCCATAACAGTCAAAGGGAAGCTACTGATGCTGACAGTAGCAAACATCTCATGTCACTGATTAACTACAGAACTCCGTTCTTAAAATAACAACCCGTTTTACACAAATGCTTAACCAGTTTTGGCTGCCTAATCATTGTGATATTCTAGCATCTTAGATGGCATCTTTTCTTGAATATAGCCAGGATAATCAGAAAAACAAGGTGAAAGTTTTAATATTAACTTTATTATATAAAGCCTCTACCTTTATTATTTATTTATTTAATACTACAGAACAAAGTTCTAGAAGTCATGTATTTCACTACCCTAGGCACTGCAGCATTCACTGTAGGGTTTTGCCCCTCCTCACTACCCACAAAGTTTCAATCTGTCTATTGCCACAAAGTGTTTCTTGCTATTCAAAATATGTCTATAAAATATGCTAGTCAAAAAATGTCACTCATTTTAACTTGTTGTTTGCTGGTTAGGTCTTTTCTCTAGAGATTCTGATGCCAGGAATTATAAACACAAGCAAAATAAAAAAAGGGACACTAACTTCTCTGTACTTGCAGATACGGATTTTTCAAAAAGCTGCAGGATACCTACTTATACACAGTGCACTTCCATGACACAATTCCACTCTATTTCAGTTCTATGGCCTATTACTGGTACTATCCCCTCAAGGGAAATCCATTCTCTGGGAAGAAATTGCTACCAGCTTTCTACTACCAATTACACTCCTGCAGAACAACTTGGTTAAGAGACCACACGTTTCAGGAACATATACCAAATACCAGCAGAGATTCACCAAAGATATCAGGCTGCGGCCAGCATACACAATTCAAAGGCAGAAGTCTTTTCCCTTTCAGTCCCCTCACCACTTGCCTTTTCCACTGATCTTCTTGGAGCTCTCCACCATTAACAACTTTCTCACAACAGCTTTCTCACAAGAACTCACAAGAGTTCTGGCTCTGAGCAGCCTTGATTTGGTCAATAGTTTCCAAGAGAGAAAGGCTCTCTTACATTTCCCCTTCATAATGTACTGCTTCTTGTATAAGGAGATAAAGAGTGAAATATATCTGACACCAGACAAACACCCTACAAGTCCTTTAACACTTGGCAGAGCCAAACTGACTACTGCCTACTTTACTGCCATCACACACTGGTAAAGATAAACCTGCTACAGCTGTCAATTCATTGGATACTGCAGCACACCTGGGCCTGTTTCAAGCTCACTTAATCCAGCACCTCTCCTTCCTAAAAGGAACTCATTGGTGTATCGCCCTCTCCTCAGCTTTCCCTCCCTGTAGATGCATTAGCTTTTCATTTGACTAGGGCATCAGCTGGAAACAAATTGAAAGGAACCAATAATGAGCTGGTGTCAGTAGTGCCGACAACGCATTCCCAATTTTGGATCATCTGACATTAACTCAAACTTTTGAAACTGTTCTGCTTCTCTCTTCGGGGGAAAATAAGCAATTAGATTTCCTTCCTTCTAGGCATATTTTTAGCAAATAACAAAAGGTGACTACAGTAGACATCAATAAATGTCCCCACTAATTTGTCTCATTCTTCCCCACGTGTCTAGCACACTTGGAAAGTCAGCTGTGACCACTTCCTCCCTCACTGTCTTCAGAGACCATTTCAGTTTCAGAATATGTAACTTGTATGCAAGCTTAAGCCTGCTGTTCTGATTCATAGCAACACAAGAGATTTGCTGGACTTGATACAAGAATGAATTAATTAGGAGTACAAATTATTTAACACTGGATCATCTTTTAAAGTCAGAAACACTGAAAGCGTGGGGTCAAACAATAATTAAGAAACTATTTAGAAGCAGCCAAAGATACAAGTCTACAAAGCTGACGTAACCTTAGGTAAGGAAGCAAAGACATCAACTACCACCCAACACATAACACAACTAAAATATACTAGACCCAAGCCAGAGGCAAGCCCCAGTTTCAGACAGCCCTTGAATCATTTAGAGAATGCAGTTGTCAACAGGCAGGCACATTATTTCTTCCATAAGGATGTTGCTTATAGAGTCCTTCAGTTTAGTACTTCTTTAAGGGAAAATCCTTTCAAAAGCAGTCTTCAACACCAAGTATTTGATTTCTTCCTACTTAAGTGGATGATCTCTTTTGAAGAAATGCTATGTATATGGATTAAGTTAGGCCTTATTGTTTATCAGTAAGATTCTTCTGTAAAATGTAAGCTTATTAAGGTACAATTTTAAGTCAGCACAGAACACTTCCAAGTTATTCTTGTTCTTTTGTTCTCTGGGTTTTATTTCTTGCTTGCTTTTTTATTCCATCTCCAACTGTAGAGTCACGTATCAAACTGGTTTATGTGTGGATTATTTTTCCACCCCAGTTAGCCAAAACACATATGTGGATATGTCTATTATGCATGGGCAAGAGACTTTGCTTCAATGGCAAAGAGAAAGTCACAGGGGAAGTTACACACTCTGCAGAGAAGGCATTTCAACAGGTCTATTGAGCCTCCTCAGAGGTGAGCACATTGAAACTGCAAGCAAGTGCCAGTTAAATATCATATTTTCCCCTCTGTAAGACAGCTATGTAAGCAGTGTCCAAATAAGTCAGTAATATTAGGGCCAGCTCTCCATCATGTGCAACTCCAGCTGGTGACTACCTCGTACCTTTTTGGTCGGCAGGGTGAGGGGGCACATGTGGGTACTTGGAGTGCTTCTTGATATGGAAGTTCACGTTGTCCAGCTCCACGTTCAGGCTGATGGAGGCGGCAGAATCACTGTCCATTGTGGACTGGAAGCTGCTGACTGAAGTGCGCTTGCTAGGGCTGGCGGAGTCTTTTAGTGTTGGGTGAGGGGGAAGATACAGGGAGGAGAAGGGTTCAAACGGGTATTATGAGGGTACCAGAGAGGAGAAAAACTGTCTTTAATACATAAGGACTAGTGTGCAATAGTACAGGAATACAGTATTTTCATAGCTCTAATCTTGCCTTCATGTGGGCATGCTGACACACTGGACGTTCTTTAGTGCACTACTTACTATAGGGCCCAAATCAAGCAGAAGTCTGCCTGAGAAACAGAAGGCAGCAATTTACATGCTTCTCCTTCATTAGAAATATGAAGCTTTACCACTAAATTTAGTTCCACTAAATTCAAAATACTGTATCCGTTGTGAGAAAGTGGAAGACTAGACAGGCTAAAGCTTTCTTAGATCCTTACAGCCCCAAGCACACACACAGAAAAACACACAAATAAAGCAAGACATGGTTAAACTGATAAGTCCTGAAAGACCGGTCTGGGGACAACAGGGGAGAAGGCAGAGTGAGAACAAGACTCAGGTGAAACTTACTGGCTGAGTTGTCTTCCCCTTCATCAGCAATCTGCTCTGTGTCACTGTCATCAAACTTGATGTCTTTGAACCAGGATGGCTCAGAGTGGCCCTCTACAGAGTTCACAGAGTCACTGTCTGGAGATGGGGTTTCTGAGAACTCTGTGCTCTGGAAGACAAGGAAGGGAAAAAAGTTATTAAAGTGCAGCTCTGTTGAAATATTAAGCAGCCTACTACAAATGCAGGTCAGGCATTTTAAAAGTAAGAGGATACTCTCAGTGGGCTGAGCCAAGTTAGTCAAAGAGTATGGTATGAAGTAGGAACTCTTTGGGACAAGAGTCTTTACAGTTCCCAGATGCTTAGTCTCTGCCTACACTCTGCTTTTAAACAGGTTGTGACTAAGTGGCACTAAAGGACAAATTTATTATACTGCACGTTTTCTGTCATCACATCCAGTTAAGCAGATTTGAAAGCTTGCTGTCTCCAGCCAAGGTGGGTGACAGCCTTATCCTTTGCCCAGAAACCAACACACGCAGCTTTTGGTGAAGCCTAATTCTAAGTTACTGGAGCAATTCTTTAACTGACCAATGTAGCCCCGAGAGTTTCAATCCAAGATGGGCTCTAGCTGGGCCTACTGTGTCAAAACAGAGACTGGCCAGATTGCCAGAGAACCTGGGACTACTTAAGTAATTTCCATCAGCCTTCTTGATGCCTCCAGGCACCTCAAAACAAAGTTATCATTATCATGCCTCTGGCTGCAGTGAGTGCAGCAAGCAACTGAGTCAACAACACCATTTCTCCAGACTCTTGTCCGAAGAATTGAGATCAGACAGTGCTTCCAGCTGATGAGAACAAGAATTGACTTTAAACATGTAACATAAGCACCTTACAAATAGGGATGCATAAGGACTTGCTAGTTAAGGGCAAGCTTTTACCAGGACACTGAGACAGCTGACTAGCTGAGATATCAGATGAACCTCACAGCAATCTCAAGGGAAGCCATATCACTGTGTCCATATGACTGAAATGCATGAGGAAGACAAATGCTATCAGCTGCAAGCTTTCTGTCTGAGGCCCATGGGACAGCTAAGCCATTCTTCAGTGTAAGAAGCTGAAAAATATGAAAAGCTCTTAACTGAATGCTTTCAGTTGAGAGAGGCTACAGAGATATCTTGGTCAAACTAAAAAACTCAACACAATCTCTCAGGCCAGACTGCTCTTACTCCTCAGCAAGTTTGATTCCCATGAAGCACAGTAGGACAGAATCTCTGGTCACTAGTTCCTGCCTCCCCTCAGGTAACTAGTGTTTGGGAGGCATGAAAAAGACCCCATCCCAAACTTGGATCATGTGGCTAGGGTATTGAATTCCTTATTACTGCATCACTGGAGATCAGAAGGTTACCAATACAATATATCTACAACATACCCATTTGGATTTCTTTAAAGGAATTTTGAAACAGAAGATCACCATTGTGTCTCCATCACCAGCATGTGCACACAGATTCTAAACTCTGCACAAGACAACGTAGCTGCCACAAGCACAGACTGTGCTATCTTGAGGCCTCTGTGGAAGATGTCCACCATGAGAGGCCTGGCTCTGAAGACCCTTTCCTTCACTTTAGGCAGCACCACATGTAACAACTCATTCTCCAGAGAGGACAGCCCCAAAGCTTTCTGGGCAAATGAAACTTCCTCAGGCTTCAACTCACTAGGGAAAAAGGCCTGGCCCCCTATTTTGTGTACAGGAGACCTGATTTAGAAAACATACTACACCTGTTGAGAACACGATTAGAAAAGATTCTTGTCAACAGCCAAATCCAAGAAGAACCCTATCTTTCAGCTTTCCCACTCCTTTTACCTGCAAAGGTCTATAGAGAGCATATTCATCTCTGAAGAGCTGATCATGATGACTGACACATTCCAGCCAACGTCCATCAACCAGTGCCTGTCCTATTGCAATGGCCTGGACCCTGGAAGTATAAGAATAGAGATGGTTTTCTATGTTTTGCTCTAAACACATATGGTTTATGATACAAGCACACTACAAAAGGGAAGAGTCATTTGCTATGCACTATTTGAGCTGTCAGTATTCCATTCCCGTGTTTACAGATACTATTTAAAATACTGTGGTGAGGCAGCACAGTGTACTAATTCATGCATGGAGCTACACCAAGAGATTGCCAGTACTCTGAACTCAGCTGAGGTCTCCAACATTTAAGACATATTGTTTGTGCTCCTCCAATATTGTTAACTTGAGTTATGTATACTGATCATCTCTGATGGAGGACTGTCTTGTCCCATTTTCACATAAAGATTGTTTATATTCACCTACACGGTTAAAAGTCTGCCAGCTCTGCTGAAAATTTAGTGATCACTGTAAGTGATCTCTGATCTCAGAGGCAAACTTGCTCTTTGGAGTACCAGTGAACATTTTCAGACAATTTTTGTAATACACACATTGTTCTCCAAGTGAGTGATACTTGTCCCATAAGCTACCTCCCATACTGGTTTCCAAACCAGTCACCTGTGCCCTGTTGTTTTGGGGCACATGGAGTCAGAATGCAACCTGCCCTGGTAAGCAGTAAAGAGGAGATTGGAATTTTCTCTCTCATCTCCCTGCAAAGGGGCCTATCTCTGCAGTCTAAGGTAGCCTATATCAGCTCAAACTCACAACCTCCTCTCATAGAGACAGAGGACACTGGTTGTCCTAAAGCATCAGGCTTACCTCGTGGTTATGTGCCCATTTCTCATGAGCCAGTTGACCAGCTCTTTTCCCACAATGCAGTTGGGATGTGTCCGCAGCCAGTAGCGATGGTCTTGAAATTCCATACCACTGTTGTGATGGCAGATCTTCTTCCACAGATCTTTCAGCTGGACTGAGTCCTGGACAGGGAGATGTGCAAGTTAATTACCAGTCTAATTTCAGCACTGGTTCCAAGGGCATCAACCCAGGCCTCCACATCAGCTGCTAGACCAAAAACCCTCCATAAATAGGCACAGAATCTAAGCCATTCTGCATAACCTATGCAAAGGTGCAAACAGAAATAGCAAACAGATATAAATTTTATATCTGTTTTATTTCCTTCCATTTACATCCAGTTGAGAACAATTAAAAAAACAAAGTGGGTACCCTTAGAGATACGGGGGTTTTAATGAGGCAACATTTTGTACTGCCTGAAAGATACTTACGTCCTCACTACTGCCCTCTTGCACCCTATTCTTAAAATCAAGAGGTGTAAGCAAACATAGAGGACACCATCCTTGGCAAGCTTTTTCTATATTATCTGTGCTCAAGCCAGGCATTGTGAACATATTAGTCCAATATCAAGACCAGATATAAAGCAAGTACATAGCAATGTCCACTGCTAGGGTACTATCTCCTATTGAGGATCTGGTTTTATATTGCCCATTATGAAGCTTTTTTAGGCACCGTTAGCTTTGACCACTAAGAAAAAAACCTGTGCATACCTCCCAATTCAATTAACCATTTTTGAATCTGTGAATCTCTTCCCCTCACCAGTTGGAACACTTCAGTCTATACCTAGAACTCACTTTGGAACCTGTTAAACATGTGTGCCAACTCTTTTGTAGGCCATGCTCCATTCAAACTGAGCTGTCTCTCTGCACCTAGCCACTTTTGCCTTCCCGTATGTGCCCTCGCTTAGCACAGCACAAGCCATTATTGCAGGTGCAAACTGGGATCTGGGATCATTTTGACCAAGCAGCACACCACCTGAAGGTTTGGAGAAGAGATGCTGCAGCTCACTTTTTCAAACGCCTCATTTGTTCCATTTTTGTGTAACAGAACTTTAATTAAATTTTAACTGGTTTCAGCTTTCCAGTTAACTGTCAAACCCAAATTATTGCACTTTCTAAAGGGTGCCCTGAGGCCCAGGAATTATGCTCCACTTTTATAACTGGACTGTCTTTCTGTTTTCAGTTCCAGCAGTGGCTGTCCTGGGTATTACCCTAAAACCAGTGCCAGCACCTCTCCTTCCATACCAGGTACAGAGTAAAATGGATCAGTACCAGAACATGATAGGATCACACAACTTGATGCAACTGGAGTCTGCACAGTTCAGCTGTCTTGAACTGGTGAACACAGTAAACTGAAGAAATTGGCAGAACAAAGCAAATCCTGCCAACTCAGGGATTTTGACCTCTAGTTCACTGAAGTATGCTTATCCCAGTGTATGTATAAACTCCCCTATCTTTATTTCATGAACAAAGTTCATTAGTCTTCTGAATGGACTAGGTTAAGCTTTGAATTAACTCCTGACACAGGGCAACTCCACACAGTAAGAACTATTAATGGTATTAAACAAAGAGTAGGAATGCATAGAAAATCCTTCATTAATTGACACTGTCTTCTGCTTACAGGAACAAAATAGTACCAGTCCTCTTCTTCCTCAAGAAAGAAAATGGACAAAAAATTAAACAATGTGAAGCCAAAGAGCATTGGGACTTGAACATGTTGCTTCAAGTTGCATTCCCTTTTCCTGCATTAACACACATGCATGAAGCAGGGTGGTATAAAGATGTGCCTTAAACATGCTACTCCCTCAGGTGGTTATCCATTTACAGAGCAACTCAGAAAGGAGTTTTGCAACTAAACAGGAGTTAGTGTTTCTACACCCTCAGGCACACTTGAATGCATACTGCTGACAGCAGGCAGAACCCCGTAACACAGAGTGAGCCTGATTTTAAAGTGGCAATGGGGCACAATCTTGAATCTTCTAATGTGTGAAAAACACTGCCTTCCCTTCTCTGCAACTTCTTTGGAAATCCAATCTCCGTTGGAAACACTCCCCTTTCCTTCCCTCAAAGAAAAGAAACAGTTTTTTACTGTTTAGACATTTATGCAGTAACTGCAACCTACAACACTGCCTCTGGGGGGAAGGGATTATAGTATTAAACAGAACATTGTTGCACATTGACTTTTCTTTTAAAAAGTATATCAATACAACCTTCTACAAAATCTTCTACTTACTCTGCAAACAATGGGAGGGGCCAGGTTATGTTTTGGCCCAATAAGCTAAACGGGCTTTAATTTATTCATCATGGTGTAACTATTTCAAAGCAGCCATTTAAAGCTCCTGATTACATGGCCTATGAAAGAAAAAATCTCAACTTGAAGAAATAAAAATCCAGGTCACTGCATTACAGCTGCAACCATGACAGGTTTAACACAGAGCCACCATACACCAACTCCACACTTAGCAGGACTAAAACTGTAAACATTTGTATGCAAAAGCCCATGAAACAATGATTTATTTCAGGAAGACAGTAATGTCCAAAGTGGCATCAATATTCTGCATCCCTGCTCCCCCTGGAGGAGAGGTCCAGGTAAGAGTGCTTAGACAAGTGCCTTAAACGGCAGCAAAATACTCCTGCTGCACAACACAAGGAAGGCAAACTTCACTGTCTTCACAGAGCAAGGCAAAGAGAAGCATGAAAGGTACCAGAAGGATCTTGCGCTCATCCTCGCTGGTCTCTGCCTTCATATGAGTGCGAGTGGCCTGGGGGCTGACCGATGTCTCGTAGGCAGGCACCATGGGCGACCCTGACCGATCCAGAGACAGGTTCGTGATGCTGGCTGACCTGCAGGGGAACACAAACAATTGCACTGTAAATATTCATCAGGTGGTGCTTCACCAGAGCAGGCCTTTATCTTAGACCATACTAAAAACCAGCTCAAGCCCGGGACACTGTTTACTCTTGTCAGTACAGACTGCTTAATGCTTCCCCCCCTCGTCAAAACAGAAAAAGGCTCCCTAGGAAGCAAGTGTATTGCTTTGGAACTGCTAAAGTAAGCATAAACTTCTGTAAAGATCTTGTATGAAGCAGCTGGAACTAAGTGTAGGCACATCAGTTCATACGCGTCTGTATTTAAATAGACTGGGGAAGGGATGGGATGCTGGATCATTAGAAGCTCCAGCAGTTTAGAGACAAGATAAATGCCAGCAAGGGTGGCCAACACCTAGATCCCTGTAACAAAGCACTGCTATTTCCTCCTCTCCTTATCCCATTTAAAATTCCTTGTTCTCAGCTCTCAAATACATGACTGAAAGCTTGCAGAGTCTGAAGTTTGAGCACTTGTTCCCCTGAGTGACTAAACCATTTTCTGAAGCTGGAGGCGACTGCAGCTGGCAATCTCCCTTGTACTGAATATGGAGCATCCCCATTATCTCAGCCCAGCTGTTAGGAAATCTTGGCTATGCTACTCCAGCACAAACACACCGTTTTGCAACTACCATTGCAAAGTTATAAACGCAAATACAAGTTCCAGATACCTTCTGCTCCATTAACCCACAACTAGACCTGAGATTCTGAATAACCAGAATGCAACTTCTCATCACATAGCAGCAATTGCAGTGTAAGCAATCAGTACTATCAGTGCTAGCAGCACCCTAAGGGGTGAGGATGGAAAACATTTCTGTACATATCAACAGGGAAACTCAAAATGCCAGTGATGAACTGACTGAAGAGGTTTGCACCAATCTCATGAAATCAGTTGCCAGCCTCTAGCCTTTGGAATGAAACTTTGATAACTTCAGAGAGCTTGCTAACTGGCTAACAGACATACTATAATTACTCCCCAAAACTTTCCATGAATGTAGCTCAGCCCAAGCATGAAAAAGCAATGCCACCCTATTTCAGTTTTTATACTGCAGAGTTATGCAGCTTAACAGAAAGCATCCTACTGCACAAAATGGGGCTAACATGGAAGTCCATAACTAAGCACTCCCAGTTGTTTTGCAACAGCTGCTCTAACTGTGCCACACACCTATAAGCAGCAGGGATTTTTTGGGGGGTGTAAGCAAGTTAGAATGGTGAGATTGCACATCTGTATCTTTATCATCAACAATTATATCTGGGCCTTTATTATACATATCTTTTTGAAAAACAGAGAGGGAGATTTTGCAATGAAAATGCTTATTCTTCAAAAGGATCTGCAAGGGAGCAGTTTGAACCCCGCTTGCAACATTTGACTGTTCTGCTGTGGTTTCCCCCCCTCAAAAAATCCAAGACTGACAACAAATAACACATTTCCCACCCACAGGGAAAACAAATAGCAATATGTAACTTCTATTACTTGCATGTAAATGCACTCAACCTGCATCTTTTCTGCTTCATCTCCTCTAGAAAGAGGAATAGTCAAGCTTCTCTCAAAGAAATAGCTACAGCTGCTTTGAGAAGATCTAAAGGCTAACATCGCTTAACCCAAAGCCAGCAGCTTGTTTTCCAAAGGTTCAGAATTTTTAACAGAGATATATTATACCTCATCATTACATGCATCCAAACAAACAAGTACTTTTGGTGAGGCCATGAACAGCCAGACAGTTAAAATTTAACTTGAATAAGCAATCTGGGCCTGCCAGATCAAGATTAGAACCATCCTACTACTGCATGTTTGAGCAAACAGCAAAAGCCTTTTACAATAGAGGTATATTCAAACAGCAAGCAGGAGACCATCCTTAAGGTTTCAGACACTTCTTGATGTCACAGCAGTTACTTAGCATGGAACCGCTAATTCTGGACTCCTTGACATGTTTGCCCAGAATTGATTTTTGGTCCTCGTTTATTCACCAGTATTTTACTTCCCCAGGTGAGATCTTTGGGTCTCAGATGTACAGTCAGTGTGCATCTCCTCCCAACCATCCCCATCACCCAGAAGATAAAGGCTCCAAGTAGTCCATTCTCCAAAAGGCACACCCAGCATCCTTCTCAGCTGAGTTCCCTTGTCTTCAGGTCCTGCCAGATCCCTCCAAACTGCTAAACATTCTGTATTCCTCTAACACCAATACAAAGTAATCTCCGAATGTCCCCTGATTACAGATTTGAAATCTGGATTATCTTTCCTCTGTTCCTCACCTCCCTGCCTTACCTTCATTTCCTTAATTTAACCGTAAGGGAAGCATGTAGCCAGCACCACAGTAGAAGCACTGTGAAGTGGGAGCTACTCATACTACTAATACCAGCCTATTTAGTGGGATTAAGCTCAAGTACTCACAAATGACAAAGCTCTCATGAACACTTTCAAGTTCATCCCAGCACTCTTTGCATAAAGATCTATGAAGGGATTTCAGCCTGTGGAAGCCTGGTAATTTAAACAAGATTATCCTTAATGGAAGAGCAAAGGAAGCAGATGGGGACACAAACAAATAAACAAAAACTACACCTCTGCTCCTCCATGACCTGAGTCATTTTCTCTCCTATCACCAAGTACATGTTACTCCCTTTTCTTCAGCTTCCTCAGAACTGTACTTTTCTTAGCCACTTCTTTCCCCTCCTGTCCTCTTCACCACCACTTCTGCTTGACAAAGTCAGCAGCAAACCACAGGCCCTCAAAAGTAGTACATTTGTTAACACGAATATGTACACAAATGGTTCTTCCTCACCACTCCATATGGGCAGTGAGATGTCCCATTTCAGACATGAAATAGCACCTTCAGTAAAAATGAGCCTGGAAACACAGGGCTCTACAGCAATGACCGTGCTAGGAGTGCATCCAGAACAGAAAATACTCAGAAATTATTAGTGTACCTGTTTCTAGCTGGTGACTTCCCTGCATCCTCCTGGACAGACCCAAGGCGTGCAGACAATGTGGTAGCTGAAGAGTCTGGGTGAATCAAACTGCAGGGAAAGGAGCATGACAGAGATGTTTGAGATATTTGCGACATCCAGTGCATCACAGCTGTAATTAAAGTACAGTTAATTGTTGTGTTACTGCTCACTCACACCCATGATTGTTAAACCAACAAGGGAACAAGGAGAGCTTTCCCCATCTGTAGGCCAAAGGTATCTGGAAGACAGTGCTCCTGTCTTCTTCCAAACTCAACTCTTGAACAATACAGACTATTCCTACTTCTGGTATTATCCTGCTTTCCCACCTGCTTCCCCTATTTCCCTTTCTTACACATCTTTTTTTCCTACAGGCTGCTATGGGATGCTTTGGGGGTAGACACATTGCCCCCATCTCCCCAGCACACCATCTTGGCAATCCAAGCAATGCTATCCATGGCTACTGCTAGACAGCTTTTGCCAAGATGACAACCTTCTGTAATTGTTTAACCTGATCCTGATCACCTTTACCCTCCTTCTGTTTCCACCCCAGGAGGAAGTGTGATCATAGCAGATGTTCAAATACCATCAACAGAAATTCCTATTGGCAAAACTGTATCAGATCTAAGGCACTACAGGCAGACTGATATAGCCACCCTGCTGTGCTCTAGCACAATAAATGCTCCTAGTGTGGTAAATGCTCTTCATGAGAAACTGTAAGCAATGCAGCCCTTGCCTGAGTAGCTGTACTAACCCAGAGTACACCACTCTTTCCCTTTTAAACAGCATGACCCTTCAAATTAGTTAAAGCAGGAACTCTGTGTTCCAACTGTTTGAAGAGCAGAGTGACATCTGACAAGTACATGCAGCATCAGTCCCCCTAAATGCTTTTCTCGCTGCTTTGCAGCATCTCAGATACATTATTTTGGAAAGAGACAACTCCCAAGTTTTCTTCTGAAACAAACTACTTCTCACGCAGAAGCCACTACTAGAACACAACCTCAGCTCCATTATGAAGTTGTGAGTTGCCAGTTCCCATTGTGGCACCATTGAAATTCAGTATCTTGAGTTTAAATCTCTCAAGGTCAATCAGGAACTTACCAAACAGTATTTAAGAAAAGCACTGTAATGGACTGCAAAGTGCAACAAGCACTGACGAAAACATTAATCCTGCTAAAGCAACAATAAACCACCTAATCCCAAATCTTTCTTCCTCTCACACATAAAAGAGGCCCACTTTTACTTACTGTCTCCCAAAAAGACTGTGTTCCAGTACAGAATTATGAGCCTTTCAAAAACAGGAATTATTTTGAGTGCTACAAGCTGCACCAAATAAAGATATGAATTCTTTCTTTACATGTTCATGTCTAGAGGCTGCTGAATTTTCATTATAAAGATACTAATAACACATCCAAAGACAAAACTAACAATATCCTCTGTATTTTGTACCTTTGATGAGAAGATTCTGAGAAACACTTATTCCCCAATTCAGAATTTGGTAGTATTTATCCCATGCATTGTTACATTACCACTTTAAATGACCATAACGTTAAACCAGAAGTACTTTCCTTATTTAGACCTAAAGGTGGTAATTTAAATGCTTCCAGATAGGGGCACTATATTCTGCAAAGCAACATGCAAAGCAAGTCAGGGCATTTTCTGAAGACAGAAAATGGTTTGACGAGTTTTTTTAAACACTATCAGAAGAGCTGCTATGGGACACATGTCACTAGCACTACCACTGAGCTAAACAAAGGTTCTGACTCAAGACCTCCTCAGTAGTTTCACATCTGCCTGTTCTTTTGTTTTAGGGAAATGAGCACAAATACCACATCTGATTATTTCTTCTTCCCTACAACACTAAATTAAATAAAGGTATTACAAAAATAACTTGCATAGCAGTTGAGAAGTACAGCGTTCTTTCACCCATGGTCCAAAAATAAAGATCCCCTCATTTAAGAGCAATAGGAATAAATATACTTTGAAAGGAGATTAGAGAACCTTTATAGCTGTCCTTGCAATCCCACTTCATCTGAAACAGGCGGTAACTTCCATCACTTCTCTTTTACCTACACAGAGAGCATTTCTTACGTTCTCCTGCCCAGTTCAAAACCTGACAGGTAAAGCACCTGTTAATTAATGTTACATTAACTGCCTCTTAATACATTGGTGGCTAGAAGGCGTGATTTTGGTTCTGTCTTTTTAAACTCTGAAGACAAAAGCCTGCTCTGTCACTGCTACAGAATCACTGATTCAGTACATTAGACGAAGAACTGCAAATAATTTAAAACTTCACTGGAAATGTTTCTGCATTTCAGCTTGAAGAGAAGAATAAGACAAGCAAGCAGAGATTTAGATTCTTTTTACAGGAGCTGGAATCTAATTTTCCTAGGTGGAAACCACCAGCTTTTGTCTAGGTAGCTATCAGCCTGAAAACAGTTGAGATTCCGGAGCTCAGCATGAAGCCATTGACTTTACCTTTGCCAGGTCAGATCCTCCTCCAGGAAGATGTTGCGGCTGGCTTTGCGGCTCCCAACCGGCGTGCGCGGCTCGCCAGGGTCCAGCACGGACACAGAACACGCAGGATCTGACAAGGCGTTTAAGTCCTCTCCAATGGAGTTACTGTCTGTGGAGTGCGCATAGCTTAAGGCTATTTTACGGCAGTAAGTGCAGGCTCGGAGATCCCCTATGGAAAAGGGAACCAGGGGCTGTAAGCAAACAGGAACAAATAGTACTCTGTTGCTGCAGGATCAGAGGTGTATAATGGTGGAAACAAGGATTTGCTGTTTCGAAACCTCTCTGCAAGTCTAAGTCTCATACTCCCTTAAAGGGCAAAACCCTGGATAATACGCGCTCAGGGAATTTTTCCAAGGCAAATGATGCCTAACACAAGATGAGTAAAAGAGGAGAGAGAAAAGGAGAGGAAGAAAGAGGGAGGGAGAACTCACATGCCCACTGAAATGATGGAAGAACAATAGCCAGTCAGATATGACACACCAGCTGATGTCTAGAATTTGGTAGCTGGTATTTCCTTTAGCATACTTTTTTGTACTGCACACCCTTGTTCAATAGTGGCCATATTTGTTTTGTAGTATGGTAAAAATTAGCAGGCACGGCATAATCCACCATCTTTCATAGAGAAACTGTAGAATTAGGTCCTGTGATTCTTCTTCCTTATTTTCAAGCCCACTATAGACCTGTACAGCATTTTCTAGAAGATGCCAGGATCTCAAATGCAGTAATCCAAACAGAGCTGAGCACACAGACTGTTCTGTCTCTCAGTAAATAAACCCTACCTGTGTAGCCCATGAATTTTCCAGGGATTTCCTGATTGCAGCATCGACTGCAAAAGATCTGCCCACAAAGTCGACAGTGGTGCCTCCTCCGGAAGGTGGTGAATTTCTCACTACAGTCATAACATTCTTTGCACTGGCTATCAGGCATCCAGTACTGCTTCAAGTCACTGTCCTACAAGAGAAGACAGCAGATAAAAGCTTTTTCTTTTGTAAATAAGAAAGCATGTTTAGTGCTCATGGAAAAGCAAATTTCATATATTCAAATATCCGTGCACGTGTATACACACCCTCCTGTAAAAGCACACAAAGGATTTTGCATGTGATTTTACAGGGAGGCAGAAGGCTGAGAGTTCTGAACTAAGAGAATAAATCCAGTAGGACTTTGCCTCCTTGATCCAAGATGGAAGCAAAGCAGAATAAAACTATCATACAATGTAGATAAAAGTCAAAAATAAACAAACATATGAAGTAGTGATAGCTCTCCCATCTCATTTGCCCCCAGCAAGAGAGGTCCTCAACTAGCACAGTTTAAAAATGAAAAGAAAAAAAAATCCACCACGTATTAGTTGAAGCTGTTATCTACAAGTAAACCAAGTTATCAGAAATTATCACTGCAGGAAGATCATTTCAACAGCTAATATTGGGATATGTTTTGAAAGGATTATAGATACATGTAAAAAGTTTTATTATTTGATTGAATTCTTCAACACTTCAGTAAATCCTTGTAAAAGCCCATCCGAGATCGATCTTGTTTCAAAACTCCAGGTTAACTGCTACGTGAAGAAAACTGAAATTCACATTCAGCAGACAACAACATATGCTAATTTACAGCATAGCCACAGGAAAAAATATCATCTTAAAAACAGAGAGTTAAAACTTCCATTTGGTGTTGAAGCTATAAAGCAAGACAAACTCAATTGTGATTCTGAGCACATCAGCTGCAACTACCATGGATGGAGACAACTGCTAATGGTCACATGACAGCCCTGGCTGTGCAACTCTCTTTGCTGGAGTTCAGTTCTGCCAAAAAGCCTTCTCAGAGGGACTGAATACTCCAGGTTTTTCTCAGGAAGAGAAACTGCTGCAAGTATTTTCTCAAAACAGTCAGAGAAGAGAGTAATCACATAAAAGAAAGGTGATCCATGCTCTTGTTTCCACATAATCAAAAACCCATTAGGTTCCAATAAATTGGAATTTATTTTTGGATAGTCACAAAGTAAAGTTTGATAGCTGCTAGACCAGTTTTGAGACCAAAGCAGTTATGATCAACAACACAACATTTTCATGCTGTCCTCAGCCAAGAAAACCTGCACAGAAAGAGGCTGAAGACTGCTTAAGACACTCTAGTGAATCTAGAGAATCCAGAACTTTTTAAGATAAACACTCAGCTTCAAGCAGTGAAAGTTGCAGTGAAGAGCTTTGCCAAGAAACTGCCGCAAAGATGCAGGGGATGCCATATAACAGTTTTTGTTGCAACTCTGCATGACAAGCCAGGTCTCTGGATCTACCACACAGAGAGGGGCTGTTCCAAACACCAATGCTGTGCCCCACTTGCATGTGACTATGTGTCCAGAAACCCAGCCACTGCTGGTGACACCTCCCAGTTCTCTGCCTTCCTTGCGGGCTGTTCTTGTCATGAGGGAGGATTCAGAACAGAAGTCTGGCCCATCTTAGCTGTAGAGGCTCATTAGAACAGCACCTTCCAGAATCTGACATAAGCTTTTTACAAAAGTAAAGAGGTCTCCTGTAGAGACAGACCAAATCCACAGCAGGAACAAACTGTTGCCTGAAGTGACTCAAGCAAAACATGGCTGCAGTCAAGGGCAGTGATGCATTATCTTTTTTACAGAAATCAGCATGCTGACAACTAACAGACTGCTTCCAGAAGACCTGGTCATACTCATTTACTGCTGTATCCTGTCTGTTTCAGCACTTCTCCAGTAGCTTCAAATACATGTGAAAATCTCTAGGGCCTTCAGAAGTTGCCACAAACTGAAATATTAGTAAGGGGCACACTCAATGCCCCACTTACTGAAATGAAAGGCTTCTGCTTCACTCTCAAAAATCTTGCCCTTTCTATCAAAGCAAGATTACTCTTTCAAGTACAATAGCACTGGAAGCTAAATAAGTTTACTCAAAGTCTACCTATAAAAGCTATCAAGGCAAAAGCCTTTTTCTTCCTCTACCAGTCTAATTAAATGTACTTTTGCCTGTTCATGTCTTGCCCACAGACACAGCTATTCATACCCCTCATTTATAAATAGTTGTGGATTCTTTCCTCAACTAGAGCCTTTTTTTAAAGGTATGCTCCAGATGAGTGGATGGAGGTGAAATCAGCAAGTCAGTAGCAACCACCAGACTCTGGTCTATCTAAATTGATTAATAGGGCATGCCTTTCAAGCAAATAGTGCTGGCCAGTCAGTACCACAGTAAGTAGCAGATTTAAACCACTCCAAGAATTCTCATTACTATTTGTGACAGTTAAGGTGTTTCACTGTCCATGAAGTCCACTGCCTTCTAGGAAGAAAACTATCAGGGATTTTTTTCACTAGACTGGATAACACATAAGTGGGAAGGAGTCTAAAAAGAGAGCATCTGGTCCAAGCATAAGAAGCCAAGTAAAAGCAATGATTCACTCCCCCAGTATGACAGATGTTTGGCAAGTCAAAAGTCAGCATCAAATGAAATTGTTTCCCCTGCATTTACACAATGCTTTTGAGTTTATTCACTCATCCTTCAAACATCCAGAAAAAAATTCCCATGATGTATCTAAAAACAAAGCTCAGAAAAGCCCAATAAAGAGTTAATTTTCTAGATGGTTTGGCCTACAAATCCTTCAAAAGAAGTACCTGGCTCTTCCCCTCCATGATTTCTTTGAGGCGTTTTAGAACAGTGCTGAGGCTTCTTAACTGAACTGCAGTTCGAGGATCATGACCTCCAAGAGGTGGTTCTACTTTCCTTCGATTGTCTGGAAGGGAAGAGAGAGCAATATTCATTTCTTCCATGATACATCAACATTCACATCACAACACAAAGCCCCATTAGAGGGAAAAACATTCAGGTATATATACATTTTACAAAGTTACAATGTGTATGGCTTCTCGCCTTTGCATTCCCTTCCCCCCAAGGGAGCTTCTGATGCCAGATAGTTTGCCATGACTGACATTTTAAATATCACCCTCTGTGTTTACAAGAAGCCATTTAAGTTCTCTAAGAATGAAAACATGTTTCAAAGAAGTGATTTTCAACCTACTAGATGAAGCTTGTAGCAGTCTGTTACAAAGCACTAAGGTCTCATTTTTAAAATGCCCTCTAGGATACTAATGCTTACAAAATAATTACTACAATATACACATTCATTCTAGGAGTAGCAAAAGTCAATGCTTTAACCTGAACTTATTTACAAATTACAACACCAAAAATCAGGACTCCATTGCTCAGCTCCTATTAAAAACAGTAACTCAGAATAAAATGCATTCATAAGTTCACATTTTTGAGGGGTTTGGGGCTATTTTTTTTTTTTCGGTTTGGTTTTTTCCTAAGAAAAACATCAGATTGTTGAGAACTTGTACAGCCTTTCTTGATTAACTATAGCAAAGAGAATCCTGAACAAGAATGTAATGCAGCCAATTTCTTTTACTTTGAAGCACTGCTGAACAAGTTACAAACAGGCTCCTTCTCTCCAGAAAGATTTGAAAACACAGCTATTTACCTAAACATTTAAACATTTTCAGTCTCTTTCCTAGATCAACAACTTTCTGAACAGTTTAAAGTCTCTTACCAGCTTCGTTGCTCTCCATCTGACTAGTGTTTTATTTAGCTTGCCCTTAGTACAGGAAGAACAGACATGGCTGCTCTCTGTTTACTGCCTGAGCTATCCCCGGTGTCAGCAGCAGCGCTGACAGCTCTGCCTGAAGCCCATTAACTGTTGCTGTGCAGGAACAGCTACACTAATGCTTCGTGTGCAGCAGACCAAAACCCTCCCTGCAATGTGACTAAAACCGTGGCATTCCATGCCTCCTCTTCAGCTTCTTAGGAGGTATTTTTAGTCAATCAGCCCACGCTTCGCTGCTATGTACAACAAAGAATGCACAACATTTTCCTCTTTAAGAAAAGAAGCCCATTTCTGTAACTAGCCACTTGAAATTTATTTCTTTTTAAAAATCAAACAGACTTTTGGGCAGTACAAAGTTCAGTATTTTAGGGTGATTAAGGGGACTTTAATAATTTCAAGAAGACATTGATAATACCAGAGAAACCTCTGGCTCCTCCTTAATTCTATCACAAGATCTGTGCTGCGTTTACTTCCTGGTACTTCCTCTGAATTCAAGAGCATCTCCTTTCCAGGAATGTCGCTTCCAATTCAAGGAATTATCAGATCTACTGCCTAATTGCCAATAAATCTTGTCAGGCAAGTGACTTCCAAAAAACAAACATACACAGCGCTGAGGAAATGCCACAGGTAACTCCACACTGGTGCTTGTTAGTTAAAAACCCTTTTCTCTGTTCCATAAAAGAATATAGGAAGGATGTCACCTACATCCTTCTATCAGCATGTAGGTGCTATCAGCAGGAGCAGCTCCTGGCCAACCTGTTTATACTAGAGAAGCTGACTGATACTCAGATTAAAATTCAGTTGGTTCCTTTCCTTCTCAGTCATGAGATTTCTCCCTTTCTGAAGAAAAACACACTGTATAGCAAGAAAGTAAGAAGTTATCATTCCTGCAGAAAAGGAAACACTGTCTAAAACACCATCCTTCAAAAAGAATTCCCATGTATCAATCCCCTGATCCAAAATGCATTATTATAAGTTAATTTTTAACTCCTACAGCTAAAAAAAAAAAAGGTTACTTATTTCAACAGTAAATATCATGCTTCCTATATGTATTCATGGTTGCTGATCCTTGGAAAACCTAGGGAAAAAACCTCTGAACTACAGAAATATGTTTTTACAGAGTTTTGTGACTCTATAGTATTTTAGCATTCATTTTACAGTCAAAGACAAGGCAAAAACACCTCAAGAACTACTGCAACCCAGAACTTCAGTTTAAAGGAGAGCTGACCATTAACTAACACAAGACAGTTTCAACAATAAAAAATATCCCTGCCAGAGATGCCACGGTTTTGCTAATACAAAACAAAATGAATTTTTTTTACTTGGTGTCACAGCATAAAATTTCATACTCAAGCTCACTACCATAGTTCAAACATCATGTCTTCCTCAAATCACTGCCATAAAAAGTATTGCCAAGAAAAGTAGGAAAACTGTCCTTAACTTCATTTTATAACATGCATTCTCATGTTCCAATTTTCTTTTGATTAGAAATGATGCTCTGGTAATAACGCACGCTCCACAATGATTTCCAGTAACTACCACATGTTTTCTTCAGGCCTTCTTCCCCTTATATGATCACTGGCCATTCCTTGCTCCTGCTAAGCTCCTTTGCCATTCCCTATTACTGCCACTCCGCTACAATTGTCTAGCATTAACAGCATTATCCTGCATGACAGGGTAGCAAGCAAGAATTGCTTTTACTACCCATGCTCCCTCTGCAGCAGTCAGCATTTCCAGTGCTCCTTAAACAGGATTTGCAAGCTGTGACATTATCTCAGTGACAATAGTCTCATTATTGGACTATTTTGGTTTAATCCAGCACCTCGAAAGCCTTCATCTGACAGCACAGCACACACAGTCCAACACAACCAGCTGGGCCCACAGTCCCTTAGCAGTGACACCAGCTCTGCAGCAGCTGCTCCAGCACACGATAATGCAAGAGAGGCTACACAAGCCATTGCAGAGCCTCAGCACTGGTTCTTCAGCCACACAACCCTCAGAGCACTTCTGACATAAGTCAGGCATCCAACAGCTCCTCCTATTTTCACAAAAGCCAGTATGGATCTATTACAATGTTTTTGTGTAAGCAGTCCTGAGGGGAAGCACACAACTGAAACCCTACATAACTGCTGCTAGACAGTGTCCTACAAAAGCCACCATTTCTTCCATATTGTTCTGCACTTGCAGTTGTCAGCCAGCACAGTCCCTGGGCAATGAAAACATCTGCTGCACAGACACTACAAGCCAAAGTACAGATGAGTGGTGAGGGTCAGCATCTTCAGGAGCAGTATCATTTCACTACTATTTAGAGGCATAGGCAGCAGCCTTTTACTTATTTATTCCTTTCAGTTTGCTTAAATTCATAGATTATTTAAGATCAAGTAAGCTAGAGAGACCTTTGTGAAGTGCTTATATATTTTCCTGCCTACACCTGCCCACATTATTAAGTATCTAAGTAATGGCAAAGCCTAGAGAGACATTTACAGGCCTGTAGCCACGGGGCTACAAGAAAACTTAATAAGACATCTCACTGTCACTGAAGTCAGTGAGTGACCCAACCTACCAATCTAAATGTTTATATAAATCCCACCACTTATTTTCCTACTTTTCACAATTTAGATATAATAATAATAATAATAATTTCTAAGATTATTTATGCAGGCCAGCATCAGCTGCAATAGCAAAAATAAAATTCTCCACTACTGAAAGAAAATCCTCAAAGACCTGATTATTCAGCACATTTTAAGGTAAAAAAATGAAAAAAAAATAATTTTCTGAATTTTGCTTTAAAAAACCCAACACCTGATTTTTAGAGAAGGAAAATGCAAGTATCCTTCCCCCTCTTTAAATAAAATGAGATAGCCTAAAAAACTCACCCAAATCTCCTCACCAATCCAGTGTATTTCTACATGTGTTACAAAGAGCTCATGCTTGTTACAGCACCGAGGTTGTTTGGGGGAAAATACTCAACAGCAAGTCAGGCCACTTGGCATACAGTACCACAGAAATCTCTTCAAAAAGTGAGCAGCAATTCCTGCTTGTTCTAACTTTACCTCTTTACAGGCTAATTCATCATCTTATTTTTCTAAGCATACTTGCATCCGAACCCAGACATATGAACAAAGGTCCTGAAAAGGAGCTGGAATAATACAGAAGCAGCTCCTCCCACACATCTTAAACTGAATCATATTCCCTGGATGCCTAATCCCAGTGGAAGTCAAACAGCAAAATTATTTCTGCCTTCTGAGTATTGAACAACAGACCTCACCTGAAGGTTTCTAACATCTTATCCCCAGGCAATTTCAAAGTGATTTACAAGTGATACAAAGAAAAAGTAAATTGGCATATCCTGCTAAGAGCACATGGCTGTTCTTGAGACATTTGAGAAAATGGTTTAAGAAAGAGCCCAAGCAAACAAGACAAAAACCACAAATTAATTAATAAACCCCTTAATTGGTTTGCTGGAAGAAGCACAACTAAAAAGATCAAACAGTACTAGAGGGCAAGGAGGAAGACATGTTTAACTAAGCATGCAAATGACTTTGGTAAAAATGCTAGTTCTCTGTACTAGACTTTGGCCTGGCTACCAAAGCTACACATCTTTCTAAAACTCCCATACACATTAACAACATTTAGGACCTGATTTGCTTGCACTAGGTACCACACTCTTGGAAATACTGTCTTGCACAAGATTGTTATCCGGTTTAGCAGTTTCCTCAAGGCTATCATTATCAGCCAAAGGTAATCTGTCAGATCTCAAGAGGAACCCCTGCAATCTACTTCCTAGCTCTTCCACATCTTCATAAAGCCATTATACAGTTGCACCTTTGAAATCACAATCAATTCACATACCAGCTAAAAGATTCAGTACAGAATCTGGCAATAGTTTCAAGGTTAGGTGGGACAGAAAAAAAAAATCTTAGGCACAATTTCCTATTCAATTCTCCTCAAAACAACTATAAGCAAAAACCTTCATTTACAACTCCCTTGAAGGCACAAGCATCAAATCCATCCAGATTAAGCACTAAAGTTAGAATTAGCACGTGGATGTTAAGAAACTAGTCTCTCAAGACAAAGCAGAAATGTTCAGGATCAAAGTTCAGGTGACTTTAAAACACTGGATGTGTTTTGGCAGCCTCCTCTGTTCCAGATTGTTTTCCAATTGAAAGAGCAGAGACCCAACAAGAAGTTGCCTTGCTGTAACACTAAGAAGGGTGGAGGGTTATGAGGTTAAAGTGCAACCTCACTAACAGCAGCAGTGTGGCTTGATACTAAATTCTGCTATCAATCTAGACACTCAATGAACCTTTGCTCACATCCTTTCACCTCACCCTGAAGCATCCTGGCTAGTACAACATTGCCTTATAGAACAAAGAGCTGAAATTACCCAGAGTTGCAGAAGATCTTCTTTGCAGCTCACCAGTCAGTGGTTTTTTGTAAGGAATTGGTGATCTCAGAGACTGAGCCCTCGTGGGATGCTGAGGACTGGACCAGCCACCACTCAGTGCTTGTGGATCACTCTGTCCTGCCTCTGCTCTCTCTGCCGGGGATGAAAGCCTGCTATCATCTAGAGGTGACAAAAAGCAAGAAACCACCTGTTCAGACATGATAAAGAAAACCAGTAGTACACACAAAGCTAAGGGTAAAAAAAACTCTCACAAATAGCACCTTTGGATCATGATTAAACAAAACAAAACAAATGAATTTTTAGTTTTGAAATTACTATATGCATCATAGAAACAGGACAGTAGGCTGTCTTCAAGACTCAGGCTATTTTAGAAATTCCCTAATGTGAAAAGTGTTAAAAAAAACAAACCCTGGCAGATTATTCTTGAATATGAATGTGAATTATTCTTGCTAAACAGAATAACTACACTTGACTATCAGCTTCTGCCTTGAAAAGAGATTTTCAGTTATTTTACAAGCCAATACTGAAGTCACATTAAAATTACCACAGCCTTTAATTTCCATCAGCAGATCAAGTATAGACAGGTCCTCATTGATTCCAGTAAGATGCACATTTCATGTGTTGTTTCAAAGTTGTTTTCCCATTCACTTAACAAAAGACTTTGCTGACTCCAGCTACATTGGTCAGAAAAAAACAAGTGAGGCCAATACTGACCACATTTTATGCTACTTTCAATAAATTAGCAATGACAGGTGCTATTCTACTATGCAAACTAATAGCAGTCATACCAAGTAATTATTTTTCATTCTGCATAAGAAGAGTCTGAACAGATTGGTTTGCTTATGGAAAAAGCTGTTTGGCTCTTTTCCCCCAGCCCAAACATTGCTGAAGTATGCTTAGCAGAGCTGGATAATGAACAGACTAAACAAAAGCAGCTGACCAGTGTGCCATCTCCAGTAAAAGGATACACGTATTTTGCACAAAATCCAGGTGCATTCATTCACTGCTCTCTGCAGGATCTTTCTTTGAAACCATAAGGAACTCACACAGTTCTTTTAGAGTTTGCCCACTGAGGACATATTTCATGACACATGCAGCACAAAGGCCAAAATCAAGTAATACTTTTTCATACACACAACTTTCACAACACTTCAGACTTCTTGATGGGGAACACCTAAGCCATGCAAATTAAGTGTGGACTTCCTGCTTTATTGCAGCTCAGCTGTCACCCAGCTGCAGGTATGAGATGCACAGGAAGGTGAGGGGTGGATGAAGTCTGAAGTAAGAACTTGCACTGGAAGGACAAGCACACCCTTTGCTCATACAGGCTAGCAAAGGGTTACTCCTACTTTCAGCCCAAAAAAGATCATACAGGCAAAGGAAATTCTGATGTCAAGCTAAGAATCTATACAATACTATCTGCTAACTGGCCTGTCTTTGACTTTCACAGGCAGCCACAGATTTCCAGCCACAAGATGCTGGCTATCTTCCCTCATAATAAAGCTCTACTACATCCCCCAAAAGCAAGACACAACATCCCTCACAAAAGAACTGACATCAGCCCTTTGACATTAAGCTCCTATGTTCAGAGGTGTTTTTACAAGCAGCAAACTGCACGCACAACCCATGCCCACACATCCCCCCAGCACTCACCTTTGCTGAAACGGAAGAGATTTACAAAAGAACTGTAAGCTGATTTAAAAGGAGGCTCGTCCTGGTCAGGAGTCAGGGGTTTGAAGTGAGTGAGATGAGATGGGCTGCTGGGAGAATGAGGTAGATCACTGGTGGAGTCCAGTGTCGGAGAGCGTTTGTCATCTGCAGCCATCTCAGGTGCCCTGGAAAGAGGTCAGCAACACACATTACACACGGGGTGGTGAAACAGAACCTCTTCAGTCTTCTGAACAGGAGGTGTCTCATTACATCCCAGAGGAGAGACATTCACCCAACTGACCACAGACATCTGCTATTAGCACAGATCTAGAGTGCCAGAGGAGCCCATGCCCCCTGCCCAGCCACTGACAAGAGAGCAGCATCTCCGCAGAGCGTAACTCAGAGTGCCTAGTTAAACATCCAGAGCAACAAAGTAAACAACCACTGCACCCATGACACACTCCAGTAGAGGTTTATGAGAACTTGCAGTTTCCAAATGGAGACTCTGCAGGCATATCACACACAAGTTTTAACTTTGACAGCTCTTCTCCTCATGTTGTGACTTCTGCAGCCCTTGTAACAAAACTGAAAACAGGCATGCCTGAGCAAGCACAAGGCAGACTTGTTGTTTGGCCAGGTTAACTTCAGAATGAGAAACAGAATGAACAACAAACAAAAACAGGACTGAGAGATTAATTTTGGTGGAAAACTGTTTCTCTCCTCTCTGCATTACAATACAGGCCCTTGTGCAAGTTATCAGGGATGCAACCCAAATTGTGGTTTACTTGTTGTCAAATCTAACACCTTCAAAACATCCTCAATACGGTTTCAGGAGCAGCTCCATTAAGGAAAAACAAACAAAAACCCCAAACCACTTTCTGCATTAGGAGAAGCCATACTTGTAAACCCTATTTTCAGTGTACCAAAGCTTCCATACAGCCAAGAGTCATAGTTTTCCCCAACCCATACTCTTTAAGTTGAGCAGACGCCCAATTTCTTTCACAACACTTCACTCAGCCTGTACTTCTAGCCTGCTAGGCTAAGGTGCTTACTACCTTCATCTTTGTTTAAGCAAGATTTAGTGAAATGTTTGACAGAGCAGGAACACAGGGAGCTGATGGAACCTATGAGTAACGGCTGATTTTTACCTGTGCCAAGGATCAAAACCCCTTCTGAGCCTACTTCCTGCTTAGCAGCTGATACACACTTCTTCATGAAATAACAATTTCCAGTTCCCACAACTGTTCCCTAGAACTTACAGTTATATATTGCTGACTAGAATATTTTCTTCCAAGTTCCAAGAAGCCGCACTAAAAGAAATCTGTGCAGTCCAGAGAAAAACAATGTGACCAGCCAGTGACACCGAAAGTGCTAACAAGCTGCAGGCAGCTCATGTGGCAAGGTTTGACTATTCGTACAAAGAATGCTGAAAAGATGGTATCTGCAAGTCAGTCACTTGACTTGTCAGTGGACTTCTGCTTGTTGCTCTGAAACTCACCTCAGAGTTTCTTTTGCTATTCACATATCCTCAGGAAAGAAACCAGAGAGGCACCATTTACTGAGCTTCAAGAGAAGCTTTGGCCAGGTTCTTTATGCACGGCTGAGTCTTAGGCTTCCACATGTCTCTCCCCTGTAAATCAGGGTATGTTTTGTTGTTGTCCATTTCACCAGTATTACTCAAACAGGTGACTGATTGTATTTAAACACTAGACTTCATAGAACATTTTCCTTGAAACACACTCCTCAGGTAAATTTGGAATTGTTTCTTCTATCTTAAGGCAACTAATAGTTTGCTTTTTAAATGCTGAACATACAACAAGGGTGTACCTTCACACACACTACTACCACAACAGAAATGCCACTATGAAGTCAAACAGTTTTGTAGGAAACTCTATTCATATTTCAGCAACTGACTGACTATAGCTTAGCAAGATAATAACCTAGATAAGAGTCACAAGCAAGTGTCTGAACTTGCATTAAATATATATATATGTGATTATAGAAAAATAAAACCTTTTGTTTCAAGGGGAAAAACCCCCGATAATAACTGCTTCTGCAGCAGTATTGGTCCAATTAAAACTACTGAAAAGAATAGCATTGTACCCGGCATTAGCTCCAGAAACATCTAGATTTTCTGTGCTATATAACACGTTAGCTGTGGAATCTATCAGCCTTTCTATGCTTTAGTTGTGCCACTAAAGGGAAAATAGTCCCCCCATCCCACCGCAAGAAATAGCCAGTTCTTTGTACAATATAGGAAACGAGAAAGCAAGGTGCACATATCGGTCAGCAAGCAGAACACCAGAGCACATTCCTCACAGGATCCTCACCAACAGCCACGGGGAACCTAAACCCACCCGAAGCTGCAGCTTCATCAATCACCAACTCATCACCGATAAAATACGGAGGACGAGAGTGGCTGTGAGCCTCCCTCCCCACACGTACTGCTGTTCCATCCGGAGCAGCGCCGGGACATCCCGCGTCCCACAAAACTGACCACAACCGCTCAGTGCCAGAAGGATACGGCCACACTACTCCCGGGCACTTGGATAACACACCCAAGGTGCAAAAACACGCGCAATTCAGCCATAACTGCGTGACACACACGTTTCCCTTCCAACCTCTGTGCAGGAGACAGCCGCTTTTCTCTCCCCTCCGTGAAACACCGCCGCCTTCCCTCACCCGGGATGGCAAACCCGGAGATCACCTGCGACGGGACGGGGAGGACGCGGTGGGCAGGGACCCCCGGAGAGCCGCCGCCAGCCCGCTACCAGGGGCCGGCCCGAGCAGGCCGGAGAAAGCTCGCGGAGCACGGGAAGCGCAGAGCGGTGCGGTGCGGGCGGCGCGGGCCTGGCGGGCTGCGCTCACCTGCTGCCCGCGGCTGCGGTGCCGGTGCTGGGGCGGCACCGCCGCTCTTCCTTCCCCGCCCGGCCCGGCAGCACCGCCAGCCCCGACCAACCGCCCGCCGACCGTGCCGCTCCCTGCCCAGGCATGGCCAATCGAAGCTCCGAGCACTCCACCCGCCGGCAGCGCCCAGCCCCGCCCCGCGGCCCTTCCCGGCTGCTCCGCTCGGGCGCGGCACACGCGGGCTGCTGCTTCGGGAGTCGCTGGCAGGGCGGCTAGACGTTGTGTCCCCCGGGAAGTTGTAGTACACCATATTTCATTAATATTCCCTTCTCTTCTATTCCCGCCCCGAGGTTCTTCCCCGGCCACGCTCCCCGCCTCGCCCTGGCCCCAGAGAGGAGCCAGCTCCTGCACCCGGGACCGTGGTGTCGACACCGCCGCCCCAGCGCCAGCGGACGAGCCCGTGCCCGCTGTGGGTACTGCATCCCTGGGCTGGGCTGCGGCGCTCTCTCAGGGGCACGCCCGAGCCGCCAGCGCCAGCGGGTTCCCCGTGTCGGCGGGCACTCACTGCGCGGGGGTGGCAGAGCCCGGAACGGCAGCCGCACGGTCCGAGCTGCCGCGGGCCCCTCGCACGGGGGCACCGGCGGACGAGAGCGGGGCGGGCCCGGCTGCTGGCCGCGCGCCAGCCTCGCGCCCCCTGGCGGCTCCGCTCCGCCGCCGGGGGGAGGGGCCGGGCGTGGCCAGCAGGGAGCGCGGCCAGCAGGGGGCGCCGCGGCGGCGGGGCCGGGCGGGGCGGGGGGCGCGGCCACATAAAGGGCCCCGCGCACGGCCCGGCCCCGCATCGCGCCCGCAACGCCGCACGGAACGGAACGGCACCGGGGCTGCAGGTAAAGGGCATCGCCACCGCCCCAGCGCGCCGCGGGTTCGGCGGCCGCACAGCACCCTTTGTCCTTTCTCTCCCGGGCGCGGCGCCCCGCAGCGGGGCCCCGAGGGGCGGGATTGTGTTTAAGGGCTTTTTCCCCTCGGTGCGGGCGGGACCCCGAGGCCGCGCCCCGCCCGCCGCGAGTGTCGCTGAGGCGCTGAGGGTGCTGCACCCCGGGATCGCCCGGCCTGTCCTGGGCTGGGCTGTCTCCTCACGCACCCCTGGGGTCTCCCGCTAGTCGGTGGCGTCCCGGGCGCGAGCCGGGCTCGGGCGCCCTCGCCTGTCCTCGCCCCTGGGGAGCGGCGGCCGTGCCAGTGCCGGGATTTCAGCCTCGGCCGCGGCGGCGGCTGCCGCCCCGGCCCGGTGGGAAAATCCCCGGTGTGCCACGAGATCGCCTTGCCAGGGGCGAGTGCGGCCGAAAAACATGTGCAGCCGAGAGCTCGGTTGGTGCCAGCGACCCGCTCCAGTGGTGCCAGTGCCCTCTGCGAGCCGCCTCCATCGCGGAGATCAGCTGTACGCCGGAGTTACGGACTTGTTGCAATAGTTAATTATTGCTCCTAGGCCCCAAGCCCTTCCCGGGGACCAAGAGGTATTTGGAAATACACAAAAATTCTAAGTTGCCTTGGCTGTGTGCCTGGGTTAAGCGTGTTTAAAGAAGAGCTGTTGCAGGAGAAAGACCTTGCTGGATTTTGGCAGTTCAGTATAAAATCAGAGGGGACGAGTGACAGAGCTAAACTCCAGGAAATGTGTGCTCTCTAGAGCAGCCTCTCTTGGCATGATGAGTGGTGTGCAGTACTGCCCCGGTTCAGAGAGAAACTGGGGACACTGCTTGACTGAGGAGAGGGAGAGTACCAGTACCTGGGCCGTGATCATGTAAACGTGTTGGATGCTGTCAGAGTTGTTGAAGAAGCTGCTGTTTCCACACATCGGTGGAGATGTACCTCAGTGGAGCTGTGTCTCACCTGCCTACCTTTGTGTTCTCTGCATGACAGCAGCACAGAATAGTTCTGAAGCCAAATGTATTGCTATGACTGACATAGTCCGATTTGTCTTAGTTAAATAGAACTAAACCACAAAAGCTTAAATGAATCAGACTGTTTCTCTGTGCCAAAAGCAGAACTGAACCTTCCCGGAGTAGTAATTCTATGCCTAGGCCATGGACTGTGATACAGACCTTATTTATTTAGATAATCACAATTGAAAATTGGGTTCAAAATATTTGTATAAGTAAAATGAGTTCAGACAGAGTGTGGTCATGTGAAGTTCAAGTTCTCCTTGAGACCTAGAGAGGCCCAGTATAAGCCAAGGTACTGTGTGTTAGGGATAGCAGTGCCTGAAGTAGTTTATCTTTTAAACTGTGTCTCAGTAACACAACCTTATATTAGTTTTTCAATTTCTTCTTTTTTTGGAGGTGGGGTTGTGTTATTTTTTGGATGGGGTTTTACTTGGGGTGGTTTTGTTCTGAATGGGGTTTTGCTGGGGAGGGGGGTTTGTTTGTTTTTGTTTGGAGTGTCTTTTTTGGTGGTCTGGGGTTTTGGGGCTTTTTTTTTTCGTTTTTGCACTTTAAAAGTTCTGGAAAAGCTTGATCCTGTGAACATAGCTTAGAAGGTTTATGCTCTTCCCAGACTAAAATTGTTCAATAGATTGGATTTTGGAAATGCAGCACAAGTTACTTTAATTAAAAAAAAAAAAAGGAAAAAAAAAAGGAAGAAAATTTTAACCCTGAGATAGTCTCCCAACGTGCTTGCAGTGTGGGGCCCTTACTCTGCAAGCCCCACACCTCAGAATGACTTGGTCTAGATGAACAGATCCTGTGTACAGTGGGACCCTTCATTCTGGGTCAAGTCACTCATGGCCCTTGGTCTCTGAGACTGCAGCCTCAGGCACACGGGCTTGCTATCTCACTGTAGTATCCTGGCAGCTGCACACAAGCACAGGACTGGCTGGAAGGAGGAACTTGCCAAGTCATTGCTCTTTCGTAATCAGAGCCGAGACCCAAGAAACCGTGGCTGTTGGAAAGCAGGGCACTGTGCTAGAGCAGCTCAGTGCCTTCTGAAGTTCTCTTGACAAAGAACAAAGTGCAAATAGAAGGGCAGAGTTCAAGTTTATTTTTTTAAGGCTTTGTTCACAAATATCTTGGGAAACCTCTGTTCCCTCCAGCAAACAAATCTGCCCAGTATTTATTTTAACTGTAGAAAGAAAGCTTGCCATGAGAAAATACTCTTGATGTGTAGCCCTTGGATTTTTGTGTTTCCTTCCTTCCTGGGTGACAAAGCTAATAAAGAAGCTCACAATATGTTAATCTTAGTAGTTTCAGCAGTAAGAGCTGTCATTGTAATCATGTCCATTAACCCCTGATTTTCAGAAAAAGGTGGAGAAACAAGCAACTGGACTAGAACTCGTGAAATCTAAAAGCAAACAGTGCTCATCTATTTCTGTGCAATTTGGGGGAAGAATTTGGTCATGTTTTCAAGCTCTTTGATACAACTGTAATTAAAGCCCATGCCCTTAATTGTCAAGACATTAACCTTTCTTTTTATCCTCACATAGATCTCCCTAGGAGCTTGGGCTTTAAGGAAAATACCATGTAGCATGAAACTAAGGATAAACTGAGGTTAATTACAAGACTTTTTGGAGAGATCTTGTATGCTATGTTAGTGCCTCACCTAGTTATGTTGTAGAAATGCAGGATACATGTATTGGTAGCTTTTAACTTAAGTTGGACTTTTTTATGTTTGTTGCAGTTCAAGATGTCTAAAAAAATACGTGGAGGCTCCATTGTGGAGATGCAAGGAGATGAAATGACACGGGTCATCTGGGAACTGATTAAAGAAAAGCTGATTTTTCCTTATGTAGATCTGGATTTGCACAGGTAATGACTCTGTGACATTCAGCTACTTTGTAGTGCAGTTTGCATGTGTCATTAGGTGTTGATGGATTTTCATGTAGCACGGGAAGCATGCCCTCCAGGGTTCCTCACAGCAGTAAGCAGTGAATGCTGAATTGTCAGTTAGCTTTTTGCCTGTACTGTGCCTCTAAGAAAGTCTCTCAGAGACATGGCCTGTATTTTGGTCTCCTGTGTCTTGGGGTTTCCAGCACCTGCGCAGTCTACATGACTCCCTGCAGCCTAAACAGTGAGAAACATGGGCTATTTCAGCCACTCCCTGACTTGAAGCATAGCATCCTGCACCCCTGAGTGGGCTTATGGCTCCTTGCCATGCCTGTTGGAAGATCTGCCCAGAGGACAGAAGGGTGTGGGTAGGGCACAGACTCTGCCCTGATGGCTGTAAGCCTGAGCTCTGCTGTTGACAATGTGAGCTAACTGTTGCAATTACTCCCTGAAGCTAAACTGTGCTCCTATACTCCCTTCTGGAAAAAAAACAAATACTAGCAGCTGGGTACAGCAAAAGGGCCATGCTATCTACAGCATCTGGCCAAGCAGAACAAATAATCTCTTCCTTTTCTGACCACTGAGCTATAATTATTAGAGAAGATCCAGCTACATTGCTCCTAGCCATGTGGACAGAGGCCTCCAGTGGTATCTGCCGTAGTTAAACCCACAAGTCTGACCTCCTCCCTGCCACTGGAGGCCTTTGTATGCCACCTACATCAGGCTTTCTGCTTGCTGGTGTTGGGAACCAGGCAGACAGGAACCCAGCAGCATAATTCATGCACACAGTCTGGAGAGCATCCCTTTTCAAAGAGGGTGGGAGGAGGGCAAGCAAACCCCTGGCTGAGGCAGCACAATGGCTAGATTCTTGTACAGCTGGCCGTGCTTCAGGACTGTCCCATGCTGGGCAGCTATTGTTCTCCAAAAGCTATTAAAACAGTGAGTATGGAAATGACCCTCCTCTGATGTTTGAGGGGAATATTGGCAGTTTTGCTGCCAGAGCAGGATTGTGGGCCCATTGTTATAGCAGTTTTTAAGTCTAGTGTAGCTTCATGTGCTCAGTACATGAAGGAAGCCAGAGCTCTCAGCACAAGAGGTTTGAAATAAAGGCTCATATTCATCTGGGGATTTTGCTGCTCCATACAGTTAGAATCCTCGACTGACAGCTGCCATTGCAGGAAGCTCAAAAGGCAAGGCAGAAGAGATACTGTCCCATGCTGGCAGCAAACCTCAGCCATAAACTCAAGCTCTCCTTTCTCCAATCTTCTACCAACCTCCACTAACAGGAGAAAGGTCACTGTATCAGTCTGTTTTCTTCCAGTCCAGCAGCATTTGCACTGGAAGAGGGATAACTTCAGTTGTGGCAGAATGCTGGAACTACACTCACAAGCTCATATGGGGTCTTGTTTCTTTCCTGTTGAACACAAACAAATGTCCTGGGCAGTCCTGACCATGTTTGTGGGTTGTTACAGCTATGACTTGGGCATTGAGCATCGTGATGCTACAAATGATAAAGTGACTGTAGAAGCTGCTGAAGCCATAAAGAAATACAACGTTGGCATAAAGTGTGCAACCATCACTCCTGATGAGAAGAGAGTGGAGGAGTTCAAGTTGAAGCAGATGTGGAAGTCTCCCAATGGCACAATTAGAAACATCCTAGGTGGCACTGTCTTCAGAGAGGCCATTATCTGCAAGAACATTCCCCGGCTGGTGTCTGGGTGGGTGAAACCCATTGTCATCGGCCGTCACGCTTATGGGGATCAAGTGAGTCACTTCAGTGTTTACCCCTCTTCTTGTCTTAACAGGCCTATTCCTGACTGGTGTAGAGCTCCAAAGACTTAGACATCCCTGTGCTCCTGCTCTGTCCCTTGCATTCCACCTGGGAGCACTTACATGCTAGCATTTTGTACTGCACCTGGCAAGTATGGGAGAGCCTGGTTCGTGCCTCTCTTCCTTGAACGGTGTCACTGTGTAAACAGCATTCAGAAGCCTGTGCTTGGATTACATAGGCCTGTACTTAGACACTTAACTCTGCTAAATTACTGTTCTTCACCTCTCTAGAACCCTCCTCCCTACATAAGACCATCTTTAGAAAATATCCTTTACACTGCCCACCTTCTTACTTCGCAGGACTTTCTGGTGTCAAATGTTGCTCCTAGCAAAAATGGATAAGAGTGATTTCTAGAAGTGGGCAAAATTGCCTACTGTGTGGGGTTGTGGTTTTGTTCTATTTCTTTTTTATTTTTATTTTTTTTACTGTGATCTGCTTCTTGAACTTGCACAGCATACCTGCAGAGTTGGTATCTGACCTGGGCACATCAGGCTGTGGTACAGAAGTAGGGAAGCCTCTTTCATCAGAGCTCTCCTGACAGTGGTAGTACAAGGCTCTGGAAAGCCCTGGAATGGTTCTCAGGATTGTGCCCTTTGGGTAGCCTGGAAGATAAGAATCAGTCATACTGTTCTCCATGGGCAATCATATGCTATAAAGCTTCCAAACATGGCAAAAGACAAGTCTTCTAGAAAAACCAAGTGCTTAAATAGGTGACTAAACCTGCAAACTGAGGGCAACTCATTAGATTACCTGGGATAGGAAGGTGAAGTAATAAATTTTCAAGAGGAAAATAATTGCAAAACGCTGACACTAGGAAAGAATGGGATTCAACATCCCCAAAGGTTGTGAACAATCAAGGAGGTCAAAATAATAATAGGAAACAGTGGATTAAGGGGGAAGGATTAAAACCTTGTGAAAGTATGAGATTGAAGTGAAAGGAGCAATATAAAACATACAAAGGACATAGGAGTGAGACACTAAGTTCAGAACACCTCAGGGAACAGATTCCTGTGATAGGAGGGAAACTACATGAAAAAGAATAACAGATTTCAAGGAAATGTAACCTTAAATGATACTGTTCAGGACAATTGGGAAAATGAGACGTCATTCAAATACTTAAAGTTTTTAACTTCAAAGACTCTTACTACAGGTTGCCTTTCAAATACCTTTATGATGTATGAGCCCTGTTACTTATGAGATCAGCAGCTGTAGTATGAAGGGCTTTTTTGAGGCAGAGAGAGGAGCCTTTCTACCCACCAACCGCACAACAATCTAAATACTCTGCACTTTAAAATTTCAGTGCATCTGCGAGGGTAGATACTCTGCCAATTGATGGAGCCCAAGAATTTGTGAGCTTTTTCCCCTAAAGGGGAAGATGGTTTCTGAAACAGGCAGACTTTTGACTATTTAAGGATACAGTTTAGTGGTGCTCTTGGCAGTCCTGGGTTAACTGTTGGACTTGATGATCTTAAGAGTCTTTTCCAACCTAAGTGATTCTATGACTCTTGTCTTTCTAATCTCTAGTAAAATAATCCAATGACAATATGGCTGAATAAAAAGTCTACTTAATGGGGTTTTTAGTACAACTGTTTTTCTGTAACGTGCCTTCCCAAATGAGGGCTGTCTTTTATGGTTCTCTCTTCCTGATAGATAAAATCCTCATGGCAATTTATTTTTTTTAACAGTACAGAGCAACTGATTTTGTGGTACCTGGGCCTGGAAAAGTAGAGATGACCTACACTCCCAAAGATGGAGGCAAACCAGTCACATATCTGGTCCATAACTTTGAAAGTAGGTATTTTCTCTAATTTGTGATTAAAACTGATATTTTGAATTTAATTTAACCTTGAATTATCAGTCAGATCTGTTTAATGGTAAAATATGACTTAGAGGTAGAGTGAGGGAGAAAGTTTGGGCCTTCTTCATTTATTTTTCAAGTACTGAAAGTTCCTTGAAATCTTCCTGGTATCAAAGAGGCACATCAAGAGCACAATCATATTAGATTAGCACCTTGTATGACAACTCTGGTAGCAGCATATATGTTTTTCTCTGTGATCAGAGGCAAACTTACTATGTAAACAAGGCTTGACCTAAGGCAAGATATATTTGAGAACAAGCCATGTGTAATTCTTTCTGGGTTTAGCTTCTTTTACTGATCTCTGTATACTTTTGCAGTTTTTGCCCTTCTTTATGAAGCAGTCTTTTTATTTGTTCAATAGAAATGAGAATTAACACTTACTCTGTACAGTGGAAAGAGGGTTTCACAAGGATGCTCCTGACTGTGTAGGCTGAAACTGTTTTAACAGATGCAGTCCCAAAGGTTTTGGTGTCACTATTGCTGTGCTGGCTGCAGGCATTGCAAGGCTCAGGAGGAGTCCTGACATTGCTGGGCTTTGTTAATGGAAGCAGTTACACACGTGTTGCCAGAACTCAGGCTGTTTTCTCTAGGGACAGGATTCAGGGAAACATCATACAAGTTATGTCTTTTGTCTGTCATTAATCAAAGGGTTCATGATTTAAAGTCTTATGGTGACTGATGTGTGTGTGCAGTGTTTTGGGTTTAGCTACTGAAAACTGAAACCATGTAAACCACAGCATCCTTGTTTGTGTGCAGCTGGTTTGGCAAACAGGTACCAAGATTGACATTTGACCCTCTTCTGTAATACTTGATTTCTCTGGCATGCTTGCTCATAAGAACCTACATCTCTACCATCTCTTGTTGCATAGCCTTTCATCTGGAGCTCACCTGCTTCACAGCCAGTCCTAATCTGTTTTCATTTGATAGGTGACTGGTGAGCCTGTGTTGATGTGTGGCCATCCATCAGCAAGCACAAAGCAGGGAAGTGCAAAGATGGCAGATTACTGCTGTTGCTCTGGGGAGCTGCCCTCCCCACAGATAACTGTTGTACCAGCATATCTCCCAAATGATTAAGGGAAGCTTGTCTTTTTGCTGTACTAATATGTTCAACCTTGACTGAATCAAGAGATTTTTAGTAGGCAGTAGGATTGTATGATTGCAATAAGGATTTTCTTTTACATGTATGAAAATTGCTGTTTGAATAAAACTCAATAGCTGTCATCCAGCAACCGTGAAGTCATGGTTCCTGAGGACACAGTCTCTGATCACACCCTGAATTGTCCTTGACTCCATAGGGAAGGTACAGGGACAACTTGTATTTTTCACTGGTAACAACAGGAATTTCATTCTCTGCCAATATCAACTTCAAATGACATTGCTATCTTGGCAGGCAGATAAACCTCCTCTGGCTTCCCCTCTTCATTCTGCATGTGTGTCCATATAGTAACAGCCATCTGGGGGTAAAGACAAGTGGATATTGGAAAAGGTATTTAAAAACTCTGTGTGTTTCCAGAGCAAAGATCCCTGATGCTGGTACTGTACAAAAACTAGATAGATGGTGGTAGTGAGGTGCTTAAAATTAAGTACATGGTATCTGCTTTTCACTAGAAACACAGAGTTGTGCTCTGAAAATGACAAAGCTTTCTCATGAAGCTCTAGACCCTGCTTTCACCCACAATCATCCTCTTCCATGATCTGAGTGCTGCTTTCTTCTAGGTGAGCTGGGCTGCAAGTTCAGCACACTTGTGCCATTTGTGCTTCTAACACATCTGCCTTACACAATCTAAGTCATGGGAATGTTGATAGTTCCTCAGAGCCTTCTGAGGACTTGCCTGAGCACCCACATGACTGGCACGTTCTTCCCACAACTTGCTAGAAGTGAGCCTGAGTGGGTGGATCAAAGCTGCAGGGTTAGCCACACATGTTGCTGAAAATAATGCAGGAATTCATGTGGAGTCTTGTTTACCTGAGCTAGGCAAAGCAGTCCTTGACTGCTGGAGTTAGTTCTGAAAGTGCAAAGTATTTAACGTGTGAACGCATCCATATCTGGCTTTGACTGCTCCAAACTGCTGCCTGCTGCTTTGATAGAAAAAGACTGTTTTACTTAAATGGCTAGTAGGAGTTCAAGTACACTCACTTCTGTCACAGTGTGCTTGAGTACTTAGGATGGATTAGAATAAAACTTCTTAGAGGGATTAGATCACATTATTAAGATGTACTTACCTGTAAAACAAAACCACCTTCATATCCATGTGTCACAGAACTGCTGGAGCTTTGAGCTGATAGTGCAAAGCAAATCTTCTCCTGAAAGAACCAGCCTTAAATTGAGACCTAGATGAGATACCTGGGGAGAGCACCAGCCTGCCTGCCAGCCAGAGTATGCTATGGGGAGAATAAAATTCTTAAACCAAAACTAAATCTATTTGATTCGTATCTGTTCTTCCTCCACTAACAGGCTGTGGTGGTGTAGCCATGGGAATGTACAATCTTGACCAGTCTATCAAGGATTTTGCCCACAGTTCCTTCCAAATGGCACTGTCTAAAGGCTGGCCCCTCTACATGAGCACCAAGAACACCATTCTGAAGAAGTACGATGGCCGCTTCAAAGACATCTTCCAAGAGATCTATGACAGGTAATCAGTTGTGTGTTTCCAACTGCAGTGCATAAGTCTGCAGCAGGAACATCCTCTCCAGCTTTGTGAGTTGCTTTTTCAGATACTCAGCAACACTTTAAGAGCACAGTCTCCCTTGTTCTGCAAGGCACAATACTCAATGCAGAAAGCTCTGCTAAATTTGGCTGTGGTGTCCATCTCTTCTAATAAAGTCACAGATTCTCTGTGGGTGCCTCTATGACTGAAGCAGCCTCGCTATAGCCTAGCAAAGCAGACAAGGGCAAAAAGAGTTAAGAGAACGCAGGGGTTTTTTGGTTTTAGTCTTATCTCTGCGCACTTCTCTATGTACAAACTATGCAATCTCTGTTTGTATGACAAGAAGTTGTGGTTTTTATTTTCTAGAGAATACAAGTCCCAGTTTGAAGCCAAAAAGATCTGGTATGAACACAGGCTCATTGATGACATGGTTGCTCAGGCCCTGAAATCTGAAGGAGGTTTTGTCTGGGCCTGCAAGAACTATGATGGGGATGTGCAGTCTGACTCTGTTGCACAAGGTATGAGGTGCTTCCTGTGCCACACTCAAGCAGGCTTAGTAACAGTTTCTGGTGTCCTTCTGTCACGTCATATGGAATGGCCCAGGAGGGGGTGTTGGGTCTCAAAATTTGTATTTCAAACCTGTGGCCAGTCAGGAGGTATCAGGCAGTCAAAAAATTCTGATTTTGCTTTTACAAGAAAATCTATTGAACGTAGACACTGTCGTTGTATTTATTTACAGGAGAGAAGTTGCTACCACCATGATAATTGGTAGGCTTTCTGTTGTAATGGAAAGTATTTAGACAGCTGGTTCTCTGTCACTGAGAGCTTCAGTTAAGATGACTGCTGCTGAGTGTGATGGCAGGTGCTCTGCAAATAAGTAATAAAACCTTCAGGCCCTAAAGCTACCTGTCAGGTGTAAAGAGAAAGATTGATATATTTAACTTCACGTGTTTGCAATGCTTGATCCAAATCCTATATTACCAAGGTGCCCAGTGCCAAAACAAATATGGATGCAGAATTCCACAGGGTGAGATGTGTGGCTTTATGTAATACACTCTTTCTGAAGTAATGCCACTGAACTGCCTCCCACAGAACAAGGATGTGTGTTGGACTGCTAAACAAGGCAACTTTCAAAGATGCAGATCTCTGAAACCTATAGGGTTAGTTAGAAGTGGTGTGAATGTCCAATATCAGAAGTTGCTGGTTCCTCTCACAAGGGCAGATGCTCTTGATAAGAAGTTGGTTTGTTTCCTATCTCCCTATATGAAAGACAAGCAGCCCAACACTTACTGTTCTCTTACTGTACCTTTTCAGTAGAAATCTGTCCAGCAAATTAGGTGAGAAAACTAATTTTCATGAAATTGTGCAGAATGTCTGTATCTCTATCTCATTTTTCTGCAGGACTTCATTTTGAGATGAACTGTTATTTTGATGTGTAGGGACTTGCCAGTTAGTTGCAGAAACACTACTGCACCTCTGCTGTTCAGGGATTTTCACATCAGTGAGAGGATGTAGGGGGATTGTAGGATGGGGAGATTAAGGGGAATTTGAGGGAGCTGTCCAAAGGAGACACTGAACTTTTGAAACTTGTATTGTGTAGGCTATGGCTCTCTGGGGATGATGACCAGCGTGCTGATCTGCCCTGATGGCAAGACCGTTGAATCAGAAGCTGCTCACGGGACAGTTACTCGTCACTACCGCATGCACCAGAAAGGCCAGGAAACTTCCACCAACCCCATTGGTGAGCTGCTTTTCACTGCCCTTCCTCATCTCTACACATGAAAGAACAAATTTAGAGTAAGAACATCTGCACCCTTTCTGTAGACAACTGCACCAGTGAGTGGCGAAACTTGCAGTTCATAATGCATTTTTCTTCTGTGACAACTGTGATGACCCTTAAGGGGAAAGAAGTACCTAAGATTCTTAAATGCTCATTGATCAAAAGAAGCAACAGAAGTCAGAGGGTCTGCAAACGATCAGAAAGTAGATCAGTAAATTACACACGTGGCATGGAAATTGCTGTGTTAGTCCCTGACCTACTATATAAGCACACAGCAGTGGGTTTTGGATAAAGGGGCAGGGTGAAAGGGAAGAGAGGAATTAAAGAGGGAAAGATGAATTAAAGAAAGTAAGAAATGAAAAGAGAAAAAGAGAGAAAATAGAGAATTAAAGGAAGAAAAGGAGGAGAAAAGAGAGATAAAAAGAGATCACCAGTCCTGGTTACAGCACTGATCCAGCTGAGGGGATGCCAATCCTGGTTTCAGTGCTGATCCAACTGGTAAGTGGCAATCCAGCTGTATTGGTCTGGCTGCTGAGATGTCCAGGGCCCTGGGGGCACTACCTGGGCTTGGGGGGGGTTGGAGTGGGGGTATCTTTTCATGGACAGGTTTCTTGCTTTTTATGTACAGTAGTCATCAAGTGCAGTCCATTCCTTCAGGCCTGTCTGGAAATGGGTCAGAAGACTTCGGGGGTCTTTGGTCTCAATCCCACCCCATACTCCACGCCCACTTCTGCCACTCATTCTCGTGCTTGCACTGTACTGTGTGGTGGTTCTTCCTCACAGAAAAGTGCTCTCATTTTTCCACCTGGCCCCACTTTTCCAGTTAAATGTAGTTCTTTTTCATGGCATGTCAATACCAACAGCTCTTGTTGGCTCTACAGCCATGCAGTCATCAGTGTTTGAGACACACACAGCTCTTTCCCTTGAGATGGGCTCAGTTGGTCAGAGCATGGTGCTAATAACACCAAGGGTGTGGGTTCAGTCCCTATGAGGACCATTCACATAAGAGTTGGACTCAGTGATCCTTCTATGTCCCTTGCAACTCAGACTATTCTGTGATCCCATGTGTGTCTTCTGGAAATTGCAAGCACCAAAAGATCTCACTTTGGGCTGCTGTTTAAAGGGTTGTTACAGAGTAGGGTATAGTATGGATTAGCTCCTTATAATCAAGAGCTTGAGGGGTCTCAACTTTGGTTCACTGTTTATGGGGTCACAAGAGAGAGGGCTTTAGTCATAGTAATTTACCATCCTGGCTGCAATTCAAGTCAGTAACTTTCTTTGAAAGTTCAGTTGTTATTCAGGCAAGAAAAATACCCTTTCAAAGCCTGTTCATTAAAAAAAAAGGTGCTTGTTAGACACCACTAATTCCTGGGTTTCTGATAAGCTTGAGAAGGGTTTAGTCCAGGTGTGGTTTGTCAAGGCCAAGGCCTAATGAGCATTTCTCAGATCACAGTGTGGCCTGAGGGAGGTGAGGGAATACACTCCCACAGTCCTCTCCTGACTTAAGTCAGCTTCTCTGGGTCTCTACAGACACAGCTACAGCCTGAAGCAAAAAGCAGGCTGGAATGGAGTGAGTGCAAGCAATAAGCTAGACCGAGCCTAGCCTTTGAGATATGCACTCACTCGTCAGGAAACAATTGGTTTATAGCCACAAGGCCCTAAGGTTTAGGTTGGTTTTTATTTTACTCCTCTTACTGATGGGCCAGAAGAACCAACCACACTCCAAGCCATGTACACACTCAAAGTATAAGTGTACTTGGAATGGGACATGAGGGAAAGAATCCTCTAAATTTGCATCAAGACCAGAGCATGATGTAGTGTTAGGAAAAGGACTGCACCCTTCTGTCACAATATTCTCTGTAACTACAGAGTCCTACCACCTGTCATTCTGGATGACTTGGATAGGAGGAAAATAAAATTACATGCATAGAGAGATTAATGGAGGCAGGGAGTAGTTTCTGAGGTCTGCTTTGTTTCTTGTTTTTAGAGTTGCACAAAAGGCAAAGGATACCTAGATGAAGATAAGTGTTCTTTCCCATATCAGATTTTCTATCTTTTTTTTCAGTCTGCTTTCCATTTTATTAGTATTAAAAAATCCAGTTCTTGTTCCACATGATGATTTGCAGCAGCTTTCAGGAAGTTCTGGATGGTTAGAATAACCCAGTGTTCTCTCTCAGCCTCCATCTTCGCATGGACAAGAGGCCTCATTCACAGAGCTAAGCTGGACAACAACACTAGCCTGGGGAACTTTGCAGTTGCCCTGGAAGAAGTCTGTGTTGAGACCATTGAATCTGGCTTCATGACAAAGGACCTTGCTGCCTGCATCAAAGGCCTGCCTAAGTAAGTGTATGAAACAACCAGCTATGCTTAGAGGAGGCTGCTTTACATGGTGGTTCTGAACAGCATTTGCTGGAATGTTATTTTCAGTATGGTAAAGAACAGGAGTCTGTCTCACAGGACTCACCTGTACCCAGTGCTGTATAAACAGAACATGAGACACTCCCTGATCCAAGCAGCTTAGTCTAGATTGCTCTCTCCCTGCTATTGCACCAAATGAATGGGAGAAAACAGTAAAGAAGGAACTGCAAAGATTTTTTTTATGATAGTCTAGCTATGTTGGCCAGATCCTAATAAATGAAGAAGACCTACGTAACTGTAAAATATCACCTGGCTACCTCTTTCTGGAGCCTTTTGGCAAAAAAAAAAAAAAAAAAAAAACCAAACAAACAAAAAAAAAAACCACCAAAAACACAGCCTGAAGAGTAGGAGAGAACTCTTTTGGTTTTAGAGGCAAAACATAGAGTTCTTCGAACAGTCTTCCCCTGCTTTGATTATTTCAGAGTCTCTACAACTAATATCTGTCTTGTTTTGTTTCCCCCTGCCAGTGTCACACGCTCTGATTACCTGAACACCTTTGAGTTCATGGACAAGCTTGCTGAAAACTTGAAGCAGAAGCTGGCCTCCATGCCCAAAGCTTAAGGCATGGGTTCTACTCAAGCTCCCCTAACAACGTGTCTAAAGTGGCACTGTCTTGTGCTTTGTTGTACTTTTTTTAGGCTGTTCTTCAGCTTTGGCCCTCTGGTATTACCACACTGGCAGATACTTCCTATCAGAATCATCTCTTTGCCCAATTACTCTTTTTTCTCTTGATTTTCTGTCTGATGCTCTTTCTGCTCACACTTGGGTCCTCTTGCAAAGCAGAGGCACTGGAGATCTCTTTCCTCAAGAAAAGTGAATTTTGTAGACTGGAATCACCTGAAGGAACTTCATGACTTGAGAAGGTATGAACTGGGGCTTTCAGCAAACTCTCTGTCCTTTGCATCTCAAAGATAGCTCCCTTCTTAACCTGTTGCATTAAGTCAACACTTTCAAAACTCTGTAACTGTGCTGGATTCACCTCATATGTACTTCCAGAGTCTTGGACTTCAGCAGGAGAGTGGGAATGGTGCTCTACACCAAAGTCTCTATTCTTCCTGTCAAAAGCCCCCTCACACACCTTCTGCCCCATCTCACAGACTTCACTCTCACTAGAACATGTTGCAACTTCTGGCTGAAGAAGCTTCTTTGCATTTTGAGCACACTCTTCACCTTGAGATCTATCAGGACTACTTTTTGCATTGTTTTTAACTGCAGTTGTTTTCTTTTTTCCTGTTCTTGCTTTCTTAACAGTTGTTCTCTTGTCAGTTTTAGTTTTTAATAGGCTCCCGCCAAGCTACAAACATTCACCCATGATTGCTCTATATTGCTGAATTTTTACAGACAGTCTTCATACCCCCTAGACGTGAAACTATACCAATATATAGATGATACTCTAATTGAAGGAAATTCCCATGAAAAGGTGGGAGAAAGAGCAGCAATAATGGGAGGCGTTACATGAAAAAGAAATTGAAATTCTGCCTGAAAAATGTCAAGGACCAAGTAAAGAAATAAAAATTTTGGGTACTTGGTAGATGCAGGCAATGCAGTTGTTCCTCCAGACACTTTAAAGGAATTAGAACAAATACAAGTGCCCCCATCAAAAAAAGAATTACAAGAGCTAATGGGAACTTTAGGATATTGGAGAAAACTTGTACCTGGCTTTTCTGTCATTGCTCATGTAAGTGGCTCTGTATCATGCTTTGTTGTGTAACATTACAAACATGAGATAAAAATGAACATGGACACTTTCTAAACTTAGAAAATCATGTTTTCTGAAACCCTTTGAGCTGCTGGGCTAAGCCCTACTTTTGCTAAGCAGATGAATTTGATAAAAGCATGGTATGGGTCTGAATTCCTAATTTTGTTTACAGCAGACCTGAGTTTTTTCTCTCACTTCGATCTATGTTTATCTCTTCCTCTCAGTCTGAAGGCCAGTTTGTCACAGCTCTGGTCAAACCAGCAGTGACCTACTCTCCAGCAGACCTTAGAAATGAATACCATCCTCTCAGCAGTACTTCCCAATGAGTGTAAGTGAGCTCAGAGGGCTATGCCAGCTCTACCACAGCCCTCCTCAACTTATCTTTAGTGCCAACCAGAGCACAGTATCCTGATACCAAGGGATTGGTTCCATTGCTACAGTCAGGACTGTAGCATTTGAGTAGCACTTAGAAATGCTGGAAACAAGCCTTATAGGCTAAGAGCCTACCAAAGCCATGCTGCAGTGTCTAAATGCAGGCCATGCATTTAGTTATGCTCCTTCTGACTGGATGTGAAGCATAGGAACTGTTAACCTCTTCCCTCACCCCACAATTCATAAAGGTGCAAACTTTTCTCCAATTGTCTGGGCTACTACTTCCCCTTGTTGTCTTACAGCAAGTCAGATCATGACTGTGAAAACTTATTCCATCCATGGTTGTGTGTTGGGTTTTTTTTAAGGAATATTTTTAATTCAGACTAAAAATAAAAGCCGACTAACATTCTTTGTGTCTCCTTCCTTTGTGTGATTAGCAGATACGGGGAAACTTTGCCTCAGAGAGAGACTCCAGTAGCTTTCAGCACAGTCCAGTACATGCTGGGACAGACTGCTGGAATGTGATGCAAAGTATCTCCCTTCTTAGAATAGAGTTTTAATTTGTTCTGGCCTCGGCAAAGCTATCATGTGTAGTGTCATGGTAAGCATCAGGTAGTGTACAAGAATTCAAAATACCACTTGCATTGAAATTTTATTTAAGGAGAAACACAAACTGATACATCATCACTCAGCAAAACAGAAACCAGTTACACATGAACCAACTCTCCCCCTCCAGCTGACTGCTATAGGTGGTGGTTAGGGATAGAGATAGCAATGTTAGACTAAAGGAGCTAGCATTACCATGTGTTTGAAGCACAGCTCTGTAACTGATAGCAGCTGTCTCCCTACCTTCAATGTGAATGCATACACTCTACTATTCTGTTATTAGCACAAGCACATAAGAGGCAATGAAAGGAATTACTGGGAATAGCTGGAAATCGGTGTTCTGCCTCGCTTCTGACATCATTGGGTCAACACAGGCAGGTTCTAATACAACAGCACCTATAGCAAATTCCCTGTTATTTACTAGCTCCTACCTGGCTTCCAGAGTTACACAGTACCAGAGAAAACTTGGTAACTTCCAAAACACTGAACAAATAAATAAGAGGGCATTTTTGAATCTTAGCTCCTACCTGGCTTCCAGAGTTACACAGTACAAGAGAAAGCTTGGTAACTTCCAAAACACTGAACAAATAAATAAGACGGCATTTTTGAATCTTAAGCTTCTTGGTTCCTAGTTTTAATAACAGTACAGCTTTAAATGTAAGCTATGTAGTAGCATTTACCTGACTGCAGATGACACTCTTTTCCCTCTACTAATGAAGCTTCCATCCTCTGGAGTCTCTAAGTACAGAGAGTACAGCAAGACCCAGCCTATCCTCATGAAGTGATGGATGTTGCTGAGGTGCTAAGGAGAAGCAGTAAGTATGGTCAGAAGAAACGAGCAGCCCTCTCTCTGCAAAGAGGAAACACTTTTCCTGCTTCCAAACAGGCACATTTCCTTCCCTTTCACTACCAGTCTGATCCTTTCTTTTCCCCACCGCTCTCTCAAACATTTAGAATCAATAACCTTCAACGTTATAGCAGTAGACCCTAAAAAATCCAAGTGCTTGAAGCCAGTGGGTGCTCAGTCTACAACTGAGGAGTACAGGATTTCCTGAAACACAACTGACCCCATCTGGAGTACCGTTGTCCAGCTCTGTGATTTCCAGCTTAAGAAGGATATGGACCTGTTGGAGCAAAGCCAGATGGGGGACACAAAGATGATCAGAGGGCTGAAATACTACTCCTGTGAAGACAGGCTGAGAGAGTTAAGGTTGTTCAGCCTGGAAAACAAGGTGCTAGGGAGACCTTATCTCACCTTCCAGTACCTCAAGGGGTTACAAGAAGGCTGAAGGGGTACTTTTTAACAAGGGCGAGGAGTGATAGGAAAAGGGGAGATGTTTTTAAACAGCTCTGTCCCACGAGATCCTCTCCTCTGATCCTCTTTCCTATAGCAAAACTCAGAATGTTTGAGACAAGACATGCTTAGGTCTGGTCCTAAGCACCCTGTGTTTCAAGTATTCCTTAATGTTGGTTGGTATAAGGGTCGTCTTCTGCTGCAGGGAGCTTTACATGGCAGACGGGGAGAGAACAGGAAGGAAGCAGAAGGTAGCTAGGGGCTAATCATACAGCACGTAAGGGCCATGCTAGTCATTAAAACAGACATCTATCAATTTATGTCAACCACTTTCCCCACCTCATGAGTCCCAAAGATTTGAAAACAAGAAATCCACGGTACAAGGCACAATTTCCTTAGTTGGAATAGTTCAGCTGCCTGGTCAGCCACCTCCATCTTTGCTCAGGCCTCTGTGTTCAAAGTTGTAGCCTTGTTGCTAAACGCATGAGCTTCTAGGAGCTTGGGGGCTGCCTTTCAACCACTGTTCTAGTCCTGAATCCTTTCTGTTGTTATGAACTTGACTGCCTTGGCACTGAGACATCCTTCAGGAAGCCATTCTTCATTCTCTTTCATCTTGGTCATTCCCTCAGCTTTGACAGGCTTCTTTTTTCTTTTGTAGAGAGGAGAGTGGAGGAACTCAGTGTCTGTAAATGGGTCACCCTGCCTCAGTTTCCTGCAGAACCAAAAGGGTTACATTGAAACATCAAGTATTCCTTGAATTACGTGTATGATTTTAGTCTCTAAAGTTTCTGATTTTAGTGCAGTTCTTCCCCATAAGATGATTAAGTGGTACAGTTTGTTTCTTGTCCAGTACAGAGTACATTCTGGTACAGTATAACCAGCTATTCATGGGAAGTTCAAACTGGGACACATTGCAGGGAAAAACACACCCTGTAACGTAATATAACAACAAAGTCATCATTTTAGGAGTACATGACTCTGTGCAATAGCCATTGGATCTACTGAATCTACAGTTTCCTAGGGAAAAGATGCACCTATTTGTTTAGGTATCATATCTGCTAGTGAATATACATACAGCCTGCTCTCAAGAAGGAAAGTATTACTCAATAATTTGTAAAATTTTAGTCATCACAGAACATAAATGAAATCAGGGCTTTTGCTGAGCTGTCTTTAGCCTGTATTTTATCCTTGTCCTACTGCCTCATTAGTACTGGAGTGCCACAGATACAGTCTGCCGAGAGATGTGCTCATTTCAACAAGTAAAATAACATCTTTTGTAGCTTTTTACCAGAAGCCAAAACATCTATATGTGCTGTTGCAGAATTTTGGCATAACCACACAGTGGTAGAAGAGGAGGGTCACAGAACACAAAGGGTAAGAAGAACTTCAAACAAAGCAACAGAGGAACCCTGGAGAGGGAGTATATGAGAGCAGAGCAGGGGTTGCAGCATGGGAAAAGTCTTTGGAAGGAACAGTTTAAAGCCCAACCTGTTGATTGATGGCTCTTTGTAGCAGGTTGGTTTCCGCTTCCGCCTGGATGAGCGCCCTGATTCCTCCTCTGAGGCCGAGTGAGACAGAACCCTGGCATTGTTCAAGTCCCGTAGTGGCCTGATATCTGCAAGGGAGACATTCACATGGTTTGATCAGAGTGATTCCAAATCATTTCCTGATATCCTAAGAAATAACAGCTCTCAAACAGAAAGAGCTACATTACCAGGTTACTCTGAACATGCACAATCCAGAATCCAATTGTATTCCCTTTAAACTCAGGAGACCATTTTAATCCAAAAATACCAGACCTGCTCCTCAAAAGTTAGCTCATAAATCAAATTAGGTCCCTCAGTGAAAAACTACCCAATTAGATCACTAATACAGATAGTATCATGGGCCCTGATGTAGTAGAAAAATGATATAAAAACTCTATTTGATAGCTGTAATGCCCAGGAGCTTACAGCCTGGAGCAGACAGCAAGCTTATGGGACACAACCAACCTACCAGCAACCTACCAACTTCAGCAAGACACAGGACCAGTGGTCACTGCACCTTTCCAAGTGGAGTCAGCCAAAAGGAGGGCAGGAGAACAAACTTCCTCCCTCTCTACAAAGAGACTCCCAGTTGTAACAGGCCTGTTTGTCAACAGCTACAGAAAGGAAAACCCCACAAAACTACTCTCTCTACAGAGCATCTACTAACAGCAAACTCCCCAAAAGGATCAGCCTAACTACTGTAGTACCAGCCCAGGGATACATCTTCTAAATCCTTTTAAAAACAAACAAAAAACCCCAACAACCAAAATAATTTAGGCTGGCTCCTGATTAATTTCCAGTGAAGATATCACCTAGAGGTATGAAGTCTGACACCTTGTAGCACTAACCATTCTGGACCAAAAATTTGCCATCTTCTTGATATTTTGTGCCCCAATATTACTGACTGACCCTAGTAGGCAGGGTCAGCATCAAATTAGACTTCTGAACTGCTTGAGTATTTGATTTTCTAAATTAATAGGCATGCCCTGTAGATAACAAGAGTGGTAAAGCATGACACAGCACATGCTGTTAGTCTTGTCCCAATATCGACAGATGGACAAGTGGACAGAAACTCTTATAGAAATGCTGATAAACTAGAATAAATGCAGCCACAGAAATGACTGGCCAGCCCAAGTGGAAACATAAATAGTGTGCTGGAGGCTGATCTTTAACTCTGAAAAAAGAGTGGAGAGGAAGGAAAATATGAGCACTTGCTGCATGGACTTTCTGCCCTCATCTCCAAACACAGGTACCTTCCCCAGCTTACCACCTACCAGGTTTCTGTGAAGGTGAGCTCCAGGAACTTGACTGCACTTGGTTCCTTTCCCCAGGTATTTCCTCTGCAGTCTTTTCTTTAAGTATCAGGGAGTTTTTCAATGGAACAGGGGATTTTGCTGGCATTCTGTTGCCCTCAGTACTTAAGCTCCTGAAAACTGGTACTTCTGTAAGTCTGGAGCTGACAGGCAAAACTGCAGAACTGCTCACATGGGAGGATTCAAGACTGTGTGAAAGGTTCATAAGACTATCTGCAAGTGATATCTCAGGTAGCTGCTCCTGCAGCAAAGCATCTGGCTCAGACAGCAGATGTGTAATGCAGGAAAACTTCCCCATCAGGAGAGTTTGCTTGGATGCAAGTTCTGTGGAACTTCCAACCTTGGCACCATCACTTTTTCTGGCCAGGGAATCAGTCTCTGGAGATTGAGACTTGCTCTTCTTCCTCTGAGGCTTGGGTTTGCAAGAGGTTTCTTTTTTCAAAGCATTCATGTTCTTGTCAACTTTACCTTGCCCTTTTTCTTGAAGGCCCCTTGTCAGGTTTTTATTGCTCTTCTCAATGCTCTTAGCAGCTCTAGGGATTTTACTTGCTTTGCTCCCAGAAACAGACCTGGGAGGTATATTTTCATGCCCTTCAAATTCTGTCTGGAAACAACCCAAGTTTCCTGCAGGATTCAAAGGATGGACAATGTAAGTTTCCCTGCGCTGTTTAAGATTACCTCGGAAGTCCTTTGTGCTCTCATTAGCCACTCCTTGAACATCTATCCAGGGCTTAAAAGCATTAACTTCATTTCTCTGATCACAATTGCTTTTCCTGACAGTATTCTTCCTGCTTGTTTGGCTTCTTTTAGGCTGTTCTTCAGCTTTGGTCTCTGATATTATCACACTGTTTGGCAGATATTCCTCATCAGAATCATCTCTTGGCCTAATTACTCTAGTTTTTCTGTTGGCTTTCTGTCTGATGCTCTTTCTGCTCACACTTGGGAATTTTGTAGAATTTTGTAGACTGGAATGACCTGAAGGAACTTCATGACTTGAGAAGGTATGAACTGGGGCTTTTACCAAACTCTCTGTACTTTGCATCTCAAAGATAGCTCCCTTCTTAACCTGTTGCATTAAGTCAACACTTTCAAGACTCTGCAGCTGTGCTGGATTCACCTCATGTGCACTTCCAGAGTCTTGGACTTCAGCAGGAGAGTGGGAATGGTGCTCTACACCAAAGTCTCTATTCTTCCTGTCAAAAGCCCCCTCACACACCTTCTGCCCCATCTCACAGACTTCACTCTCACTAGAACATGTTGCAACTTCTGGCTGAAGAAGCTTCTTTGCATTTTGAGCACACTCTTCACCTTGAGATCTATCAGGACTACTTTTTGCATTGTTTTTAACTGCAGTTGTTTTCTTTTTTCCTGTTCTTGGCTTTTTAACAGTCTTTTTCTCTCCAGTTTTACAGTTACCTTTGATTTTAACCTTTACAGGAACGAACTCAGGGACTTGGCTATAGCTGGGGTCCATTTCAACACCACACCCCATTTCTTTTGTCTGTGGCTGCTCACAAGAAGTCTCTTTACCCACAGAGTTTCTATGAGAAATAACAGCAGTTGGAGCAGGTGAAGCCAGGGGGCTGGGAGATCTCGGCTGTTGCTGTGTGTTGTTCTTGCTGGAGCTGCTGTTGTCCTGTGCAGCACTACCACAAGGTGCCTGAGTGGAACTGACGTGTGGGAAGATATCCAGAGCAGAAGATGGGGTGCTTGTAGCAAACAGGGTGGAACGCTTTCTCCTCTGAGTAACGTGCCCTTGTGAGAGACGATCAAAGAAATGTTTTGCCATCTCATCAGCCTCATATGAAAGAGCATGACTTTCCCAGGGAAGTGCTGGCAAATTGTTGGGATTTTGTTCAGTGGTGCACAAGACCTCTGTTGGAAAGAAAAAAAAAATCATTTCTAAGGCTGAGAAATGCAGCAGGCAAATGCCATCTTTCCCCGTACCACTAAAAACCTTGCTCCATACACTGCCACAAATCCAGAGCATAGAAAAATCATGATTTTGTCTCTTCAGGAACTCCCCAAACTTACTGTGTATCAGATTTGCTTAGCTGGCTACCCTCTGAACAAAAGGCCAGCCCAAAGCAAGACCTCCTAACCAGCAGTAACACTTTAGGAACACTTATGATCTGTATTAAGAGTTATTATTTATGTGGCAAATCCAAAAGAAACAGTGGTGCACCTAGTCAGATTCTACACTTTCCTCTCCAAAAACCTTATGTAAGCTCAGTGCCTGTTACTCAAAAAGCCTGATTTGTGAGCTTGATCTACTGCAAACGTGCCACATCTCCCTCTGAAGACTCTGATGCTGGGATATACATAACTCCAGCAATAACAGCCCCAGTGAAGCATGTAGTTCCTACCAATCATTAGGAGCTACTGGAGTTGTGGTTGAGAGCTAACTGGAGCTATGGTACTGACACCTTTCTGAGCACAGACACAAAATCATACCAGAAGAACAGCAAGATGCAAATTCACCGCCAAAGATGCAAGAGTCATGAAAAGCCTCCTCTGTTGCCATTGCTTCAGTCACCTCCTTGCCATTCTCTTCCTGGTGGAACTGAGGATTCTCATCAGGCTGTGGTGGCAAAGTATCTTTGGAGGCAACAGGCACAATTTTCAGGGGCTCATTAGAAGCAGGTGTCTGAAGTTCTCCTGCATTAGAAGGTCTCTGAAGTTCTCCCGAGGATGTTTGCACTGCTGTGGAGCTGCCAGCTTGCTGCTCTGCATCATGCAGCTTGGAGATGGGCACTCTCATCGGTATCTGTGTAACCCTGGTGAGAAGGAAGAGCAGCAATGGATCATGTTTCACGTATACAACAGGCCTCAGAATGCAGCCGACTAACTAGAGACAAACGTGGGCAGCTCCAAGGACTGCCCTGTCTTCAAAGGGGAGACTAGACAGAGGAGAAACAGGACTGCAAATAGACTTTAGGAGATCGTGCTCTGACCATCTTCCCAGAATGCAAGCTTACATCATACAAGCAGGTGGCTATTAAGCATTTTTATGTAACAAACATCAAAGTATCCAGCTATGGCATTCACTCACTCAAGCAAATCTTGCACTCCTAACCAACTACAAAGAAAAAACTGCCTAAAAGTAACACAGTCTCAAAGAAAGGAGGTAAAAAGACCAGTTTTGGCACAGACTCAGCATTGTCAGGACAAACAAGACAAGGAGTGGAGACAGAATAATGAAAAGAATCCAGCAGTGGTGGTTCAGAGAAGACATCTCATGTAAAGCTGGTAACTGGGCACAGACATAAAGCACAAGAAGTTTAGCATATAGAAATTCAGGACAAGCTTGATGGTATCATTTTAAAGCCCACCTCAGAAGCTGACCATCTGCAATATCATCAGCCCAGCTTTCTTCAGTCATGCTGCTCTTATGGCCACTGGACAAGGATGCACAATTTGTATGAAACTGGAAAGAAGAGAATTAGAAGAGTGATTTAAAGTTCTTGAAATCCCTCATGCAGCCTCCTGCACGGAAACAGCAGAAGATCAGTTTCTCTGGAAAGTATGTAAAGTACTGCCAGTAACTCTCTCACGTTATGGAATAAATTATGGAATAAACTGCAGCAGGATCAGATTGTGTCTCCATGGCCTAAGGATGAAGTTAAACTAGTTCAGATAATCTGAGACTAGAAAGCAGAAATATTTTCCCATCCACCCATGAGATAAGACACAGGAAAAGTGTCCTATTCCCTATCCCAAGTTGCCATGGTAATACTTTGGAAAAGAAATTGAAAAGAAGTCACAACCTGTCAGAACAGAAAAGCCTACCGGCCAATATAGCAAATAATCCAGAGGAAAACTGTTTAAAACTGTAGCTCTTCCTACAGAAAAAGTTACCCTGGAAATCCTTAACACCAAGCTAAAAAACAAGGATGTAGCCAGCACAACTCAAGCAAGCAAAGAAAAACAGGTGAAGTATCCAACACTGAAGTGAGCAGGCAACACAAAGCAAAAGACAGAGAAAAAGACAGCCCCCTTCCCAGTGCAGTGTGTTCAATTTCCCATGGTTTACCTCAGACAGCTCAGCCATTTTAACTGCAGCCATAAGATTGTCCATTTTCTTCAATACATTATTCTGTGTTGAGGAAATAAAGAGAGAGAAGCCATAGAGATATTAAATCAAAACATCTCTTCCAACAAGGATGCAAGTAGCCAGAGGCATGTTCTGGGGAGAACACAGCTTGGAAACAAAAATAAGCAAACCAGTGATGACCTTTTCCTTATGTCAAGAATCCAAACATTCCACAACAGCTCAGTGCCCCCATGGCTGAGATGCTAGTGCAGCACACCTTGCCTAGCACCCCTCCCCATGCCAGCCACACAGTGCCATACCAGGAAGGAGAGCCTGTGCCGCAGCGCAGCGTTCTGGAAGTGGCACTGCTTCACCTCCTTCTGTAAGATGGTCTTCTCCTGGGTGAGCCGCTGTGCATTGGCTTTCTCTGCATTGAGGGCCAGAGCCAGTGCTTTATTGTTCTGCTTTAGAGAGACTTTCATAGTGGAGGAGTTGTCTGTGAGAGACAGAGCAGTATCAAACACCATCAGCATCCAAGGTCTCATCCATACCTCTCCCCTCCTCATAATTCTTTCTCTTCCTAGACCAGCCTTCCTCAGATCAGATCTCTACAACTCAATAGCCCCCTCACAAAATCAGCAACAGCCTGCCTTCCTTCCTTCCAGCAATAGAAGTCTCCAGAGAAAACAGCAGGAAAAACATTTCCATAATAATATGTGACACTTTAGATACCCTCTCCACTCAGTGGGTCATGCTCAGGCAGCAAGCTACTGCTTCAATTCTTAATGAATGATGGCATGGTTCAAGTGCTGAGTTTAAAAATATATGTTCCTTGCTTTGAACAAGTCACCTACAGATAAGTCCTCATCACCATCCAAAAAATGGGAGAAAAAACTATTTTCCTCTATAGTTGCCCTTGAGTAGATTTCGACCCGTTTCCCAATTTCAAAACAATTAAATAAAAGTAATGGAAGTATCTGAGTTTTTCAAGGTAGTCCAAATTATCTCCTGTTTCATCTTTGCATTACTTCCCCCATAAAAACAAGTCAGTTAGCCTAGCTTCTGCAGAGGACTGCATATACATTAAAATACTGTGCATATGTATTTATATGTAGGTATACTAAAATACTTCAGACACCTTTGGGCACCTTGAGTGGCACTCGACACTCATCTGCAGGGCACTGAATTCACTGGAAACCCCTGGGCAGAGAAGCAGCTGAGTCCCAAGGGACTGCTGCCCACTCCCGATGTCACGGCCAAAGGCCCAGTTGTAAGCTGACACAGCAGCCAACCGATGTACACACCGCAACGCAAAATACACTCACTGATAATCTTCGTTTTGATTTTTGATGCAAGCGAGGCATTCAACTTCGCAGTCCTCAAGGCACCCTTTTTCTTCTCCCTCATGCGCTCTCTCACGCCGCTCAGACTGAAGGACATATCGGCGGCCTCCCACGCTGCCATGGCTGAAGCGAGCGACACCGAGCAGGGTCAACACCCGTATTTCCCTTCCGCAAGCCCTCACCGGCCAAGGCCCGCACTTGCCTCGAGAAGCGACGCCGCGGCCCGGCACAGCCCCGCACGGACGGAAGAGGGGAACGAGGACGAGGAAGATAAGGAGGACGAGGAAGAGGAGGAGGGGAGGAGGAAGCCCTGCCCGCCAAGCGACTTTCGAATGCCGCGGCGGGCGGGCGGCCCGGCCCTGTCCCCGCCCCGGAGGCCGGCGAGGGCAGCGGCCCCTCCCGTTCGCCTCCGCCGCGGCCGCCTCAGCTCCCCGCCCTCACGGGGCCGCCGCCGCGCTGCCCGGCCGCCCGGGGGGGGGCGCCCCATCGTGAGGCGCTGCTGCCGCCGCCTGCACCGGCCCCACAGAGCTAAACAGCTCCTGGAATGCCTCAGAAAAGGCCGAGGGGTCTTGTGAAGAACATACGTCACCCAAAAATTAGGGTTTGTAGTTTTCAGCTGTGAGAAAGACAGTTAAATGTGACCATTAAAACGAATTACTTTTCTTGCTACGTACTTCACACTTCAGTCCAAGTTAATGCATTGTTTTCCAGACACCCTTGAGTTTGCCCTCAAGAGGCTTACGTGTGCTGGTGTGATGATGTTAAATATTTTAAGGAAATTACACAAACAGGAAAAGCAGCCAAATATTTTGAAAATCAATTTACAAGGGAATGAAACTGCTGAAAACATGTCTGCTTTCCCAAAATGGATTCTTTTACCTAGTGTGCAAGAGGCCGATCCCCACAGAGAGGTGAAGTTTTTGATTTTCATACAATTCTGCACAGAAGGGGGTGCTGGGTATCAAATCCACTAAGCCAGGACAATGACTATCAAAAACTATAGTTATTAATACATTTTAGTAAACAAAGGCATTAACATTCATTGGCTACAAGTTACATAGTTCTCTGATTAATTAGTTTTCTATCTACTATTACAGTCTACGTTCTCAGTCTCTCTTGAGTTGGTGAATTTGAGTTGGTGGTTGCAATCTCCCATTGCCAGAATTACCTTCTACCTTGGGGCTGACTTCAGCACAGTTACTGAGTTGATTTTGTTAGTTTCTTCCTTATCCTGGGAGTTCTGCCAAATGTCCTTGTGGCTTGTAAATTCTGCATTCTTTGTTTCCACTATCACTAGTACATCCTTCGCCCAAACTTTGTTAACATCCCTCTGGAGCTGAGATTATTAAAACATTTCAAGCTCTAAACTTCAGCAAGGCAATACTACTGACAAGTCATTTATCTTTCTAACACCTGGACATCATACTTTCTGCCACAGACAAAGGTAGCCCTTTGCAAGAATCCTAAACCCTACTCCTATTTTATGAGGTAGTTGTTAATACATTAACAGATGAGCATTAAATAATGGCAGTTGTTAAATATATTTGTTCATTCCAACCTAATTAAGTAGCAGATTGACAAAACACCCTCCACATCTATCCTGAAAATCAGACGTGCAGTGGGTAACAATTCTGCAGGCACACAATTAAAATAAAGCTACACCTGTAGCTTTACTTCTTGCTCTAGGGAAACAAATTAAATGCCATTAAATGCTAGTGCTATGGGTGTGGGAAAAAGATGTATCTTCTAAGACATATTCTATGTTCCATGTGTGACAAATTCCACAGTTTGGGGGCCTAAATTTTCTCTCCTAAGTTTATTAAGCATACCGGTCAATAAATCAAATTAACAGTTGGCTTCTTAAAACCAAAGACCCTTTCCCACACAGCACTATTGAAACATGGAAATCTTTGCCAGGAGATATTGCAGATGTCATTACTCAAAATTTCAATTTCACTTATTCCAAAAGTGATTGGACAAATTTCTAGACATTAAAAACAAGCAAGAGCTAGTAACGGCCAAGACAACACATTTTGCTCAAGAAGGTCCTAAATTGGAGAACAGAGAAATACTCTGACAAAGTTGTCTGCCTGCTGGCACAGTTCCCCCATCTCTTCCCTGGGCATCCACTAGTGAATGTTATTTATTTTTACCAGGGAAGAGCACAAACACAGCAGCCTCCCCCGCCTTGCAATGGTACAGAAGCATTTCTTCCTTTGGAGGAAATGGCAGGGGTCAGCTCACCGGAGGACCAGGGACCAGACTCATTTCAGGAAAGTCCCTTTCTTCATCAGGGTATCTTGTTTGCCTCCTAACAGGAGAGGGTTTGGCTTAGCAGGACTTCAGGTCAGTCCTGGCATGACTGTGTTCACTTTGTGAAGGTCACTTTTCCCTCTCGCCTGGCCATAGCAGCAGATAAGCCCTGGGTGGGTGTAACTGGTGGAGTTATGCCTGGCAGGCAGTACATCTGTGTTTCTCAGAACAAACAAGCAGCAGCTCTATTTTTGACAGGTTTGCCATGATGCATGCATGGAGGATGCTCTTAGAAACCAAATCCAACTTAATTACAATCTCCTCAGCTGGAATGAAAGGTGAGGGAGTGCTAAGCGTGGTGCTCCTTTTGCCACAGAATAAATGAGAAAGACAAATGAAATAACAAAGAGAAAGCACAGCACAAATTCTATAAATGCTAAGTAGATTTCTTCCTGGAGAACATCTATTTCTCATGATAATACATTTCCTTTTATATTTTCTTAGGCCATCACAAAGAAAGGCAGCATTATGATCATGTCTCATAAACCCATACCTATTTTTCACTAGGAAATCATTTAATAGCAGAAGTACATTTCCAAGGAGGGGAATGGCTCATTCATTCAGGACTACAGCCTGCAAAACTTCCTAATCTACAAAACCCCATAGCCTCTCAATGACTTGCTAGCCATCATGATAGATTGGCTACCATCAGCAATCCCATGAAAGATGTGCCCTGCATCCACTGGAAGAACAACAGTGGGGTTTAGAACAGCATGTTTGGATTTCTTGACTGTCAAAATTTCTCCCAATACTGTAAGCAAAAACATAACATTGATGAAAGAACAAGTAGCCAGGATCCTTGCTATATGCCACAAACACTGCAAATGGAACCCTAGATGGGCTCTGGGGAGGTATCAGGTCGAGTTTTTCATTGTCCCATTTGGTAGAATTCTGAAACAGTAATAGAAGTTGGTAGCTTCATTTACAAGTAATTAGATACATCCAAAAACCCAGTGAATAGTCTCTGCCTCCCTTGTTAGCAATGTTTCCAACCAGCCACTCAGCAGTGAAATTCAATGCCTAGAAGTGTAGTAGTATCATCTAGCTTGAAACTGGTAACACAAGCTAAAGTTTTAACCTCCTCTCTGTGGTGGTTTTGATTTGCTGTTTTTTTTTTCTTTTAATTTCTCTCAGCTCAGCAGCTTTGTTTCTAAGCAATACGAGAAAGCAGCCATCCTGCATGAAGCCATAGCCTAATTTCCCTGGCACACAAACTGAGAGGCAGAGGCAAGAAAGGAGCAGCAGCATCAAGAGGGAATTCCTCTTCATAAACACCTGAAGTCAGAGAGGCTTCAAACCCAGATCCTGAGGCCTATTGAAAGAACTGACACAGGTAGAGCATGATTTCTTCTGTACATTTATGAGAGAGAGAATACAGGGAGAATATTCATTAACAGCTGTGTGTGTCATGGAGAAGAGGAATAGAGCATGCAGTTTGATGTTACAATAGATTAGTGGGTCAGGTGCTGGTTACTCTCTTTGCTGTAACTTCATCTCTTACATCTTGTCTTCTTCCCAGTCCATCCCCTCTATCTACCACATAGATGTGATTAACAGACACAGTAGGGAGAGGAAGCCAATGCTAAGAAACTTGGAAGTGGCAGCAGGTCAACAGATTGCATTGTATGAGAGAATATACATCACTGATGGGGATGCAAGCAAGCTGCAAGCTGATGCTTATCCTAAATGGACTCATTGTGTCCATTCCCCATTAACAAACTCTTTACCCTCACTTTCAGTACTGTGCATGTTGGCTTCTTTCTTGATTAAATTTTTCTCAGCTTCTATTTTAACCTTGGAAATGGTTTTGGCTATATTTTTGTAGGTGGTCTCCAAGAATCCCACTGTCTTTATTTGTGATTAAGATAATCACTGACAGAAATACTTTGTAGGATGCCCTTTTCTCTCTCCTAGATCCATTGAATTTATGTTACAATGACAACTAGAATATGGAAACTCCTGAAGAAACAGATAAAAAAACTCCTAAGTAGTAGCTACCCACAATTGCTTTCGCTGCACTTGAGATTGGCTTGTTTTCATTGCAAAGGGTTGGATGGCAACCCTAGGTGGATGACAGCTCTGAAATGTTAGTTTTCTCTTGCTGGAAAGTATGAACAAACTTCCCTTGACATGCTCTTTATTTTGTTACATTCAGTCTGCAGTGGGAGACCTGACTGCACAGGTGACAGTAGAGATGTGAGAGCCCAGAACTTGCTCAGTGAGGGCAACCAGGGTGGTGCAGAGTTCCTCCCTTGCAATGCAGCCAGGGTAACTGCTGTCCATAAGGGGTCTCCTAGCTCATGCAGCAGCATCTCATGCTCTTCAATGCAGGATTCCCCAGCAGACAACTCCTAGGGGATGTAAGCAGTACTCCCTCTATTCCACACAAGTCCTGTGCCCATCTGCCCTAGGAGTGCTTGCATGGATCAGTAGCACTTAGTCAGAGGAAAGGTTACAGAATCAGGCCTCCCTGAATGAGAAGGACAAGCACCAGTGAAGCATCTCTTTCAGTCTCTTGGCTGTACAGTGAAATTCTTCTGTTGAGTCCCCAGACTTTAAGTAATTGTTTCATATTTGCACTCCTTCCCATATTTTGGAGCCTTTGGAGAAGACAGCAGTGGGGTCTGAGGGAAGCTAAGATTAGCAGAGATGCAGACAACTAACAGCATTTCTACTCGGGAACTGTCAGTGAGAAATCCTGCAGCAGACTCCTAGCCCCGAATCACAGTAAATTTAGCCTTGGTCTTGCACTAGCTTTAGAGACATCTATTACATTTCCTATGTAATGGTTTGCTTAGAAGCAGCAGTAATTTAGAATTGTTTCCTTGCTTTAAGGGAAGATTATGTTGGCATCAGACTACAAGAAAAATTACTTGATCCGAGAGGACAAAGGCAGTCCACCTTTCTAGATGACATGGTAATCACCAGACTTCCTACTTCCTCTCCTCTTTAACTGCAGGGCTACTGAGAACTCAGAAAGATGGCTGCTTGGTACAGCTAAATAGCCTGTCCCTACAATGGCCAATATAAGCCCATTACTGAAAAGAGTACCTAAAGAAATTGGCTGTGAATAGCCAATCCTGGTGTAGTGTATCCAAGATAATTAAAGATTTTGCTGATTTTTTAGCAAGGAAGAGCTCATTTTCAGAAGGCATTTGATAAAGTTAAGTCAACTAACCAGATACTATTCTTCATAAACCAAAGCTGTTTGTGCATAAGAGAACAAAGTCTTCCTGTGTATGTTTAAAATACCTCAAACCTCCTTGAGTATCATACAACATGAGGTACCCAGTGTAGTTACAGCTCATATTTCCCTACAATACTCTGGTCATTCTGTCTTCAGTCAAGCAATTACAGTCAAACAAACCACATAAGGTTCTTCTGTATTTCCAGGTCCATTACAACTTAGCCCTCAGTGTTGCTTTGATGTGGTTATGTGACTCAGATGCTCAGACTACACTGACAAGAGAGAAAATGTGAGTATTGCAAAGCCAAGGTCCTGCTGTTGCAGTGACTTACACCAGTGTGAAGATGGAATAAAAGCAGCAGTGAATTGTATTTATAATAACTACTTTTTGTATTTATAATACCAGTCTAAAAATCTTCTTGTTCAAAACATCATACAGGAATATTGCAGCTCACACCTGATACACATATCCCAATGGAATTGAGAGAGAATCTATGATATTATCTTCATATGCTGGAATACTAATGGTAAGAGGCCAAGAAAGATGGCAGTATCTTTCATCCTATGGCAGATAGAATAGAAACATCCCCTGTACCTAGAATGGCTTTGTTCTTTGAAAGCACAATATACAGCCAGTGCAAATATCACAAATGCATCTCATTTTTAGCAAGCAGCCATAAAGTTTCGCTCAGCCTTAGAAAACAACATAGGCAGTTTCAGTAGGTGGTCCTGTGCTTGTGTACATGTTTACTTAGCTTGTCGCAGCCAAGTGCAAAATGACAAGCAAATTTCAGGACCAGATCAATGGATTCGTACCAGCAGTATGAAACATTAACCAGGAGCTCATGTGAGAGCTGTTTCAGAGAAGGAGATATGAGCTTGATCCATTCACTTGAAAGAATACTACTTCTGAGAGCTGAACCTCTCTTCTAACCTGTCTTCACAGAACAGCATTCCTATAGAAGAGATCTTTGAGATTTACAGCATGAGGCCCTCAGCAACACACTGGCAGAGCTCTGCAAAAGTGAGTGACTTGTATTTTCAGCACGTCTATAAAAGTGAAGTTATCCTATAATATCTGTGCCTTTTAAAAATATGCTACATTTTAAAGTGAAGTAATTAGCCCTTTTACCACATTAGTAATACCAAATGAGTTCCAACCTTCTCTTAGAACAAAAAGCCAAACTATTCACCACCACCTTCTCTACCTTACAGTGTGAAAGGGAGAGGCAAGAAAAGGGCAGTCCAGTTACTGACATCCACACTAAGATGTAATCCAGCTCCTGCACCTTTGCCATAATGGTTTACACAGGAGCATTCCCATCACTATGTACTAACTACCACTAGTGTGGAGTGGTGGAAAAGTCTATGCAGGTCTGGGGACATACTGCTTGCTTCACAAGGGCCGTGCCTCTGTTCAAAGCAAGTTTCTCTAGCAATATCTCTTTAGTCATATAATTGCTCTTTAAAAAGTAGGAGAGGTATTACAATCGTTAATTCGTGACTCAAATCACAAGAATTCTCTATGGCCCAGCTCCATAATGAAAAAGCATTTGTACTGGAATATACAGATTGTTTTTTCAGTAACATAATTTATAGATGTTTCCTAAGCAACTATTTAAAGTTGATGTGGAATTGTAGTCAGACTATAACAGATGATTCACATGTACTTCACAGTGCTTCTGGTGCACTTGACTTTTTTTTTTTATATCTCAGACATGCTTAGCTGTAATATTAATGACAGACTGACACCCAGTGTCCAGAAAGTGCTAGAGCTTATTCCAGCTCACAGTTACATGCACCAGAATAGCCTTGCCTGTAACCTCTCTAAGTTGAATTCTTCCACATCAAGAACTAGAAATGTTACTAGTTGTGATGTAGGGGCATTTCACAATATGTTATTTAAAAGGAGGGATCTTCCTCTCTGCTCCTGGGATAATTGGGTGGATCAATTGTCCCTTCTTTTGCTGTGATGTTACACTGTATATTTTTACAGCCTTGGTTCTTATGGACAGGAACAACTTTCTTGATGAATTTCCAACCCAAGATACTTTTAGAAATCTCTGTTTCGAGTGCTTACCATACACTGCAGAGAAGCAATGTTTTCTTGAAATGTTTCCAGCTAGCTACTCATGCTGTTTCCTGTGGGGTGTTTGAGTTTGCATTTGGGTTTTGGTGTTTTTTTCCTTTGGGAGGAGGAGAGGTGGGGCTTTTTGATTTATATTCTGATGTTATGCAAGCAGGGACAAAGAAAGAACAGAAATAGTATTTCTGCTCAGCTCACATTACTGTCCACTTGCCTAGATCTTGTCCCTTGTGGACTCAGAGATAATTTTTTAATGATCACAAGATAGCAAAGTCACAAAATTTCCTGAAGAAAAAGATAAGCCAATGTTATCAGGCTCTTCAGTTTCTGTTTCAGCCAACAACACTGCTTTGTTTTAATCATGGACTAAAGATCATTCCCACTCTATGAGAAAGGAATGGAAATGCTTTGATGAGCTGGGAAACTACGGATATTTTATTTTGAAAAGTCATGATTAATTTAAGAGGTTAAAGCTACTGTTTTAAATTAACAGTAACTCTTGGAACTCAGCTTATGCTTCCTAGACTCAGAGAGCTGGAATCCAGCCCATCTGAAAATTCAGTCTCTGTGAATTTTTTTCCCCACTGAAGTAAACTGGTGGTGATTTCCTGTTATCCCTCATCAGTTTTGAAGCCTTGGCTTAAATCTCCTTGAAAATCATGTGCTAGCTTTATTAAGATATATAGATACTTAGAGAGCCCAAGTCATACCCTTGAGGCAGTTTGGATGGACACTATAAACAGTGTTCATTTATCCACAAGGATTACTGAAGCACTTATCTTAGCTTCTGCTGACCAGAAGAGTGTGCCCATTGCCTTAGCATGTAATTTCTGCAGGTATACGAGTCTATGAGTTGTTGTCCTTTCAGGACCACTGGATTCAGCCTTTCAAGATCTCCCTGCATCCACCTGCCATGCTGACTGCCCTTGAAGCTGCAAAGTGAGCACGTTTCACCCCAACTCCTACAAAGCCAGGGCAAGGGAACACCAGGCAGCAGGGCTTGGCCCAGCAGACACACCAAGTTCCAGCCTGCTGAGCTCCAACAGCTGCACATGGAAAAGACAGTGTAAACCTTGGGCTGTGCCTATTCTCTTGGGGAGTGGGGGGATATAGAGGTGTATTGTCATCGTAGCCTAAAAAGGGCATCTAGCTCAGGCTCCTGAAATTCATGACAATTGCAAAAGGTGCATTTTCCTCAAGCAGAGGTAAACAAGGTTACATGTTTCCAGTAGAATCAGCCTTTATGTCTGTCAGTTATTTGCTTGCTTATAAGGTTGGACTAATACTGGAAGTTTTGCAAAGGTCAGTTATGCTACAGGCCAGTGAAAGCCACCTGTAGCTTGCTTGTTTCTTTTCCAAGTGTAGCAAAAATGAGAGTAACTTTGGGAGCATTAAAGAATTTGAAGCCAGAACCTCTTACCTCCAACCATGTATTGCAAGCGGGCCCATGAAGTAGGTCTGTAAACGAGCCTGGTGGTGCTCTGTAAGCCCAAAATGATACAAGGCTCTCTCTCTCCCCCAAAGCATCAAGTACCAGACACCAACAGCACATCAAAAACAAGGCCCTCATTCAGCAAGGAGAGCTGAAAAGCACTGCAAGCAACTGGACACACACTGACCGGAGGAAAGCAACGGGTGACAAAGAAGGTCTGGAGAATTCACACAAGCCAGTAAAACAGTTTTTGCAATGCAACACTGCATGTCCCAGTCTTGTCTACCCTTCTCAGCTCTCTTTAGCATGAGATGTTTCATAGTAACACTAAAGTGTCAGTTCTAAATTGGATTGCATGACATTGGCAGGAGGTGTCACTCATGAGCTGGAAAGTCAGCTCCAGTAATACACACATGGAAAGCATTCTTCTGCCTAATATCCCTGAAAAATACCCAAAACATTTATTACCATCTCTTCTAGGTTAAAAGAAAAGATAGCATATTTTTAAAGAAATTAACAAAAAACTTGACTTCATAAAGAACCCAGTAATATCAGATTAACCTAGCATGTTCATGAAACAGGTTCTGCCTTTCTATATGCCCATTATTTGCTAAAGCCTTTTGTTTACCACTGCTCCACTAAGCAACAGAGCTAAGAAAACATCCAGCAGTGCTGGATTTGCCAAACTAGAGTAAGGGGGCTCCCCCAGAGCCCTGAGTTCAATGTGCATCACATGTCACACAGCAGGAGGGAAGCTGATCTGCCCTGCAGTCCCCATCTCTCCTGATGGATTCCGCCCTGCCTGCTGTGCTTGCGCTTATTAACATTTGCATCCTGCAGGGAGCTACAGAAGCTAAACAAGGAATCTCTCCAAGGAAGCCTGGAACAAACTCAAAAGTGAGGAAAGCAAATGAAACAGACATAACAAAGACCTAGACTTGATGTACCTCAGTTGTAGGTGAGCTAACTGATGTCTTCTACCTTAGCTTTGGTAATACATTTGCAACTTGTGTTTTAGTTGAGGTTTTGTTTGTTTGTTTTTAAATCTTCACAGCCATTCCTTCCTTTCCACTCTCATATCTTGCATCTAAGACATCCATTCCTCTTCCATTAGCCACTTCTCTCCTGCTTTCTCCTGCCAGTATGCTGGGAGCTTACACTCTCCCAGTGCATCCCCACTGCTCTTCAATGCACTATGCTACTTCTACAGAGACAATGAGCGGATGCAGCACTTCAGAGGCAGAGAATACACACTTTCCCTTTTCCACAATGCTTTGCAACTCCCATACATGATCCAGCATTGGGCAGCACGATGTGGGCTGTGCCTCTCAGCTCTCCCCTTTAACCATCCTGCTTTCTTATTTTGGTAAAGGGCTCAGCTAAAGAAAAAGCATCTTCCTGCAGTGCCAAGTAGCACTGAAGTCTATCTTCCAATCCACATTTGTACCTCTGTAATGGTTTACTTCTTATGTCCATGCTGTGCTGCCTAACAACACTCCCCATTCCCTAGATGGGCTGTCACTAATCACAGCTCAATGCATTCACGAATTAAGAATTAACTGGTGAGTCTCCACTGAAACAAATTCAGTAGGACCATAGGCAGCAGCCAGTGACAGGACCTGTGCAAATTTCAACCCAACTCAAACAGTATCAGTCTGACCCCTTAAAAGCCAAATCAGAGAGAAACTGTACTTTGAAATGAGGTCATTACAGGAGGGGAGGAGGGGATATTGCTGCTGAGCCCCTGAGAGAACAATGGTGAGGGGGTGGTTAAGATTAAACAGCTAGAGAGATTAACATCTCATGACTGTTTTTTGTTCACTGACCTGTAATAAAATAAACAGTAAGACTAACAAATAGGTGATTAGCCTTGTTATTCCACTGCTGTCTTTGCTGTTAGACTACTGCCATGGTCTTCACTTTTCTTTGGCTAATACTTTGTGGTTTTATAGATAAGACTGGTGAAGTTAAGAGGAGTAAGCAACATAAATTTTATTATAGTATCTTATACTTACTATATTATCACTTACTTATGCTAGTAAGCATAAACCCAGTGTTTTATTTTCAGAGTGCAAGTACCTGCCCTTTTGCTCCTCCCTCCCCTGTTGGCTGGCTGGCATCTGATTGTCTGCACACAAAAATCAAACCCAGCACATCATATGGTTTGCTTGCTCACATGTTCAGACAGCCAGAACTAGAGAGCTAGAAGGTGCTTGTGTGTGCACCACAGGATTGGTGAATCATAGCCTTCTGCTACCTTGACTGGAAATACTTCCTTTCCTGAGCTGTATTGTCTCCAGAATGAAAAACAAAAAAATAAAATAAGGTCTTTCAGTGACCAAATCAATTAGCCAGACCAACTTCAAGCTCTTTCTTCAGCTGTGCAGAAAGCAATGGACAGAGTTCAGAGCTCAGATGCAATGCAGAGTCATTACTTTTTCTGCAGGACCCAGAAGAGACCTCTGATCGTATCTGCACCATATGCACACATTTGGTGCCCAGCATTGCACTGCAATACCGTAACCCATAGTTGGAAAGGTAAGAGGCCATTCTGGCTCTGTTCTTCCTAAGCACCTGAAATCATGGAAAAGGGACAAGTGGGGAATTGAACAGGGCATTAGCCACTTTTCCTTTGGTAAATTAAGAGGAAAAAATGAAACCCAGAGACTGACTCCAGCAGTAGAACTCATGGTGGCAACTTTCTGTCACAATTCACAGCCCAGTTTATGACACTGAAATCAGATGGTTTCAGCCAACACGCTTGACTGGACAACACAGCAGCTGAGGCACAGACATATCGTCTGCTGGACCAGAGATTCTAACTTCTTAGATTGCTCCACACAAGTTTGTGAGTCAGTCTTTACACCACAGCCAGAGTTACTAGAGCACTGCCCATGCAAGCAAGCACAAATTTCTCCCTCATTTCTGCTACAGTAATCTTAAGACAAGTCACTGTGGATTCTCTAGCTAGTCTGAAAATTCTCACTCATTATGGTGAAGAGCTTTTTCCTAGCCAAATGTCATGTGGAAACATCTAGCACCCATCATAGAAAAGCAAAATATCTTTTCTCCCCCAGAGTAGTTTATCTGTTGGATAAAAATATAACCAATCTGTTCTGAAAAGCATCAGTTTTGTCAGGTTGGAAAGTAATGTAAGTCCACAGGACTAAATATCTTTGAGAGGCAGCTGGCAGCAACAGCAATTACCAAAGCCATGAGAAAATCAGTTTTACTCCATCTCTCTAACACACTGGCTAACACACTCTCTAAACATGCTGGCTTCACAAGGGTAGTCATGGTTGAAAGAGTGCTTAGAGGTCCTCAAAACAGAAACTAGCCCAGACAGGCTGTTATGGAGGTGATCTGCCAGGTACTTCCACCCAGGTATTTCCACTGCCAGCGCTAAACACATGATCCATTTAAGCGAAGTAAGCGTGTGTGGTGTGGCTGCCTAATGCATCCAGGGCTAGATTTCATGGCCTTTCATGGGGACTTGCCAGCAGACAAATATCAAGCCCTGAACAGTGTACTTACTGTAACAGCAGCAATAAACATCATGACAAGGAAATCCAACAGGATGAAGGCAGGTGGCCTGAGGTAACACAGTCTGGGACAAAAAGGGCTGAATATACTAAAAAGGACAGAAGGGTAACTAACCTGTTTGGAAATGGTGAGTTACAAAAAACATCAGTGAAGCAGTTTGTGATGGGAGGCTGTGAAGGTGGAGGTTTCCCATCCATTTCCCCAGAGGACACTCTTGTCTTTCTCTTTCGTTTCTTACTACAGCACTGAAAGCCCTTTTCTTTGGCCTGAAACCTAAGCAAAGCTGCACTCCACTAAATCTCCCAAACTGTGCCCTGCTCTCCCTCCTTACAGCCACAAACACTCCTTTGTTCCATTGGAGGTGGAGGCTATGTAGTTGAAAATAGAGCTCTTTTAAGTAAATTAGATCTACGAAGGTGTTCACCTGTGTGCCAAGTTACTAATGGATCATGTTGACAAGGTCTTCACATGCTTGAATGAGTTCCCCCAAATACATAAGATTGTAAATCTAGTTTTGGAGTGCAGTAGTTTGTTGTGATCTGAAGCCTCATTTACTGGTGATATAAGTCACTTTTATAACCAGCTTTGCATATGCCATGAAGCAGTTTGTTTTTCAGAGTCTAAGATTTAAGTGCAAGAAAATGATAATCAGAACAGAACAAGTCAAGGTTTGTTACAACCCTGCACCAAACAGAAAAACAAACAAACAAACAAACAAACAAACAAACAAACAGAGGAAAAGTTGCAAAATGGAGGAATACAGTTTTCTCCAGCCTGCTATCAGTGCTTTAGTGTTAAAGCACTCTGCTTTAGCATTAAACAACAATCCTTCTGAGTTCCAGGTAGAGAGCAACTTGAGTTTACTCTTGTTTTCTCTCTCTGAATTTTTAAAACAGACTTTCAAAGGGAAAAAACTGAACCAAGTGACCCAAACAGATTTATGATGTCAGGCAGTAATTCAGTTACACTGATAAAAATCTAGTAAGAACCACTTGATTTCAATCTTTATAGTCTTCAGGGATGCTGCAATTAATCACACACCAGGAAGAGATTGAAACTTTTAATCACTACTTCCTCCTCACACATCTGTGTTAAAATCTGTACACAATAGAAAGGATTAGTAGGCAAAGGCTAACAACACCACGTGAGATGGAGACTTTTCCTGTCTCCAGGATGAAGTGTGTGACGAAGTACTGACATTGAAGCAAAGTTTATCTGCTGTCACAAAAGGAAAGTTTGCCATGGGACAAACTTGGGCAAGTTGTAACCAGCACAGGGTAGGGAAGGAGAGGAACAGACCTACACCAGAAGCTGCTCAGGTCTGCTGTGTTCAAGAGCTTTCAGGCAAAAGAGGTTCCATAAAGAACCATTTTCATCTACTCATATACGTGCTTGTACCTATCTCACTTTGGGTCAGATGGACCATGTGAAAAAGTTAACATCAGCTCAAAGTGCAGTCTACCCCACAGTTACATGGTAACTCAGCTTGCACACAGCATCAGCAAATGCAGCGTAAAACACAGAAAAAATAAGAGTCCCCGATGGGAAATGCAATAAACATCATAACTACAATAAATACAAAACATGACAAATCCCTACAGCTTAGAATGGCCTCTTTTGTGTTCCTTTTTGCAGATGGGGCATTAGGACTCTGGTATATAAAAGCAAAGACAATGTCTGGTCACAGTTCTCAACTTTCATCTCAGCAAATTTTCAGAAATGGGAAAGAGAAGTAGAAACTCCAGTATGCCAGTGCCCTGCTCTGGCACAGATACCAGGGTGGACTATGAGTGTTTGTAAATGTTTATTCTGCAGATCATTTTTTATGAAGATAAGAGCTTCTGGGCCACGGCTGTGAATGTTGCAGTGACCACCTTGACCTGCAGCCCTCTGTGAAACAATGCAATTCCTTTAAGGCAAAAAAAAGCTGCTAGAGTATTTATGAGAGCCCAGTTACTCAGAACACCATTACTTTTTAAAAAGGAAGAGTGATCCTGACTTCCAGAAGTGGTTCAGTCTCTGCAATTCCATCAGGTCTTGCCATGTAATACTACAAGAGAGTTCTGCTTAGCAGCACATCACGGTTTAAGAGAGTGGGTATCATTTATCCTTTAAGATAATAGTTACACAGTCTCTTCAAGCAACTTGAGAGACAAGCCAACTTCAGTAAGGTGATGCAGTTTCACTAAAGATGAAGGAAATAATCTGCCTAATATCAAAGCTATTTCCAGGGCCTTTTCATAACTTGAAGATACTAAAAGAAAGTGGAGTGACTGTTCCTAGGAAAAGAATATTTTTACATCACCCAGGGACGGGCTGGCAGGGCTAGCTGATATAAACTGCTGTGGGCTGATGTATGCAATTTGCTTATGACCATACTGTGTTATTACACAATGATACTTGAACATGTTAAATCAGATTTGCAGTGGGTACAGTTTTCCTAACATAAAAGCTGTGTTGGTTAAAGTCAGGCAAAGGATTAATACCTGCCAATACTTCTCTCATTATTTAGATACCCATTCAGCATAAGCCACAGCAGCAGGAATACTCCACATCCCCACACTCACAGAGGTCAGCAGTTTCCCACATGGCAATTGCCTGCCCACCATGGAAGCACATGGAGTGACATGATAAATGTCTTTTAGTAGCATAATTCTGAAAAGGCCACATTATTCAGGCCTGGTCACAAGTAAGTGCCACACATCATCCCCAAATCGCATGAATACGTTTGGTCCTATTGTCTTGATACAGAGTCCTTATAAATCACATTTTTTCAAATCATAAAGCATCTTCCATTTACTTGCTATCACATGTGTGATCATACCCATTTGTTGGCACACCTGAGCTCTTCCCTATGAGTAAGAATTAAACCTTATCTATTAGTTTCAAAAGAGTGAATCTTTTTGCAATCCCATCTCCAGAACAGAACACGATTTCTCAGAAATACACATGGAAACTGGCAGTGCTCCTTTTCCTGTATGTCTGGTTTTTAGTAATATCAAAGTCAGTTAAACTTCTGTCTTCTCTGTATTTTTGGTATTTGCCACTGCAGACTTCTGTTTCCCACAATATTCAGCTCCATAAAAAATAAAAGCCCCAAGGTCAAATGTTGGGTCTTACTGATATTTGTCCCAGATGATGTCCATCTCCCCAAGATCTGCTCCCTCAATGCCTGAGGTGACTCTTGGATCTTGTATGAAATGCCTAACTTCAGGGCAGACTGTATTTATTGAAACCTAGGGAATAGAGAAGAATTCTTGACTGTGGCGCAGTAAATGCCAAAAATTGTCTCTTTGCAGAGGCTGGCTGACTCACACTGAGTTACTGCTCTCATACTAAATAAACAGTGAATGCATTCCAAAATCCTGGTTTAAACAAATCTTTCTTCAGTACTACAAACAAAGTTGTGGAGTCCAGAGGGAAAACTGACTTCTTTCACATTTTCAGGGGAGAGGAGGAATAGGTTTAAAATATATTCACATCAGCCAGTGGTTCATGATAAGTTAAGGCATAATAAATTAATAAGTGTTAAAGGTCCAACTGCATATTACTGGTAAGTGTACACTTAGCATACCCTGGCAAGTGAAGGGAAAGGTCTGATTCTTTCATCTAAGTTCTCTATTTTCACAAGTTTTCAGTCTAGGAATAGATCCCAGCTCTATATTTACCAGGGATACTACTGTTTTTCAGCAAAGTCCTGGAGACTTTTGGAAAGAGAAAGCAGTACAGAGAGCACAGAACAACTAGGACACTCTGCAACCTTATCTAGTATATGTTTAATTTTAAATCACTTCATCTTGGCTTGAAATGGTAGGCTTTGATTTTGTTTTGCCTAGAAAACATTCTGATAATGGAGTCCTTGAATAAAACCAAGCAATTTTTACATGCTTAAAACTCACATCTCTCCTTGCTAATGCCAGAGACCTCATTTAGCCATTATTTCACACTCACGTGACTCATCAGTAACAGCCTGTTAGTGATCCTCACCAGCCTTTCCCTGACAACACTGGAGAGGAAAATAGAACTATTATTTGCCCTTCTTGTCTCTTTTTTTTGTACATGGGACACTATCTCTGCCCTCCTGCCTGTCCTTCAGTGCATGAAGTAGGCCGTTCAGCTACTGCAAATGTTTGGTGTACATAAAAACATCATGCTTCAGCCAGAGGGAAATGGAGCATGAACAACTTGGCTCTCAGGGCAGAGGTGTGAAAAAACATGTTTCCTCTTGTTCACAAACACCTAATATTGTGCATTTATGGGAACTGCACAGTGTAAGGAATATGTGTGTTAGCATGCTTAGCTAACTCAGATTTGCAAAATAACACAGTAGTTAAGGTACAGTATCTGCTTGTCTGCTTAGAACAGGAAATCAGAATATTTCATTTGTCTTCAGCAGGAATAAAATGAAGAGACCAGTTCCCCAGACTGCAATTAACATATGTCTATTTACTGCAGCAAAGTATCTGGTTCGATTACTGCAATTGAGAACCTCGGCTCTGTTGTGATGTGGAGATTACATGCTGGCATTCCTCTGGCAAAAGGCAAGAACCAACAGAAATAACTATTCAGAGATCAGGGTGATAGGTAGGGTGTCTGGATTCTAGATTCTGCTGCATCCTAGAGGTAGCTAGACTTCTCCAAAGTTTTCCACCTGAGACAGGGATGGTGGCAATTCCTGTTTTTTAAGGACTACTAAGAGGCTGCACTTGCTTTGGTTTGCAAATGTTCTCAAGGAGATGTAAAGAACAATGGTGCTAAAAGTAGAGGAACACTGGAAATTCTCAGAGCATCCAAGTTTTCACTAACAAGTCACCTAGGCTCCTGCAGCTTGCTTTAAGGTTGGTAGCAGGCACTACAGCTGCTGGCATGCAGGCTGTATTTGTCTACAAAAACACTGCTATTTTCAGATTACTCCTACGCTCAAGTTTTTCTGAGGTGCAAAAAACAGTCAATCTCCATGTAAAAGCAGCTGTCAAAACAGTGTCCTGGCTGAGGTCAGCTGCAACAGATGGAAATAACCACACTCCTCAGACCACAGATAACGTTTGTCTAACAAGATATTCTGTCTCCAGAGCTTAAGATCAACCCACAGCCCTTTCTGAAGTGCTCAGTTCATCTGTGGCATAGAGTCCTAGGAACAGGATCCAAGGAGAAGACAAATCCTGAGAGTTTTTAAAAAGAGAGAAGAAACTTCCTGCTCATAAAATCTCTTGAGCTAAAAAAGCTTGAGGTCCTGAAATTTGAATGAAATGTCATATATATTTGCTTCATATCTACCCTTCCCTCAGTGCCTACTCCTGGAAGTTACTTGGCTGGGTGGCCCATCTAACCTGGGACAGCTGCTCTACTTTTGTTTCAATAAGGCATTTACACACACCTGCCCTACTCAAGTTCAAGGTCTCTCAAGTTCCAAACTTCATGACCAAGTCCAGTGCCCACTGTATTAATACGTGAAGGACCATGTGGCATCCAAAAGACAAACCTGCTCCACAAAGCAAGCATGATCACAGACAAAACAAAAAAAAAGTGTAACACTTCTGAGCTCAACAAAGATCTTTGACAAATACAAGCACAGTCCTGCACATAGAAGTTGTTCCTGTAAGTGAATTCAATTTGCTTAGCATTGATCATGAGGAAGAAGTTATTTTTGATACAAAGAAAGCATACAGGTGTTCAGAAACAAATGATAGACTCTTCCTTCAGTCTGCATTCAGTGTTAAGGGGTACAATTTCCTGGCTGAGGAAGCACATCCAAAAGAGAGGCTGACAATAGTGGTACCATTTACAACAGCCATTAGAATCACAGCTAGAGCTGTGTGAAAACAGGATAGTAAAGAGTCATCCCTGAAGTTTTGCAGTTTCATGAAATCACCATACAACACTCATAGTGAAAGACCTGTGCAAGAAAGCCCAAAACAAGTAGCATCTTGGTTGAAAAAGAAGCCAGTGAACAAAAAGACCCAAAATTCCTTCATGCAGTATGAGAAAGAAACATGAAAATGCACTGCACATGAATAAAATCTGTGAAGTTTAGTTCAAAGGCAGGTGTGAAAGGAGAGGAAAGGAAGGCAAGAACAAGAGAGAAGGTGTCACAGTTGCACCCTAGCAAAAATAGCAAAGTAAGAACAGCTGAGTGAATGGAACAAACAGCCTAGCATGGGTATAGCTTCTTTTAGGTAAGTACATTTGCAAACATCTTTAGTTGGTCTACCAACAAAAGATGCAGAGGGGGAACCTCAAGTGTGTTATTATCTATCTCTGATAAATTTACTAAAGAAAGCTTATAGTGTACCTGACAGATTTCAAATACTAACACAGTTACACATAAAAATACTTTGGTTGTGTTTTAGTCTGGCTAATTTCCCTTTTAGTTTTTCAACTGCTGAAAGAGACCTAAAGTTTATATCATCATAGATTTTTAAGATGTCAGGAAAATAAGGTTGAAATAATCTTTATCAAACAAAGGTAAGGAATATCACCAAACAGTACTGCTGAATTTAGTATTTCTAACTTGATTTTACTGCTGCTAAGATATGGCAGTCCAGCAGACCTAAAGTCCTCATTGGGCTAACTTGGGTTGGACAGAACAGTCTTGGTTTTTTCCAGTATCATTAAGAGATGTGAAAGGTTCAGCAGGATTCAGATACATTGTCTCTCTTCTACATTACAGAAGATTTCTAGGAACCCGAGACTGGGAGCAGGAAATGGGCACAAAGTTGAATGAATGTGTGATAAAGAGAAGTCATCCACAGAGCTATGGAAGAGCAAATGGGCTTTCACTTTCTCCAAATGCTCCCAAAAATTTGTCAAAAGGCTGCTAACAGGATACTTCCAGCATGAAATAATGCTAACAGTTGTTCCCCACTTTTAGAGTCCCAAAGGGACATCCACCATTCTCTACTACTAGAGAAAGGAAGACAGCAGTAAGGAACTGCACATCCTATAGAAAATGGATATAAGCGCTTTGCTATTCTTAGGGCTCAGTAGTAGTGTCCCTATGGACCCTTGCAGTCTTTGGATTGCTTTGTACAACCCAGGCAAAACCCAGTCAGCTTTCAAATGCTTTCCAGTGTGATTGGGAGTACTTTAGTTTTATTCTTTGAGGGCTGCTCCTGTGACACTGCCACAGACCCATCAGACCTGCATGCCTTCCTCAACTGCTGATAAAGTGGAATCCAGCTGCTGGACGATCTATGAATGTTCCAACTACACAGGCCATCAATACTTCCCAAAGGTGGAATCTTTTCTGACTGCCAGCACTGTGTGGGCTTCAATGTAAAAACAAAAACACACACAAAACAAAAACAAAAACAAAAACAAAAACAAAAACAAAAACAAAAACAAAAACAAAAACAAAAACAAAAACAAAAACAAAAACAAAAACAAACAAAAAACAAAAACAAAAACACACACAAAAACACACACACACAAAAAACCAACCAAAAAACCAAAAAAACAAAAAAAAACCCTAAAACAAAACCAAAACCAAAAAACCCTACAAAACAAAACAAAACAAAACAAAACAAAAAAAAAACAACACCCCACCCAAAAAACCTTTCAGACCTTAGAGAAAAAAATCTTCATTTATGATTATGAAAATCCCAAACTCCACCTGTCATTGAGCCCATGGACTAACTCCATGCTTGAATTGATTAAAGGATGTATCTTTCATCTTGAGTTGCCCCATAAAAGCAATGGCCTTCACAGAATTGTTTCTTCTATGAGTACACTGGCAAGCTGACAGCAAACAATATCATCATGGAAATACTGCATACCAAGCCTCCAGCTGTGACACTGGATGGGTTAAGACAGAGTGAAGCATTTACAGCATTTACATTAATAAAAAAGCATTTATTTCTAGCAATCACTATTTGAAATGCTACAGACACCAAAATAAGTCTTTCAGTTGCTTACTCACTTCATGATTAAGAAACACCCAACAAACAAACAGTCCTGGTTCAATAGTTCCTGCTACCATTTGGCATCAAATCCAGATTTCTGCACAGGATTGAATTGCTCCTACTTCCAGCTCAAGGCCTACACTGTGCTCTTTTGTTTAGCCAGGACCTCACACCATTTGGAGGCATGAACTCATGTTGACCCTCCAGAGCACAGAATAGCAGCTTTCCCTAGGGTCTGGGGTTAGGAACCAAAAGAGAGACCCATTATATTAAAGATTCTATAACCAGTTCAGTGTGCAAGTGGGCCCCCACAAGTCTCTCAAATACTCTAACAGCACACTGTTTACACCACACTGCAGAATCTTTAAAACCCCATTTTAAGTTTTAAAACAGTAGCCATCATTTAGGTCTCTGTACCCTTTCTGTGCTCAGGAGTTAAGTAGCCAAGTCCCTGGGATATTCACAAGGGCACACCTTTGGTTTCACATTCCACTCAGAAGCAGGCAGTGTGTTTGCAGCCAACATCTAACTTTTGGGAGGCTGTGGTACTAATATTTTGCAATAACCCCACCTCTGGTCAAAGTTAGAGCTTTCCTAAGCCCATTTTCCCTTAGTTACTTCCCTTCATTTGCCTTCATCCCCAAACCAAGAGAAGTCAGGCTCCAAGCTGCTATAGCAGACATCCTTGAGACAACCTTACCCTGCTCAGCTAAGAGAGAATTAAATTCAAACAGATCAACAGAGACTACTAACCCCTACACAGCCTTCAGTCTTGGTTGCTGCTATGTTGTTTTTTTCCCAACACACTGATGGCTTTCAGGAATCATGCTGCAGATCTATACTGCAGAGCATTGCAACATAATGAAATAATTCATTAAATACCCTCTTAACTAAAGCAGAATGATTTGAAGTGCAAGTATGGGAACTTCACTGATCCCTGGCACTAAGATTGTACAGTAAAGGATGGCTTATTTTGAGTGAGAAGAGAATTTGGTGAAGGAAAGAGAACAATTTTATGATGCAATCTTGTGCAGTAACAACTGGTGCCTTCAAGCATCTGCAAAAGAAAGACAGCTGTAGCACAAATCTACATGTTAGCTCTTGCATAGCTAATCTAAATGACAGCAGAGGAGAGGGGCAGCTCTAAGACTCGACTCTCATCCATGAATTTTTGCTGTTTGTTTAAGAACACAGGCAGATCAAAGCATATAAACACATACCATCTATTTAGTCTGAAAGGGTCTTTAAGAGGTACCCACACAAGAACATTCCTAGCACCGCTGCAAACTTAAGGCTTGTGATAAGGGAGCCCATACTACAAAAAAGGGAGCAGAAGAGATCAAGTCACTGCCTGAGCCTTTGATAACGATGGAGTCATTATATTGAAGGCCCCCTGTGGAAACAAGCCGAAAGAACAGGCAAGGACAAAAATACTCACCAGGGTCCCAGGCTACCCTGGGGTAAATTCCTTTCTGAATTTAAGTCTGGTGAATGGCTTAACCCTGCATATCTGAAAGCAAGGCAGGCAGGGGGACTTAATGCTATTAGCCAGACCATCACCTCCCAGCTTTAGCTGTGGCCAGTCTCCAACACTTCGAAAGAAAGTAACTAAAATCCCTAAATACCAGTTTATATGTCAAGGGGCAAACAAATTCTGACCCATTTTCAAATTTTATGGACAACTAACAAGCTCTGGATTACCTGGGGTACAAAGTGAGTACAGTAACAGAAGGAAAATTAAACATTAGGTTTGCTGACTTAACCTAACAGAATAATTGCAAACTCATCTGGCAATCATAGCCAGAGAAATTCAAATCACCCTCAGCAAAATGTCATCACAGAGACCTTGGAATCTTACAAGGATCAGCTTGCCTCTTTCCAGTAGCCACACCTAATCCAATCTCAAGTTATTTTGGCTTGAATGTCCAGAAACTAGCATCCAAAAAGTCTTATTTCTTTCTCTTCAGCCAAAGGTATTTTGATAACAGAAATTTTACATGCAGCCACAAGGCCATTTGTTTACTTACACTGTAAAGAATACTCCTTGCTTCTGTGCAAGAGTCTGTTTGTAAAAAAAAGGTGGAAGAATTGAGTGGCAGCTTCATTTCTAAGCTAATTCCTAAGTCCCTTTCTATTTCAGGTCTTTATTGTTTGTAAACAAAGCATTAGCTTTAAGACATCAAGAAAAAGCTCAGATGAAAGCTTTGCCATACATTCATCTCAGCATGATTTCTATTCGTCTGGAGCTTGGTTTCAGTAGAAGCCTTAGGGCCAAACAACAGGCCTGAGAAATCTAAAAGTCAAATACAGATTTTTGCCTGTTTAATTTGCATCCACAGAAAATAAGCATAATTTCACAAAAGCAGTACTATAAGGTGTGTGGCTTTTCCTGCTACTTCAGAGGTTCCTGGGCTCAAAGTTACAAGCCAGTGTAGTCCATTTTTTTGTTAAATCTTTCCTTAACATAAAATCAATGCCTTCTCCTTATCCACACCATTCTTTCTACCCATTCTGTTACCTGGACTTGCTGACAAACAAGTTCACTCCATAGTAAAATGACTGAGTTACTAATTTACGGCTCCTGATGAGAGATGTTAAAACCCACAAGTAATAAACAAAGTATGAGAAATAACCACTGTTGTAACCACAAGACAGCAGCTAAGGGACAATGAAACACTAATGAACACTGCCTATCTGACTGTTTAAGGTCTATGAAACAATTGATACATAATTATGGAAGAGCAGGCAATGACAAATCTAACAATTACCTCACAGCTGAAACAAACCATCAACACTCACATTTCAAAGTAGCCATCCATAGCTGGCAAGGCTTCTCTTTACACCTTCCTCCATTCTTTGATTTCCATATCATTTGCTGAGTCTTTGTGTAGGTAAGTAAACTGAAATATAAATTCACTTAGAATTATACTCCACCTGCAGAGACAAATCTGTAACCTGCCTTTTTCCACTGACCTCTCCCATTATTGCCCATATATCTAGATAAGAAAAAACTCATAGCAAATGCTAAAGGTCTATCTGTACAGAGAGAGAATAAACTTGACCTACACCCAGTGATGCAGACACCCCAAAGCCACCTCAACAAACTTACAGGGAACTACCTGGCTTAGGAAATCCTCTAGAAGGTCAGACCAGGAGACCACTCACCCTGAATGACACAAGAACAGATTGTTCTGTTGCAAACCACAAGTGCTTTACTTTCCATCTAGAGCACCTATATAAGGCAAGAACTGCCTACACAAGCAGCACTGATTGCCTAAAATAAAAAATAACTAAAATAACTACATTGCTACAACTCCAGCAGAGTGGAAAAGGGCTGCTCTATAGTCTGGGAGCATCCGAATTATGGAGGCGGCAGCACTTAGCCAGGGAGGAGTCTCCCATTTCTGTCAGAGGATGGTTTTTTATTGCTTCATTGAAGGCTCTTGCAGGACTGGAGTGTGTAGGAGCAGCTGCTCTTACAGAAGTCAGTAATGCAAGAAAGCAGAGCAATATCCGAAGGGAGGATTGGGATTTTTACATGGCTTTGCTAGGGCCTGACTTCTTCAAAGGGAGCAAGTTGTAAGAGAAATTTGAAATGTTGTTTAGTCTAGAAAAGGCTGCAAAAATGTGTTAAGAGTTTGTAACTCGAAAGATCTACTGGAAAGAGCTTCCTTTTATTGAATTACTGTGGAAGGGCCAAATATTAGTGGTTTGTATTTGCTAGAAAGGTGATGCAGGTTGGCTGTTAGGGAAGAACTCCCAGCAGTAACTCAAACCCTGAGATAAGACTCTTAGGGAGGAGGCAGGCTCTCTTTTTCCTAGACACATTTCACTGAAAGGGGTCCAGGGTGGTTTAAGCACAGCAGATCCTGCCCTGGGGACAGATCTAGACTCTTAAGCTCTTACTTTTTTTCCTTGATGTAAAAAAATATGTTACATCCTCAAGGTAGCAGAATATTGCAGGTAGCATCAAGTATCAGAGCACATGTATCACACAACTAAAAATAATTTTACTGTCTCATTTTTGTCAGTGTCCCTCCATCCCTGCTAGATACTATGTTTAGATATTGCAGAAAAAGATACTTCTACCACTCCCACGGTGGTGATCCACATGAAACAACATGGAGCAGAGATTAGCTCTTAAATTTCACCAGGGAAACTTCACTGATCTTCTAAAAACAACACAAATATGCAAAGGCCTGTTGCAGGAACATATCTCAATCTGTCTTTGGACTCTTGGTGATACTTATCCATCCCTAGAAAAAATTCATATGACAGACACTACAATGATATTGCACAGTCAATTCCTTTGCAAAGGATTTCCAGACCTTGTATAAAATCTTTGCATTGGTGTGATAATCCCCTGAAAGTAAACTGTGTAATGAATGGCAAAGCTGTACGAACCCAAGTGAGGAGATGTCCCAGTGGCAGAAGGACCAGGACTGTGGCCAGAAGTTGCAGGACTGTGATTCTCCCAGCAAACTAGAGATGCCCCACGTCTCCTAAAACCACCTCCTCCCTGCTTTGGAGTCTGACACAACATTAATTTCCAGCCTCACTTTCCAAGGAAGCAGGAGGACATGAAGGGACGCCCATTCCCCATGGAGTGCCCGTGAGTCATGCCAAGAAGATCCAGTTTCTGAAGGAGCAGAAGGAAAGTCCTTCACTGGACTGTGGTGCCTCGGCTGCATCAGCACAGGCCGGTGTGCTTGGGCAGGGCCACCCGCAAGCTGAGGGATGTCTTTTTGCATTTCTCCTTTGGAAATCTAACTTTTTTGACGAAACCCAACTTTGGTTCCTTGGTCCTATGCAAGCTCTGCATAGAAGGTAGGGGGCTACCTTACAGGTGCAGCAGGTTGGATGTATGGATAAATCCACGCTCCGCAGGCTATGCTGGCAGGCCTACACTGGAGCATATGTAAAACACGTGTACGTGCTTGGTAACCTTTATTACTTATGAAGCAAAGCAGTGCGGAGGTTTCTAGAGGTGCTCAGGAGGGCATGGTGACTCTTTACGGCACGCTCCTGGTGCGCCCCAGGGGCGCGGGCCGGGCACGGACGGGTGGCTCTGCGGCTCAGGCGCCGCAAGCTGCGGATGGGCTCTGCCCGGGGCGGGCACTGCCCTGCCCGCGGCCAAGATGGCGCCCGCGGCTTCCCCGCCCCTCGGCGGCGGCCCGGGGCGTGTCCGGGAAGGGCGGGCGGGGCGGGCGATGTGGCGAGGCTCGGCCCCTCCTGCCCGGCCGCCACTCGCCGCGGCCCGGGTAGGCTGCGGGAGAGGCCGCGGCAGCGCGGCGGGAGCTGGGGAAGGCCGGGGCGCGGTAGGTGGCGGCGAGGGGCGGCCGGTCCCGGCCGGGAGCGGGCGGCGGCGCAGCGCGGGGCTCCTCCCGCGGCCCGCGGCTCTGCCCGGCAGCCGCTGGCCTGCGGGGCCCGCCGGGGTCCAGAGCGGCCGCGGAGCCCGGGGGCTGGGGCAGAAGGGCGGTGGCAGCGGCTGTCACTGCCGGGCCGGCAGCGGCGCTACCCGGGGCTCCGGCGGCCCCGCTCGGCAGCCCTGCGGCTTCCCCCCCGCAAAAGAGAGAAAGCGCCACGAACATTAAACGCCAGACCTCTCCGTCACCGGGGAGTAGTGTCAGAGAGCAGAGCGGTGCGACCTGCCGCCGCCCCATTCCCCAGGTTGTCTGTGGGCTTTAAGTGCGGATTTGTTTTTTCGTCCCTTCACCAAGGGCCTGAAGGGTATGTTTTCACTTTCAGAGATTAAAACCGAAGCGGCGCTGGCGAAGAACGGACATGCTTGACACTTGTCTGCAGTTGCTTATGTTGCACTTCGTTGTTTACTCGAAAAGGAGAGACTGAGACCTTGTTACTTGGCTTCTTCTCGGGTTATGATATAACTAATAATAAAGCAAAACTGTGGAAAGAGTACGTGGGAACTGAGCATGGTAGGATCTTGAAGAGAAAAGTAGCTGGGATCGACGGGAAGAGGAAGGGGAGGAATGGCATCCCGAGAGAGGCTGTATGAGCTTTGGATGCTTTACTGCAATAAGGTAAAATTTGTGTTTGTTTGCTTTTATCCTCTCTTGTTTGGTACTCAAGTATTTAAATTGTAGCATCTTTTATCTTGGAAATTGCATAGACATGATTAGCTTCTGCAAGGATGCAGTTGCACTTCTTAGACTATTTGCAGCCTCATCCCGTGGTTTGCTATTCAGGTTGCTCTTTTTTATGTTGGAGATAAAAATTGCAGTGTTCGTGGGTCAGTTTAAGCAGTTATTGTAGCTATGTATTTTAACTATGTGAATGCATACATTTACATAATTCTTCATTTTGTAGCACATTAAGATGTACTGTATTGATTTAATGTTCAGCTTTGTACTTACTAATTTCTGAACAGCTTCAATTTTATTTAAACTTTATTAGCAAAACCCTTCCCAAAGAGCAGATTAATTAAGTTACTCCAGAGTCTGCCTTTGCTGGCTATTGCCTTAGTATCTACATGTTCCATTTGTAGTAAATTTCCTTCATCTGGCAGAAATAATACAAAAATGTTGTCCTGCCTCCATTTGCATTTTATAGTGTAAAGCAATTAATGCATTTAAAGCACATGTCCTAATTGCTGCCGGGTGTGCTGAGTATATAGAGAAACTGGATTGCAGATTATCGGAATAGGTAGCTGTAAAATAAGTAGCATAAAACAACTAGCTGTAAAGGTGGAGGAAAGGACTGATCTGTCATACATGAGCTCAGTGGCAAGGGTAGCATTTGATGGCCTTACTCTCTGGTTTTGTTTTGCCTTTTTGCAGTCTCATGCTTCGGTTGTATTTCAGTTTCTTTGAGTCTCCAATCCAGTAGGACATTAAGGATAGAACAGTCCTTCCCTTGTTCTTCCCACCTCATTTCTAGAGAATGCTCATCTCAAGGGCGTGGAATGTGAGATGTTAAGTACAGACCATTTAACACAAGTGCACAAAGTACTTGTCTTAATTGTATAGTTTCCTAATTTTTGTGCAACTTTAATCCTCTAGGGATTGTTAAAACTACTGCAAGCATAACAGCATGGTATCAGTTCTTACTGCTCGCCCTGTGGGTGATCTGTTGGGTTGAACCTTTGCCTTTTAAACCAGTGTAGTAATGATAATGGCAGTAGGAAGTGGAGTAGCACTGGAGAAGATGGATGTTTTGCCAGTGAGTTCATCGATGTGAGAGGAACAAATGCGCTTGGAATACACTCAAAGAATCCAGACTTGACTCAGCTTTGGGAGGCACTAAGGCCTCAGAGATGAGCCAAATTCTGAATTTCTTTACTTAGCTGTTCTTTGGCTCTTTCCTGCCTTGTTGTTTAAAATATTCTGTTGTCTGTCTTGGACCTACTCCCCCTTTGCTGAAACCTTTCATTCAGATTGTATGCTATCCATCTCCATGTTGTTCTCGTAGCAGGAAGTTTGCATGAGGGAGTGCTATTTAAAATGTGTAGTTTAGATCACTTGACAGATGTTCATTTTCTTCATGGGAATGATGTGTCCACAGTCTACTCAGATCTCAGGTGGTAGAGGATGGGCTATTAAAAAAAAATCATCTTTTATATATTCAGTCTCCTCATTAGCTATCAGTGACTTTTTGGGCCTTTTTTTCTTTCAGACCCATATATTAAAGGCATGATTAAATTTATTGGTAAGGACCCATATATTAAAGGCATGATTAAATTTATTGTTACTTATATCCTAAGTAACAAAACATACATTTTAAAAATAAAATAGTGTGTCTTCAAAGTATGGGGGAAAGTGGAGTGATTCGGAAAAAGGGAGTCTTCACTTTTTCAATAAGTGTTAGGCACAAAACAGTTTGGGGTTTTTTTTTCCTTATCTTTCAACTGGTTCAGGTTCAAATTCTTATTCTGCTTGAGGCAGGCATCCAGAATTAGAGTCTTGGATTAAGCTTGGTTGAAGTTAAGAACAGATGAAGAAGCTATGTCTCCATCTTGGGATGTAGAATGTGGGAAGCCTTAATGTAAATTAGTTTGTTCAGTCCACTTGGAAACGTCTGTATATTGTGCTTTGTTCTTCTCAGAGCATCTAGCAGAATAGGAAGGTGTAGCAATAATTACCAGTGACAAGATATAGTAGCTTAGAGAAAAATTCTTTATACCTGGGACTGCCCAGTGAAGTGTAATATGTTGCACTGCAATGACTTTGTCCGAGAATGACATCCTGGGAAAGAAAGCTGGGCAATTTCTTCGAACTAGAAAAACGGCTGGAGACTTGCAGTTGAGCAAAGTAGGAATTTATTGTGCCACAAACCCCAAATACGTGGCTTTAGCTTTTGCAGCCTTCTTAGCTACAGAAACGGTGAAATCCCAGCTACTCCTTTGTGATGCTTCAGATTGTTGTTAATAGTCTTGTCTTTTGATAATCGGGTCCTTCATGATAATCTTTTAAATACAGCACCCTATGCTAAAGCAGCAGGGCTTTTCACAGCTTTCAAGTGCTGCATAATGCTGTGTTGCCATCTTACCATCTATGCTGGGTCATGACTCTTGTTCTTTGTGATCCCTTGACATCTCTGGCAGCGTCAGGTGTCAGTTGCAACACTTAATTTTGTGCAAAGTAACATTAGGAAGGCAATTCTCCATTTTCATTGCCTCTTGTGCAGTTGAGGAGTTGGAGATTTGGGCAGACAGCAACATTAATCAGGGCCTCTGCAGGGGCAATCTTTGGAAGACACCATGTATGAGGTGGTTTCATTTTTCTGTGGGTTTTTTTTTTTGTATGTGGAGTTTTTTAAATTTTTTAAGAAAATGTTTGAGTGTCTGCAGGGTTTGGTTTCAGTTGGTATTCAATTGTTTTTCATCTGGCAGTTTCCAATCAAAGACTGGGATTTGGGTTTGGATTTTTTTTTCTCCTGTTTCCCTAAAAGCTACAGATTACAGTCTGCTGTTACAGATGAAAGTAGTAGCCACATTTTATTTACAATGCTTCTGATGTTGCATGGAAGCAGTTTAAAACTTCATTAGATTTAGTAAAATTTAGATTTGAGTCACTGGGGTTGTTATCACCATGTTGTATTACTTTGTCTTGAGTCTTTTATTAGTTCTGTTTTTTTCTTTCTTTTTTTCAGTTTGTTGATGTTAAAGTTTCTACAGAGAGTGCCTCGTTAAGGATGTAACTTTCTGATGATTTTCAGTTTCAAATGGTTTTAGCGGTTGGGGTGTTTCTGTTTCTGTTCAGTGAACTGTTAATGTACAGTGTCTTTACTCAAATATTGATATAGATGTAAACTGCTGTCTTCTCATCCAGATGTTGGAATGTGAGCCTTTTAAGATAATTGAATTGTGTAGAATAGATAGCAGAAATGTTTTCCAGTTGACTGCCAGTTTAAAGCCTTCAATAACCGACAGAGGAGCATGGAACACTTCTTATACAAGTGCATATAGAGCAGAGACCTGAAAATGCTTTACTAAGGTAAGTGTACAGCAGGAGAAGAGCTCTGTTACGTAGAAGAAAGGACATGCTTTCATGTGTGTCTGTGACTTCTTTGGGTTTATGTTATTGAGGTCATCTACCAGTTTTGTCACGTAGCATTAGACTGTCATGGCTGTAATATTACTATGGTAATGTTGCTATTGTAATATTGGTTGAGTAACCTTTTATTAGATATTAATTATATATTAGTTTAGAAAATGTATTTGTTTCATAATCTTCTGAAGTAACTTTTACTGCAGATTCAAATTAAAGAGGTTCAACCTCTGTCTTATCTGTAAGATTTTAACTATGTGTAGTTCATCTCCAGTTGTTCTGGTAGGTATTTCAGACTCTTAGACAAAAAAGCATGTCAGGATTTCTGATATTTTGGACTTTATTCAGAAGGTGTCCAGATAGACTTTTATATGGAGATCTTTCTAGTCTATGAAAATAAAAAGAGATCCTAATTGCCTTCAAAAGGGGTTTCAAAGGCATTAATGCAAGCACTTAACTGCCATATGCACATCAGAAAATCTTCAGTTTTCATGATACTACAATGGTTCTGAGCTTTTTCTTACACTCTTGTCTTCAACATAGCCCTGATTTCATTTGAACACTGCCTTTTCCTGGAGCCTGTGCTTCACTTTTTAAAGAGGGAATGTTAAACCCTAGTGTCATTGATACAGTCAGGAAGGACTCTGTGTTAGCTGATCATAATGGTCTGGTCTTTACTAATGCAGAGAGCTGAGACAGTCACATCCCCTGCTGTATTAAGAGCACCACACCTGTGCATAAGTTTTACCTCAAATGTGCTTTCTTACCTTGTGCTGTACCTCTCATTTGTTTTTACAAAATCTGATTATATTGAAATAAATGTGTTGTGGTTTTCTCTGTGGCACAGTGAGGGATATCTATGTATTATAAATATCTTCTCATTTAATATTGTAACATTGTTTCTCATAGAAATGTGGGTTTAGCCAAATTATGCTTTGTTGTGGTGAGAAACGTGCAATTCAACAGGAATATAATAATCTTTGACGTTGAATTGTAAGCCCCATGTGAAACACTGACCTTTGCATCCCAAGTGTGATCTCACCCTGACTTGGCTTGCCCTTGTCTCCCTTCTTGTGCAGTTGCTGACATCAGTGCTGCAGATCCCATTGCTATATATCGCCTTTGTTAGATTCCATAAAGAAGTATTCACTTTACAGTTAGATGAATGTTTGAGCAAGCCAAATGCTCAGAAAAAGTAATTTTTCATAATTCACTGTCATGTAAATTCATGCCTCTGCTGAAACAAGTGAGTGAAGTCTCGTAAGGAATTGCTGTGTAAGGTATCTTTTCTGTGGATAGTTTTAAGTAAATCTCTGCATTCCTACAGAGTGTAACTTGCAGAAGATCATGTCACAAGTCACTTGTGGCCATGTGGTGGTAAAAATATCTTTGTTCTGTCTCTATTCAAGAGGCTGAACTAAGAATGGATATAAATAAACAACAGTTGGTCTTCAATTCTGAATTAACTTCTATTTAAAGAGATGTCTCCTAGTCCAAGAGCTAACATAATTCTGGTATTTACAAATATAGAACTTTTCATGTAAATAACTGACATGAGTATATGAGACATCAGTCTCTTGAGTGGCTGTTTCCTTCCTTAATTATGGGCCAGGGTGACCTTGTGCTGGTAGTTGTTCAGACACAGAACAGAGACTGACAGAGAATGCAGACTTCAGGTTGCAGTGAGGCAGTAGATAAATCTAAACAGGCAAAGATGTAAGAAAACCATAACATTTTACAAGCTATGAAGAAATTATTGTTATTCTTTAATATATTTGGCAGTACATATATGTAGCTGCTACTGCTGGATGAAATAGTCTGAGGTTTGTTCATGTTTTTGATGTAAGATTCAGGGCTTTAGTGGTGTCCAACATGAGGTTACAATTCCCTCTTGTCTGTGGGTTTGTGGATCAGCAAGAATCGGTGAGAAACATCCAGTTCTGAACATGCCAACAGATATAATTCAGATCAAGCTTTTATTGACGTAGAAGAATTGAGTGTCTCTTAAATGGAATGATATATCACAAAGCTACAAACACAGGCTTCTGGTTCTGTATTGATGCTCTAATATAGAGTGAATTTAACAAGCCCTGGACAGTTGTGTGTGGCTGAGTTATGGCTCTTTTAACTTGGTCAGTTGGGCAGATCTGGGGATAACATGTCCTGGTAAAGGAATATTGCCAAATCAACTCAAATATGCAGTATGTTTGTGCTGATTACAGAAATGAGAGAAAGGCTTGCTAGCTGCCCATTGAGCAGCATTGAAGCTTAAGGCCTGAATCCTAATGTTGTCAATAGATACTGTTAAAATATTTACAGGTTTCAGAAAGGTTAAACAGCTGCTGTAGAGGAGAGAAGAGCTTCTCTAATTACTGAGCTTTTCTTACTGAAAGAATTATATGTGAGTAGGGGAACAAACATCAAAACATGCACATCTCAGCAGTACAGATAAGCACTTTTTTTCTTCAAAAAACCACCAATTTGCTCAAGTCTAACTTTTCCAGTTTATCTTCTACTAAATGGGAGGCTGTAGTGGAGGACGATGGGAGATAGAACAGGGAACACCAGGAAATGAAAACTCTCTTTGATTATTCTCCTCATAAACCCTGTCTTAAGTTGGATATCTCAGCCCTCTCCTCTCCAAGTATCTGTGAATATAAACATTAACTGTGAGTTTTCTCTGCTGGTAAGATGTTTGTGTGTATTGATGCATTCTCTGATATTTAAAGTAGTTTTGATAATCTAATTTATGATGGAGGATTACATTTGCATTTGGTAAGCAATGGGAATAAGTGAAAATATATAGGATGGGTAAAACTCTTGGGAGTAAAGCAGGGTATAGAAAACAGAAATCTGGCTCTAGTTAATTGTGCTGATCATTTAAAAACTGAACTAGCAGAAGTGCAGGGGATACCAAACAGCATTTGAACAAGTAACCCATATTCTGCTATGCCATATCTTGTTTTCAAGTGTGCTTTTTAAGAGTGGATTTGGGGTTTTTAAATTATACCCCTTCAGTGTATACATGAATTATACCTTCAGTGTATAGTTTGGCTTCAGTCTATTAAGTAAGGCCAGTTGAGACTGAGGAGGCAAAATCAAATAGTTAAATCCACATCTAAAGATATAGAAACTGGTTTTAGTTTAATTTGGTGTAATCACATGACACTTTGTAACAAATACAGACTTTTTTTTGCTAAGCTGTACTTGAGTTCTCAACCTCTGTTGTCTGGAAGACATGGCTAGACAATGTTTAGCTGTTGATATGGTGAAATAGGCTGATGTTTTACTGCTGTAGCACCATCCTGCTTCCTTTCTGTCTGTGATAAACTTGTATTGTCTCTCGCACTACATGGAAAGTTAGAAACTCAGTGGGGCAAAAGTTGACTCTGTGTGTTGCTGTTAAAATTCAGCCTTTTTCTCATGTAAAATAATGGCATAATTTGGAGTTTTAAAGCAATTAAGAGTTAAAGTCTAAAGCTTTCCTAAGGTATAGTTTGAATGTTCATTAAATTTAGGCTAATCTTGACACTGTAGACTTTTGACAGTCATGTTATTTTAGTTGCCTTTGAGTTATTTTGGATGCTTCTTGTTCCCCTTAAAATGCAGCTTCCAGTTGGTTCACTATGCCAGCTTTGATGGGAAAATTGAATGTTAATAGAATGTAATTTGTTACAGGATGTAAATTCCTGATAAGTGCTCTGTGCAGTGGACTCCAGAAAGCTGAAGTAGGATATACCAACTTGTACATGGCACTTGCCCAGTGGTACTTTCTGTCAGATGTGAAGACATTAAAATTTGAATTCACATTAATTGGATTTATCCCACGGATGGCATCTGTCACATGCCAGTTTCAAGCTACAGGGCTTTAATTGTATCATCATTCAAAAACAACAGCAACAATAAAAAAGGCAAGAGAACGTAGAGGCTTTACTTCCATTTTAGTAAGAATATTCTTTAATTTTGTTTTTCCAGTTTTGTTGGAGATCTGAAGTAAAAATGAAAATGAATAAAAGTGCTTAGATTATCTTTACCTTAAGGCAATACCAGAAGATTATAAATATTTTTGTTTGTTTTGAAAAGAGAATAAAAATACTAAACTTTAAAGTTTGTGAGCTAAACTTTATCATGATTGGCAGCTATAGGCTTATTTTGGTATAAATCCCTATGCTAAAGAGAATTTTTAACCTGTCCCAAAATAGTTGTTTCTATCATGATTCACTGCAACTTCCATTTATAAAACAAAGCATCACCACTCCATCCCTTTTTGCTTTTAATTCTGGGAATGGAACTGAATGCTTGTGTGCATGTTGAAAACAGAGATTTTATAGTTACTTGCCAGGAGCTTTTCTTCTTTTGGATCCACTGATTCAAAAATCTGTATTTTGATTATAATGGAAAGTTGTGTCTAAAGGTAGTTCCTCAGTCAATTAGAATTGATTGATTGATTGATTGATTTATCAAGGCAGTTATGCTGGTGTAGAACAGTTTATCATGAAGTCTTTTACTTATTCTGCAGTGTTGCTTCTATAACAAAGCTTTTCATATTTTATGTTGGTATTTTATATGGAAGGTTCACAAAAAGCATAAGCACTGTGTCATATTTCAGAGTAAAGGCTGCTAGGAGTTCTCATGGAACTGGAAATGTAGCCTTTTATGTCTGAAAACATGAAGAGGAAAGAGCTCCCTTGACACAAATCTTCTAATTCCCAAATGAATAGTTTATTTCAAACAGCGTTGAGAAATGTTCTGCAATTCTGAATTATGCAGACTACTTCAATTAATTTAAAGATGAGTAAACTCACCAGTGATCTAAAGGCAAGGCTTCATGTTTAGTTTCCTAATGTTACATTTTGTAAGTCTAATTCAACCTTGACACCAAAGGATTGTTCTTAAATGCTTGGGGATGGGGATTAGTTATAATAATGCCAGTGAGATTTTATGGTTGTGCTTCTGAGCTGAAATCCACTTTGAAGGTTGACTGAGAGCTAGCACAGGAGTCAGACCCGGCTGGCTGTTTGATGGCTGCATGTTAAATTTAACGACTTCAAACAACTGGCTTGTCGAACAAGTCAGGCTTGTCTGATAGTTGGACTCTGAACTGCCCTGCAGGGAATTTTTGCCTTTAGACCATGGAATGTGACACTGCAAAGAGCCTCGGGTGGATCCAGCTTTTGTTTTTAGCAACTAATACTTCCTGAACATATCTATAAAATTCTACTGAGCTTTGCCCTTCCAGTTCTTTGCCTGAAGCCTTGGTAGAAATGGAAGTTCCTACTAAATCTAAAAGAAACTCTCTATATAAATACATAGATAGTCTTGGGTAAATGTGCTTTACCCAAGCACATTCCCAGTTTGAAGGACTGAAGACTTTCAGTGCCAGTTTTGTGTAAAATATTTTCATTTCACTGAGAGCTAACTGTAAGACTAGTACTACCTGGCTTGTTAATGGATCTAAAAAATGTTATACTAGTTCAAACATTTCTTGTGACCTTCTTGCATAGGCAGACTGAAATACAGGAGTGTATTAGAACGTTTTAGTCATTCATTTAATCAGTTTTCATAGAAACTAGAAAAGGCTCTTGTATTTTCCAGACAATGTAGTACCTCAAAGACAAGAGCCTGTCCTAAGCTAGTGTAGATTTTGGCTGTAGTTTCTTTGCACTTCATTGCCTTAGAGGAGGTCCTGTTTGTCTGAAGGGCATTGGGAGTAGATCCCCCCTCGGCTATCGGCTTTGCCTCAGTGCGGTGCAGTCTGAAGGTGGTAAATTGGGAGCTTGTTTCCCAGTCCCACCACGTCTAAGAACAGCCTTGCTAGAGTTTATTCATCCAGATTTCAAGTATTAACACTCCTGGGAATCTTGATAATTGTTTGGTGGTGTTTAGTCACAGTATTGCAGTTTATACTGGGGACCAGTACATGGGGTTTATTTAGCAAATGTTTTTTTTCTTTCTAGCGTTGTACTAACTGTGTTGGGAAAAAATAACCCTCCTCTGGCTGTTTCATGGGAGATGGGTTTAGTGTGTTGTGGTTTTGAGTGTTTTTTGAGGTTATTTTCAGTACCTGTTAGAAACACTCCACTGCTCAGGCCTGGCAGTGTTTTTTTTTCAAAGTGTAAGGAGCTGTAGCGACTCTTATTGCGCCAAGAGGATCTCAGGGAAATGGAGGCCTGAAGGGTGGTGTGTCATTGTGCAGGCTTGGGTTGTTTGTTTGTTTTTCTAATGAAAACCAGAGCTGTTTAGGGAAGGGAAGGAACAAGGAAGTATTTCACTTTCAGGTGCTCTGAGCTACATTTGATTTAATAGGCACCGAGGACTTAATTTTCATTAGTGCAGGTGAGTGACTGCTATAGCACTTGCTGCAGCAGTTTCACAGGCCTTCATTACAATGGGCTGAGCTCAGAAGCCTAAGTTTAACCTCTGCAAACTTGTGGCTATCAACAAAAGAACTTTCATACTCCTGGGCTCTTTATTTTGTTTTTTCAGGGTTTTTTTCATAGGCTTTCACTTTTCTTAAAATGACTCTTTTAAGATAGCCTTGTTAAAACGCTGGTTGTTTCTGTTCATCACTGTGAGGATAAATGGCTGACTTAAGTTGGATTTTACCTTCTTGGAGTTCAAACCACGGGGAAATTATCTTCCAGAAGTTTCTATATGCGAATTATTATTCAAATAAGTTCCATGAATTTGTCCTGCACAAAAGCTAGGCAGGTTTCAGGTAAATAAATGAAAAGCTTAGGCTTGTAACTTAAAAGGCTTTAAGGTTTCAGAAAAAAATATTTCTTATCTTGTAGTGATTGGAAAGTTGTAACTGATGAACGGCATTTTATTACCACTTACAAGCTTCTTCCTGCTTTTACTGCTGCTGTACAAATCAAAAATGTCCTTCCTGATTTCTTGCTGATTTCATAGGACATGCCTGCCTAGAGAGTGTGTGGTGAGGCTGGAAAAGAATACCAACCTCACATTGGTTTATCACAGGTAGCCTTGTGGTGTGTTACCAAAGCATGCGTTGCTTTGTAAACTGTGCTTTAAAAGTGCATCTTCAACCAGCACCAAAGAAAACAATTTGGAGCTGTTTTCTGACATACAGCCTCCAGCTACCTGTCTGCAGAATGATAACAAAAGGGTGATTTTCAAAGAGGGGAAATACATTCCATTGTTTTTGCTGCTTCTACTGGCAGCAAGGCTTCTGATTTATGATGCTTTGTTCTGGTGTTCTGCTGCTTCGTTAGGAGGACCACAGATCTAATGTAGTAGCTCACAACTTATAGTGAATCAGGTGGAGCTGAGGTTGCAGTTCAGTGATTTATTACCCTCAGTAGCAGCATGGATCCCATGGGATGCTCTCTTCTGGCACATAATAACACAAATATTTGTCATATTGTGACATGCACTGGCTTGGAAAGTTGATCTGGCATTGGAGAACACAAATGTATTCATGTTAAAGTAAGGATAATTTGTGTTCTACTGTTAATATGGTTTACCACTGCTGGTGTGGTGAAATTGAAGATAGTTGAAAAGGTGGGTTGGGGGAGAACTTAACAGAAATACATTATTTTCCATTTCTTTTTCATTTTTCATTCCAGCAAATTTAAACTCCAGATTAAGTGGGAGCAGCTGACCTCAGGAAAAAGTTCAGTTCAAGATAAAGATGTTGGGTAGGATAATTGCATTGTACATAAAATCACAGTGTAAACAAAACAGCTGATACCTGTTATTACTGCCTGGTTTTGTTATGAACTTGGAGTTTTAAAACACTGTAAAAAAACTTTGTTTCTCCTAAATTATGACGCTTTTGGTTTGAAAGAATGTAAGATGCATCTAATTCACATAGGCAGGTCTTCAGAAAGGTTGTATGTATTTGGATGTGTTTTAGGACATTTACATGTACTTTGCCAAGGGTAGTATTTACCATTTTCAGTCTCCTTTCTTAAAACTGCTTCAGTAAAATGTAGATTTCTTGCAGCTTTCAACAGGAGACTGGTGCCTAGGATCTGTAATGATTGTTGCTAATAAAGAAAAAAGAAAACCTGGGCCAGATTTGAAATTTGAAAGCTGTTTATAACTTCTGTTTCAAACATTTTTGAAATCACTTACATATCTTAGTTGTAGCCCATCTGGTAAATATTTTGTCACTTTTTCCTGGAATGAACTTCTGCTTCACAAGTCTTCATTTTTGTTCCTTTTTGGAAAGGAGGCATGCCTCTGTTAGCTGGTGTATAATGGAGATATCTTTCGTGGTGTTTCTCATGTTGCTAAGTGATCTTGTTTACTTTTTTGCCTTCATGATTTTGAAAAAAAATTGTCCAAGTGGTTTTGAGTTAATACTGTTGCTTGGATGGAAATCTAGATTTGACTCTGAGTCAACTATTGCATAAACTGTTTTCTACTGGCACATACCAGTAGTACTACCTGGTGTTTTGATATCAAATCTGCTTATTTTAATAACTTGGAATATTACATTATTAATTGACTTGCAGGGGATTGAGATAGAAGGGAGTTGGGTTGATTAGTGTGCTGCAGGGAATGATCAAACAGTACTACAGTTGGCTTTTACCAGGACTAGGAGGAGTTCTAGTGGCAAAGCAAATTGAGCAGTATGTGCTCTGCAGATAGGCGAAAACTTTTGGCTGTTTCGTAACATGTGGTTTACTCCTGCCATCTGTATAAGTGCCATTTCTTGCATATTTTGTCTGCCAGTGTTCTCTTATTCCTACTCTGTACTGATAGCTTTGCAAAGCCACTGTAGTTCAAAGATAAAGAAGCTTTAAACTGATTTAGGCTGTATCATTAAAAAGGAGCAAGCAGGCATTTAATATGTTTTTGTCTTTTGCCCCGTCCTTCCACTTTTCTCATCCTTGACTTTTGCTAAAGCAATTTTAAGTCAGATAATGTTGTTCTTTGCACATCTTCTTTCGTGGTGACCAAGAAAAACAGGTTTTTTACACAAGTTTACTTTTAACAACTAACAATGAGTCTGAGCTATGTCAACAAACTATTTTAATTTGGGAATATGAATGGAATCAATCTATATTTCTTGTTGGATTTCAAGGAGAAGTTTCTCATGCCAATGAAGAAGCAGTTTGTTCAACAGGGAGTCACATACATTCAGGTTTTGCACAGGTATATGGCCATTATCATCAGAGGCATGGACACATGCGTGTGGCACATTTCTGTTCATTACTTCCCTGAGGTTGCTTTGTCCTTCATAGCCTGAGCTGTATTATAATTACTAAAATGGTATCCTGGTTTTCCTTGTCTTTATGATCCTGTGAAATAGCTTGCTTGCAGCTAAAATTACTTACTGTGAAATACAGGAAAGTTAAAGCTTTAAATATGTAAACATTTTTGAAAAGCTGGGCTGTCTGAAAGACAGTGTCTTCTACTACTTCTAAATCATTCTTTTAGGCAAGTCTTACTTCTTGTCTAACTTTTGGATTGGTTTTCGATATGTTTGACGTCTGAACGTGGGAAACGTGTATTCTGTACTCACCTACTTGTAATCTAGCAACCTCTGTAGCTTAAAGCAGTGGCTTGGAAACCTTGAAATTATTCTTTATCTCAACTGCTTCCTTCATTCTGTGTTTTGCAGTTTCATGTTGAGGACAATTGGTAGGTGTATTTAAGGTAATCGTTTGGTAGTTCCGTGCATATGAAACATGAGAACAAGGCTACATTACACTTCCAGAACATAGTGCTGTTTTGACAAATTTTTAGCAGAAAAAGAAAGGGAGTGATTACTTAAATAATTGAATAGTGAATAAAAGCAGAGATGAAGAGAAGACAGGTTATGAAGGAGGGAGAGATTAGCAATTAAGCAGAAGAAGGGAAAATAGGAAAAGTGAACAAGAAAATGCCGTAAAGTCCGTGGAAGCAAATAATCAGGTAAGATAAGTATCTAGCTGAGGATTTTATTTGGCACCTGTTGTCACAGTACCTGAACACATTTTATATATAGTTAATAGTGGTGGTGAAGTAAATTGTGTCTGGATGTTTGTGACACTTCTTGCTTGAGTTGAGTATGGTTTTTGGGGACACAGAGAAGGGTAAAGTCTAGAATGAGAAGGAGGTTTTCATGCGTTATAACTCCTGTGCTTGCTGTGGAAAAATGCTCTGAGAAGATTTATGTTCTGGACTTGTGTTTATTTTGTTCTGAGTTTGTTTGTTTTGTTTGTGTGTTTTAAACTTTGTTTTGTTTGGTTTTTTTCCCTGTGGAAGGCTCTTTTGTAGGTAGCTGTTTTGCACTGACAGGACTCGCTGTCAGTCTTTCTTGGTGACTCTTTCTTTTACATGGATATTGCAGTGTGTGTGCAATGCAGAAGAGTGTGTGTGTGTGTGTTAGAGATACTCACTGTTTGCTCTTCAATCTTACCCCTGCAGGGAAACATTATCTTATTTGAGAACATCTATAGTAATATGAAGGCAACAAACAAAAAGGATGAAGGGATGAAGAAAAATGTTTTAAACTTCTGTAAAATGTTATAAATTATGGAGTGGATTCAGAAATCATTTGTAATCTCAAATACTTCAGGCAAAAATTTTAAAATTTTTGAAAATTATTTGTAGCATAAAATGTGGGGCAATGTGCATGTGTGTTAATGGACAGGACTGCACAGTCCTGACAGAAGAATATGTTAGTTATGGGCTGGCAACTTGTTTTTGAAAATTAAGCAGCTTAACTTCTGAAGTAGACTACCTCAAATACATACTTTGACAGAATTTCCTGGTGTGGTTTGCAGTGGTCTAATATTTATTCTAGTTCCTGGGACAGTGTCCAGCCCTGAGGGACTGCTGGTCACATACACAGTCTTAGTGTCTACTAGGAACAACTGGGAAGCTTAAAGACAATTTTCTATCCATTTTATAGCTATCTAGCATGCAAGTCACAATTTCTACATTGTCTTTCTGAACACCATCTGTCTCTAATCTGCCATATTGACCTATGAGTGAAGCAAGAAGAAAATTATTTTGTGATTAGGCTTGCTGTTAGGGTTCTTATTTAATTTTATGAGCCATAAGGACTATTGTGTACTAGTTTCTGTGGTATGTAGACTAGAACACATTCTAGTAAGTTTGTAAAGCTGGTATGGATGACTGGAGAACAAGTTAAGATTGTTCATAAGGGGAAAAGCTAAAATGCTTTGGTTGACACTGGTGCAAACAAGAGGAAACACATAAACTAATGAATAGAGCAAAAATATCCCATCAGCACAATGTGGCTGAAAATTTCAAAGTACACAGGTGGTTGTTTTTTCTCTTGGTTCTAAAAAACATGCATTCCCTCCTTTCTTCCAGTTGAAATGCATTAAATAGAAGCTTTTTATTTGAGGCAGTACTACAGAGCTGTTGATAGATGACCTTGAGTGCAATATCACCTGATGTTCTCTTCCTTTTTACAGAAAGATCCAGATTATCTGAAGCTCTGGTTGGATAGTTTTGTATCTAGCTATGAACAGTTTCTGGATGTGGACTTTGAGAAGCTGCCAACGAGGTATGTAGAATTACAGACCTGTTCATCTTTCCCTGATATCTGAAACAGACCTGGCTGAGAGCCCAGTCTTACTCAATGGCAGTGCTGCCTTTAAACAAAAGGAAGTTTTTTAGTTGTCAAGTGGCACTTCCATTCGTTTGAAGGTCAGGTTGGGTTGGGAATGATGAAACTAGGCAAATACTGGTGTTTGCATTATATTAGGAAATTGGCATGTGTACTTCTTGTTCTTGCTCATAGAAATATAATTTTTATTCCTTGTGTTCCTCATCATTTTTTTTGAATAAGTATTCATTAAATGTTGCATATGAAATAGTGTTTACTATCTGCATCAGCAGTGACAGAAGAGAAGCAAAACGTAGGTAAAGAGTTTGTAATTTTATTTCAGGAGTTGCTTTAAGATTAAGGATGAATTAAATGCTCAATGAAAGATTTGGGTATTTTAGCTGAAAACATTTAAAAATTGAAATATACACCAGTTATAGACTGGAGAGTGATTTCCTTGCATCCATGAAGACTTCGGGGTAAGAGTATTGTTGATGTCCCTCATGTTCCTGACCAAAGGCTCCCACGGTCTATTGGAACCTAATTTCAGAGTTTCATATTTAGTACTTTAAATTTGTATGCTGTGGTATCATGATTGTGTTTTCATGTCTAACTTTGAAAATAAGGAGTAAAAACTTAGGCATTGGATGTTTTGTCTTGCTTTTGAGGTGCTTGGATGAACTAGGGATTTTAAGAAAAACTACTTGTTAAAGGATTCAGACTTCATGAGAAATGGTGTCAGTATTATAGCTGATACCACTAATGGTGTTTGAAAGCAAAGAATGGTGCTCCTTGCATGATGGCTGCATTCCAAGCCCTGTTGAAATCAATGGAAATTCTTTAATGGGCTTTGGATCAGATCCTGTTTGAAGTGCAAGTGATAGTCTCAACAGTTACAAGGAAGTGAAGAATGCTGCAACTGGATCTCAGCAGATAAAACCTGGACTTCCCAGCTCTTGGTATTAAAATTTTCCTCATAATGCCCGTATGAGTGCAAAATATATAGTGCAATTACCAGTAAGCAAGACCTTCAAGTTAATTCTGTGCTCTTTCTGAAAATGTATTCCTTTGTAGTGCCAAAAATGCATCTTAATACACTTAGTTAAGGAAAAAAGTTTGTCCTTTGATACAGGTTATCTTTAACATACTATTTAGTATTGAAATACAAACACTGAAAGACAAGAATGTCTTGGTACTTTGATTTTAAGTTTTTTTAAATTTTATTTGTACTCTGAGTTTAAGTGTTTTTTAGTGGATGTGTTGTTAATGGTTTTCATTTTTGGTTTTTTTTTTCAGCAGCATAAACCTTAGTTATGCAGAGCAGTACAGAATCTTCATTGTGATAAATGGTGACTTTAGTGAGTGTAAAAATAATGTGTGTTTTTCTGAGCTTAATGACAGGATTAGTGATTTAGCCTGGAAGAACAGAACCATGTGGATTTAGACTCATTTGTGTAACAGATGTAAAGAAAAAGCATCAAAACAACATCGGGATGAAGGCAGATCATTCCTCTGCTTTTATGCCTCCATTAAAAAAAACCCATGGTGATCAGATACTAGAATTAACAAAGAATTGCAGTTTCTGCCCATACTTGCAGTTGTGATATAATAAGACGTGAAAAGTGGCATATTTTTGGGCTTCGTCAATTTGTATTGCAGGCCTTTACATTGTGGAAACAGTTATACTGGGCCCATGGAAAAGAAAAGTAGGTCACTGTGGAACTGCCAAATGCTGATTTCCAGTGACTCCAGGGACCACAGGACCCTGTGGACTCACTTTATTATTTTTTGTTTTAACTGGATTCCTTATTAGACAATTGATTGTTTCTGTTGCTCTTTAAAAAAGTATGATGCTAGCTAAAATGAGAAACTGCACCAATATTTTTTTATTTTTTCCTTCTATAACTCTTGGTATGTTTTATAGCTGTATGCCTGCAAGACCTTGTGTAGTGAAGGGCCAGGAAATAATGAGAAACTGTTTAGGGAGAAGGCTTTTACAGCTTGCTGGACACAACTAACCTTTTGGAAGGCAGACATGAAATTTTGTCAATTTAAAACATATGTGGGGGTTTTTAGCATCCAAGAAAATACCAGTTAAGAAATGTAAAGATTCTATTACAGGTTTTGGGTTTTGTTCTTTCCTGAAAGAAGAATTCTTAATTAGCACTGTCACTTGCTGATTTAACTCATAAGAGGTTTTTTTTCCTATAAATTAGAATATCTAATTTCCTGAAGTCTGCTTTGAAAATGTGAAAGATGCTAAGCAGCACAGAATTAGGAAACCTCTAAAGATAGTGTGAGTGTACCCAGTATAATTTGACTGTATAAGTAGAGCTTATACAGTTATGCATCTTATAGGCTTATAGAGCTTCAGTTCTACCCCTATCTTTGTATGAAAGATAGAGATGCCTCTACTCTGTATGAAATGGCTCATTGATGATGTTATTAATGATTTTGCTGAAAAGGTGACTATAACTGTGGTAATGGTTTGATCATTGAGCACAAAAGACCAGCACACCTCTGTTATGTCCCTTAAAACATGTATCCGTGTCATATGTATTTACCATAAAAAGGAAAAAACTTTTACCAGCTGGGGTGAGGATTTTTTCTCCTCATTGGAGAGGAATTGTCGTTTGATTCAATACTTTTAAAAGTAACAAAGGCCTCAGGAGTGTTGTCGTACTTTTTTCTGCCTTTGGTTTGCACGATCTTGAGCAAAGGAGCTTAAGGGAAGTTCATGCAAAGTACCATAGAAACCATATTTGATTAACTTGCTGACATCAAATCCACATAAAAATGGTGCAGAAATTGTGATAGCAATGCTGATTACATGGTTTGTAACTCACTTTCAATTTGTAATCTCAACAGTTAAAATTTCAACAATTCACATGGTGATTGTTGAAAAGTAAAGCTCTGGGGCAAAACCAAGCTTGATTATTTATAAATATTTACATTTATTTATGTGTAATTCCAATTAGGATTTCTCATGCCGGTCTCATACATCACTCCCAAATTCTCATGGGTTGTGCAGCACACAGGCAGCTACTTTCTTTGCAGCTACTGCAAAGAAAACATTCTCTGGGATGTGAAGCATGAAGGGTATGCTGTTTGCTCTCTTGTAAAGCATTTCATGATCTTACTGAAAAAGACTTGTTGGCCATTTTAGGGAATTAACTTCTGGAGATGTGATTTCAGCTGTCAAAAACTACAATTTTCCTAATACTGAGAGGGAATTATCAGAATCTGAAACACAGAATCTGAATTATCAGATTATGAGAAACCATGCTTGTAGTGTCAGAGAGTGTGGATCTGCCAGCATCTTGAGGGGTGAAGTTGCTATCACAGAAATTAGAATTTCTTTCTTGGCATTTGTATTGAAAAAAAAAGTAGCTGCTCTCAGTTTGTGCTTAGTGTTGCTTTCAGTTTACAGCCTAGGCTATAAAATTTGTGTTACAACTCTCTGAATCCCTTGATTTCACAATCTGAAAAGCAAATTTTACAACTGTGAAGAGGCAAGGGAATGAACAGTAGGTGGTTGTCTTTATAGGTATAGGTAACATTTGTTTTCTAGGGTATGGGAGCTTTCTGTTACTTCTACCTGTCTATGTGTTTTACTAAACTGGGTCTCTGATTTCCCCTCCTGTAAAGGCTTCCTTTTCAACATTAGAAGTTGAACAATGGATTGTTCCCCATTTTCCTCAAATAATAGTGATCATGTTGTATAGGGTTAGTCACTGCATTTCTACACATCTTTTTTGTGGATTTTTTTTTTTCTTGGATAGATGCAACATAGGCATCAGTTGTATTAGTGAGGTTTTGAGCTTGCTGAATTTTTTTGTTGTGAGTTTCCTCTGGCTTTGGCTATGTTGAAGGCTTTTGTAAGCTGTAAGGCTCTTGCTTGTGTCTTCCTTTTTCCTTCCTTCCTTTTTACCCTGACACATCCTCTATAAGTAAAAAAGCTGCTGCTAAAGGCTAACTGTTTTTAGCATGTGCAACAGTGGATAAACAGTTTTTATCCCAAAAAATGTTCTTACAGATCTGTAGATTCCTATTCTGTTAGTGAAATGGGTTTCCTTGTGGTTGTTCCTGGGTCATTTTCTTACTTGGTTTTGGATCACTGGAGAAAAATTAAACCACAAATAAACCTATTCTTTTCTTCATGTCTTGGTTCTCACTGGTATGTTTCTAAAAATGTTTTTGTTTGCAGAAAACAATAGGCAAAAGATAATTTTGTATGGCTTTTTGAAATTTATGTAAGAACAACACTGTGGATGAATACCAACTGGGCTTCAATAACTATGTAATTGGCATCTCATTTATTTGGACACTTCTAATCTTCACTAGAAACTTGAAACTTTTCTTCCAAATATGTTTTGTTCTCATATTTCATTCCACTGTGGCTGTCCCTGGGGATTTCGCAGGCCACCTGTTTACCTGATGAAGATCATGTAATTTCTTTCTGGCAATTAAGGCAGCTCACTGCATGGAGGAGGATTTAGGAAACCACTTAATGAACTTTAACACTTTTTTCCTTTTAATGTATTTCATTGCTGGGGAAAAGAAAGCTCAAGCTGGTGTGTTGCCACCGGAGATTCCTTTGTGGTTCATTAGAAAGTGTTTGTGATGTGTCATTTGGGTGACCTTTCCCACAGAACTTCACTGGAACACTGCATGAGTGCGTGGAAATCGATTGGCAGCTTGGCATTCATATGATTAACAATTTTGTGTCTGGCTTTTTTCATTAGGGTGGATGACATTCCACCAGGAATATCGCTGCTTCCTGATAACATTCTTCAGGTCCTCAGACTCCAGTTGCTACAGTGTGTCCAGAAAATGTCAGATGGCCTGGAAGAGCAGCAGCAGACTCTGTCACTGTTACTTGTGAAATTCTTTATCATCCTTTGCAGGTATTTGTTCTAATTGTGAACTCAGCAAGGCTATTGTTTTGTTTAAGAAACCTTGATGCAGCCTATAAATACAGATTTTAATGACGCATACAACGGGATTTGATACCTTCCAGTAGATAGAGAGAAATGACACTTCTCACAATCTGCAGAATAAAGGCAGAGGGAATAAGAGAGAGGGAGCAGTGCAGTCATCTGAGCCATGATGTTTGCAATAGAAATAGAAGGGAATTAAACACTAAATTCCTTGTAGCTATAGAAGATAAATCTATGGGAATTCAAGATATGATGTACCTCTTATAAGAAATAGTTTTAAAAGAAAATGTGCACTCTAACAAGTGTTAGCTGTGAAATAACTTGAGAGAATTGTACAGGAAGAACTGTTTCACATTCTTAACATGCTTATAATTCCATAAACAGCTTGAGAAACTTATTATTACGTTACTCATGCAGCTGATTTCCTTCTGAAACTTCTGCCTGATAGTGTAATTCTGTTGACAAGTGAATAAACTGTTTTTAGGGATCTATTCCTCACTATTTATTCAGTCTGCTGTAGCAAAATGCTTTTAGAGAGAAGAAGGGGATAAAATATAAAGAGAATCTCCTTTACTGAGGAGTGTTTGAAGCAGCATTTTTGAATACTTTGGCTTGCCTTACCTCTGAAACAATGCAAAGAGCTGTCTGGCAGTGTTTAAGTATCCTGGAATATTGAATATAAGCAGAGTGGATGGTGGTAATGTGTTTCTGAAGTACAAACTCGTGTCACCTTTACTTGCTGAAAAGTTCTACATCATCACTTTGGTATCTGGTCTTTGTAACTTCAAAATTGAGAAATTCTTAGTTGTTGTTGCTTTATTTTCTAAAATAATTTATTGGGTGTTTGTTTTGCTCCAGAGAATTATTTAAAGTGAGTAAATGTTTCTAGGTAATATGTTTCCTAAAGTTTTAGAAAGTGTATGCACTAGTAAAGTGGAAGTTACTGGCTGTGTTATCAGATGCCATTTCTGAGCTTTCCATTTAGGGTGTCCTGGGAATCTGCTTAACCTCTGAAACCCCAAATTCCAGATGGAATTGGCCTGTAGCGAGTGACTTGAATCTTTCTTCCTGTTAGATGAAAACTTGTGAGCTCTGTAACAGTGACAGAGATAAACATTTAAGGATGTGCACTCTTTTGGAGAGTATTTTTGAAATGCTGGTATCCTTTTGTATGAATATAGACAAAATGCTAAAACAAACATTGTTTGAACTAGCTTCAAATGGTACACTGTGTACAGTCTGTGGTTTTTATGTTGTCTTCACAGGAATTTGGCTAATGTGGAAGAGATTGGGATGTGTTCATACATTAACCATGTTATCACCATGACAACATTGTACATTCAGCAGGTACATGGTTAATAATTCTTGTCTGTATTTCTGCCATCTGATACCTCCTGCTCCTTTTTATGTGATCTGCTCTTTCAGTAATAGTGTTCTATGAGGAACAAGTAGTAGGCTCAGAACTGTTCTGGGGGAGATCAAGATTAATTTTCGACTTCTGGAAATTTTATGACCGTAGCTTTGTTTTTCTCCTCAGTTAAAAAGCAAAACAAAAGAAAAAGAAGTGGAGGATCAGACCCCCATAGAAGAATTTGTGAGACATGCATTGGCTTTCTGTGAAAGTCTGTATGATCCATATCGAAACTGGAGGCAGCGAATTGCAGGGTATGTGTGGACTGGCATTGTAAATACTGTGGTTTATGAGAGCTTTAACCATGGTCAATAGAATCACACCACAGAAATGTGTTGTGCTTTCTCAAACTGGATGTGATTTAAATAACTTTCAAAAAATTTTACTGTTCATATAAAAGTTAAAAGAAAACTAAATTTGAGGATATATTAAGAGGTAACTTGTTGTAACTAATCACCATGAAGATGCTTACATTACAGTCTCCTTCCAAAATCTGGCCATTTTTCTAAACTAGTGGAACAAAGAAGCCAAAAGGAATGTGGTGGGCAGACCTGCTCGAATTAGGGCAAAAGAAGTTATTGAAGTTCAGTGTAGATAAGTTACATCTTTGAAAATAAGTGTATAAGTAGAATGACATCCTTTTAATTTGATTGTGTGTTCGCTCCAGCCTAGGTATAATAAGCGTGAACTAAATAAGAGATTGCTGGCTTTTTTATTTTATTTTTTAACTAAACCATTTTGTAAAATGTTCAGTATTTTTAGGTGCAGACTGAATATGGGATTAGCTGTGATTCATGTTTTCAGGATGAAATACTACTTCACTATTCTTTTTCATCCTGTAGGCAAAAGATACCTCCTGATTTATGGCAGCTTTTTCTACTATGTCATATTATAATTTCATATTATAAATCATAAATGAATAAGTAAGTCTTAAACAAAGGTATCATGTCTAATTCCTTTGGTGTATGTTTTTTAATGTAATTGCAGACGTTTCCTTAGTACAGTTGAAAGGAGCAGACAGAAGTATAAACCAGCTTCCCTTACTGTTGAATTTGTCCCTTTCTTTTACCGTAAGTATTGTTTAACAGCCTGTTAAAAATAGTTTTCTTTAGAGGAATGAACTTAGTGAGCCCAAGTAACTTTCTCCTAAGCATGCCTGATAATGTAAAAGTCCTTTACTTGCTTTCTGAGGCTGAATGAAGTGGATTACTTTGGTTCCTTGTTTTTTGTACTTGTTCTTTGCCCCAAGCTCGATTTTGCCATTCCTGGTCATCTTTAGAAGCCTTTTTCTTTATTTCTAAACTTTATTTCAGTGCCTAATGTGGTTTAATAGGGTTGGTTCTGTGCCAACTTTGCCAACTTTTCCTGTTATTGTGGCACATAGTGATTGCACATGAGATGCCTGTAGTAACTGCACTGATATCTCTCATGGAAAAACAATCTTAGGAGAGTATTCATGCACATCTGTCTCTTTATTATGATTTAACAGCTAGAAAAAATGAAACTCTGTGCCATTCAACTAGCAAACATGCCTTGGCCTTGAGTTTGGGAAACAATTTTCTTTCTCGTTAAGTCATTAAATATCATGGTGGCTACTTTGGAATTCACGTGTTCTTACCGTTATAGATTGTGTGGAAGAGAGAGACATGTCCATGTTCTGTACTTTAATCTCAAGAATGTTTGGATGCCCAAACTAAACAGTTTGCCAGTTTAGCATACCAAAGTGCTAGTGCCTACAGAATTGAAGCAGCAGGAATAAGCTGGAGGGATGGGCAGTGAAGGATTGAAATCAACCCTTTTTGCAGCTATCCATTAACTTAGTTTTAATTGAAAATTAAAGAAAAAAGTTCTATTCATGAAGTGGTAGCATTTATGAAATTGATTTTTCTAGGTTTGAGTCATAGCTCCTGTTCCTTGAGATCCCATTGCTGTGTACAAAAAATAAGATAGTTTCCAAAAAGACCAAGTTGTTCTTGCCAGTAAAATGCCCTTATCTACATGCCAGAGCCCTGGAAACCCGCTCTAAAGGCTGCTACTGAGGAATGTCATCTGTAGGTTCTCTCCTCTCCATTCAGTGCATGGTCCTGTGCTTCCTCCTAAGTCTCTTAAATATCCTATAGTGTGACTGAACTCAAAGTGTGCTAATGAGCCAACAGATGCTCATCTGCTCGTTGGCCAACTGGTAGAAAGGACAGAGTCAGAAATTGCTGAGCATCTGCCTTAAGCATTCTGCCATGCCAGGACTAATTTGAGGGGAGGTGGCTTCAGTCTACCCAGCCTAATGATTAATTCATAGTCTGCTAGGTACTGCTCTTTTCAGTTTGTCTGAGGATCTACAAAGATCCAGTGGCTATAAGTCAAGGAGTGGTGGTACTAGCTCACTAACAGTGTGATCATCTAAGTTAGCTTTGTTCTGTTTGGAGAACAGATTGGAAAAATAGTTCTGCAATCTTCTTTTAAAACAGGTTTAGACATTCAGTATATAGTCAGAAATCTCACTTGCCAATAAGTGGTATTTCCAAAAAGAATCCTTTGTTAGGATGCTGTGTTAGGTCTAAGATCATTGCTGTAACAACAATATCCAGGTTATATCTATTGCTAGGAAGAGTTCCTGAGGCTGTCTGGGACTGATTTCTATCACATATGGTAAGAGAAGAGATGCAGGATAGTTGTCATTAAAGAAATTACTGCTAGAAAGGTTACAGATCTGCACAGGATTCTCTGGCAATCTGCCTTCAAGTCGGCAAGCTCAGGGATTGTTTTTTTGTGCTACCTGCACTGCATGTGGCATCAGACTTTTCTTGCCACAGTTTCTCTGAACTTTGTCGTGCTTGGTAACTGGTTGTGTGTTAGAATGTCCTTCTATTTCTCATTAGTATGGACAAAATGGGCTCATTTTTACATTATGAATCAAGAGCAAAAGTTGTGTGTCTATAGTTCTGTCAGCTGGCATGGGAGGTTTATGCAAGCTGAAGGTGTGGCCCTGTGAATTCCTGATAAATGTGGTAATGTTGTGTTACTTTGATAATACTGGAATTGGTGTGTTTGTGTCTGAGTTATATAAAACAAAGTGGAGATGATACAGTTGAATTTTTTTAAAATTTGTATGAGGACAGGGAATAGAGGAGGGTTTTTTTAGTATTTGTTGGTGGGAGTTTTTTGAGGAAAATCTTTTTTATTTAATCAGAATGCTTTCAAGAAAGTGAGCATCTCAAGGAAAGCCTAAAATGTTGCCTGCTGCATCTCTTTGGAGCTATTGTGGCTGGTGGTCAGGTAAGGATACTCTAAACTTTTCAGCTGCTGAGACCTCTAAATGCTTGTTCCTTGTTTAGACTTTTAAATACTCCATAACTTGTAAATGAGAAGAATTTATTATCCATTAATAATTCTTTGTGTTAGGAACTTTGGGATCATTCTGGGCAATAATACCTAAATGCTAAAAGCTGGGTCCTGATTTCAAGTAACTGTAGAAGTTTGCTATTTAGAACAACTACATGTTCATATAAACTTACTGTAATATTTTAAAGAAAATATGTGCATAACTAGATTAGGAATTTCTGCCTGCAAAGATGAAATTTTTGTGTTCACATGCATGAAATTGATCTAGCTTACTTCCCAGTGCTGAAAGTAAGCTGTAAGGAGGTGTGGGGTCTTTACAGCTTGGAAACTGTTTAAAGTCTTTGAAAGAATATGAGGAAAAGAGGGTATTGATCAGCAGCAAACCCAACATCCACTTTCTCGCCTAACTTCTGTAATATCTTACTTAGTCCGGTCACAAGCAGCTGCTACTTCTGATGGTCTTGAAGAGAGAGTGTTTTGAAAGGTTGCCAGGAAGCTGCAAAGCCAGGCTCTGCTCCATCATGAAAGGCAGGTGGAGTCTGAGCAGGATGGCCAGCAGCATTTGACCTGACGGGCAAAGGGTGCCATCTCACTGTAGCCGGACAGAGTGATGGGAGCAGCTGTGGTGGCTGGAACCAGCAACAACCAGCCCAGCCCAGTAGACAAGTCTGTAGTGATAAAGCCTAAAGTCAAGCCAGGACAAGTCAAGTCAGCACATCAGAGTCAGGGTTTGCTCCAGTGGTGGTAACTAGAGTCAGTCAGGAGGCCGGGGGTTGCCAGCCCCATCCATAGCCGTGAGCAGGGCTAAGGTCAAGCTGCAGTCAAGTCAGTGGGTCAGGTTCAAGACATGACATGGCCATGCCTGGCCATGGCTGTGGTGTAGATCAAACAAGGAAAGGGTCGAGAGCCAAAATTTGAATGCAGCTCCTTACAGAGGGCAAGGAGTCCCTGACAGGGCTTCTCAAACCTCACCACGTGCCTGGGCTCCTGAGCCTGTGCAGTCAGACCCCCAGGAAGAAAGGTGAAGAAATTGCATTCAGGGCCCAGGCAAACATTTGCTAATTATTATGTTCCTACCACATATTCTAAAGTATCGTGAATCTCATAATCTAAAATAAAAACTCAAGAGAAGGTTTGCCTCAAATTAGCAGTTTAGCAAGGCTGCCTTGTAAGAATTTTGTAACACATATTTAAATTATATTTCCTTTTCTATATAAGCATTCCATTTGAAAAAGAGAGCCTATTTAAGTGAACAAGATGGGATGCATTTCATCTGTAGCCATCAGCATAATCCAAATAGAATGTTTCTTAGTTCTTAACCAACTACACAGCATTAGCAGGTATGATAATGCATATTGCATGGTTCAGATAACTCAAGTAGAAGCAGCTTGTTTGAAGAGGTTTAAATTCTTCTAAATTTATTTTTCTTAATAGTTTTCTTTTCCTTAATGGGTTTTAGAGGAATGCTCTTCAAGCAGTATCTCCTGCCACCATGGAAGTCTTGATGCGTGTTTTAGCAGACTGTGACAACTGGGATGACAGGAGCCCTGAGGAAGTGAGCAGGAAGGCAGAGCTGACTCTGAAGTGCCTGACAGAAGTTGTCCATATCCTCCTAACCAGCAGTTCTGACCAGCGCCAAGTCGAGACAAGTACAATATTGGAGAACTATTTCAAGTTGCTTAATTCAGACCATTCAGCCTTACCTAATCCAAGGAGATGCAGGCAGTGGGAGAGCAGATTCATAGCACTACAGATCCAAATGCTGAGTGAGTACACAGTTCCTTCAGATGTTCTTGACAATAACTCTGAGGCAAAAAATATCGACTTGGCTAAGCAACTGAAAAATTTCTAACCTTTCTTCTTAGATACTTCTTGTTTAATCATTTACTAATAAAAAAACTGGAAGAAACCATATCAGATTACTACCATTTAACCACAGTGTCAAGGTTCAGAGACTGAAAGTCTCCATTAAAAGAGAAAAACTTTGCTAGGCATAAAATGACACTTATCAGAACCTGAGCAATTGCAGAATAAAACTGTTCTGTAATACAATAGCCATGTGGTGCTGTTTTGTGACAGTTTGATTTTCAAATGGCATTGTTGTAAATATTGGCCAAAAGTAATAGTCTGAAAGAGTTGAGTGTAAGTTTTTCAGTTAGAATTCAGAGGTTTGAGATTTTCTATTTTGATGTGGAGCATGGGAAATGGAGATGTTTCTTTCCCCATATTTCCAAGAAAACTGAGGAATAGTACTGTGGCCATGGAGGGTGCTTACAGTACAAGGCCGCTGTAGAATGCAGAGTAATTGCTTGTTGAGGAAACAGGCATTCATGTGCTGTAAAAAAAAGGTGATGCTGCTTATGTACTCACAATTGGCAATGACTTGAAACAGAGCCCCAAAGCAATCAAAGATATTCATTAGCTGAAATTTCTCCGTAATATTAGGCTATGTGGTAATTTTTACAGTGTCAAAATGTTTAGCTTCAGGCCTAGTGTTTTGTTCTTAAAATGCATATAATTCTTCATCAAAAATGCAGAGCATATAATTTGTCTAATTTTTTTCCTGACGTCTATTATGAAATGTACAGGAAAAAATGCTTGATGGATTTGGGAAGTGTTTTGTCTTTAATGCCAGTTCTGGTTTACTTTTATAGATACCATCACAGCCATGTTAGACTGCACAGATAGGCCTGTTCTGCAGGCAATTTTCCTTAACAGTAACTGCTTTGAGCATCTCATTCGACTGTTGCAGAACTGCAAGGTAGGTTCTCCCTTACCAGCATATTCTTAACAAAACCTGCCTTGTGTTATTACTAATGAAGTAGAGGTGTCTGTGTTATGGTTAAAGCAAGGAATACTTACTTTGGGTCCTGAACAAAATACCTTTACAGACCGTGCTTAGTCTCTAAAATCTGTTACGATGCTGTATCTTTGAATCACTGCGGAATCTTTTCTTTCCTATTAAAATCTCTCAGATGTCAGACTTTGAGCTAAGCACGATGACCTCTAACAGTATTAAAAAAATCAAGCACCCCTGCCTTTTTATTTGGGTTTTTGTTGTGGGGTTTGGTTTTTTTGGTTTGGTTTCTTTTATATTCTATCACTGGATTGCTAGGAAGTTACTTAACAACTGCTGCCAGATGGAGGTCTGAATTCTAATTTCAGAGGAATGGTTTTCCATTTAAGAAAATCTTTCTGGTGTGCCATTGTAAGTGTTTCAAACTGTGTGTGGCTGACATAAAACATGAGCTCAAGCTGTTAAAAATGTTCCTCAGTTTTTCCTTCTACGTAGGATTTAGGGTTTTCATCTCAACTGCCAATGGTCATAATTTGGAAACTTCCACTGATTGCAATGATTTCATTTTTCCCCATGTGAAAGAACACAGATATGATGTAACTCTCTGCACTATTTTATTTCTCTTTTTGTAATATATTAGTGACAGAACTGTTTTGAGCTCTTCTGATGCTAGATAATTTATTGCTAGCTACAGTGTGCAATTTGTTTCTAATCCATTTAGATTCTGGATTAGAATGTATTTCAGTGCAATGATGTATTAAAAATAATTATGTTTGGATTATGTCCTAATTGTAACTATAATCAGTGGCAGAATGCCAACTGACTTGAAGTGTTTTGAATAGTCTGTAGTTTTATTATCTCCTGAAAATACATTGTTTGACCTTTCCTTTCTTCTTCTGTGTTTGGGAATCTGCTTATTTTTCTACTAACCTTGTACTGTATGAGAAAGTCCTTTTTTAGTTGCTTCTAAAACCATCAACAGTGTGATGTTTACCTCTTCCTAGAGACTCCTAGCTGTGTTCCTGTGCTCATAAACAAGCGGTGGAATTAAAGAAAGCAGGAACAGCTGCTCTATTTTTTCTTGCAGCTTGCTGGTTTTATTTTTATTCTGCCTGTCTGTAGGTTACAAGATACTCTCTTTTAAGGCTTTTTCCAGGGATGCAGTCTCACGTATCACTGTGTTGTTTAGAGATCAGTGCTGCTAGCTTGGTACACAGTGTGCTTTTTTAGCCTTTCGCAGGCAAAATACCCCCACGGATGAGAAGTGGGAGTCAGGGCAGGGCAGGTGTTGCAGTATATTTGTACTTCCAAATATACTGTGTCTCCATTCTTTTTCAAAGCCAAATAGCAAAGATTGAATTAGCTGTGGAATTAGGATTTCTCCTAATTAGCTGGAGGTGGAGACCCTAGTTCTAGATTTTATTCCTTCATTTGTGAAAATTGCTACTGGGTTCCTAAGCAAGCCGTGTGTGGAAAGCATGTTCTGCATCTCTGCAGAGAGCATGGGAGTCCATACACTTATCTGAATCTCAGAAAGCTATTGGATCTTCTGCAAACTTGAAATGCAAGTAATTTCTATGGAAAAGAAGGGTAAAGAAAATCCATACCACCATTTCTGCTATAGATATCCCATAGAGCTGGGGGAGTTCAAGGCTGTATTTCTACTCATACTTCCTAGTCACTTGCAGTATAACAATCTTCTAAGATGTAAATCCTTTTTTCCCCCCATATTTGCTGGTTTTAGGGCTCATGAGCAAACTGCCTTTCCTTAACTATGCTTTGGGGTTAGAGATCTACACAAAAGCTTTTCAAAACTGCTTGGTTAAGTTTTGATGATCAGAATGTCGTTTTTTGCCAGTGATATCCAAAAAGAGGAACTCTGTAATTTAGAGGTACCAGGAGGTGCTTATTCTGTACTGAGAGTCATTTAACAAACTGGTTTGTTAGTGTTGAATCTTTTCTCGTGTATTTAACTGTCTCAGAGGTCAGTCTTTGAGCAAAGCCCAATGATCTCTAACAGTAAGTCTGATTAGAAGAAAAATATGTGTTTTTTGAACAGCTTTAAAATGGAAGAGTTAAAACCATGTAGACATTGTAAAAAGAAACCTATTTTTCCTTTTCACATGCCTTATGAGAAATGAAGTAACTCATACCAAAATTTTGATGGACTCTTTATTTTTGCATTGTTTGCATTTGCTTTTGTTTAATGTTCTTATTCTTGCTAGTCTTAAGTCCTCTGAGACATGTTATAGTTACTCTGCATTGTTAAGTGCTCGACTGTGATGTACCTTTCAAAGTGATTCTAACTATGTGCTTTCACTCCTATGTAAGTCAAAGTAGTATCTTGAGTGTTGTCCTTTGTTTTGCCCTGATTTATGGAAATTGATTTCTCAGTTTGTTCCTCTTCAGGGAGACTAAGCTAGCAGATAATGGAGCAAAATGTGTGTGTATGTGTAGGAAAAGAAATGCTTAGGTTTTATGCATGAAAGGAAAGTGTTTCCTCTTTTTTAAAGGGACTTTTAAAACATTTTGATCAGGGTTTCTTTAAATGCCTCAATAAAATCTTAAAACAGAAGGAGGTGAATTTTAGTTCTGATTACATTACAGCTAAATTTGGCATGCAAATTGACTGCAATTGATTATGAATTTGGGCAAGTTTAAAACTCTCAAATTCAGGTACTGACTAGGAACTTAGCTACTGAACAGAGATCAGCTCCTTAGCTGAAGATGCAGTGTAGGTGTATGTTTGATTTAAAGCTATTTGCAACCTGTCTGATTCTTAGGATGATGGCAGAGATATTTTGTCCTTCTTCCTGTCCCAAACACTGTGTGCCCCAGAAATTCTGCTACTGTGCTGTTTGAAGATGAAAATATTCTGTATAGGTATCTTCAGCTTTCACCTAGGGTGAAACATAAGTGGAAAATGGTGAAACATCTGTATCCATTTCCTTGTCAATGCCCCCTCTTGTCTTAGTTTTTTACAAGTAAATTTCTTAGAACTCTGTCGTGTTGCATATTGTCAATGAAATCACAGTTGCTAAGCCAGAGACGAGTCTAAATTCCAGATAAATCTCTCTCTTTGTCTCAGTGATTGCATACTTTCATTTAATTTTTGGGGGAAAAAAAAGTAATTACTCTTTAGCAAAAATACAGTGTAATGTTCAGTGTTTTAAGAATTAACAGAAGACTAATACTAATGGACGATTTTCTTACTAGTGTGAGAAAGCTTTATTTTTTTTTCCTTTTTTTTCCCCCCTTTTTTGTTTTTGTATGTGCAATACAAATCTAAGGCAGCCTCCACAGATTTGGCTGCAGGTAACTGTTTAATGCAATTATTTTCATTATTCTTGTCTCTAACAGCTGTTTTTAAATGCTAACAATAAAGTGGCAGACAAGAGTGAGAAAGACCTTACCAACAAATTACTGACAGAAATGAATGAGGACCAGGTACCTACCTAAACTGTATTTTGCTTCAGTTGAAGTCAAGACACAATCACAGGAAAATTGATTCCTGTGCTTCACCTTAACCATCCTCCTTAAGCCGTCTGCAGCAAGATGAACTTAGGATGCTGCACAGATCAGCATTTCCTGTCTCTGGAAAATGGTTTTTCTGAATAACAGATTGAATTCAGCCTATGTTTTATTCATCTGCTTCAAACTGCAGATATTAGCAGTAGAGTGAGCATCAGTTATGCTTCTGTTAAGGAAAAGGTGAAGTACATGAATGGGATCCAAATTAATTCTCTCAACCTGGTGGTGATTCTTTTTCCCCTCCTTTTCCTCTTTTTTGCTCTTTGTCTCAGCACTGTGGTGTTTTTGGATTTGGGGGCCTTGTTTGTGAATCTCAATGGTTATGTTTGGTGTCCTGATTCTTTGCTTGTTATCAAGAACAGATGTTCACAAAACAATGGACAGGCTGAATCAGGGAGGTAGGAATAGCCTGTTGCTTCACTTTTCCCAAATACTGTGGAAAATTTGCATTTTTGTATTAATTTTATAGTAGAATTATTTTTTCTGATTAAAAATGTAAAAAATGCTGAATACAAGGGATGGTTATTTACAAATTGTGATTTTTAACTAATAGCTTTGGCTTTTTTGGACACAGCACAACGCTCTAACCGCATGTAAATGTTTCTTCACATCTAATAGTCTTCTGATTCTTGACATTTCACTTTCAAAATATGTCTGAGGTGCACATAATATTTCAGAGATGATGAAACAGTATGTTTGTTTGCACAGTGTTGCTAATTAGGTTTACTGATGGATGCAAAAGAGTACTCCAACATTTTTGTTCTTAAAACCATCATTGAAATATCAATATAAACAAGAATTATAGAAAAAAACCCTCAAAAGATTACTTAAATTGGAGAGAGAGGTGTTGAATCAATGCAGTGAGGCTATGGGTGAGGCAAACACCTAGCTGTGCTGGTTTGACTTATCTTACACTTTGGAGGTGTGTCTGTGCTGCATTGGTTTGCAATGGATGTAAGTCCCTTTATATGAGCTGCAGATGCTGATTTTCCAGCAGCACACACACACACTGCAAGGGATTTCCTAATTGTTTTCCTCCCTCCCTCTTGAGGTTGTCCATTAGACGCATGAGGAAAACTTGTTTGTCCATCAGAATATTTGAGGTGCAGTTTGTGTTGCAAATGCTTCTCTCTTCTTGGAGTCTGTGGTTAGTTGTCCACTGTGATGTAATTCCTTGTAGGCTGTGGGGTTTGAAATTTTGACTGGTGGGAAAATGATTTTTGAAGCATGTTACCAAGCTCTTGGTTTCCCTCCTGGCAGGAGGGCACAGCACAGATTTTGGAGCTGAACTGTTGCACGTTTGTATATGACTTCTGTACCTGCTCCTTTCAGGTGTTTCAGGGACACCTGGACTCCTTGGCAGTATCAACCATTCAAGCCCTCACAGCAGTGATGCACAAGTCTCCAGCTGCAAAGGTAACAGTGTCTATGCAGAGGACTGTTTGCAGTTTCTTGATCTTGTTTCCAGTTAGTGTTTTTTATCACAGTACCTTGGTGGGTCTTGCTAATGGAGATGAGCAGGTTGTGGTCACACATTCATGCCAGATAGGAGTAGCTGATTAGCATTCCTGATCTCTTTATATGTGTCTAATGGCTGGACACTGAGTCACCTTTCTGCCAAAACTGGAAGATCTGAGTATGATGGTAGTTCGAACCTTTGTAAAGGAAGTACATTGTTACTAGTCCCATGGATGTGTAGGGTAGACCCTGGTGGGTATTTGCAGGAATTCTCTGGCAGCTGTTTGTGTTGTAGTTTCACATGGCTTTAAACTAAGCCAGGACAGTATTGCTGTCCAGATGGTGATCGTGTCATTGTCCTGTGCCCTTCCTTGGTAGTTATTCTTGTGATTTGGTAAATGGATAGGTGGTGGGTAGTTTGTGATTCTGACTGGAAGCTAAGCCCATGGAAAAATAGTATATTTATTTGTTAATTGCTGAGTTCATTGAATTTAACCCTTGGCTGAATGATTCCCTTGACTTGGCACAGTTAAAGGGATGTGACCGTACACTGGAGGATAAAGGAAGAGTGGGAATCATTTTTTTTTTGTTGCTACTTGCAGTACCCCTTAAGGGAGAGATAACAGGGGCTGTTATGCTCCTGCAGAGCATTACTGAAAAAGCTTATTTCTCCACTGACTCTGGAAAGCCTGGGAAGAGTTGTGTGTTGGAGGTGGGGACTAGCCGGGATTCATGAGAGTCAGAGTTTTCAATTGTACTTTTACTGCAATGTGTATTTTTTCTTCCCATGTTTACCTAAGTAATCACCTTGCTTCTGCTGGAAGATTTATTCTTTAAAAAAATTAGTTTCAGCACAGAGAAGAATATCCATTCCATATGATGTGTTGGTTGTTTAATAATTAAACCATAAGTGGATACTACCATTTGAACTTTGCTGGTTGATTTTTTTTTCTTGTAAAATCAGTTAGTTTTCAGGAAAACTTCTTGGAACACTTGCCTAATTTTTTGAAGTGTTTAGGATGGGTGGTTTTTAATATGGTCTAGGAAAGTCTTTTACTGAAAGATTAATATTTGAATACTTCTGCATTTCAATGTAAACATTTCATGCAATAGTTTGCACTAAAAAGATGAAAAATGAAGCTATTTGTTCTTGGTGATATTATTAATATTTGGATTATACCATAGTAGTTATATTCTTTTTATATGTAATTAATAAAATACAACTTTGAACTTTCATTTCTCTGTGTGCTGCAGTGACATGCTTCTCATACGCAGCATTCTAGAAACAGTAGAATGAACAGGTTATCAAAAATAGATTTCTAACCTGTAATTTACATTCTAATTATTATTTGTCTAATATTACATTACTTTAATTGTCTAAATTAAAATTAAAAGTTTCTTTTCTACCTGCTGCAGTAGACAAGCCGTTTTTGTCCGTTTTATTTGTTAGTGAGACTGGAATTTTTATCCTCAGGAGGTCTTCAAGGAGAGGATTGGGTATGCACACATATATGAGGTACTAAAATCACTGGGTCAACCATCGCGGGAATTGCTGGAAGAACTCATGAATATGGTGAGCTGTGCTTGCTTTGGAGCAGAAGCACTTACATCTTCCAACAGTACTTTTGGCCTTCTCTTATTGTATTTCATGTCTGAGTTCCCTGCTGTTTTTCAGGCCGTTGAAGGTGACCACATGGCTGTTGGGATACTAGGCATTAGTAATGTCCAGCCCTTATTGCTGCTCATCCAGTGGCTTCCAGAACTAGAATCACATGAGCTGCAGATTTTCGTCTCCAGTTGGTTGAGGCGAATCTGCTGTATTGACAGACAGAGCCGTGCCACGTGTGTCAACGCAAACATGGTCATCCGTATCATCGAGACCCTCAATTCCCACTCGGTGCTCCACTGCACTTGTGCAGAGAACCTGATCGCCCTGCTGGGCTCCCTGGGGAGCCAGTCCATGGGCTCAGAAGAGCTGCTGCAGCTGGTGCGGCTGCTGCGGCCGGAGGAGCCGCGGGGCGCTCACCCGTACGTGGTGCCGGTGATGCGCGCGCTGCTGGCCATGGCGCGCAAGCAGGGCCTGGCCAGCGCCCTGCAGTACTTCAACCTGCACCACAGCATGGCCGGCATCGCCCTGCCTGCCATCCACCGCTGGCCCGGCTCTGCCTTCTCCTTCAACGCCTGGCTCTGCCTTGACCAGGACCGCGTGGACCCCGGCACGAGCAGCAAAAGCGGCAAGAGGAAGCAGCTCTATAGGTACTGTAACTGTTGCAGCCTGCAGATGTAGGCCGTCTGTGCCCTGTGGCATATGGTGACACGTGGTGCTTCTGCTTGTCTTCATCGAAAGCAATACTTAATGCTTAGTGTGGGAAAGGGAGAGCTTGCCTCTGTCACCACAGCCAAGTTCTGTCACAGAAATAACGTCTAGTTTCTCTGCTGTAATGTCTTGTCATCTACAGTTTCAACATCCGTAACTCCAAATTGTGGTGAGGTTCATTGCTTAAACAAAATAACATTAGAAACCAAAAACCCAATCCCTCCAACCCCCCCAGCCAAAACCAGGACAGCCTTCACAGTTTGTTGTAAAGGTCATGAACTCTGGATCTGTATAAGAGCACAAGTGAGAAGGCACCTTCATGGTGCTTAAATGGTGCATATTGACAGGAACGCTTCTTGATATAATTTAGCTTTTTGGGGACTAACAGAAGCAAAATATCTTTTCGGTCTTTTTTTTTTTTTTTAATAAGAGGAGTAACAGTCACATAGTAAACATTGGACCACCACCAAGAAACTTGAGTGCATTTTCTTCTTAATGATTGTATTGTTAGGTGGTAGTTTTGATGAAGCAAGTCCTTGATTGTGTGTCTTTTGTAGCTTTTTTACAGGCAGTGGTATGGGTTTTGAAGCCTTCATTACGTGCTCAGGGGTATTGGTGGTTGCCGTGTGCACAAAGAGGGAATATGCAACAGTGATGCTGCCTGACCATTGCTTTTTTGACTCTCTCTGGGTAAGATTTGGTAATCTGCAAGCAGTTTTCATGTAGATTAGTTGTTGATTGAACTAACTTACGCACATGTATTAGACATTTTTTGTTGATTAAGCTTGTTACATTAGAGATTTTTTATATTAAATTAAAACCAGCATGGGTGGCTGTGGTGTTATGTAAATAAATTACTGTGGTGCTGTTTCTGCCTTACCCTTTTCTATTCCTATACTTAAAAACTGATTGTGTATTACTGTGAAAGAACTGTATTTTTCTCTTAAAAAACCTGTTCATATGTAAACATTACATTTACTACTTTAAAATGGAAGCAGCAGGTGATCTTATATTCCTGTTGATGCTTTGGATTTATTTTCTTAAGTACTTTCCTCACCAGCTTAGTAGATATAAAGTTAAGTAGTTTAATACAGTAGTTTCCCTGCTCTTAATCATGACTTAATTATTTTTTCTTGCTTAACCAGCACAACATAACTATTGTTCACGTGCCTGGAAAGAGGCCCTTTGGTCAGAGCCTGGTGTATATCTATGTCAATGGACAGCAGAAAGTCTCTGCCCCGCTTCGATTCCCTGCTATGAATGAAGTAAGTTCCCTTCTGAGCCACACCCTGGTAGGAGGAGCTCTCATACAACAATGAGAGTTCAGATTATTGCTAATAATGTTCAGCTTTGGATACTGTCCAGAACATCGTTTTGGAGTGTAACTAACCATTAAGTAATGCTTGTTTAGTCATCTCCGTTTAAAAACAGCAAAAAACTCTACCAGATGACATTGATTAAATTGTGGAGTTTTCCTCAAAATAATTGCCTGAGCATATTGACATAATTTATGGTGACACCATAATAAATGGTAGCTCTACCAGTAGAATTGATGAACAGTACTCAATGAGGAATATTCCTCATGTATGTTTACTTGTGCTTTTGAATGTTTCCTTAATATGCTATTCCTTATTCCTTTGGTAACTGAATAAGCATTTCACATGCAGTTAATCTAACCATTTTGGATGCGTACACATTTAGCAATACACTAGTCATCAAAATGAGTCATCAAAATGTGGGGAACAAATTTGTGTTAAACTGGGCTACAACACACAACATTCTTCCCTCTTTTTTAAGTTCTAATTTGATATTTGTTGAGTATGTTGAGAAAACAGTTAAGTTGGATGCTGTAATGGTAAAATCAGTACAAAACTTAAAAATGAGAGTAAGTGTAGTTTTCATTTCAAGATAAAACTCTGGCTTTTGTCCCATCTGTAGAATAAACATTATACATCTCAAGGTAGCTAAAAGTAGGGCAATTAATCTTACCATGAGAGTCCCTGTTTGAGTGGTCTAACTGATGTGAGAAATGCACAGTAGCAGATATGCTGGGCTAGTATTTTGGAATATAATCCAGAAGAGGAGTATTTACATAGGGGTATCAGGAGCACTGTCCTTCCTGGCTGTGCTCCTGCCAGAGGTCATGCAGCACCAAAGGTAACCAAATGGCTCTTAGTTGGAAAAAGGACATTCTCTCCTGTTATGAGAAGTATGTGCTCTGTGATGGATTGCTTGTTTTTCAAGGCTTGACAGAGCTTGATGCTTGTGGTTTCATGTATTTTGTTCAGATGTGCTAGATGCAGTTTTTAGATTTAAAGCTTAGATTTACAGTATGTGTTTTGTTTTCTTTCTTCCATGTACGGCTCTCCAGTCTTTTACTTCTTGCTGCATTGGTTCAGCTGGTCAAAGAACAACAACTCCTCCTCCATCTCAGATACCAGATCCGCCTTTTTCCTCCCCCATCATGCCCCATCGGACATCGCTTGGGGGCATTCTCGCTACTGGAAGTTGGGGTGGGGTGCTTGGAAAGCCAGAGTTCATCACCAAAATGATCTCAGCAGGGACTCAGGACAGTGAATGGGGGTGTCCAACATCTTTGGAGGGCCAACTTGGATCAGTTATTATCTTTCATGAAGCATTGCAGCCTTCTCAGGTGAAAGCATTATATTTAGCAGGTATGTGGTGATTGTACTGGTTTTAGCAAAGTAAAAGGAATGAGTTATGAGCAAGACCCCACTAAGCTTTGCTCTAGACAGAGACATAATGAAGTACATACAATCCAGAAGTGCAGAGCTGACCTAAGTGAGAGGGCTTTAAAGCAAATAAGCTTAACATTTAATAAGCATGTTATGAAGTTTGATTTTAAAGTATTATATTTGCATAATCAAATACTCATCATTTGCAAATCATGCTCATCTGTTTATCATATGTGCAGACCTGCAAAATTAAAATGTTAGGTAATAATTTCACTTGTAAATTCTGAATTTTTATTACTGTTTGCCTACATGTGATTACAGTTGAGACTCCTGAAAAGTATTGCCCATATTTGTTAGGGCCACTTAAAGGTGATTTATGCTTGAGGATTTTTTCATAAGAATCAATAATTAAGTGGTCATTTTAAAGAAAATACTCTGAAAGCTATGTTGTAAAGTTCAAAGTGTGAAAAGTATTAAGTTCCATAATGACTCAAGGTTGTCACAGATTGACGTTAAAACACTTGCATCATTTAAAGGAAATATTTTGTATTTCTAAACAAAACTATCTTGAAGGTTAGTCATTTTCTGGGCATTTAGGCTTGATGACAGAGATTAGTGACAAATGTGAGACAAGTATTTGTAAAGACAAACACGAGAGCTGTTTGAAGGTATAAAAACACCTCTTCTTTGTGTAGTTTAGCTTTTCATGTAGAATGTGTTCCTTTTTAAGCAGAACCTCTGAAATGAATGATTTAAGTCATAGAAACTACTTCAAAGCATGTCTCAAATAGATACGGTTCAAACTGTCCTATTTGTTCTTCCTACAACTTTGGTAGTATAAAATTTGTAAAGGGGAGCATTAATAACCAGTGGACTCTTAAATATATGTTATATGATTTTATATATCTTTCTTTAATAGGTCCAAACTGTTTAACTCCATGGAAGTCTCAAGAAGCTGAAGTAGCAGATCTCCCCAGTAAGGTGCTGCTTCATTATACACCAAAGGTATGAAGCAGAACATAATTTCTGTTTGACTACACGGTGTGCATTACTTTTAGTCTTTGCACTGTGGTTTTTATGGGAAGATAAGGAGCAGTGAGGGCTTTACTTAACTGTAGTCTTGTGCAGACGTAGGTTTGGCAAAAGGATGGAATTTTCTTGTACAATAGAGAGTGTGAAATCTAAAATGGCATATGTTATGTTCTAGGGGTTTCATGTTTTTTAAATACTTTAATATTAACACATTGGCACAAAATTGTGTGTTCAAGCATCTGTAACTTGTTTGCTAGATGACATTATGGCTTCTTGATTTGTTTAACAGGCCTGCAGAAACCCAATTTGCCTTGACCTGTCTGCAAATCTTTTACATGGAAGACTAACTGGAAACAAAGTAGTGAATTGGGACATCAAGGTAAATGTGTTGTGAAGAGGCAGAACCTGATGTAAAAATGACAGTGGTTGTGCATGTTCATCTAACTTTTGGAATGCTGGAAGTTATTATTGTAATGCAAATTATATTTAACATATGCAGCATGTTTTTATACTGGGAATTCATGGGCTAACGCTATAGCTGGAGTAATGTTGCATTTACATTACATTTGTTGAAAACTTATGAGGGAGACTGCTTTTACTGTCATAGTACACGAAGATATTTTGTGGGAGCTGACTATTCTTCATAATAATGTTGAATGCATCTTGTGTATTGAGAGCATTTTGCAATCTCTAGGGAATTCTGTCATGGTTTTCTTGCTATCATAAACTCTGAGTTAGATTAAGATTGGTAAGGTTTGGTTAACACTTGTGACATGCCAATAAAATACCATGCTTTTTCATCTTGAGGAAAATGTATGAACAGTAAAAGAGATCTGCCTTTTTTTCCAAGAACAGTGAACAATTGACTGTACTGGCAGACTAATTAATGAGGAAATATTCTTGGAGCTACACTGTACATATCCACTGTGCATATCTCTGCAACAACTTGCTGAGACTGATGTTAAGAAAATTCAGACACTTGTTAGTTAATTTTGCTATGATATGAATAGTTCTAAAAGACTTCATTTTGTCCTCTTTGCCCAGTAACGGGTGCTTGTACTCCACAGTGTTTGTCTCTGGACTAAGCTGGGGAAATGAGTGGGTGTCTCTGAGTATCTTACCAAGCTACTCAGAGATTTTGAATTGATTTGAAGTGGTTGTGAATCACTTCTAGAAATCTTGTGACTTGCGTATTTTATACCTTACCACAAGAGGCATTGTTTGAATAACAGAATCCAGAACCAATTAAATTGGAAAAGTCCTCTGAGGTCATCAAGTCCAACCTGTGACCAAACACCATCTTGTTAACTAGACTGTGGCACTAAGTGCCACATCCAGTCTGTCCTTAAACACCTTCAGGGACTGTCTTGTGCTATCTCTGCTTGTGAGAAGGAGGGGAAAATAGGGGGCTTAGGAGACTTGAATTTTAAAGAGAGGCTTAAAATTTATGTATGTGTAGAGTTGTTTTAAAAAACAAAATAAAATTGTATTATTTTTTAACTGCCTGAAGTTGAAATCTTGCAGGAGGATGATTAAAGCAGAGATGTGTATAAACTTATAGTCTTCTCTTACTGCTTGCTACAAGTAATTTGAAATCAGAGACATGTTTTTCCTATTTTTCAAATATATTTATAAGATTCTTCTTAAGTTTTTGTATCCTTCAGTTTCCAGTGTTTATATGGGGGGGAGGAGGAAGGAAATGTAAAAAATGTACTTTCAGAACAAGAGCTGACAGGATGGCCCATGTGTAAGTGGCCTGTAAGGCATTCTTATTGGTTTATGAGTACTCCTGTATGTTGAGTAAATTTTTGCTGCAGTTGAAGGGATTTTATTTATGGTGATGTTTTTCCGGCCTTTTCTCTTGATTCAGGATATGATCAATTGCATTGGTGGAATAAATGTGCTGTTTCCATTGCTGGAGCAGATCAGCTTTCTTGGTGGACAGATGCCTGAGAAGTCTGAAGGAGAGACTCTGCCTCCAGAACTAGTAACTCCTGTAGAGGGTGACTGGGTGGTGTTTTCATCCCCAAAGGCATCAGGTAAGAAAGTGAAGCTGAAGTGAACTAATTTTTAAGCTTGTTTTTACAAGTCTGTTTTGAATGACAGAAAGCTGTTTATTATGTGCTGGATTTTCCAGAGCATCTGTGTAAAGCTGAAAGGCTCTTTCTGTTCCTAGATACTGGACATGGATACTGAATACCAGGAGTTCAGCATTATCTAAAAAATAATATAACATTTTTCTAGTATAGATATATTTAATAGCATTATTTTTCTTTTCATGATTTACTGTTATGGGTGCCAAGGTATGACATTGTTTTAATTTCTTTTCCAATTATTTTGAGAAATTATGTTTGATGTAAAACCGACTAATAGCAAGAAGAAACTTGCCTACAGCTTGAGTGCTGGGTCACACAGCCACGTGGGGACAGCAGCATCAGGACTGTACTGTTTAGCCTTTAGCCAAACTTAGGTTTTCTTAATAAAATATTCAGGCTCCTACCTCTTCCACACGTAGTTATATTTTGGATTAAAATAAAAAGAAGCTGAAAGGATGCTTTAAGAGTAGATTTTTAAAAAACATTGCTAGTATTGAAAATTAACGTTGACCTTAACAAAAGCCACTGAGAAATCAGACCTTGCAAGGGAAATCACTACTGTTTGTTTGTTTGTTTCAAAGATGAAATGGTGGAGTAAAGTAAAAAAATAGATCTTCTCTCTGTCTCTAATTTTTTTGCATACCATACCATGGCTAGAAAGTGTCAGTTTGCAACTACAGAGGGAAAATAACTGCAGCATATGCAAAAGATTGTAACAAAGAAGTTTGTAACCTACAGCCTACAGCCATAAAGCAACTGAAGTCAGGACTGGGATCACTTTGTTCTGGAGAGGCATGGAATGGCTATGATTCTGCACAGGGGAAAAATCTAAGGACAGTCTGCAGCTAAGGAGCAGGAGTTGAAAAGTTCAGGAAATAGTGAGGAATATAAACACTTGATTTTACTTTTCCCCCTCTATTTTTATGCAGTGATCCAATGATAAACCATAAGACTTTTGCTACTGTTGTTCTGTTCTGCAGAAGCACGTCTAGAGAAGAACATAGTTGCAACTTTCATCTTGATGATAAAACACTTTATTCAGGGACATCATGTTAATCAAGAAAATCTCATTCACTCCCATGGAGTTGCCACCCTAGGAGCCTTGTTACAGAAGGTGAGCAAACTTGAGAAACATCCTTTAGTAATGAATTTTGTGGATGAGGTCCTGATTATTTTGAAGCATAGCCAGAATGCCAAGGTCTTTAAAGGCCTCCTTAGTAAGTAGTTTCTTACTTGTGCTTCTGAAAGCAAAAAGTGTGAGAAGTTGGTCTTTATCTGCAAAGTGAAATACAATGTTTTGTTTTGTTTTGTTTTTTCTGTTCTGTTTTTTTGATATAGATACTGTGTTGTTTGGTTATTCAAATGAGACTACTTTTGTGTTTGTTGTATGGAACAGACATTGCTGTAGAAGATAAATTTTTTTTAAAATCAAATTTTATTAGGACATTCAGTATTTTGAGTCCTAACACCTGTTGTTATTTTGCAAGGTGCCAAGCATCTTAATGGATGTGAATGTCCTGATGGCTGTACAGTTGTTAATAGAACAAGTCTCAGTAGAGAAGAACATGCAGCTTTTGCAACAGATGTATCACCACTTACTTTTTGACTTCAGCATCTGGAACAGTGGTGACTTTCCCTTCAGAATTGGTGAGCTCTTGGCCTCAGGCAACTGTGTGAAGACACAGGACTCTTCACATGACACAAATCTTTATCTTGGTTCTAAAAGAAAACTTTATGTTGTAGGGCATATACAGTATCTTTCTACAATCATCAAAGACAGTAGAAGACTCTTCAGAAAGAAGTATGGTGTGCAGTTTCTTCTGGACACACTCAGGATTTATTATGGGTATGAGTGTTACTACTTCTGACTCCTCATTTATTGTATGTGGCTCTTGGGGTTTTTTGCCATCATTCTAATGAGGACATAAATAAAACCGTAGGTTGGATTTTGATGGTTTCTTTAATTTACAAAATGGCATTATTTTTTTTCCCATTTGACTTACTAGTTTTTCTTGCCTTGAATTTTCAAGCTAAGATTACGTAAAGTTTGTCAGTGATGCTGGGACTGCTTGTAAGAGTAATTAAACTACAAAGTTGTAGGACATATGTTAAAGAATGCAAATTAAGTCATAGATCATTACCTTTATAAAAAGTTCAGCATTTTAAGTTCTTGTAGAATTTGAAGGAGGACTTCTTCAGAGATTTAAAATTTTAACCTTTCAGTGCTGATGATTTATATCTGCTTATGAATGTTGTTACGTGCTTGAGGAAGATTGGCTAGAGACTTTGCTGTTTCCTGTGGGAGGTGGGAACCTGCAATCCTGACCTATATCCAGATAGTACAAGTCTACATTTCAGGGCTTTTATAGACTTGCAAAGTCTGATCTGCTTATTACTGTTCACTTGCTTGAGTTCAGTAAAAATTGAAAACTTGTGCATGATGCCTGGGTAGATGAAAAATTACCAAACCATCAAATTGCTATTAATGACCCATGAAGAACTTCCTTAGGTTGCCTTTCTGGTCTGTTGGCATACAGGACTGGTTGTAAAGACAGCGATTTGGCTCCTGATGACCTGAGAACAATACGGACATCCCTGTATGGACTGATCAAATACTTCCTGAGCAAAGGTGGAACACATGAAGAAATTCAGAGCATTGTAGGATACATAGCTGCCACCAGTGATGAGGAGCAGGTATGCAACATGGCATAAATTAGGAGTTTGAACTGCACATGGTTTGGTTTTGCATCTTGGCATTTAGAAATCTTGCCTTGTGTACTTAAAAGAAGGGTGAGCAAAGAAGAAAATGACCACAAGCAAAACGTTAACTGATACATGGTTCTGTTTAGATGTAAGATAAAGATATACCATTAGAAAAGTTTTCTTGGTTTACAAAATGAAATTAATTAACCTTCAACTGACCAGGAGTTGTGATGTTGTAGTTTCTATTTTATAGCATCAGCAGCACTTGAACTTGCTCTGTGTCTCTGCTTAATTTGATAAGTGTTCTATAAAGAGAAAAAAGGCATTAAAATTGTTTAAATGCAGTAATACCGAGCAACGAAATGTCTATTAACCAGCAAAGGTAAAACTTAAAAACCAAGAAAATTTTCCTAAAACAAAGCATGAAATCTGAATGAACTGGAGATTAACTTGATTGTCTTAATTTTGTAGCTCTGTGGAATTTTGGACGTTCTCTTCAGCCTACTTCATTCCAGTCCAACCCCAGACCAGCTTTTCTTATTGCTCTTTGAACCAGGGAATGCTGATATTCTTTATGCTCTGTTATTGCATCAAAGATACTCAGACAGGCTAAGAGAGCTTGTGTTCAAGGTAAAGAATTGAATTATGTGTTCTTAAATTAATCAGTTGAGCATAAATTTGTGTTTTTTATTGGTCTGGCAGAAGTGTATGTAATTACAAAGATACAAATCATTCAAGTTTACTTTTTTCTTTCCTCTAATGTTAGCTAGATGGCATTGTCACAAAGGAATTAGTGCTCTCTTAAAATATTGGGATCTTTTAAAAAAAAAATCCATGTTGTTTGAGGTAGTTCACCAAATAGACTTTAAAAACTGTGGACCAGGATGTTATATCATACACAGGTTGAGAGATCTGGATGCTTTTTTGTGCTCAGTTGGCATTTGTGTCTACTTTTCCTTACAGATTGTGGAAGAGATGCTGAAATGTACCAAAGTTTATGAACGGAGCAAGCACCGTATGAGACTCAGAGAAGTGGGGTACTCCGGGCTGGGACTCCTTCTGAATGAATCACCAGTTACTGTTTCTCTTATTAAAAACCTTCTTAACCAAGTTCTGTATGCAGGTAAGTGGCAAGTGCTATGTCTGCCATTAGTACACTTCTGCTGCTCAGAGGCAAACATGCCTGGTTTTTGTTGAGGAAAGCCAGAGATGTTACTTGTAGACCTGTTCTATTCAAAGTTCCCGTTAGTCATTTTCTTAGTTCCCTGAAGTTTGTTCCCTTTACTGGGTCCCTGGATGCAGACATAACTTCCAAGGCAATATTTATCTGTTACATTCTCTTGTGTGATATTGTTTATCGTGCCTTTTTTCTTTCTTCCCTACAGATCCTGCTGTGAATTATAAAGATCTCCTAGCTGTAGTGTATCTGGCTCATAGATCAGATATAAACATGAGAGTGATTATCTGTAGAAAGGTTAGTTGTCTTCTTTAGAACTGGAATATTGTCCTTCAAGCCTATAAACTGTACAGTGTGATAACTAAATTATTTCTTTAAAACACAGTGGCAGTATTTGTTGTCACTGTTTTCTTTAGCAATGATTTATTTTTAAAGTTAAACCCTCTGTTGGTTACTGTTGAATTTTGTGTACTCAAGTACTTTTAAAAGCCAAAACAAAAAGTGAAGCCTCTATCATGATTCTTGACTAGCTTGTATTTTCTACAGGTTTGAGATAGTAGGCTCCTTGAATTACTGAGTTTTCTCAAAGATTGTATCACTGGAATTAGTAGTGAATGTAGCTGTGAGACACTGTACAGTCTATTAAGGTTTCCCCACATGAAGAAGTGAAACTATAATGTACACTATCAGTACAATAATACTGCAATTTTATTAATTTATTTAATAGTTCCTAATCAAGCATATTTTTTATTTGAAATTTTTTTTGACTGTGGATGAATTGGATTATTTATTGAGATAATTGGCTTTTGAAGGAATTGTTGCAGAAGAGTTGCTAAAATATAGCAGCTTACCAATATGCTTTGATAGCTTCTTTTCTCCCCTACTCCTGAGAATTTTTACTTTTTTTTCTTTTTTCTCAAATACATATTTTTTATGAGGAAAAGTTACTTTGTGGCTGGTTTGCTTATTATTAGCTAATTATGGCTCTTTATATAAGGTTGTAAGAAAAGTAAAGAAGTTGTAAGATTGTAAAATGTTTAATTGAAAAGCCAGATGGATGCAGTTACAAGCTAAAATTAATGTGCAGATATGGGATATCTTCTATCCTTAGATTTTGCACCTTTTGCATTCCCAATTGGATGCAGCACAACAGATTTCTCAGCAGCTGGGCTGGCAGGACACTTTGGTTAGACTGTTCCTGAAAGAAAACTCAGTGGTCCGGATTGGCTTTAAGGAGAACAGGACTGATTCCTCCAGGGAAGAGGAAAAAAAGCTTCCTACTGAAGAGCTGCAGAAACATCAAGCTGATAAGACAGAGAGAGAGAAGGTTGGCAGCTTTGCATCAGTTAATGGTCTGTTTGATCAGTGGAGTTTAGAAGACAACAAATCCCTGGATGTCCCTGCCCATTTCTCTGTTATGCCGCTGGAAGATGCATCCACAGCAGAGATGTCTTATGGTTCCCAGGGCCGAGAAGAGCTGTGGCACAGTAATCCTTCACATTTGAGTTTAGATTTGTCCAGTGTTGACTCCTACGAACTGGCTGATGTTGGGAATCAGATGACAGACAGCCAGCCCAGCACTCCCTCACCCACAGAGAGCACAAAGCCCTTCTCTGGACAGCCTGACAAAGAGTTGGGTGTTACAAATGATGTGGGCTTCACTGCTGAGCTTTCTCTATTTGAAAACCAAGGAGTAAGTAACTATGTGACTGGTTTCTCCAGCTGTTGGAAATTCCTTTTTGTTCTTTCAATTTCCCTAATAAATAAATACTACTTTTTTTGTCCCTCCTATCATCCAACAGAAAAGTGAACAATATGGCTCTTTTATAGTGAGTAAGGGTACTTCCTTTTGTAATGTGTCATCTTTTTTGATTGTCCAGTTAGGGTAGCTTTGGTATTTAAAAAAAACCAACCAACCAAAAAAATAAAACCAACCTCCCCTCCCAACCAAAAGAAACACAATCCCCCCCACCCTGTAAGCTTTTCCCTCCTCTATATTTAAACATCCTTTATCATCCAGAGAAGGCATGGAACAGACTTGCTGTGAAAAAATCAAGGGTGGCTAAAGGCAGCTTGTTCTACATCACACAAGCCACAGTCTCTTGCATTTGTTTCCATGAGCTTTTCAGTTGGACTTTACACTGCGGAGTTTCAAATGTTCAGACATGAAAGCATTAGGGGCTGTGATGAATAAGAAATGTTTTGAAGGTTTTTATACTAGAAGGACTTTAAATATTTTGCTTGTTTTGTAGGGGAGTGATAATGAACTTATACAGCTACTTACAGACATCCTGCTGTGTATAATGTGGAAAGGTATTGACAAATCTGATGATGATGCTTGGATTGAGAGAGGACAGGTGTTCTCTGCTCTCACCAAAATGGGGATGTCTAACGAGTTGCTGCGGCCTTCTGATGAAATAAAACTCAAGTGAGTGTTCAGTTCATCCCTTTTGAGGATAAACACAAGTGAGGGACCTGAGTGAAGCTGGGAAGGGGTGGGTGTTTCCCAACAGGATATACTTTTCTCTGCTGTCTCTTCACATACTGTCAGAAATGTATTCCAGTGCCTAGTTAGGAATGTCTTGTGGCCAGAAGGTTTTAAAACTATCACTGTTTTCGTGAGTCTTTCAATCACTTTTATCTCATTGGCTTATCAAGAAGATGGCAGTTATATAACTGCAGACTAAGAGATTCAATTAAATACTTAATTGGATTTTTTAAAAGCCACTTACACTTAGAACATGTAATACTTATTTTGGGATTTTGTTTTCCATGCAGCTTGCTGGAGAAGATGTTAGAATGGTCAGTCACTGATAACAGAGATTCAAAAGCTCTCCCTACACATGCTGAAAATGCCTTCAAGCTCTTGCTAATTGTACAAGGTTTCCTGCAGGCAGAAGGACTAATTAATTCAAATTTATGGACAGAGAAGGTACAGTAACTGCATGATGGAAGTACTGTTTATGGGCTGAAATGGTAACAAGAAAGTGGTTGGTTTGGACACTGTCACCCTTCTAGTTATATGTTTTTAAACCACAGATATTACAGAGTAAGGATTTATAGTAGAATGGATTAGAGTGCCACTTCATGAATAAAAATGTCAATATCTACCACAGGGAATGTGGTTAATTTTGCAAATTAAATGGGCATGTAAATGGTACTCTTTACTGAGAATCCAGGTTTCGTCAGACTGGAGAAATATTTAGAAAATATAAAAACTAATGGAACAGCAGCAGTTGTAGCCTGAATAGATCTTGCACTGTTTATCAGTATTTATGACTCTCTGAGCATCCTGAATGAAGGACCAGCCAAAACTCTGCTCTTGGTTGCAAGTTGGGAAATGTCACTTCTGGGTTTTGACCCATACTGGAGTTGCAACACATATAATCTATCTCAACATTTATGTAGTTTGTGGCACTGGTCATGTTTCCTTCACAGTCTGAGTTGTCATTGCTTTTAAATTTTTCTAAGCAAAAGGGGAGAAAGATTATATGGAAACCATAATTATTTCACTAAAAATCCTTAAAAATATTTTTAAGGCTACTTTCTTTAAGAAAAAAATGTAATGTCAAGCGTCATTAACACAGTAACTTCTGTGCTGTTCTCCAAAATGCCTGCTTATAAGTAAACATATTTTAAAGCTTTAAATTGTTTAATAAAGTTTCTACTTGTTAAAAGCCCTGCCTTCTGTTGGGAAACCTAATTAGAAATGAGAGCTGAACTTCGGGGCGATGAGAGTTGTGCTTCTTGCCAACTCTGAATTGAAAAGAAACACTACTGTGATAAATTATCTTCCACTGGGCCCAGGGAGAATTTAAAGCACTCTAATATCCTAAATGGGATATTTTAGTCAGAATGATTTTACATTTGCATAAGTTGTTAGAGAATATATCAAGGTGTATTAGTTTTAAACAAACACATCTGGATAGTGAAATGTGCTGTTTGTCTTGGGAATACCCACCTTTCACAAGGCTTGTATCACTTTTTGCTATCTAAATACTGACAGAAATAAATGCCACCTGGAGTGGAGTCTTTTGGGTTTTCTAAGGATATGGCATTTATTGGAGTTAATTTATAGGAAAAACAATAAGCATATATATACTCTCTCTCCCTGGACACACATACACACACATACATGTATGCTTTACTTAGGGGTGATACTTGGCTTAATGTAGTGGGGTAGGTAGATTTTTGCTGTCAGAAATTTCTTTAAATTACTGGTTTAGCTGCAGTGTTCTGGGATGATTTTCTGGGTTTGGTTAAGTTACAAATGTGAATACAGCCTCTTCTTCACGTCTTTGAAAGTATTGTGCCTCCAGCTAGAGTAGTTACTATTACTTCTAATTCAATTTATTTTACTTCATTAATTTGAATTTTATGCAAATTTTCTGTTTCTGTAATAGCTTTTGGAAGAACTAGTGACTCTCATGGATAGCCTGTCAGTCTGGTACTCTGCAGGCCTAGAAGCCATTAGACTCTCTCAGGTGCAAGTCCAGCTGCTCCTTGGATTCATTGCACAAGACAACTTACAGGTTTGTTGCAAATTCTTGCAAGTGGTGCTTGAGTTTTAAGGGCATGTTTGATGTAACTATTGTGGTTTATGGGAGAGCTGCTGATACCAGTGAGCAGACCTGTGGCAGTCCCTCGTCCTTCTGTTGGGAAGATGTTTTATTGATTCTTACCTTTTTGCAGGTTTGCTCTATAGTCCTGTCAGTGTGCACCTCCAGAGCACAAGAAAGAGGTAGAGGGCATCTGTTTGAGGATGGGAATGTGCAGGCAGGAGTGTCAGGAAAAAGGTGGATGCTCAAGGAGGATCACATGCATTTTTTGCTGTTTGTTTTTGTAGGTCTGTGCTATGGCAGCGGCCAAACTAAACACCCTCCTTCAGACCAAAGTAATTGAGAGCCAGCCTGAAGCGTGCTACCTCCTGGGGAAGTTGGAAGGCATTTTGAGTAGGTCCATTGAAGAGAAGACAGAAACTTACTCATTTTTGATTCCCCTTGTTCGGACATTGGTATCCAAGATTTATGAACTGCTCTTTATGAACCTGCACCTTCCTTCACTGCCTCCTACCAATGGCAGCCCGTCTTTCTTTGAGGACTTTCAAGAATACTGCAGATCCGACGAGTGGCAAGTTTATATTGACAAATATGTAAGTAGTGAATTCTTTTTGCATTATTTCCTCCCTCTTTGCAGCCATTAAAGCAGAGGAACCCATTCAGAAATCATATGGTACTTTTTATTTTGCCTTGGTGGAACCAGATTATTCCAAATATGAAGCAATATGAAGAGAATTCATTCAGACATGATAATGAGCAGATGGCACTTTATTGGAAAGATTGTTATGAAGCATTTATGGTGAACATGCACAAGCGAGACCGGGAAAGAGGAGAAAGTAAGCTGAAATTTCAGGTAAGGTTTTCAGTGAGTGCAAGGTTCTCTTAAAAGAACTTTGTCAAGAGTTACCTTCTAAAAGATGGAGAAAATGAATTCCAGGATGATCCAGTTCAAGTAATTTTAAACAGGTTAATTGTATTAAGATTTTATGGGCAATGGGACTATATGCACATCTAGATATGTTTTCTAATACTGCTCCGTCTGTTAGGAGTCTTATGTGCAATCGAAGTTATTTCAGTACAGTAGGCCTTCCTTTTCATACAGCAAGGGAGAAATATGCTCAGCCATAAGCTGCCTCCTCTTTTACTGTGTGTTTTGAGTTATTAAAACCTGTTTTCCATTATGAGCTGCTTGTTTGGGTTTTTTCTTTAACCCTATTTCAGTACAATTAAAACATTTTAAACAGTGAACAGTTCTTATTTAATGTGTGGAAAAATTGCTTCTAAACTGACCTTTCTACATAAGGTGCAGATTGAGTTTCAGCATTAGAGCTAACAGGTAATTACAGGGAATACCATAGTGAAGTTACATCTCTCTGCTTTCTTAATATCAAAACTTACAGGTTTATTTTATTCAAGTAGCTAAAGGAAAAATGCAGTGAGAGTAACATTCTAGAATATCAGAATTTAAGAAAAATCCTACCTATTGTAGGAGGATTTCTAATACTGACTGCTTTTCTGATGATGAAAAACTGCTTTAGTATGGATTCAGCATTGATAATGCTTTCTTCACATCTTTAGATCAAAGTCTGGCACTGTTTCTTCTAGGTCTAAGCTTTTTAAAATTTCTCTCCTAAGTATTACCTTAAAATCTCAGGATGTTTTATTGCTAAACCTTTTCCATTCCTTCTTGTTTTATGAAAGTTCTTGGAAAGCTGTTTTCCAAGGTCAGAGTTAGTTCAGTGCTAGATCTATTGGCAATGTCTTTCAGGAGCACTTTGTGGAACCGTTCAGCAGAAAGGCTCGGCAGGAAAATCTGCGGTACAACAGTATGCTGAAACAGCTGAGCAGTCAGCACACAGCCACACTGAGACAGTGGAGAGCAGCCCAGCTTTACTTGTTCTCTGAGCGCGGGCCTTGGGCTGAAAGGTGAGACTGGAGTTCATAAACTGGCTATGATACTTAAAAAGATTTGCTCACATGACTGTTGCATGTGGTTAAGACCAGGTCAGATTGACTGCAATGACCGCGCTTGAGATGTACAGTCTCGAGGGACAGGATGAGAGAAAATGGCCTCAAGTTGTGTCAGGGAAAGTTCTTATTAGAGTGTAATTTTGGGGTGATTGTGGTGGTGGTAGGCTGTCAGTTGGACTTGATGATCTTGCACATCTATTCCAACCTTGCTAATTCTATGAAAATAAATACTGTTTACAAAATAAAGAGTGATGATCAGAACTGCAATGGGAAACAAAAGCAATAAACTGCCATTTTAATCTTCTATTTTTTACAATGTATAAGTGGATGACCAATATTTTTCTAAATATGCACTCTTTTGTAATCAGTTCATTCCTGTAGGTCTTTATTCAGATTGTTTTTATGAATATCCTCGTTTTCCTAGGAAACGGCGTCCTGTTCACTGGAAACTTTCAAATGTGGAAAATTTTTCACGTATGAGACTAAAACTAGTGCAGAATTACAACTTCAACTCTCATCAGGATGCTAGTGACCTGAGAGATAATTTAGGTAAAGCTGTGTTTGCTATCTCACTTAAGTTCTTACCAAAGAAAGATACCCACTTTCCTCTTTGTGTTTAATAAGCAGGATATGCTAGATACTTAAATCTTGATTTTTCTTTATTTCATCTGTAGTAAAATCTATAATATGAGAGTGGTTCTTTGACCTGAAGCAGCATCTTCCTACTGAGTAGAATTCTTTTGCCCTGGTTCATCAAAGTGTGGAGTTTTGTTGCACAATAAATAAAAGTTAACTCCTTTTAACTTTTAAATGTTTTAAAATAAGAAGTCATACAACTTTCTTGAATGAGATTATTTCTTCAAGAAAGAAGCAAAGAGGTCAGAGTAAGCAGTGTTTGTTCAAAGCCTTTTAGAATTTGGGACTAAAATGTATAGATATGAAGTGCTTTGTTTCAGAAGTGTGCCAAACAGCTGTTAAAAAAATTAAAAAAAAAAAACAAACCAAAACACTCTTGTAAACCCACATGACCAAAAAGCAAATGCAGAGCATTTCTATTAAATCTGCATGCTTTAGTAATGTCTGAAAAAACATTGCAAAATATTTTATTGTAAGTCTCCACATCAGAATTCGAGTTAAATTTTTCTTAGGTGTTGTGTTCCCTTTCTACTGCCATAATTTTCAGTGTAGCTCAAGGACTGTTTTAAGTGTTCTGCTTAACCACAAAAAATATTTAAGAAGCCTGGTTGCTTCTTACTTGGTTAAAACCAACATTCAGCTGTAGCAGATAGGCTTGGTAGGTTAGATTTCCGAAAGTATTGCAGCTTCAGGGTGCTGAGCGCCATCATGACCCCCATCAAAAATCCTCTCCCATTGGGACAGGAGGTCTCTTCTCTAGACTGTGATGGGCTTCTGTACCACAAAGGGACAAATTGTTACTTTCTTCCCTTCAGGTCCTTTAACTTTGATCATGCATCTGCTTTGCAGGCATACAGTGGCTCCCCCGATTCCTCTAAAGGTGTTGCTAGAAAAAGTTCTGAGCTGTTATGTCTGTTTATGCTAGGTGTACACCAGACACAGCCCTCCAGTGAGTCTCTGCTTCTGGAGGTGGTGAAGCAGGTGAAAGTGAGTGATTTGGAAGATGATGTTCTGGAACTACCAGAAGAAGACACAGCAGCCAGTTCCAATTTGTAAGTAGAACAGGATAAACAATTGTCATTTGTTTCTGTGCTAGGGATAAGGAGCGAGAAACAACTTTGAGAGTTGAATAGTATCCAAAGTTTCCCTCTTCCTTTGTCTGGCCTTAACAATTCAATCCAGGGCAGTTTTGGCCAGCATAGTTACTTATTGTCACCACTGAGACAAGAAAAGCCCCAGGGAAAAAAAGGCAGAGCAGATGTTTGTGAGAATCCATTAGTAATTCACTGCTCACAAGTGGGTTGAAGCTGCAGAATTGTTGAGGCTTTTCTACTTTGTATATTGACTATAGTTCTCAAGAGCCAATCTGCCCAGTAAGGACATGGACCAGACTGGAGCTGCCTGTTGTCCATAGTTGCCATGGTCATTCACTCCACTGTCAGCTGCATAGCATGAAAATTTGTGTGGTTGGCAGAAAGCATGTGGTGTGCTGGAGAGTGCCTTGTGTTTAAGAGCACTCCAGAGGAAGGGCCTGCTGTGCTTGCTTCACATCACTTGTGTGACTGCAACCAAAAAAAAGGGCAGGAGAGAGAGAGCAGGGAAAGGGGAGTGGAGGGAGGATAACAAATGCTTTGCTTTAGTAATTGGACGTGTTGTGTTGTGCATGCATCTATGTGTGTCTGTGCTGTGTAAGTCCAGTAGAGAGTTGGCACTCTGAGTGGTACTGATACATTTTGTACTTCCAATACTTGCTGTAGATTATAGCAAAATAACCCAGAAAATAACTTTAGTCACATGAACTGGAACCCAGCTTTGCTCTGGGCAGAGAACTTAAGCACCTAACAAATAAGAAAGGGAAATGCAGCCGGATATTTTCATACTTCAGATGAAGTCAAGTCCATTGTGCCTGAGACCAAAATGTCAAAACTGAAGAGTGATGCTGTGCAGTGATGTTTGTGGTCGAGTCTGACACACCCAAGACTGCTGATGGAAGCAGCTTTATATAATTGTTTATGTTGCAGTTTTAATGCCATTCAAATTTGATTCTTTTCTGAACTGTACTCTTTCCAAGGACCTAAGCAACAGTATGATCTACTCAACCCTGTAACACTGAGTGGTGTTTTTGCAGGGATGAGAAGGATGAGGAAAGTCAGAAAGAAAAGCTAATCTTGTCTGAAGACTGTGAACTCATTACAGTAATTGATGTGATACCAGGCAGGCTGGAGGTCACTACCCAGCACATCTATTTCTTTGATGGTAGCATTGAGAAAGAGGAAGGTAAGCATGGTCAATGCCTCTTTATTTTCAGTGTAGTTCAGCATTCTGGTTTAGTATGCTGAGTATATGTTTTGAAAATGAGTGTCAAAGTAATTGTAAAGAGACAAGTTGTTGTGCTGTACTTAAAATTAATATTGCACTTGATGATTAGTGGCTGACTGATCCCTTCAGAATCAAGAGTCTGGAACTGAGCTGGTAAATTGATTAACTATTCTTAGTATTTCTTAAAAATAACTTACTAAAGAACCTGCTGACTAAAAAAAATTACTGCCTCTAATTTGCTTTGTAAATGGCACCTCTCTGTTCTCCCTGACAAATAATGTTTTACTCATGCATTGATTAAAAAAGTAGTAATAGTATGTAAGCATTAATCATCTGTAGTAATTTAGGGAACTTCAACAGAACATACACAGCTGGCTATGAAAAGACTGAAGTGAAATGTTGGACAAATAATAATAAAATTTTCCAAATCAATGTACCAAAATGTTCAGCCTATGGGAAATCTAAACATAAAAGTTTGTTTGAGCCTGTTTAACAAAGCAAAAGGGGTTGGTTCATACTTTTTGTCAATAGAATACATTTATAATATGTCCTTAATCATAAAGCAAAACCAAATTCTACATTCCATCAAGTATTTCTTGCTTCATTTCTTTCAGCACAACACTATCTGAAGTTAATATATTCCTAGCAAAATGGTTAATCAAGTCAGTTACAAGACTTTCCTTTTCTAGGAATAACTCTGAGGTGATTGGTGCTGACTGCACTTTGTCTATATGAAAAGGGTTTTTTTTCATATGTATTCCAACTCAGTAAACAGAGTGTTGTTCCTCCTAGGGGTCGGCTTTGATTTCAAATGGCACCTTTCTCAAATTCGAGAGATCCATTTGCGTCGGTACAACCTGAGGAGGTCAGCTTTGGAGATCTTCCTTACAGACCAAACCAACTATTTCCTCAACTTCAATAAAGAGGTATGGGTTTCCTAAATTTCATGGATTTATATAATGAGCACAAGATTTGAGTCTGGTGTGTTTCTTAATACTGTAACACTAATAGCAAAAGGTTTGCTTCCTATAGTCATCATGCAAAACCAGACTGCAGTCTGGCATCTAGAAACTGTTCAGTTGTGAAAAGATAAATAAAACAAGATTGTCCATTTCCCCCTCTCTCTCTCTGTTATACAGAATGATTATTTAACTAAAATCACACCAGTAGTAATCTAAATGTTTTGAAGCCCATCTTTTTAAAGATGGAGCAAATTAATTACAAATCAAAGGGACTTTCTTTTTTACAACAACATTGGAAATCATTGATATTCCATGGTTAAGGAGTAGTGAACTTTTTCCCCCTCTGGGTAATATCAGTGATCCTTTTTATGAGGGACTAAGATAAATTTCAGAACTTAGGGTGAGTTACATACTAGTAGGTCAGCTTATGAACAGCTCTTAGAAAATGTTGTGTGGTTTGATTTTGATGTACAGGATGTCACTTCCATCCATGTCCAAATGTTTTAAAAAGCAAGAGATCAAAGTACTTGAAAGTGTAACTATGTCCTATTTATTTCACATTTTAATTAGCAGATAAGTTGCTTAATTGTCAGCTTCAGTCTCCAGAACATTGTTTCATTAGTGCTGTTTTCTGACAGGTACGAAACAAAGTCTATAGTCGGATATTGTCACTGCGCTCTCCAAACATTTCTGGGACCAGATCTCCACAGGAGCTTTTCAAAGCATCAGGTTTGATGCAGGTATGAGACCTCAGCTAAATGGTCTAAGGAATTCCTCTGCTTTTTGAAGGAGTCCTCCAGTTTAGATGGCAGCTGCCAACTTCTGTACCCTCAGCCTGGCCCTGCACTTTTATGTGCATATTTTTAGGATGCTTTGGTTTGTGTTTACAGTCAGGTAAACGGGTATAGCCAGGCTCTGATGTGATTGACAGGCATTTTAACATGAATTTAAAACATGTGGCAGATTTGCTTCTAGTTTTAGTCTATGATCTTGAGTGCTGTTTTGAAACTTTTCACTAGATGTGCAAATAATTTTCCCTGCAATCTTTTCGTGATGGAGCTCTGAACAAAACCCACATGAAGTGGGAATTAGTAATACTGGTAAAAAGGGAAAATGTCAAAATGTCTGTATTACCATAAACACAGATAAATTTTTAAATACAATAAATGTATTTTTATCTTCCATGTCTTTATGCCAAAATTGTTTTCTTTGAGGGAGGAAGCTTTACAGATAAGTTTAAAATGCTGGAAATACTTTGATTGTTTTCTTACTAATAAAAACTATGGAGTTGTATATTTACACTTAGAAAATGTCATCTGTCATGACACATCTCCATCACTCTACAGGCAAATACTGAGCCCTTCTGGTCACAGCTATGTCTGTTCTTTAGTTTAGAATATAATAATGGAGCAACCAAAGGTGCACAGACAATTTGCTTTACAAATTGCTAACCTGTACTGTTAACTAGTGGGAGAATAAGTTATAAATAATTTTTCATCTTAGCACTCCAATGGATTTCAAATTCTGTTCTCCTTTTTATCAGTATCTGTGTACTTGCCTTCTTTTTTTTTCTCTTATTTCCTATTTTTCTTTTCCTTTTTACCAAGGCTACTAATTGTCTGCTGCTCTGTATTTGAAACAGTACTGTCACCAATCAGGACCTGATTTCAATGAAATATAGATAGTACAATTACTATCAAAGGGAAAATAAACTTGATTATGAGAAAGTGAATCTGGACTTGCATACAATTTTTGTCCTTTTCACTTGCCAGTGCTATCCTCTGGCAGATGGGTACTGACAAGACATGTAATTTGCATTAATTGTGTCTTTGACATAGTGAATTCCATTTTATCTTTCTTTGTGTTTCAGAAATGGGTGAATAGAGAAATATCCAACTTTGACTACCTTATTCAGCTGAACACCATGGCAGGACGAACTTACAATGACCTTGCTCAATATCCCGTGGTAATTAAAAAGTTAATTTTAAAATTTTTGCCAAAGGTATGTGTTTCTTCTGTTTTGAAAGATGTATTTTTAATCTCTATCTGATGTTTGACTTTTTTTTTAGTTTCCCTGGATTTTACGAGATTACACCTCAGAAGAACTGGACCTGAATAATCCTGCAGTATTTAGGGACCTGTCCAAACCCATAGGTGTGGTGAATGAGAAGAATGCTAAGACTGTGAAAGAGAAGTACGTATTTGAGCACTTGGTTACATTTCTTTGTCTTTTCTGAGCCTCCAGACTAATAACACATTTAAAAAATAAAGCTGTGACAGTGAAATTTTTGAAGCTGGTTTGATGACATAACAGATGCATTTGCAAATGTGGTTGATTTGTTGTTCCTGCTGCATTCAGACTGTTTTATATGGCACTCAGTTATATGGCAGTGAAAGGACAAAACTTACTGTTGTAAATTTTCAGTTGTTTCTCAGCTGTGAAGCCGAAAAACTGACAGGCTGTAGAAACAATTTAATGGCCCAGCAGCTTGAAAAGACGTAACATGTCCTATGTCTGCTTCAAGATAAGGAATGTTAAATCATACGGCTCTGTTGAGCTGCCTGTGCTAAGAGGTAGCATTGATCCTGAATCTGTGCTTCCTCTTTTTTCAAGCATAGATTATTATCTTCAAAATAAAATATGTCTCAAGTGACTTTCAGCAAGTCCTCTGTGGGTACCAATGACAGGTACTTAGCCCACACAGCAGTGTAGTGATCTTGGGGAGTGAGTGTGCTAGCATACCAGACTGCAGTCAGGTGTCTTCCAAAATCTTCTGAGAACTTGGAACATTTTCCTTTGAATTATTAGGCTCTATCCTGACTGTAATGAAGTATTTTCTCTAGAAGTATGTTTAACTAGAATTTCTCTTACCAGCCTTGTGAGGCTGAGAAATGTATCAGCCAGATGGTGGCATGGTAGAGTGAGTTTGCCAGTAGAAAAGGAAATGGAAATGAGTGTGAAAAAGATCTCTCTTCTGCATCCTGCACAGTCAAACACATAGTGTAAATCTTGCAGGAAACCATCACAAGTATATTCACTACTAAATATACACTTTAGTGATGTGGGGTGTGTTGGTCTGTTGTACAAAGTCATGTCTCAACTGCCCTGTGTCTGGTTGCTGATAGCAAATGCCTAGGGAAGGGTTTAACAGGCATGCAAAGGCTTCATCTGGTGTACATTTTTATCTTTCAGCAGTCTTTTCCTTAGGGACTTTCTAAGTAAGATTTGGAATCTTCTTGCTTAATAGAACTCAGTGTATTTTTCTCTTATAGATTGCTGTGGTAATTTCTTTTGAATCTTTCCCTGGAATAAGCATAATCCGTATGTAAATCAACTATCATGCTCAGTTGTATTTACAAAGATTTCTTTTTTTAGGTATGAGAATTTTGAGGATCCTCTTGGGATGATTGACAAATTTCACTATGGCACACATTACTCAAATGCTGCTGGTGTCATGCATTACCTCATTCGGGTTGAGCCTTTCACAACACTTCATATCCAGCTGCAGAGTGGCAGGTATGCTGAGCAAATGAGCAGTCCCTTCCTGCTTCTTCCTTGTCCTTTTCCTGAGGGAATCATCAAATTCTAACCTGAGTTTTCTGATCCACAGATTTGACTGTGCTGACAGACAGTTCCACTCCATTCCTGCTACCTGGCAGGCACTCATGGACAACCCCAATGATGTCAAGGAACTTATCCCAGAGTTCTTCTACTTCCCAGAATTCCTGGAGAACCAAAATGGTAAATTGAGTGCTAAGAGTATTCTCACAGAAAACTGTTCCTGTATTCTTCAGAAAAGAATTGTTACAACCATTTGTGAATGCTGAGGAACAGTTATTATTTAAACTTCATGGTGTGATTGTAGATATTCATCATGCTGACTTCAAACTGCTTAGTGAAGATACCAATTGTGTTAAGCGGCAGCCTAAATATAGTTTAAAATTCAGGCTATGGGCTTAAGGATGGCTAAAAATAGTGTTTACCCAATGGAAAGTATCAGAGATGCTCATTTGGATGTTTGAAAAAGTTAGTAATAGTTAATACTGATTAAATACTTACCAAAAGTTAAGAGATTAATTATAATGCTGATTGAAAAGGCAGTATCTTGCATTCTGACATGAGACTCCTAGACATTTTTTAATTCACCTTTATTGTTTAGTGATTTGTTTCTCTATGTTTGCACAATTTGAAAATGAATTAGTATGTTTTTGCTGCTACAATCTACTAGATTTCTAAATTAGAAGAATTAGGAACTCCCAGCTCCCACTTTCAAGTCGTTTAAGTATTTGGAGTTGTTTCAATGATAGCAGGTGAGATTTCAGACTTCTTAAAAAGAGCCTTGATTTTATAACCATTTAAACTTCCAAGTAACTCCCTTCTTATGGATTACCCTTATTGAAGTGTTTTGGATTCTTAATCCTGGTAGAGCAAATGCAGATATGTTTACAGATGGATGCGTAAGAGATTAATACTACTTTTATGGTTGGGACTTTAGCTTCAAAATGATGTTTTGGGTAATTGTTACCCTTTACCATTTAAAATTGTAAACATGCAGAACAGAAGTTATCCTCCTTATGTCAGTGGTAGGGTTATTAGGGATTTACATTAAGAGTTTTTCAGTACCCTTCTCTTGCATTGAGAAAAGAATGATTTTTAATCTTTAATGAGAAATCAACATACTTGAAATATTTTGTAGCAACTTTAAAACTTTTCTATATTATTCACCAGGTTTTAACTTAGGCCAGCTTCAAATGTCAAAAGAGGTGGTAAATGATGTTGTTCTGCCTAAGTGGGCCCACTCCCCAGAAGATTTTATTTATAAACACAGGAAGGCTCTGGTAAGATGTTGTTTGTATGTGTGACATAATCATAAAGGAAGTGCAGCTGCACATTGTTAAATGTAAAACAAGTGGGATGGCATTCAAACTAGAGTTGTGGTTGCATTTGACATTACTTGTAATGTAACTTCCAGCTAAAAGCTCTGTGCATGTTGGTAAGATGCTGAAAAGAGCGTTTAATCTCTTGGGCATTTTGGGCACTAAAGTTTGGGCATTAGCTGTCCTAGGAGATAAAATGCAGAGGTAGGTGAGTAGGCTTCCCTTGCTATTTAAAGATGATTTTGTCTGGTGTGAGGGAGCTGGCAGGTTACCTTCCCTTGCACAGGTGCATTTCAATACTGCACATCTCTTCTGTCACTGTGTTAATTTTCCCTCTTACCTGGCAGTTAGTGCCCATAACACACAAGGATATTCTTATTCTGCTGCCCTATACGTGACTAAATACCTCATTTGTGGGTACTCTTAATTTAGGAATTGAATCTTTTCCACAGAAAATAGTAAAAACTTCAAGATGGGAGCAGTATTTCTGTTAGTCTTACAAGAGCATTTTTTCCTTCTAGGAATCTGAGTATGTTTCTGCTCATCTTCATGAATGGATAGATTTGATTTTTGGCTACAAGCAGAGGGGACCAGCTGCAGTGGAGGCGCTTAATGTGTTCTATTATTGTACTTATGAAGGTACAAAGCAGTATGTTCTCTTGTCATTGTCATCAGGCTTGGGAGTTTTCATTATTAGACAGAAGACACTTGATTTGTGAGCATACCATTCAGTAGCATATGGTAAGGCAGCAGATTTATTGACGAAATATGGCAGCAAACCTTGTAATGTATCATCAAAAAAAAGCATCCTTTTTTTTAAAGGAGGGCTGTTACCATTTCTTGTCTTTTTTTTTTTTCCATAAAAGTTACTGGGTTTCTTGTCACTTGCTTGCTTAAAAGCATTTGTGGGAAGAGGTTTCTTGTGGTTTAGAGTTCAGGCGCATTGCTTAAAAGCAACTAATATTAGAGACACATTTCATCTGTTAATTTCAAACAGAACTTTTGGGTGGTTTTTGTGTGCTCCTTGTTGCTTGCAATGAGGTACATTAAATTCATTTGATAAGACAAAGGCCTGCACGTCTTGCCTGGACACATACACTTAAAATTCCACATGCAGAGTGGAGTTTTCAGATTGTATTTCAAATAGAGGCATTTTCTTGGGGCTTTTCTGTGGGTAGAGGGTCATAATGCTGCAAGTAAATTAAGTTTTGGAACGTTAGTTGATCATATTGGTTCTTAATAAATTGTTTGGATTGTGTTCTTTTTTTTTTTCCCCCTACTCTTCATCGTTCTGGTTGTGATCCAGGGGCTGTGGATTTGGATGCCTTAACCGATGAGAAAGAAAGGAAGGCTTTAGAAGGGATGATAAACAATTTTGGGCAAACTCCCTGTCAGCTGTTAAAGGTACTGCTCTTTTGCTCCCTCTCAACCAGACCTTTGTGGTTAAATACAACTGAGTTACAAGGACTTCTGAAAAAACAATCCTTTGTAAGGTAATAGTTAGTAATTTTAGCAGCATTAAGCCTTTGCCACATTACCAAAGAATCCGTTGTCAAAATAAATTAGTTTACTTAAGAGGGGATATTAGGTATTTAAGACTGTTTTCCCATTAAGATTCTGAGTATCTCATGTGCATTGAACAAATTGATAAGCCAGTCTAATTTGTTACTCCTTCAAATATTGCCTCCTAGGAGCCCCATCCACAAAGGCTGTCAGCAGAAGAGGTAGTGCAAAGACTAACTAAAAGTGATACCTCTACTCTGAATCTCTTCCAACACCTCACTGAGCTGAAGTCTTTCTTCATAGAGGTAGATGTGTTACTTGAAATTGTTTAAAGTCTAATCTGAAATTTCTGATGTACTTGAAACAAAAGGTCACAACCTAGATGAAAATGAACTTGCTTCCTATTTAGACAAAATATTTTACAATCCAGTGTGTATTGAATGAGCTCTGTCTTTTTAGTTGGCTTCATAGAAGTTGAATCCCATAATCTGCTGGCTGCTTGTGTGGGTATTGTTTGAATATTAAATCAGTCACCTCACCAAGACAGCTGCAAACCTCACTGGTGGTGTGTGAGGACTCACTGAACTTGATAGTGAAACTCCCTGATTGGGGTCAGGGTTTCATTTGCAGTGTTTGTGATGAAGCTTACCTGCACGAACTGAATAGGTGTGTACCAATGCCTTAGGGTGCCCTACAGCTCTGACACTGATTCCAGAGGCTTTGGATCTTACTCTTCACAGGTTCTAGATTTATCCTTTAGCTTTTGGATATAATCAGATCAAACCCATGTCTTTCTCTTAGGGAATTAGTGATGGTGTGCCCATTGTCAAAGCTGTTGTCCCCAGGAATCAGTCACGTTCCTTTATTTCTCAGGGAAGCCCAGAGATCTTGGTGAGTTGCATGTTTCAATACTGTTCTTAAACTGCAGATAGTCAAATGGGTGTATTTTCATGCAGCTTTTAGAGAAACATTTCTTAACTTTTCCTCTTCAGATGTGTTCCTTTAACCTATAACGAATGTCAGTTATAGTTTAAATATTGATCTTCAAGGGAGAAGCCAGGCTGATTTGTTGAATGGCATTTAAGAGCTGATGAGACATGACTGTAAATTATAGTGAGGCATATTGTAAGTTGCCACTTGATCAACTTCCCTGCGACAACCAATTTGCTAATGCAATGCAGCCCAGATTTAACATTACAGCATTGAGTTATTAATGGTGTCATTGTTTGTCACTGCCTTCCAACCCATATATTGAACTAAGCCATATCTGGTGCATGCACACTCCAAAGGCCAGCACTGTTCCTAAAACTAACTCTTGCACTAACACACGTTCTTGTACTATGGCAGATAGCAGATAATGAAAGGAGAACAATGGTTTTGTATTTGCATCTGTGTATAAGGCCTAGACACTGGCCCCAGGGCACCTCTGTTTTGCAGGAAAGACTATTCCAATATTCCTATTTTGTATATCAAAATTATTGTCTTGGCTTAATGTGCTGCATTCATAGGTGATTTGGACACACCTAAAATTCTCCTTGTGTTTTTCATAAATATCTAATGAAAATAACCTTGAATATTTAGATCCCTTTGTTACTTCCTCAGAAATGAAACTGTAGTACAATGTTAAGCTTCCTGTGCTAATTATTAATTATTATTTAATAATAATAATTAATTATTTAATAGTGTTTGCTATTAACAATTAGATTCAGAGAAGAGAAGAAGCTTAAACCAAATGACTGACATGTAATGAAATGTTTGAGAGGGGTTTGTTGGCTGAGATTTTTAGTTTTTGTCTCCTCCTATTCTTCCTACCCCAACTTCTCCGACGTGTCTGTTCTAATATGATCCTTTGTACCACATGTGGATTAACTCATCTGAGAGGGATTTTTTGTTCATTTTTTTATTTGAGGAGAGGTGCATGTGCTTTTTCCTTTGTGGTAGGTTTTCAAGAAGCCTCTGCTGGACTTTATGCAAGTTCCATTAGCATCAAGGCAAGCAGAAAATAAACCTCTGGGTTTCATCAACTTTTTCATCAAACTTTTTTAGGTAACAACAAGTCTGAACTGCGTTATTGGAACTCATGGTTGGCTGCCTTACGACAAAAATATTTCCAACTATTTTACATTCATCAAAGATACAACAGTGACAAATCCCAAGTAAGCAAATTTTGAGGAGGGCTACAGATGAATTCATCTAAAATAATGAAATACAGTAATCAAAATCAGTGGGTTGTACTGTATTCACTGAGTTTTCACCTAAGAATGCATCTTCTGATGCTCAGTAATATTACCTCTAATCTGTAATAGCATTCTAGTAGAGTTATGTAAATGGCTTCATTCAGGCTTCATTCTTAGAGCTACTTTTTTCTAATTATCAATCATAAAAACTCATCATGGAATCTGAAATAGTCTTCATATATTCTTATGCTATAGGTAATACATAGGTGTATGTGGTGAGTTTGGGTTTTTTGTTTTTAGAATATTCCTTTTTGTCTTTAATGTTGCAATGTTTAGTAGGGACATGAGTTATCCAATTGTGTAAAGGGCTGAAAAAAATCTAAAATGAAATGTTGCTTCCAGTCACTGGTGGCAGTGAGAGTTTTGCCATGTATGTAACCTTTTCTGTAGATGGAATTTGTTACTGATTTTTAAAGACAGAGGAAGTGCAAAATCCGTGGGTTTGAACCAAGGTTACTGTTAACTGCTCATCGTTTGCCTACAGAACACAGCGCAGCATGAGTGGTCCTTTTGCCCCAGGGCTGGAGATCACCTCCAAGCTGTTTGCAGTGTCCCATGATGCAAAGCTGCTCTTCAGTGGTGGACACTGGGACAACAGCATCCGAGTGACATCCCTTACGAAAGGCAAACTGATGGGACAGCACATCAGGCACATGGGTCAGTCACTCTGTGTTGGGAAATGGAAAGGGTTTATGTATCTTAATTGCTGTTCTCAGAGTATAGGCAAGGCACTTGGGCACACAAGTGCAGCAGTTGTAGGAAGGGCAGCATAAGAACAGAAGAATGCTTGAATTGTCATTATACATAAATACTTGAGCATGGCTTTTCAGTCATTGGAGTGGTGCTTTGATGTAGTTGTTAAATAAGGCTTGCCTGCTATTTTTAGGTAGCAAAGCTGAATGTGTCAAGTGGGTACACTTGGCTGTTATGATGATTTCATTGTTTAATAGTGTCACCAGCCCTTATCACTACAGAGTATTCCATGCTGACTGCAAATTAGGGTACAGTGTGACAAATTGTATCCACATTGTCAGTCTGTGCCAAACTAGTCTTAATTACCCATGTGACAACTTTGTCTTCTTTTCTTTATCTAGACATTGTGACCTGCTTGGCAATAGACCACTGTGGAATTCATTTAATTTCGGGCTCCAGAGATACTACCTGTATAATATGGCAAATAGTTCAGCAGGTGGGTATTTAGGCGTACTCACAATCAGATTCTGGATGTTTGGGGTTTTTTTGCTGTTTTGCTATTATGTTTTATTGATTTCTTTTCAGGTTTGTAGGGAGGATAGTGCACTAAAATCAATTAGTTTCGGAATTTTACTCCCATTGTCTCCCATAGTTACTATGTAGCTGAAGTGCACTATTTTAGAGGCTCTCTTAAAGATTTCATACATTATTTTCAGGCAAATAACCATTTGGTATTTCTAGGCAGTTTTTCACTCCTAGTAGTGAACAACAGCAGCTGCTTGCTGTTGTCCTTGCACTCCTGGACACCTGCAGGGATAGGAAGGAGTCAGCTAACTAACATTGTCTCTCACACCCACACAGTAACTACATATTCATTCATTCTTGGGATTTCAGTAAGTAAGGTGCTGATATAGAGGGCAGTGTATTGATATTGGAGTGGTGAGTTATGCCTTTGGCTTTGGCCTCTGTCAAATACACACCTCACACAACTGGTACTGAAGATACCAGAAGTTCATTTTTTGTTTGTCCTTCAGCTGCAAGAGAATGTGTCATTGCACTTTTTGTTACTCTCAGGGAGGAATGCCTGTAGGCCTGGCACCTAAGCCATTACAGATCCTTTATGGGCACACTGACGAAGTTTCAAGTGTTGGCATCAGCACTGAACTGGATATGGCAGTGTCAGGATCCAGGGTAAGCACCTTCCTACTTCTCCCTTTTTTGCCTTTTCTCAACCAAACTGAAACCATATAAGGTGTTTGAAATGGGAATAATCAAAAAAGTCACTACTTCACAATCTTTTTCTTCAGCCTTGCTTATCAAGCAGATACGTGCCATTCCCTTTGCTGCCTGGTTAAATCAGACTGTCTCAAACTGCTGTGCAGAGCATAGGCCTCACCTGCTATGTGGTGTTATTCTGCACAGATGAGCTTTAATATGTGTGGACTTAATTGGGGATTTTAAGCTTCTCATAGCAACAGTGTTCTGTTTATTTCTTCCCTGGTGTGTTAATCCTGAATGTTCTGTGCCACTTGCTCATGGTCTGCCTTACTGTACTGCACAGGCAGGCTGCTGTACTCTGGCTTTGTACTCCACATAATGCCTACTCATCAGTGTGACCTGTGAAATGACTGATTTGCTGCTTGTCCTCCCTCTTGCCCTACTTGCATTTTTTTTTCGTATCCTATAGTACATGGTCTTGAGGGGAAGGCTTCTTTGTGCAGAGTTCCTAATGCTCAGGAATCCTTACTTCCCTTTAAGGATTTAAGTGCTTTCAAATATTCCCTGTAGCCTCAGCATGTAAATCCTGAATGCTGTGCTAACTCTTCTGCTGGGTACCAACTCCCCTAACTGTGGTTGCTGCAGGATGGCACTGTCATTGTCCGCACTATTCGGAAAGGTCAGTACGTGAGGACGCTGCGGCCACCTTGTGAGAGTTCTCTCCTGCTGACTGTTCCCAACCTGGCTGTGTCCTGGGAAGGCCATATAGTTGTCCACACCAGCGTGGAAGGAAAGACTACTCTCAAGGTACTTAAGTTTGTGGAAAGCCTCTGTACAACTCTTGTATCATTCAACAAGGAGACTGTTGTCAGCTTTATCATCTGTGGGTTGTTGCGACATTAGTGCTTTTTAATGAGCAAAATATACAACACTCTTTCTCCAATCAGTCTTCTGAGACATACTTATTTTTGATCTCTTCAGGACAAGAATGCATTACATCTCTATTCTGTCAATGGGAAATACCTGGGTTCTGAGACTCTGAAGGAGGAGGTGTCTGATCTGTGTGTGACTGGTGAATATATCGTGATGGGCAGCTTGCAGGGATTTCTGTCCATACGGGATCTCTACAGGTACCGTACCACCCTTTTTACTGAGCTACAAATATGGAGGCTTATAGAGAAATGGCTGTGTAATAAACTTTGCTTGGTGCTATAGGTGATAGCTTTTGGTTTTTCTGTGTTCCTCAAACCAAAAATGTTTTTGGTGGAACTAAAAATAAAATAAATGGAGAAAAATAAAATGAGAAATTTTAACCTCTTTCTTCCCAGACATTTATCCCAAGTAAACACCTAGAACTGACAGAAGGAGGTGGTGTCAGTTTGCAAACTGTGCTGATGCCCTGATTAGTCACAGGGGGCTCAGCAGGATCAAGCCTCATGTAGTTCTGCACTGAGCTTTAAGCTCCAGTTACTGCTTAGCTCTGTAGAGCTCCATTGCTGCTCAGAATGGGAGGGATGTTTATCACTTAGGCAGCCTGGGACTAATGTCATTGTTCTTCAGTGAAAAGGTCTTAGCTTTCTGGCTTAACCTATCCATATCTGTTCTTGTTATTGAAGCCCTATTTTGGGATACAAATAGATTTGTAGGATACAATTAGATAACTGAACCTGCAAATTAAATCCTTGAGAAACTGTGTTTTATAGTGCATCCTGTGGACAGCAATTTCACCTGCATGTGATTCTTTGCAGTCTGTGCAAGCAAATACGTGATGTACTTTCTCTCTGTGTTTTTTGTTCTTTTCAGCCTGAGTCTGAGCATCTCTCCCTTAGCCATGAGACTGCCAATCCACTGCATTTCTGTCACCAAAGAGTACAGCCACATCCTTGTTGGCTTGGAGGACGGCAAGTTGATTATCGTTGGTGTTGGCAAGCCAGCAGAGGTAAAACCCACCATCAAGAACTTTTTCTACCGAACAGTGGGAAGTTCACTTATTTCTGCTTTCCAGTTGAGCAAGAGGTCTCCTCTATGGCAGGGTAAATTTAAGAGCAAGTTTCAGTTTTCAGTGGGAAACAAATAACTTTTGAGACTGCTCTGCTGAAAGTTCTGATTAAAATTCAGAAGTATGTAGGGATTGCAGATGGGAACCTCAGCTGGACTAACTTCCAGACTTTATCATTCACATCTGAATAAGCAAAGTCATAATAGCTAACCTTTTCTGAATGGAATAGTATTGTCAGCCTCTTCTTGATGAAATAATTCTCCAGAAGAAAATTGGAAATGAAAGAGAGCAAGCTACTTTCTTTATTTTTTTTATGGTTTCTATCAGATATCTTTTAATATGCGTTGACTGACACTGGGGAAAAAGGTTTTATTTCTTTCTGTTGAGAGTCTCTAATGGCAATGCACAAGGAATCACTTCTGTAGGTTCCCAGTATGCCTGTGCTCCATATGGTGACTATAAACTTGATTGGTCCTACATATGCAATATGAATTACAGAGCATCCATCTCTCAGATAGATATGCCCAATTTTTCTTGTGCAAAACGTAGTTTTTGCTTTAATTACTTCTTGTCATGACTTTCAAAGTACTTGAGTTAACTTAAAACTGCTTATTATCTTTATAACTCGATCTCTGTTGTGCTGCTATGTATTTATTTGAAAATGTGATTATCACTTTTGCATGATCTTTAGTACATGCCAGAAAAGTGTGTATTAATTCTATTTTATATTTTAAATGTGAAAACAGAGCAACTTTATTTGTCAGTATTTTTAAATGTTTTTGCTAGGAGATACATAGTTTAATATTGGAAAAAGACTTCACACAATAGTAGTCTGATTTTGCTTGCACTTGATGTGGAGGGGAGGTTTCCACTGACTTTCAGTTTACTATTGTAGAATTGAAAAAGAAATTATTATTACGTGGTTAAACATATGGTTGTAACAGCAGTTTTAAAGTCACTGTCATTTCTAAGCTTCCTGTTCCGTAGAAAAGATCTTTTGTAGGCTAAAATTTGTGTGTATCATTAGACTGAAGGCTTTTTGTTTTCTTATTTTTATTTTTTAATCATATCTATTTTTCTAACTATGCAGAAAGTGTTGTTTCAAAGACTGGATTCCTTTTATGCTTATAGAGGCTTTCCAATGACTTTTTTTTCCAGGATTTTCTGTTTACAGTTTAGATGATATGCAAGCTTAATATCTGTGTAAATAGAATTTTTTTTAAATGCAAACATATAAGGAGCAACATTATGTCCCAGATTTTCTAGTTTTCTATAATGGCATCAGTCAATATATTTGAAAAGTATGTGTATGTGGGATGAATAACTTATTTTTAGTTTGGAAGGAATGTGTTAATTCCTGGAACTTTATCTATATACAGAAGACAGTGTTGTAGTTACAGCTTTCAGTGGTAATATTGATCCTTAGGACAGAGGATTGGATCCTTAGCACAGACTTGCTTTAATATGCAAAAAGTGAAATGCTGCTTGATATTAAGATTGGCCTTTAGTGTTTCTGCACTGACAGTATCTAATATGGAATATAAGAAATGCTTTTGTATTTTTAACAATTACTTAGCTGTTTTGGATGTTGTGGAAGTCTGAGCAATTACCACGTTAGTGTTAATCCTGGTCAGTGCTGTGCCTTTTCCAGAATGCTGCTGCTGTGCTGAGAGAGCTCTGAAACAGATTACATTTGTAGTAGTAACTGTGAGGAACCATTCTCAAACTTGTAAAGGCATGGATCTTATTTATTGAACTGCAAGGAATTTCAGAACCTAGTCAGCTGCCAGGCTGATCACTACTGGCCAATCATCAACCTTGTGCTTAGGTAACTAAGAGTTTCTTACAAACTGTTGTCAGATTGCACACCTACCAGATGCTGGATTTAATCTGGCCTCTGGTTGCTTGTTATCTGTCTTATCCTATGGAATACTCACTATGAATTACTTCTGCTTTAAACATTCCTCTGAACACTTCACCCAGGATCTTTGGAAGACTGTAAATTGGACACCAGGAGATAACCTTTCCCTTTTTCCTTTATTCTGCTGTCACTGTCCTGCATCTTGCCTATTTTTTTTCCCACTTCTAGCAATTTCTGTTTGAAATCTCTAAAATAAAATGTCCTTTCTTCTCATTTGGTTCATTTTTGCTTGGCATTCATCTCTTCTTTTCCTTTCCTATCAAAATAGCAATCTAAACACTCTTTCTAAGCCGTTTGAAGTAGGTTAAGCACATAAGTACACATTAGTGGGTAATATCCCTTTAACTGTTCAAAATCAGAGAAGACTGTGGTTAGTGTTTTGTGTCTTGTTTTTTGTCAGTCCCAAGAATCATCCCCAGTGTAACTTTTAGTTTATTTTCAAAAAGTTTTTGTTGGTATATTTTGTTTATGCAGTACATTGTAGTGTCTACATTTCACCAGATTCAGTGTCTGAATTCCTTTTTAATTTATCCACCTTATCCCTTCCCCCTCCTTTTGTTTCTCTGAATTACTTTTAAACAGATGCGCTCAGGTCAGCTTTCCCGAAAGTTGTGGGGATCAAGCAAACGGCTCAGCCAGATTTCATCAGGAGAGACTGAATATAACACTCAAGATTCCAAGTGATTGCTGCTTCTACCTTCGCTCATGGATTCCAGAAAAATGTTTAATCTTTTGGTCACTTTAAATGTATAAATATGTAATTAGGGCTTTGATTCTTAAGTCTGTTGACGAAGAACCTATGGTAGAGGTATAGTAAGCATATGTACTCATGCAAGTTCGCTTGCTTGCAGATTTGTCCTGAACTGTGTTGACTTGTTCACAGCAAAATCCCTCTCTCAACAGCTGCTAAAACTGTGTTTTGGGAGGGCTAAAAAACCCCTGAACAATCCCCCCACAAGTCTTCAAACCCCTAGATTGCTAATTGAATTTAAGTAGCATTTGATTTAAAGCTGAGTAGGGCCAGATGCTCCTTGATAACAAACAAGATATTTGGCTTTGCTTTGACAGCACTGTTATTCCCCACTAAATGAAAACTCTGGTAGTTGCAGTGGTTGGATTCAGAATTGGATAGATGATGGTTTGACCTTCCCAATACATTTGTTAGCCTAAATGAACTTTATTACACTTTGTTCCTGTAAATGGCTATTGCTCTCTTCTTCTGTGTAGTTCCAGTTTAAGCTGTTCTGCAAGGAACATCTGTGTTGCACTACTTTATCAGAAATTGTTTTAAGTACAGACATGAATAACTTCAGAGGAGTTGGAGGTGGTGAAGGAGCTGAAGGAGGTAGGAAATATTGCTGCTGAAAATTATTTATATTGTTAAGTAAACTTAAGACATGCACCAAGAAATCCCATTATATATTTAGTATCTTGCAGAAATACCCAGAAAGGCTCATTATCTATATTGGTCAAATATCAATCTGCTTCATTAGTAAGGCAACTCCTGCAAACAAAAGATAAATTTCCACTGCAGAATCATTATGCAACATTGCAGCACAATTCAATTAAAAATAGCACCTGTTTGTTTCTTGGCTTGGTGTTCACCAAACCAGTTGTTAGCCATACTTTTTCTGTAAAAATAAGCAGGGAAAAACAGATTATATATCTATTTTCAAAATTCATTTAAGACCTGGTAAAAGAAAATATCAGAACCTTATGTGTGCTGTATCCAATTGCTTACTAGTTTTTGGAGAAGCCATTACTGATTTTTTTTTGTTTGTTTAGCAATACATGATGGTAGAAGGGTGTGCGTTCTCCTATCAATCTGATATTTTTCTAATATTACTGATTGAAATGATAAACCTTGTACTGTTAGAAAAGCTGAGTGCTGAGGGAAAAATACAAATTTCCAGATCAGCATGTGAAGGGGTGTGTGTGTATGTGTGTATATATATGTGTGTGTGTATATATGTATATTCATGTACGTATTAAAAGAAGAGAATCCCAAGGGGTGAGGGGAGCATAGATACAAGGCAGGTGTAAGTGATTGTTAGCTAGTATGTTCCCTTTTGGCTCCCCCTTTCTTCCCTCTACCATCGCTTCTCTTGTTATTTTTTATTTATTTATTGAAATGAATGTGTCTTGTATCTCTCATAAATGGTATCACATGTTCCCTGTGGCTGGGGAGTTGTTGAACTACCTGAGGAACATAATGTATAAGCTCATTTCATTAACTTCTAAGCACAATATTTATTAATTTAATAGAAATAATAATACCCTTCCTACTCCTGCTAAAGGATAATCTTTACAAGTTATGTTAGTCTCATTCAAACTGATTTCTCCTCCTCACTTTCTTTACTGGGAAAAAAAATCCCTCTTGATGGCTGATTGGTGTGCTTTGTAAAGAAAGTTATGTTGCATTTTCTTAACTTTTGTAAATGAAATAATAAATCAGATTAGTGAACAAGTGGGTCTATGCATAGTTGCAATATTCTGCCTAATCACTGTGACAGACTGGATTGTCTGGAAAGTTGTGAGAAAATAAGAATTATTTTCCTGAGTCACTTGCCAAGAGAGGATTAAAATTCCAAAAGTAGAGTGGTGTGGGTTTTTTCATGCTCCATGTATGTAAAAAACAAAAAGTAAATTAACCCACATCCCATACTTTCAAACAAGCTATAGAGAAGTGAAAAATACTATTTTAATCAATTACCTATCCAATAAGAGTACTAAGGATACTGTGGAAGTATTAAGTTTGTTCATGAGAATGTGAAGTATGTTTGTCCATTATGATTTCATGAAGATATGATTTCAGGAAAGCTCTTTGGAGAGTAGTTTAGAAGTATTTCAGCTCAGAATGTGACATCTTTCTGTGTTATGGGAGATTGAAAAAGCTCAGTTGGGGCATTGAATTAATGGGTTTTATATGTATGCATAAATGTTGTGTTTAAATGCATAGATAAGGCTAAGTGTTTATTTGGAGGGGAAGGGGGCAGGAAATTATCATGTTTTAGGCTATGAGAATCAAGTGGAAAAAGGGAGATGGGTCTTATGTAGTGTTTGGTGGGAGCACAGTTTTCTTATTGTCACTTGCACAGAGGGATTTGCATAAAGGGGAGGCATTTGAAAACATGCTATTGTGGGTTAGGTATGTTTATACAACAGCTGAATTAACATTTTTAGTAGTTCAATATTAAAGAATACTGAATACAATGTGTCAGTTTAAGTAAAATATAATGTGGCAATAATTGAAATAGTTTATGATGAAGACCTTTGACAATTAAATACTATAATTTCAGTGCATCACAAGCACTGGATGATCACAAATACCTGGGACAGGTTTAAATGTGGACAGTTCTTGGGCTCTCAAACTCAAGGCTAGTCTGTGCTCAGTACAAAGCAGCAGCAGCAGAATGAGGAGAGGGCAGGTGAGCTCTGAGCTGCCTTATGCCCCAGGTAGAATGGCAACACCCATGGCCTTTGGATCTGAGATCTGGTCCTTGTGGGTAGGAGGTGTACACCATCCCACACTTGGCATCCTTGCCAGAGGCCATCTAGAAGGACCTCCATAGCTTTGAAGGTCTGCACTTTGCCTTTTTTTAAAACCATCTTTAAATAAAAAATTAGTTGTGTGAGCATTAGCTGGTATGTTGTTTCTTTTAGGTTTAACTTGTTTGCATAAAAAGTAGACCATAATCTTTAAAAAATAGAAAACAGTTTTTCTGATCAGCTGTATAGGTCACTTGAATTGCAGCCTGTTGTGCAGTGCACTGTGAATTGGTGAACTGACTTCCATAATTCTTTGATTTCCTGAAGTGAATAAAGTTTAGGATCCCATTTTGTTTTTCAGGTAGCATTGGTGAAATAAGATTCTCCTTTGGTTTTGATCAAAGATTTGTTTAAGTGTAAAAAGTAAAGTTTTGAGATGAGAGGATTCCAATGAGGAATTTAGAAACAAACAAGTCTTAAGTGACATTTGTTTCATAGCACTACATTTGTCAAGATCTTCTTTGTGATATCTTCATTTGTTTAATTTTTGGAACAACTCTAATAATATTTATCAAAGTTTAAAATATGCTTACCTTTGAAGATGAGTAAGTAGGAGTGTAAATATATACATCTAAAAGAAACTGAAAACTGACCTACTTTTCATACCTGTATATAAATGAGATAAAGTAGTTAGCAGTATTAACTTCTTTGTAGCACAGTTTTGAACTTGCATACCAAAGGATATTTAGAAGACATGTCTCTTTTATTTCAGGTGAAATGTTTGTTTAAATTTCTCTAGATCAATTTACTTATAATTCTTGATAGTATTTTTAGTTGTCTTTTTAGCCATAGTGAAGAATCCCATCTAGTCTTTGCTGGATTTGAACTTTACAAGCATACAGAAAGTGAAATGATCTTCAAGTTAGCATCTGACTTTGGCAAATTTTTCTGTAGCAATATACTTATCCATTACTTGCTCATAGGATATCTAGAAACCATGTCTTCTATCATCCATGTACCTGACCAGCGCAACATAATAATCCCAGTCTGCATTTGTCCTGATGGTTAATGCACATTGTGGAGATTAGGTTTTTGTAGGAAAATATTTGATTGCTTGATATTAAAAAGAGGAAAAAAAGAAAAAAACCTAAACCAACAAAACAAAGAACCAACCCCCACAACTTCCCCTCCAAAAAAGCCAAGAATCACTCACATCCATATTACAATTGTTTTGCTAATCTGAAACATTGATATAAACAAGCTTTTTCTCCTCTGGTATACCTTAGATCATGCATATTATCACGAAACAGCTTTATCAGTCTTCACAGGCTTTAAATAGCCAAGTCAATTGGCTGTCTTACAAGGATCCCCTTGAAAGTTATATTTCTTTGTCCTTTAAATGAGTGCAAACAACTGAGTTTCTGCACTGGAAAAATTATGTATGGACTGGTAACATCAGTCTGCTTTAAAATAATCCTGCAGGAATGATAAATTTATTTTTGTAATACGCAGATCAGGTAGGTCTTTTAACTCCTGCCTTAGTCAATGGGAGCTGCATACCTCACTTCCCTAAACCATGTCTTCCTCCTCCCTGTTTCCTTTGCAAACCTTTCCCAGTCTTAATTAAGAAAATAAGCAAAGAAACCAAGCAAAGGAACCAAATGCTGCACAAAGCTTTTACTGTGTACATGTATTTAGTTGAAAATTTATCTATGTACAGATTATAGAATGGTAGGGAGCTTTAGAGCTAGAAGGGGTGTAGAGATGTCAACCTCCTCCTGCTCCTATATTGAGAGTCTCTGTAGACACATGCTCTGTATGGTCACCTGAAACATTCCTGTCTTCCACTGCTAAAGGCACCTTGCTGACTATGTTTAAATGCTGAGCTGAGGTGCTGTGAATATTTTTTTTCCCTTTCAAAGTACAAAAAAAAAAGCATGCACATATAAATGCATATCCTAATATGAGCCTAGGGCCTGACCTAATAAATACTGTTATGTGAAAGCACTGCATAGGGTTATATTTATTTGAATGAAAATTCAAGCATGTGCTTCAGTGCTTTCTAGGTCTTCTTATGCTTTCTGGCTTAAAAGCTGTGTTGGTTTTGGTTGCAAACATGACACTTGCTGGTAGTCTCCTTTTGGGGAGAGTAAGTTTCCATGGTATCATATACATGTGGGTACATTGTATGCTAATGTTAGAGTCAACTGAAGTGTTTGGAAGATGTCTTTCCCTCCATTCCAAGGAGCCAATCTTATTATTACCAAATTGCTCTTGTAAGCACATACTTTTGAAGGAAGCAAGGGTTTTCTAAAAAGCTACTGCATTAAAACAAGTATTTTTAAATTGGTAAAAGGCTATTCTTCCCCTCTTCAGTGTTAGAGTTCCCAGATGCCGGAATGTGAAAATGCCTCTGAAGGCACCATAGCATGTTCCTCATTTCAGTTGAGTGCCATTCACCTCACTGCAGTCTTGAACACCCCATATGTGAGGAACTGCTTGCAGTGTTTAGTCCAAGGTAGCCTTTGTTCCATTTTTAACTCGCCTTTTTGCTGTGCACCTGTGGAAGAAGACTGATGTGTTTTTCTTTTAGTTAACATAAATGGCCCAAATAAAATAGGTGTTTCACTTGTTTTCAATAGAGGTCCTTCAGTGTGTGTTCTTCCTAGTTTTGTCCAGTGGACTTGAGAAGTTTGGCAGGTATTTCCAGAGTTTAGGTCTGTGCTTATACTCAATACAGACACAATTTCATCACACATCTTCTGTCCCAGAAGCGTGATTGTCAGTATAGATTATGGTTTAAAGCTGCTAAGGTGTTCTGAGATTGGAATATAAAACATCCAGCTATATATATATCATAGATCTAACAGAACTTGGAGGCCACTTGTTTATTTAGCTTCCTATCTAGTCAATATTTTCCTCTTAAGGGACCCATATCTTTTGCCTTGAAATAGCTTTAAAATAAACTGAACTCTCACACCTGACAATACTACTTTAGTCATACACAGCTGTGAGCTGTTTCTTAAAGCCAAGGGGAGAAAGGAATTCAAGAAAAACTTGCAATATGTATTCTGATTTTGCAGGAGCAGCTTAGTACGAGATTAGAGAAATGCTGCATGTGAGACTTAACCTCCCTTTGGTCAGTGTTGTGATGGAAGTTGTGATGCTACTCAGTTTGCCTGATGCATTTCTACTGACACTAATCAGGGGTGGAAGGAAAGACCTTACAGCAACAGTTAACCTATCTTCTGATAATTCTTACAGATTGTGCAATTATGTGATTACAAATGGATCTTTAAATGCCAAAAAATGCCTTTTTTAAAGAGTTCAGTGTTAGGTCTAAGGAGTGTTGGAAATAGCTACTTTCAGAAATGAGCCTTCAGGCACTGTAATGAACTTGCTGTCTGTCTTCTGTGCAATATCTTTTTCCCTCTGGGTGCTTTAAGAGTATACTGTATGTCTTACTTTGTTTTGATCAGTATGTTTTAAGAGTGTGTATATTGGCTAATGATGGATTTTTTTCCTGTACAGCATGGTGGAAGATGTTTTAAAATTTTGCACTTTTCTAGGATTTGCAAGTTTGTAACCTGAAAATTTTTAACATGCACACTTTTGTACATAATTAGCATTGTATATATTTAACATGAGTCTGAAGCAAATAAAAGTAACTGAATGCATAACATCTCCCTTTATTAATAGCACAAAAATTAAACTAAGTGTGGGAGTACACTGAATGAACAATTCTTTTATTTAGCAGGTAAAAGCAGGCAGTGGGAACAGCTGACTCAGTGTCCTGTCTTAATTATGTTAAGGCAACTTTTTTTTTTGGTGGGGAGGAATCAAAGTGAATGTACAGGCCGCTTCAAGCTTTGAATAGCTATGATTATCCAAGTATTGCAATAAAAAGTGTCTTTTTGCTGGGAAGGAGATGCCCAAGACATGCACTGGGGTGAAGAAAAGAGCGCACTAATGCATATTTATCTTTATTTATAAAGCTGAAGTTCTCCACCCACCACCCTGGAACTACAAGCAATGTTCTTCCTCATTGTCTTCCCCATATAGTAACTGCTGCAGAATATGGAAGGCTACGGATTCAGGGGATTGCTGTCAGTCAGGAGGAAGCTGAAATCTGTTCCAGGCTCATGTTCAGTTGGTTTCTTACCCCTGCAAACAAGACAAACCATGCTGTGAGCTTCAATGGGAGGTGGGACTACTCTGCTTCTGTTACTAGGGATATGGATCAAGGCCTCCTTATTCTGAACAAGCAGAGTTCTGACTCCCTTCTTTGCCTACATCATGATATGCATTTTAGATTTCCTAATAGTGTCCATATAATCCTAGATATGGATTCCCTCGTTCTCGAGTTCAGTGCATCAGGGCCAAACTGGCATTTCCCTGGCTTTCAGTAAAGGAGCTGACTATTGGGGCTCTTTCTGAAAGGTAACTAGAATTTGGAAATGTAAGTATCAATGGCTGCCGTGCCAAAGCAGGCACTGCGTTAGTCAAGCATCTTTAGAGTGATGTCGGCTCCTTTGGAGCATTAAACAATACTCACATTTTCCCCAAAGGAATGGAACCAAGGGATTAAGTAACTTATGATGTGGGGGACAAGCAGCATGTGCCAGGAGTCTAATAGAAGCCTCTCTTCCTTTCTGTCTGAAGGAGGATATCAATTCAAGTGAAGCATTTACCTCAAAAACAGACGTGCTCCTGTCACTCCTTGCAGTGTGGCTTTATCTCCTTCCACTAACAGCATCGTACCTTCCCGCAAGCCCTGGTGGAGGCGGAAGCATTTAAAATGATATTCAAGCTAAGTGAAAGGGTAGAATGCTTGTCACAAGCAGGCCAGTCTTAGTGCCACCATGACTACACACTCAACCTCCTCGCTTAGCTGACAAAGAGGTAAAGACAAAATTAGGTGAGTTATCGTGTTTTAGAAGTTGATTTTCTTTATTTCAATTTTCACTCTTAAAGGAGAAACCATTAAGAAGGAGAGAAAACTGTTTTTTCCCACAGTTATTCTTAGATCCAGTTTGGGCCGAGCAACAGCCAGCTGAGTTTGTTAGTGCACAAACTTTATAGTACAAGATCAAACACAGGGACAGGAATTATAGGGGTCCCACTTCCCCAGACAGACATAATGAAATTACATATACGCTACTGAATGTGCAAATTCAGAAGTTCTATTACAGAGATTAAAGTTAAAGAGTACCTGCAAAAAAATTAAGGGGAGTTCTGTACCATGTGCATGCACACCACCCCCACCACACAGTATATGGGGGCCAGGGACTGGGAAGATCAGAGCTGCCTAAAATAGCATTGAGCAACACTAACAGGAGTATGCATTTCATTGGCCCTAACCCATTTTCTACAATGAGCAATATCCAAGGCTGAAGCTCTTAGCAAGAATACAATTAGCATTCCAAGCCATGGTTCTGGAACCCACACTGAGAGCTAGTATGAATGCATTTAAAATGTTTATCATGCTCCAGCTTCCTGATGGAGAACTACTACTCACCAGAACTGGAGGGGTGTTTGGTTCTTCATGATACTGACGGATTCTTTCCTCTCTTGTCTCCTGCAATAACGAGCACAGATTTAGCTTCCCAGGCCATAAGGTAGGATTTGGAGCTATCCAGGCAGCATGACATAAAACAATTTCATAACATTAAACAAAGCAGGTGCTTTTCCTCAAGCAGAATGGGATGGCAGGATTGACTCTTAATAGAGATGTGTTTTACCCTTCATCACTAGCAGCAATTTACTGCAGGTTGATCAAACAACTCACACAGTCCCCACCCTGAAAAGCCTTAAAACTTACTTCCACTCAATTCATTAATGTGTTTTGTTGTTGGTGGTGGGTTTTTTTTTGGTTTTTTTTTTTTTTTTTAATTAGTGCTATCTCTGTGTGCAGAGATACTACTCATACTACCAGGAAGGTGGTAGAAGCAAATGCCTGAGGTGCCACCTTTGTGAAAGAGAGCAGTGAATCATGGATTTTCAGTGATTAAGTATTTGCTTGTTTGCCTTCAAGTAGGTACTGAAGAATTTCCTTGTGTGAACAGCTCTGTCGTGTTTCCTGAAGTTTGCTGCTGAACTGAGCAACAGTAAAGAAATAAAAACATAGGAACACAGCAGGGACTTGGTACAGCACAGAGCTTCTAGCCTCCTCTGTGAGAAAGAGCAGAAGTTATTTATAGGGAAAAGACTGCCTGCTTATCTAGTGACAAGCTGATTAAATGAATACCTACAACTTCATCTAAATTCTAGAAGCACACCCATATCCACCACCTCTAACTGTTCCCTAATTCTTAATACTTCTCTAACCATGGAATTTTGATTACAAGGAGGAAAGTATTTAGGTTGTTAAAAGATGCACCACACAGATTGTTCCCTGACGAATTAGCTGACATGCTATTCAAGAAGGAGCTCCTCCCCACTGTATGGAAATCTGTCTTTGTGCTTGATGGATGAAGTGTTTTTCTTTCAGCTGTAGTGCATGTGCGTGCTCTGTACTGGACCTTACAGGCTGTGCTCCCTGCAAGGATGCCAGTGCCCAGGTATTTTCTTATACAACAACTCTATGAATCTCAAAATCTCCCTGTTCTGATAATTTCTTCAGACTTTTGGATATTTAAGCCTCTTAATCTATGTTTAAGTTAGCTAAGACAGAACTTTCCAGAACCACAGTGCTTTGCATCTTAACACTTCAGGTTTATCTTTTTTTAAATTCCCCCATTCCATGCCAGAAACCAAGCATTTCAAGTATTGCAGACATTGCAGAGCTTCTGTTTGTGAAAAACACTTTGTTCACTAATACTGTTGCCAACTCCTCTTCCCAAGCAAAGTTAAGTTTTAAGAGGAAGTTGTTACTGCCTCATTGGTATTTCCAATTTCTCTAGGGAGCAGCTGTTTGACATTCTATGGCTTTGTAAGGACTCAAAAATGCACACTATTTTTACTCCTCCACACCCTGTTTACTGTTAGTTCTGGTGTGCTTTACTTACACCCATGTGAGTTCTTTTAATGTCTGGGTCCAGGTAGTGGGGGTTAATATTAAAAGGAACTAATCCTAGAGCCTGCAGGGAAGGTGGATAAACAATTGGCATGTCATTGGTGGTACTGATGCTGACGGTAGCAACGTTGGTTCCTGCACTGGATCCCATGTAAGGAATCCCATCCTGAAAGACAAAAGCAATGATCAGTCTGCAGTATCACAACTAGAAACTCAATTTTATAGCATCTCCTATCCATCTCAGAGACTCATCAGTCAGATCAGACTTAGTCCTTCTAGCTCATATCACTGCTAATTTTACTGGTGAAAAGCAGAACAAGAATTCAGGTTCTGAGGTGGGCAGTAGCTTCTGTGTCAGAGAATTAACTGCTGCCTGCCTTGTACTCGTAACTCTGTGACCCCCCAAAAGAGAACTTCAGTGTCAGGCTGTCAGTGCATGTCAGACTTTGCTATTAAGACTTGCCTCTACTGCAGTTACAGGAAATACCTGAACTGGCTTTTAACTGGCTTCTGAGGAGAGTAGACCATGGGAAGCTCAGTGCAATGTTGTCACAGCATGAACTTACCAGTACTGTGACCAGTTTAGCACTGTTCAGGTATTAGTACTGAGTACTATGCTGTACACAGAAGAATGCCACACAAATATGGACCTATACCAGTAGTGCTGAACAATTTGTAAAAATAGAGCTGTCTTGACACAACTGGTGGTAATATAACCACATAGTTACCCAGGCTTAACTGGTATTTGGACATTTTCTGGCTTTCATTTCCACAACAGACGTTGAATTTCTATATATTAAGATAAGCCTAGCTAACCTTTATTCTTGGCAGCTGGCCTTACTGTGGCTTGTATAAATCTGCATAAAGTCATTTGTAATTCCACATTGCTAGGGAACACCTTGCTTCTATTCTCCTCCAGAGATGGTGTATCTTTGCTGTGCCTTATGCGATTCACCAGCTGACTGGTGCTGCTGAGCAGAAGGGCACAATGGCTCTCACACCTCTCAGTTCCAAGGAGATACAAAAATTACATCATTTTCAACATCAACAGGACACTGTCTAAAAGGCATGTATGGATCCAGTTTTTATCACCAGTTTATTAGCAGACAACCTGCAACATGAACACATCTATATCAACAAGATATGAAGTGGACATCTCAAGCTGAAAAACGGGGTTTCTGGACATAGATGAAATCCTGCACTGGTCTTTTGACTGATGTTTTGAGGGATTTACTTCTAAGGTTGCATGTAGCATTGTACTTCCCTAGGTCTTGCAATCCAGCATCTAGAAAACTGCTCTAGGAAGACAGACTGCTGACTTTAAGTCTTTTCAATGACTCAATGACAGCCTTATTTGGCCATGGTTTTCAGCTAACCAGGTTGGTTGAGATGGCTCAACATCTGAGGTAGATTAGGGACAAAAATGCAAAATCAGCTTGGATTTGCCTGAACAAAGCTCATGCATGAGATCCTGCCATTCAGACTTGGCCAGAAGCTGTAGTTTTACCTCAAGAACTCTCTTCCTGATCTCGTGTATCAGACTGTTGTCATAAAGAGCTTTCAGGAGACGGAACGTGTTCCCACCTCCTGCAGAAAGAAAGTTCAGCTTATTTAACACGCTTTCCCCATCAGTTTTAATTGAAACCTTTACAAACTTGGCAGGCACAATGAGTTCTATGCTCTATTCAGGGCAGTATTCTGCTTTGGGAAGCAGTAAAACCAGAAGCTTCAGAAGAATGAGCAGGCCATGGGCATGCCCTGAGTTGTCCTTGTAAGGCTGCCACTGTCTGACAGGGACCTCTCTCCCAACACCCAGGACTGTGGTATTAGGAACTTCTTAGGCTTGCTGAAGTGATGATACAGCTGTTATGATCATGTTTTTACACTGAGGTATTGTTCAAAATAATAATTTGAAATTTACTGGAGATGAAGTTCCTTCCATTAATAAAACTGCTTCCCAGCCCACCACTGAATTTAGGGTCTTTGGGCTCCCAAGTACTGTCTTCTGTACTTTCTAATTACTAGGCCTAACTGCTTAATTGTTGGTCTTCAGTGCCACCTCTGAGCAGGGACTAATCCAGTGCCCTATATAAACCTTCACTGGAGAGTAAGAAGTAAAACTTACCAATAAATATTGCTTCAGATTTCCTTACAGCTTCCACTGGATCACAAGATTCATGAATGCTGTCCAACCCATAACCTTAAATGAAAAAGTATTTACCTTTGCCATGTCAGTTTGGTGGAAGAATGTGATATGTTCAATCCCTCCCTGCCCACCTCCTCCAACCCTGAGCCAAATGTCTCAGCCAGATAAATTTCTCTGGAACTCTACAATGTAAAACAAAGCGCACATCCTACATTAGTGCAGGGCTTCAGCATTCAGCTGTACAAAAGGAAATGTTTGTTTTGTGGATATATGCACTCAGTGTCTAGGAGCAGAGCATTTCATTCAGCAGGTGCAGGCCGAGGCACAATCTCCTGCTGAGCATTATCAGGTAACTAGAAAATGAGGAAAAAGCTGTTAGTCCTCAGCTTGGCTGTGCTGAAGTCTGACAGGATGTGTTGGTTCTAGCATTGCTTGTGCAAATACCTGATAGGAGTACTGTTTCTGTTAAAATGTCTGGCTTTGACAGATTTGCTTTACTGGGCTTCACTGAGTACTGGAAGTGTCAAGAGAGACAGAAGAATATGGGCACTTGATAGCAGCAATCTTCCTGCAAGCCAAGGAGCAAAGTGTGCTGCCCAGGAAGTGAGTACTGATTATTGGTACACTAACGGGTCCAAAGTTGCCCTCAGCAGTGATAGATACTGGGTGGAGGTCTTGCTGTAGGCTGCTCTGCAGAGATCTTTGCTCCAAGCAAAGTTCAGCTGCTGTCCATCATGGAACTATATGGCTCCTTGATGTGCTTTAAGTAATGGTCTACATGTAACACCAGTGGGTTGCACAGCCTAAGCAGATGTTTAAGATATATGGGAAGAAATGTTCCCCCATGTAATTAAGAAGGATAAAAAGATGCCACTTAATAGTTAGGGATAAAATCTTCCTTCCTGGAGTGAGTAGAAGCGTTTGCAGCAGGACTTCTTCTGGAGATCTCCTTCCAGGCAGAAGTCCGCAGCCGACTCCTGCTGCTCGCTGTCCTCGCTGCCCGTACCGCAGCAGCCCAGCCCAGCCCATCCCAGCCCGTGTGCTCGGTGGCGGCGCAGAGTGGCTGCAGCGCTGCCGTCCCGGGGCGCTCCGTGCCCGCACCCTGCTCCCCGTGCCCGGGGCCGGGCACAGCCGGCGTGGCCGCAGCAGCCGGGCCGGCCTTACCCAGGCTTTCAAACTTCTCCCTGGCCGTGCGGGCGTAGGCGTCGCGGTCGTGCAGGGCGTAGGGGATGAACAGCACCCGCTTCACCTTCCTGGGAGAAGAGAGGAGAGAGAGCGGTGTGTGCGGCGGAGGAGGGGGCCAGGCGCGCTCCCGCAGTCCTGCACGGCGCTTACTGCCCGAGGAAGCTCTGGATGTGCTGCTGGCAGTGGCCTAGGTACCCTCCTCCGTGCAGGGTGGAGTTGGAGATCAGCAGCAGGCGCCGCGGGCCCCCCATGCCGAGCCGTGCCGAGCCGACCTGAGCCGTGCTCCCAGCCCAGCCCGGTCCGCCCCTTCCTGCCCCGCCGGCGGCCCCGGGGTGGGGCCGAGCCGCCGCCGCTCCACCGCCCCGGCCTGGCCATGCTGGACTTCGCCATCTTCGCCGTCACTTTCCTGCTCATCCTCGTGGGCGCCGTGCTCTACCTGTACCCGGTAATGCTGCCGGCCATGGGGCGGGGGGCGCCTGGCCCGGCCCGGCCCCGCCCGGCCCCCGGTGCAGGCGGGCGGAGAACGAGCGGCCGCGGGGCCGGGGCAGCCCCGGGCCCGGCCATGGACCCTGGGCTCGGGCGGTGCCCCCGGCCCGTACCCCGGGGCCCGGGCGGGACGTGGCAGAGGCCTGCGAGAGAAGCTGCGGGGCAGGGCGTGCCCGGGACAGCGCACCCCCGGCGCTCCTCCTGCTTTACGTGCTCCGGGAGTGAATCCCGCTTGCCAAAGCCGCGGGCTGCGCGCCTTGCATTTTTGCAGGCCTCCAGGGCAAACCTGGGTGTAAGATCCTACATTGCAAACTCGACCCTTTAAATCTTTACGCAGACATCTTTCATCTAACCAAATGAATAATCCTGGTTTAGCCGGTGGCACCGGGCACACACTTGAGGTTTATCGGCTTAGCAGGTTTAAAGCCTGCAGATGTAGCATATCCAGCTTCTGTTTCATGTTTGTAAGTAGTGCAGTAGTATTGGTGTGGAAAATTCATCTCTCCTGCTAGAAAGATGTGAGACCCGTATAAAATCTGAAGTTCATGTAGATTGATGCATTTCCTTTTACTCTAGGCATCTAGGCAAGCATCAGGTATCCCTGGGCTGGCTCCAACTGATGAAAAGTAAGTGGTTTCTGTCTCCACATTGATGAAGTTCAGCACTGGCAGAGGATGCAATTCATGATCAGATATCCTCTGTGTTTCTCAGGGATGGCAACCTGCCAGATATCATTGTCAGCAGCAGTTTACATGAGTTTCTTGTGAACCTTCATGAGAAATATGGGCCACTGGTCTCCTTCTGGTTTGGAAGGCGTCTTGTTGTCAGCCTCGGCTCCATTGATCTCCTGAAACAACATATGAATCCCAACCGCCTGTGTAAGTGTCTTCTGTGTTTTCTTTGAGTCCATTTGTTCTGGCCTCGCTGGGTATGAAAGGAAGGGTGTCAAAGGAAGGTCATTCTGTGTTGAAAGAAAATGAGACTTTGTAGCTGATGTGGTGGTTCAGGTATGATTTTGGTCCTGCTTACTGGACCTGAGTATCAGTGACCCAGGGTTACTGCTGTCCAGTGGCCATCAAGAAATCAGTATGCTTGTATCTTTTACCATCTCTGTAGGCAAACGTTCAGGGAAAGCATCATGCTCATTAGTCACTTGACAGGGCAAGGTGAACATCCTGTAGCCACTTGGCATACATTTTAAAAGCAGTTTGAAATACAGTTCATGAGGGTAAACTTTGCTAAATTAAGTCTGAAAACAGCTCTGCTAGTTTGTGATAACTGCCTTGTATGGTTCAGCATGGAGGTTTTTCAAACTGTTATTTGGAGAAGTTCTTTACCTTTCACGTTTCTTTTGGTGTGTAGACTTTTGTGGTGAAAACCTTTAATGACCCTCCAGTCTTGGAAGTGGTTGGTGATGCTGGTAGCTGAGTTGACGCTCTTAGTCATGGGAGAGTATTTTAATTTATGGCCTAAGCCTTGCAGGTGGGCATTTTGCTTCCTAAGGTTATCACACTCAATAAGTTAATTCAGTTGATGTTTGGGTTTAATCTCTTGCTTTCCCAGTTTTTATCTTACAAGGTTGACTGAGGTGCTGGGTGCACACCTCTGACCTGATCCTGTAGGCTGTCTTTAGGCACAGGCAAATCCCTCAGCTCACTTTATGCTGGGGTTGTGAGGGGTAAACTTCATGTACAGTTGCCTGACAGAATCAAAAAAAGAAATGGTGACAATCTGGGAAAGAAGTGGGAGTTAACAAGGATCAGCAAGACACAGCGGGTAATGGTGACACTCCAGAAGGTGGAAAACCACCCTGAAAGATCTGAATGCTCTCAAGTGTGTTTGGGGGAAATTAAGCAGACAGTCACTTTCTCAAAGCTCAGAGAAGTGGTGACAGGCCCCTGCACAGGCACATTCTCATAAATGTTCTGATTTTGGGAGGATCTGAGTACTGGAGAAAGAGAAATAGAGTGCCTGGGCTTAAATGCAGGAAATTAGGTGACCCAGACAGCTACAGATCAGCCTGGTATCCTGCTATGCTGGGGCTAAACATATTTTTTTAAGAGTGGGGGATAAATGGGAAATGCACGTTATACTTCAATAATTAGATTTTTAGACAAGGAAAGTGATAGAACTGTGTTTATGTCAGGATTCCGTTCAGAATTTGCTTGAATACTGGTAATTGAAAAGGGGATCAAGGCTGGATTGTCTTGGAAAAGTGAAATGCAGTGTTGGGGACGTGAGATACTCCATCTTAGATTAGTGTCCTACCCTGATGGCATTATTCTGGAATCCTTTGTTGGCACAGGGCAGCATAGTGAGATGGATATCCCTGAGGGCTGGGATAGCAGGAACAGGAATGGGAGGAGAAAAAGTGGGTTGCATGAATTGCCTACGGGCTGCCGTGGCCATGGAAGAAAAAGGATACATTGAGTCATGGATTTTCTGTAAAGAGAGGACTTTTGCACAAAATGAGCATGAGTGTGTGGCTCTGACCTCTATACTCAGGCATGATTTTGAATAAAGCAAGTGCAAATAAAGGCTGCCCGTGCTCTCAGAGCAGTGGGGAGCCTGTCGTGCTAGAGAAGCCAGGGAAAGTGCCTTCAGCCCAGACAAAGAAAGAGCTTATGAGGGGATTGTTATAAAGGCAACAAGCTTGAGAAGGAGGGTTCTTATGATCTCAGAGCTGTAAGAGCAGCAATATTAGTTGTATCACTGCTTTCCTTTTAGCACTGATGCTTGCCAGAAGTGCTCAAACTTTATTAGAGGTGAGAAATCTTACAGGTTATATTTCCTGAAGCATTGAGGTATAAACAGTAGTAGCTGTAGCAAAGCCCTTCCTGTATCCTTTCTTGGTGAGTGGGAATAGGAGTTGTAGTAGGTCTCAGCCGCAAACTGGCTCTGGGCAACTTGAAGTTTTATTGGAGATGTGGTCTTGCCTGCATCTCTTCTGTGCACACAGTGCCGTGGGACAGGAGACAGCCCACAGTGGACTGCATTGTATCCAACTCCTGATTCTTCAGCCCCGCTTGAAAACCCATGCCATGTGACTCTTCCTCAGTCAGCTGGAGTGCCTGAGGCCACCATCCATCTTCATGGATACCTGACATTTGGTTTCCAACCTTAGATACAGGATTTGGCTCCAAGTATCATACAAAGGTTCCTCTCATCTCATATATGTGTTAGAGGTGTGGCCAAACTTCTTGGAGACAGAGAGAGAGGTGCAGATAATGTATTTCTCATCAAAGCCTTGAAGCTGGACTAATTGGATTCATAGTTATAAGCATTTCCAATGCCAGGAGACTCTTTTTCCTTAGGCTTCAAGCAGTGTTTGAAATTGGTATGTTTTCATGGCCTTTTAAAGCTTGGTTGAGATTAATTTGCAAGGAGGATTGAAAGGAAGTAAAACTTTGCAGCTGGTACTGGTGGTTCCCCTGGGTGGCTTTGGGAAAGCAGTTCAGGCCTACAAACGATGTGGATGTGAAGAGGGTGGACTAAGGGAGGATTGCCAGGAGCAGTGGGTTCAGAGACCAACTTGGAAAACTCGCCTGAGTTGATGTTGCTTTTTGGATTGAGGCAATGAACCTGAAGCACACTGAATGCTGGAGATGGAGCCATGGCTCCTGGCCTGTCTGAGCAGGACTTCATTGCTGTTCTGTGAGCATTTTACTGTGCAGGTTCAAAGGTCCTTTCTATCTTTAGTGTTCAGTTGTGATCGATCTCAGTTAGATCTTTTCTCTGTGTTTGCTTGCAGTGGTGTCCAGGACATCACTCTGAGGTTTTTGGGATGAGGAGATTTCCTTGTAAGTGAAAAGAACAGTCGAAATTCTGATATGTATGACTAGGAGGGCTGAAAATGTGACCCTGGAGATGTTTTCAAGACAAGGACAAAAGATGAAATCTGTGCAAGTGCTGGCAGAACAGAGCTCTCTCCAGAGGCAGTTGGTGCCTTGTGGAGTCACTAGCCTCCCACAGCTGTGCAGAAATAGCCCCTTCCCAAACAGCACGAGGCAGAGCCAGCCCTCAGCAGAAGGGCAGCCGGGGCTCTGAGTGCGCAGCAGTGAGTGTGTATTGGTGCTGTGGGATTGCCAGTTTGGTCTAGGGACATTGGGAGAAAAAAGCCCAGAGCCCATGGCTAGTCCAGCAGTTTTCTTTCATGTGCAGCAGGAAAACTTTGCAGTTTCAGCAGGTGTTGTCTCTAAGCATCCTCCAGCCTCTCTAGATGCCTCTGTTTGCTGGATTTTCTGTGTGGGCTTTACCACCTGCCATGTGTCTTCCTGGCTACCCAGTATTGTGCCTGGCTGTGCCAGTGCCAGTCAGCAGGGATCTGTGGCATGAATAGCAGCTCCATGACAAAGTACCTTGGAGGAGGAATTAGCAGCAGCAGCTAGAGTCACATAACAGCTCATGGAGAGCCGCAGGTACCATCTGCTCTGCCAAAAGACACATGCTCATGCTCCTTGTCATTCAAAGTGGGAAAGAGGGCGAGATGCAGAGCTTAAAAACATTGGAAAGGAAGAGATGTGAGAGAAAAACATTTGGGAAAGATTACCATATTCATGCCTCTGGCCTCGTTAGCTGCTTTTATGTCTTTAGGTAGTAAGTCCTCTGCAGGTGGGAATTTTCTCTTCTTATAAGTTGGTCTAGTAGCATAATGAGGCCCCAGGCTCTGTGGGGAATCCTAGATACATCCACAGCTGGTAAAGTCATATGTCTCTAGCCCAGCCTTGATGTTTTCTGATGCCTCAGAGGTTTTACTCTCCATCTGGGAGAAATAACAGACTGTGATAAATAGTGACAATATCCTTTTTGAAAATCATGGTTGCTGCTTCCAAATAGTTCCTTAAAGACCCTGCTAGTTCCATGAGACATGCTAAAAGGTTTACAGAAAGGGAAAAACATATGCCATGCTATATTGCACAGTTTTGCATTGACACCTAATATCCTTTAGCAAATTTTTTAAATAGAGGTCCTCAGTGGTGAAATTCAAAGTTAAAAATCTAACTGAAATGAGTCAGGGATAGGGAAGTGACATGGTTTTGTTTAGTTTGTACACTGATGCAAGTGCCTGTGTGGAAGGATTGAAAATGGAAAGAAGGTGATCAGCAGTAGAAAGCATTCTGTAGCTTGGTGGGGTATTGTTTTCTGTAGGAGCTTCTGAGCTTCTGCACTGGAGGCAGCCTTGGCAGACAAGTGGGTGCTAGTTTGGGAAGGCTCCTCAGCAGGGAACTCAGTGCAAGCAAGAAAAATCATGCAGGAGCAGTAGGGTATCAAATGAGGTTTCCTGGGTCTGGGATGCAAGGGAAGGAGTGCAGAGAGCAGCCCCTGGCTAAGTCTGGCATGTGAGCTGGTACATCCTGAGTGCATAACTACATTCAGGCAGGAGAGCACACCAGATGTGAAGGGGAACGCGCTAAAGAGACTGTAGATCAGGCTGGAGGAGAAGGGGAAGGACTGTCCCACACTCATTCTTGTCACCAAGTAGATGGCAGAACCAACTGGCAACTGGCAAATGGGGAACAAGCTCTGAAGGCTTTGTTACTAAAGAGTTACTTGGTAGAGCCAGCAGGCAAGCTCTGCAGGGAGAGCTGATCACAGGATGGCAATCAGCCCCCAAACAAAGACTTTGTGAGGTATTAGTCCACACTGAGCAAGAGGAACTTGACACTCCAAAGAGACTGTTGGAGGGGAAGGAGCCACACTTTGCTCACTGCCCAGAAGTAGCAGTACCCGATTAAAGAGGCTGCTGTTTTTGTCAGCCCTGTGTAGTGTGACTTTTGAATGGTGTTTCCTCTGTTTGCTTTTAGTGGATCCCTTTGAGACAATGCTGAAATCTCTCTTGAGGTACCAGTCCAGCCTGAATGGGGATACAGGCGAGAGCCACATGAGGAGAAAACTGTATGAGAATGGAGTGACCAAATCCTTGCAGAGTAACTTTGCTCTCATCCAGAAGGTAACTGCCTTTGTACAGCAGAGGAGCCCTGTGTGGCTCACAGAGGAAGGTTTAGTGAGAATGATCACTAGGATAAAAGATCTACATTCATATCAGTGCTGGAGCTATAAGTATCTGAGATAGCAAACAGCCTCTGCCTTTCATGGTGTGAATGTTTGTGTTCTGTTAGCTCCAGTGGGTTGGGGGAAGGGCTGAGTTTGCTTAATTTTTATGCCAAGATACTGGAGCACCTGGATTCTAGATATGTTTCCCAGGAGGAGGATGGAGCAAGGAACCAGTTTTTGGGGCCACAAAGAGGTGATGTTGATTTAGTCCAGCAGCCGGAATATTATCTTTTCCTATTCTGGAGCTGTCAGTATTAAAGGGTTTAAGGTTTCTTTTGTGACAGAGGGAACAAGGGCGGAGGGTAGGGTTGCCTTGTTGGGGGAGAGCCTTGAAAGAAGCAGAAGATTGGAGGCTAAAGTGTTACTGTTTAACAAGGAGAAAAAACCTGGAAAGAGTTTAGCGTTATTCCATAGCCATGAAAGTGTGGTCTGCCTTAGGAAGTGGGTGGGAATGTGTCCAGGGTATGTTTGGTAAATAGACTGCTGGTGTTACTGCTAACTAATGGTTCATTCCCTCTCAAGCTGTCAGAAGAGCTACTGGCCAAATGGCTGTCTCTCCCTGAGGCACAACATGTGCCACTCTGCCAGCACATGCTGGGCTTTGCCATGAAGTCTGTCACACAGACAGCTATGGGCAGCAGCTTTGAAGATGACCGGGAAGTCATCCGATTCCGCAGGCACCATGATGCAGTAAGTGTCCCAAAGAGCCAGGAAATCTCCCATTAAATATTTCCAAACTAAAATACAGAGCTTATATCTGTGTACAGTTTAGTACAAGCTACTGCTGAGACTTTAAAATACGAGCTTAAAGGCTCTGCCTCACTTGTCCCAAGCTGAAACTGTTAGAAAGATCCTGCTGCTGATCCTGCTGTCATTAGTATGAGGTGTTTCTAAAGGATCCATGGGGGTCAGGGATCCAGATCCAATGGCAGTTGGGAGGTCTTTAGTACCTAAGTCAGTTAAACTCTGTTGGGACTGCCAGCAGAACTTCTCCCTTTCGAAGATCTTCTGAAGGCTCTGTGACATTATGGAGAAAGGAAAATCTGAGGAGATCTCACCTGTATCCACATATGGGAATGTTAAATATTCTGGTGATAGGGTGGGAAAGAAACAGTTGCATCTCCCATTTAAGATTCCCGTAGCTTTTTCCCTACAGTTGTAATTACAGTTGTTTAATTTCAGCTTAATTCCAGCTATCATAGACACAGCTATCATAGACATGTCTGAAATGGGATGTGGTGTCCTAAAGAGAAGACCAGTTCTATATTGACAGGAAGTCTAAATTTTATTTAGTGTTTTCATTTTCCTGAGTAGGGAAGAATAGAACAGTCCCAGCAGTCTCAGCCTATGGTGAGTGATGGTGCTGTTCTTTCTGTCCTTCTTCCAGATCTGGTCAGAGATTGGAAAAGGTTTCTTGGATGGGTCTCTTGACAAAAACATGACTAGGAAGAAGCACTACGAAGATGGTAGGTTTCTCCCAAAATTACAGTTTTCCTCCCACTCTGATTAATACTTAGGAGTTAGCTGGCATGTGAAAGCACTTCATTTGCCCAATTGTCTTGGCTTTTCTTCAGAGTTGCTCATCATGCCATAAGCTACCAGATACGCTGTACTTACTCTCACATTAAATCATTGTTTTGGAGTTGAGTGGCAAGCTGCCTTTATGTGAGAAGTTGTAGGACTAGAACTCTAGTTCCAGGTCTACTTCTAGGGTCTGTCCAGTCTGGAGAGTGATAGAGGGGAAGAATCAGGGTGTGCTTCCTCCCTTCCTGTTCTGTTCCCTGGTGTCCACTTTTGACCTCTCTTGGAGGCAAGCAGCTGTGCTAGGTGGAGACAGATGGAGCCCTGGATTTGGCCTGTATGGGCATTCAGATGATCACCATCTGGGGCCTGTACTGCCAGACAGTCACTCACAGGCTGGGAGACACAAGTACAGGGGTGCTGCTTTCCTGGATACACCATCAGATAGCCCCAATGTACTCTTACAAGATAACATGATTCTCAGGTCTGTTATAGCAGTACTTTTGTTTCTCATATATTTTATAGTAAGTTATTTTAATTTTAGGTTATCTTATCTTTTTTGTTCTTAATAATTAAACCATTTTAGTATTGATTGATAAGACACTAAACTGAAGTAGATTGTATCTGGAACTAAAGTTTTGCTTGTAAATCCTCCAAAACCAGTGTTTCCTTCTTCATACTTCTGGTTCTGTGGGTTTCAGAACCTTAGGACAACTTCTGCCCCATTGAGTTGGGTTCCTCCCATGGTCACTCTCTGCCTGAGTTGCAGTATGATGATGCATGGGGACACAATTTCACAAACTCCAGATAGTGAGCCTTGGTGTTTGGGTGTTGCTGGCCTTCCTACGCAGAGAGGAGGAAGGAAGATAATTCTAAGACAAAGGAACTGAACTGGGCCTTGATAAATGGAGTTTCAGACCCAGATTCTGCTCCATGTTTCTTGGATAGTCCTTAGCAGGTCATTTAAACCAGACAGGCAGTGGCATCTAGGTCCCTAACTCCCCCTGGCTCCCACAGCAGTCACCAGGAGTTAGGCACTCACACATCTTCAGATACATGGACTCTGTGCCAAAACCCTCCCCCATTTCTCCCCCATTCCTGTCTCTGTCTCTGTCTTTGCAGACTCTCTAGCACAGAGCCATCCCTTCACACCGTGCCTGGGCTCCATCAGTCCTGGTGCTGGGTAATTGTAACTCTGCAGGTCATATAACCTGAGCTATGTGGCTCATACATGTTTTCATGGGGGCTGATGAAATACATTCTCTGATGGTTTGACAGTGTTATTTGTCTTCCCCTTACGTGATTCCAGCTCAGAGAGTATCCACCTTGGCTATACCTTTAAGGATGGCTTTTTATAGGCAACCTGTGTTATGTGGTTCCTGCATTTTCAGCTAAATTGGGGATACTGCCTTCCAAATTGACAGTAACATGTAAGAGAGGCTGCTTCTGTAAGTGAGCCCAGCAGGGACAGCTGGTCTGAAAATCTGCTTGGGGAGATGGATTTGCTTCTCTGCAGCACGAGGATGACCAGGTTTTAAAATAAACATTTCTTTTTTCTTCCAAAGCTCTGGTGGAGATGGAATCCATCTTAAGGAAGGTTACAAAGGAGCGCCGAGGCAGATCATTCAACAGGCATGTCTTTATAGACACCTTGCTGCAGGGGAGCCTGAGTGACCAGCAGGTCTGTGCAGCTGTTACTTCCTTACACAGTAATGGAGTTTTCCAGATGGGCAGTTCATTACACTGTAGCCTTTGATTAATAAAAGGTTTTGCATCTTAGCTTAGATTGTTTACCAAAGCTGGGCTTCTCGTTTGTTTTTTCCGCTCCTGCAGTGTTTGATTGCATTAGACTTTGGTAGATGTCCTTTCCACAGTTTCATAGCTATTTTTATAAACCAAAAGAATGTTAATATTAAGCATGTCTCATGCAATTCCACTGGAAGTTCTACAGAGAACTCAGTTGATGTCTTCTAGATGTATTTCCTGCTCTCTGCACTAAAGGGATTTCGTGTGCTTGAATGGAGAGTGTGCCACTTCTTTTTTCTCTTTACAGTCTTATGAACTTCATTCCCTGAAGTAGATTTTCTTTCCTAGATTCTGGAGGATACAATGATTTTCTCTTTGGCAGGATGTGTAATCACTGCTAACTGTAAGTACAGTAACTATAGGTAACTTCCCATTCTTACTTTCCTGTGTGTGATGACATGAGACTTACCCTAGGCCAATAAAAAGTTGTATTAATCATTCCTTCTCCTGAACTACATACATATAGAAGAAGCCACTTTTTACATCAGCTGTTGACACAGCCTCAGTTAGTGAGCTGAACCTAAGCTGTGTTTGACAACCTTTCCAGTCTTATGGTGAACCTTAGAATGTCTCCCTGTCAATTTTTGATTGCATTCTTAATGCCAGACAATTGATGCTAAATATGGTGAAAAGAACACCAAAATAAATAAGCCACAAAGATGATATTGTAAAATAGACCCGGGCACATAGGAAGAAAGTTAGAGTGCTAGCATCTGTCTGGGTGCTCTGAATTTCTGGAGGATAGGTGTGTTCCATGTATGGAGGACTTTCAAAGAAGCTACTCTGGGATTTATGCAAAGATTATGAAAAAAACCCCAAACAAATAAAAATACAAACTGAAGCTGTGTAAAATACCTTATAATAAAGGGATGATGATCTGGCCTTGTACCTCAGCCAGTGGAGCTGGGACTCGAAAGAAAACCTCCAAGATGTATCTAGGTGTTAAAGAACGTGGCAAGTAAATCAAGCAGCTATGGTAATCCTCTCTCCAGAGAATATCCTCTCCAGGTACTCCAGGAAGACTGTAATTTTAAGGGGCTTGAATACACATGGATTCACAGAATCACAAAATATTCTGAGTTGGAAGGGACCCACAAGGATCATCAAGTCCAAGATTCCAGATAGTTCTCATGAATAGACATTTTTGAGAGCTAGAAACATGTCCTTGTAGCTTTAGGGAAACTGCATCCTACACACTTACTTCTTATGCAAGGTTTCTTTCTCACTCTGCTATTGAAGAGAATCTCAAGTACCTCAAAAATACATGTGGGGGGACAAGTGCTTGCCAACATCTGCAGAGAGCTCCCTTCAGGAGCCCCAGGCGTTGGCTGTCTGGAGCACTTGCCTGAGATGTGCTAGGGAAGACCCCAGATAAGGGAATTTTCTAAAGCTTTGAACAAACTAGCCTTTCATTTGCATGGTTGGTGTAATAGCCTTGATTCCCCAGGGTTTGTTGGGCTGTGTGGTCCCTTTGCCAGAGCTGTGGGGCTGAGTGCTTTGGTGTCCTGCACAGCTCCCTAAGCTCCTGATAGCATCAGAAGGAGAATTGTAGCTTGCATGGCCTCTTGTTACACAGGAGTTCAGCCTCTGTTCCTACCACTGAATACAGAATCAGCACAGCCTGCTGTAAAACAGTGGTCACCTTTTTTTTAGGCCAAAGAGTAATCTTGAAAATACAGGAAGTAAGAAAACTGAATGCCATTTGTAAAGGATTGAATTTTCTGGGTCCAGTCTTGTCTTGATTCCTTCCCCAGTGTGTACCTGGGCAGTCTATTTCCTGACAACCTCAGAAGATGTTCAGCAGAATCTCTACAAGGAGATGGACCGTGTTCTGGGGAAGGGACCAATTACACATGAGAAAATTGAGCAGCTCAGGTGGGTCCTACAGAAGGAATGCAGAGGGAGGCTGTGTCATGTGGTGGGGACAGACATTTCATGTGGAGTCTGATGCCTGCCCTGCACTAGGCCAGGAGAAGGCATCCAAAAGCTACTTACTCCCTTCTTTCTTTCTGGAAGTGACCAAACCACAGGATGACTTGCAACACAGAGAGAATCTGCTGGCACTCCAGACACAGGGACCAAGGTGCTCACCTTAGGGTGTCTGTAGGAAACCCTTTAGGTTCCTCAGCAGAGGAAGAGCACAGAATAAGTGCCCTGGCTGCCAGGCCAACATTTTCGCTCACTGTTGTCTTTGGTTTCTGTCCTAGTTTTCTGGAAGAAGTAATCAGTCATTTTCATGGTTGGATATAAAGGTATTTAGAGAGAAAGCATGGACCAATCTTCTTTTCAAAGGGCCACAATGCTGACTGGTCAACAGTGTGCATTTATGTTTTCTGCATTTGTTACATTGCTGCAACCAGGTGCATTTTGTATTCGGACTAGTGTTAGGGTTTCGGTAAGGGAATATTGAGTGTGTGGTTTTCTTGCTGCTTGTGTGTGTGAGAAGTATAGGAAAAGGGCTGGTGTGTTTATGCATTTTAGTAGATTTAGTTTGGTTTAAAATCTGAAAGAAGAGGGATTCCAATAACCTTCTGTAAAAGCTATTAATGAGATTTAATGCTGCTTGCAAAGGTGTTGGGACTCCTTGCCAGAAAAAAAAAAAAAAAAAAAAAAGTGCCTCTAAACACAGCAGTTGACACAAGGATGTGGACAAGCTTCTCTCTGAGAATTACACTGACCAGGGGTTACTGGTTGCAGGTACTGTCGGCAAGTCCTGTGTGAGACGGTGCGGACAGCAAAGCTCACTCCCATTGCTGCACAGCTGCAGGAGCTGGAGGGCAGAGTTGACCAGCATACTATCCCCAAAGAGGTAGGGCAGTGCTGGGAGCACTAGGCCACTCTCCTTTCCTGTAGGGGAATTGGCTCTTTCCTCTTCTTCCAGACCAGGGGTGAGGCAGGAAGACCATTTCTTCTGACAGTGACGAGCCTGAGCAGGTGCTCTGTCGTCTGAAAGTACAGTTCAGCTAAAAGTTTGCCTGCAGTTCCTCTGTGGGAGAGGCTCTGCAAATTCGTGTTCTCTTGCTGAGCAGATTTGCTTCTACTTCTGGCTCTACCAGGGATGAGTAAGCTTTTGAAGGGGCCCATGGGCTCAGTTATGCTTAAAAGAGCATTGTTTCAGGCTTCATCATATCACCTTCCCTTCCAGAGAGTAACGTAGTCCATACATACATCTCAGCAGGCATAGAGAAATGGGGTCACACCCTCTGTAACCACCAACAATTGCAGTGTGGTTCTTAGAAGTTAAAATCCTAACATAGGGGCATGGATTATGAGAATCTGTAGATGAATACTGCATAATTGTCTTTTAAATCCACCTAAATATGAGTAGTCTCAGAATAATCATCATCCAGCAGAGCTGTTGAGAGATGTCTTTAATTGTGCATTTTCTTCTCCATTGACGTGTTGTAATTCTCTTTGCAGACACTTGTGCTTTATGCTCTTGGTGTGATGCTGCAGGATAGCTCATCTTGGCCATCACCATACAAGTATGTAGAATTGACTTTAATTGCAGCTAATTCCTTTGCTTTGTTAAATTAGATCTTACAGCACAGCCTTTTGTGCTGCAGGGCCTGCCTTAAGCAGATTCTGGAGATGAAAGGGAGCCTCTAAGAAAATCAGTTTATGAAGGTCTGGGTTTGTTTCCATGGGCATGGTTTTGGGGCATGTATGTGTGTGGGTTTAGTAAAAACTTTTTTGTGCATATACACAAAGCTTCCCTGGCTAATGCTGGTAACTTCTGTTAAAGGTTTTCTGTGAAACTGTGACTTGAATGGCTTTGGAATCACTGCTTGTCATCATGAAACAGTGGTGCAAGGGATGAAATGTCAGTCTGAAGTTGTGGGGTTTTAGGGTGAAGGGAAATGCTACCTCAATATTTCGGTCTGTCTGTGAAAACTGAAGTGGATCTAGGCCAGTGTTTTGGAGGTTAAAGAAAAAAAATCACTGCAGCTTCCTGTGGCCTCCAGGTGGCAAATATTAACCTGTATCTGATTTACTTCACTTGGGCTTCAAAAAATGTGGGTCAGCTATTCTAGACAGAGAGAGGAGACAGCTGAGGTTTAGGAGAAAGAATAGAGCCTTTAGAATAGTACTTGTCCTCTCCTGCAATTACACTTTTTAGAAAGGGGTCAGGCATTGATGCACCAGTGTATGAGCACCTTGGCAGGGATTGCCTCCCAAGGTTGGTCACAACTGTGTTCAGGTTTGCTGAGGCCCCATGGGACTGACACTGAGGACTGCTATGAACATTGTGTGTTTGTTTCAGGAAGGCTGGGGTTGAAGTTTAGCTTGAGGTAGATGAAGATTTCGATGACAAAAGTAGGAGACCTTGTGATCCTTTCACCTGCTATACTGAAACACTCTTTGCCCTCCCTGCTTTTTTGCTAGGCAGCTGCATTTTGTCTCCTATTACAAAATCCGTAATTTTCAATTTAGTTCAAATGTTAGTTGGATGCTGCTTTTCCTAAGGATCAGCACCCACATGCCCTTTCACCTTGTCAGAAGCAGAGCTTGGATGTTTAAGCAGGGAAATGAAGGCTTGAAGTATTTAGCAGAAAGGTTTAAAAGTACCATCTTCTGTCCATCAAATTTTGTGTTTGGAGGGGGGTTTATATTGATATGGAATGTTATTTTATTAGTGTCCCTTGTTTTAACTCATGCCAGCCCTGGATAATAGTTTTTTCATAGCCTCTACCATCCTAAAGCTGGAAACCACTTTTCTCACTTGAATGAGTCACTGCTTCCCTCCCCCAGCACATACACATACACACACCAGCTGCTTGAAGAGAAGGGTGAGGGGCAAGGAGAAAAGGGAAATTTTTTTGGAAGTGAAAAAGGAAGGGACTTAGAGGGGCAGAGAGAGAGAGGGAGAGAGAGACAAATGAGGTTGCATGTGCCCTGGAGAGGAATAGAGGGCAGGTAACAGCAGCAGCTCAGCTGTGTACTGCACATTAGTTCCAACCCTGTCTCACACTACCTCAGTTTGTCAGCATTTTGACCAAGACGGGACACAGCTGACCAGCTGGGAACATTGATGGAATGGATGCACAATTGCCTTCATACATTTGTGTGGAATGACCCAGAGAGAACAAATTAGTGAGATTCTCTATTTCATTTCATTTTTTGCTGTGTGTATGTGTACGTGTTTCTGGGGAATGGAGGCTGTGCCTGCTCAGAAAACCCTAATGTGTTTTGTCTTTTGTAGGTTTGACCCAGACAGATTCAATGAGGAATTAGCCATGAAAAACCTCTCCTTGTTGGGTTTCTCAGGAAGCCAGGAGTGCCCAGAGTTGAGGTGAGCATAGGGAAGGAGGTCTTAGTGAGTGTGTGTGGCAGACAAGAGAGAAGATGTTTCCAGCATCTTGGTGTTACTGCTGGGACATCCTGTTCAAGCTGGCTGTTGTCCTTTGGCAAGTTTACATCATAGCAAAGTTTTTCTTTTTTTTTTCTCCTGATTCTTCCCTCAGGTTTGCCTATATGGTGGCCACAGTTCTGCTGAGTGTCCTGGTAAGGAAACTGTATCTCCACCCAGTGAAAGGACAAGTCATGGAGGCAAAATATGAGCTGGTAACCTCACCAAAGGAGGAAGCCTGGATAACGGTGTCTAAGAGAAGCTAAGAGCAAGTGAAACAAGGGTTAAAAGTGCCAGCAGTGACGTTCTGAGCAAGAGTCTTAACGAGAATCATACTGGCACCGTGTTTACTCAGCCAAGGAGTTTTATATCCAGATTTTTTTTACCTTTCATATTCTTAACCTCATGCCTATCTTGGGTACTTTCTCTAATTCAACCAGTAGTTATATTAAAGTAGATTTAATCTATATGTCTTTTTTATATTTGCTTTTGGGTCTCTGGCCAAACCTTTGCAAAGGAAGCAACAAAACCTTGCAGTGGTGTATGTATGAACTACTGGGTGTCAGCTAGTCAGAGACAGAGCTCTGGTTAACCCAGCCTCTTTCCAATAGCAGCCAGAGCTGGGTAAGAGTGCCCCTGTTATCCAGTGGAATGCTTCTTTGTGAATCCTAGCTAAGTAAGACCTTGGAGACACAAGGACAAAGCCTTTCTCTATATATAGATATTTTTATTCAAAGTGTCTTTCCCTCCCTTGAGCTATATCTGTCAGGAAGAGCAGATATATCCTGTGAGAAGTATGTGTGAGTGTGAGAAAGAGAGAAATAAAGTGGGGTGGGAATAGCACCACTAGTTCTCATGCTGTGTAATCTTGCCATGCTGTGGGATTGCAAGAAAAAGGATGACTGAGAAATGCTAGTAAACCAAGAGAAATAAAACTGGTTTGGCCCCTGAGAGAACAGAAGCATCAGTATTAATATAATGAAATTAAATAAAACCACAGAACACAGCCTCAAGAAAGGGAGTCTCTATCCTGACAATTCTGAGGGCAGTGTCTAATCTAATCAACATCAGAAATTGACAGATGCTTGCAATTTATTCAGCACTGGGTCAGCATGAGACTGGTCGTGCAAATACTGGAGAGTGCTGATTTCATAGGGCTCTAGAGTAATGTTGTACTTAGTAAAAAAGCCTTTCAAAGAATCCTTTCAAAGAATCCTTAAAAGCCTTTCAAAGAATTCAACCTTTTCCTCCTCCAAAATGTGCTCTTGCAAAGAAGCATCAAATGCTGCATATTCACATGCTTTTTCCTGCTTCTTCCTTCCTTTTTTGCCTATCATAGGACAGCTCCACTCAGAGCTCCACTAAACGGTTTGCAAGGCAGGAACCTCCTACCCCATCATCCCATGGAATAATTGCCATCTGACTTACTGTTCACGTTGTGGTTCTTCTCCCTTTTTCCTCTTACATTTTTCTCTTTATCTGATCTTTGTAAGTCTTTTCACCTGACTTCTCTGTTAGCTCCAGTTCCTAGCCCCCTTCCCACCCAGCAGCTGTGTCATGGTAGGTGAGGGGTTTCCCAGCCTGCAGCTGTTTCTGCTTAAGCTGTACACAGCTGCCTGTGCAGCACAGAGCAGGCCAAGAGTGTGTGCCTCCCATTAGAGCTACTTTTTACTGCTTGTGCAGACAGAGTACACATAACTGGTAACTGCAGTTCTTACTTCTACAGATGTTGGTATTTTCAGCGATACCTTCCAGGTGAAATCTGCTGCAAATCTGCTGCTCTTTTAAAAATGGTTTTGCTCTTGTCTGAGGTCTGCCAGCCTGAATGCAATCCTGTCAGCTCTTATGGGGTTAACATGTGATGCCATCCTCTGTGGGCACCAGACAAAGAAAATTCTGCTCTTGGGTTTAACATGTCAGCTCTGCTTTTGGTGGAGCTGTAGAGATTCAGATGGCCCCCAGTGCAGCCTCTGTTGGGATAGAGTGATACAGAGATGTTGGGCAGAAAAAGGAGAGTTGTGCCGTTCAGCTTCCTGTCTCTTTTGCATTGATTTTTATAATGAACTGCAAGAAAGCTCTTGCTAATCTGACCTCCACTTCACTAAAGGTTGATCATGTCCCCAGATGGCAATTCATGTTAGGCTTTGCTTCACTGCTTATGCAAAAAAGCCTATTTTTCTTGAAGGTTGCAGATGTTTCCTAAACCTTCTGGAGAAATCAGCGTGGTAAAGAATTTCATTTTAAAACATCCCTGGAATTGCAGAGGAGGCAAAACAAAGGCTAAGTTATTGCCTTCTTTGGAAAATACAGTAGGATAGCACTGTCCATGCTAGGAACCGAACAAGGAATATAGTTGGGTGATGAAGATCTGCCTTAGGAGTGAAGCTTTCAAACATGAGAAAAGCTTCCCAAATGTAATTGTCCAGATTTCTGTTACAGCATTTCTCTGCCTTGCTGGAGCTGGTCAAACTGCCTTGTGACAGCCCCTTCCCCAGTGACAGGAGTCAAAAATGGGAGTGAGTCTATATAATTTGTTACAAATTTTCCATTAGCCTGCACCCATAGGCTGTGCTCAGTCCAGGCCAGTGATCAAGCTTGGTACAGGAGTCCATGATTGATACAGGAGAAGAATGTGGCTCGGTGTGCTGGAGAAAGGCAAGGATCAGCTTGTGTTTGCTCAAAACTGCTGTCAAAAAAACACCCTGACTCATCAGTTAAGGAAATGTGTTGAGCATGGAGGGAAAGGAGGGGGGTAAGGCACTCTCAGGCATTTGTAATGCACTTCTGGGAGTGACACTGAGGTCACAGCCACATTGCTTGCTGATGTCTGTAGGTTTCCATTCCTTGTTCTGTGTGTGTCAGTCACTTCAGACAGCCCAACTGTGGCAATTTAGTGCAACTCTCATCAGCTCAGCTATGGATCCTTGTGCAACAAACTCCTTTTTTTTGTATGGGAATGTTCATGGAATGGAGACTTTCTTAGGAAGTTTTAATCTATTTTGATTTGAACATTGAAATACCAGTTTTCTCCCATTTCTGCCTTCACCCCTTGTCTGGCATGCACTGTCACTGGTTCTTGTTTGGCCTGGTTTCCTAAGGAAGACTTGTGTTCATAGGATGTGCACTCTTCCCACTTACTTCTGGCCATTTTCCCCTTTCTCTTACAGGAACTAACTTCTGAGCCCTTGGGCCAAATCAGCTGCATTTGAAAGGGATTTGAATTCTCTACACTGTTGTGTTCCTGCAGGTATTGTGAGGAGAAGGGAAGATGATGAGAGAGGGAGTCTGTGCTGGCCATGTCACAAGATGGCAGTCCCAGCTGCAGCAGTGTTGATGCCAGCCCGGGGAAAAGCCTGAGTCAGCACCTGCACTGCTGAGCTCACCAGCCTCAGTCAGTAGAGCACAGGGCTTTGTCAGTGTGCTCAGACCCACACACTAAGGACATGTATGAAGTCCAGAGATGCCTTCTGCCTGTTACATGGGGATATGGGCGAGCATTGCAACCTGTGGAACAAAATGTCTTAATCTAGGAAGAAAGCCAAGAGAGGGAGGTTGCTTCTAAAATATAGGGAATTGTTGCTTTTTATGCTTCATATTCCTGCTCTACACCAGCAAGCTGCTTTACAAATTTGACAGGATGGTTTTGAAAAGCACACAGAAAAGTTGTCATTTCATTCCTTAGACTTCTACTGTCGGACAAGTTTCTACAGAGAGCTGCAAGCTCATGAAAGGTAAGAGGCCAAGTGTATCTCTGATCCTATGCAAGCTGCTGCCCTCAGAAGCAGGCAGCCAGCACAGGTGGTGGGAGCAGCCAGGCCATTGTTAATGCTCTTTATGGCTGGCAAAGCCTTTTACTTTTGCCCCTTGTCCTGGTGGCAGCTGGTGAGGCAGTTGTTAGCAACTTTGAGCAGAGCAGACAGTTTACTGATCTAGCCTCCCATTACTTCCAAAATATCCATGAATGCTGTTATCTCTACATTTTAATTAATATGAGCTACATATAGAAGCACCATTGCAAATTCGTATCCTATTAATAATGGTAATATCCTTCTGTTTCCAGCAGTGTAAGGGCTTGTTGGCAGTGGCTATGGCACGCACCACAGAGTTTAGGGCTGCATGTTTTATTTTCCATTGTTACATGGAAAGGATGGTCTTGGCAATTTCTGTCCTACTTGCTGCAAAAGTAAATGTTGATTATTGGGCAGGGTTTTTTGCTACTCAGTTTTTTGCAGGTTTTGGATGTTTGCTGATTTGGAGTCCCTTGGGCAGCTGTTGTGCCAGCTCCCCCACTAGCAGTGCAGTTACACAAACTTGGCACTGTAGGCAGTCCAAATTGGGAAAACACTCTCACCTGCATAGTCAATTATTGACTTCCTTTTTGTGCTCAGATCCTCTTGTGGCTTTGGGGCAAGAGGGATGGGGTAGAGCAGTACCTTCAGGAAAGCATAAAGAAAAATCTTCATCACTTGTGGGTTATGCTACCAGGAAGTGAAACTGTTTGAATGACCACGGCCACTCCTGTTGCTTCTTTCCACTTGTCCAAAGCAAGAACTGCTAGAAAATATTCCAGGCATTTCTCTGGAGCCTGAGAAAACCCATCCTGACACCTCTTTGTAGTTCAGCTCAAGAGTGGGTTTTAGCAATGACTTTTCAACTAAACAAAAGGCCTGTTTGACATCTCTTAGAATTCAATGCCAGGGTTTTGGTGGTAGCAGACAGAGAAGAGGAACTACCACATGCAGGAGAAAAAAGACGAAGAAAATGTTCTTCACATATGGAGGGTGGGGAAGGAGACACGGTAAAGGTTTCCATGGCAACATTCCTTGAAGAGAAGTATTTTTAAATCTGTGAATTTTAGCATCAAAAACACAGTTGTGTTTCCCACAAAAAGATTTGGGGGAGGGCTGGAGTGGAAAGAATTTTTCCCCTACTTTTCAGGTCATTCCAGTTTCTTTTACAGAGGAGCCTGCTCCCAAGATAAATGAAGTATGTGTGATTTCTATGATCTTAATGCTCCTGTAAAGAAAGCCTTGCTTCCAGGAGGCAGGATGCATCAGTCACAGTTCTATATCTGCTCCAACATCTTTGGCACAAGCACCTGATCATCTCTTTAATGGGAAAAGTAGTTCAAATAAATCAATGCTAGACCAGTTAAAAGTCACAAGGACAAATCTTGCAGGATTTTACATTAAAACTAGTGTAACTTGGCTCAAAATCTTAATTTTAATTGATGTACAGTTAAGTGATAGTAGTAGTGATGATGTAGCTGAGGCCTTTTGCCTTGGCCAAAGAGAAGATGCAGAACTGAAAGGGCAGAGAGACCAGCTGAAAGATGTCCCTGGTGAGTGTCCTGGTTACTTCAATGACAGTTAAGCATCCCTGTAGGTGAATAAGTGATGCCTCAGTGACAGGCAGGAAATGCTTGCTCTTGTTGTGGGGCATCAGTGCTGGGGCCAACTCTGAACCTTTCTGAAGCTTCTCTGCTCCAGTCTCTGCAGTGCAGAGCAACTCACAGGCACTGGCATGCTCTGCTCCCACCTCCCTGCTGGCATCCAGGCAGGTCAGCTCTATCACGAGCCTGGCACATCCAGTGCTGTGCCTGCTTGGCTGCCAACTTTGAAGTCTCACCAAAAAAGGCTTTTTTTTTTTTTTTTTAACAGTTGCTTCCAATTCAGTGGTGACTCAGACACTGCAGCAAGGATAAAGTGATCATCTTCCCCTTCAGAGCTTTACAGCAGAAGGCCCTGAGTGTCCTCTCTAAAAGAGAGCTTGGTGAGCCCAGCCATCAGCTGGATTCAGTTCTTTAATTTAACTGATGGAAAAAGATACTCCAGCAGTGCTGTGTACCTACTAGCTCAGGGCCTGTGTTTCAGCAATAGACTAAATGATTTCTAAAGTACTTTGTATTCAGAAACCCTGGGGAGGGGAGGCTGGGAGGGAATGAATAGTCATACAGAAAACAGAAAGGACGATTCACCCATGAAGGCATTTTTCCTGACCAAACTTCCCTCAGCCATGAATCCAGGAAAGGAACAAATTCCAATAATTAAGGGAAATATTATTGTAATAATAAGATAAAAAAAGTAAGTCATATTTGGCCATTTATTTTTGGGGGGGAGGGAGAGGATGCAAATAAGGGTGTCTAAAAAAGCAAAATTCACACTGTTAAAAGTGTGAAAATTGACACTTGGCAGCACTGTTTCATATTGGCCAAGACCTGATGCAGAATACACAAGGCTCAGATCTGAGAGACTAAGATGACTTGTCAACTTCCCTACATCTTCATTGATAAAACCTACCAGCAGCAGGTACTTTGGGAGGAGTGGAGTGAGCCATGTGAGTCAAAAGGAGCTGACAGGGATGCCTGCAAGAATACACCATTGCATATCATGGGAAACCAATGGTTGCAGCTGCCCCACATTCATTGATAAGCAAGATATTTGGGAGCAGAGAGAGCACTTTATTCTTCTGCTGTGCAGAATTCATACTGAATTTGGCAGACCCTGCACCTGGATTTGATGTACTTCTAAAAGGAAGGAGCAGATTGATTGCTTGTTAACAGAATGTTCTAAATTAACCTCAGCCTTGGGCCTGCTTCTGCAATCCTTTGCATGACTATTATTTATGCTGTACAATTGCACTGAATACCATTGACTATCCAATATATTGGTCTAGCACACATGCACTGAAATTCTAGTTGTGGCTTTCAGTTGTTAGAACCCACATTTTTTGATCTGCTTAGATATTTGGATTTTGAATACTCCCAAACAGTCAAGCACCTACTTGACTATTTAAACACCTAGGTGTCTTTGTAAATCTAGTATTGCCATAATGCAAAGAAAAAGGAAATTATATAGAAGTTTCCTGGCCTCTGGTTTCATATCCCAGCAGTGATAAGTAGGTAGAGCCTGTTGCTCTATATACACCTTATTTCACAGCAAAATGTCTTTTTTTGCTCGAGGAAGCTTGAGTTTTGCATAGTAAAGATGAAAATACTGCAAACATGCATCATGCATTAGCCTTTATATATTTTATAGCTGTACTGTTCCAGTGTGGCAAACTGAGCTGAGCAATCACATTTTCTCAGTTACCTTCAAGAACTGGAAATCCTTATCACCTCTGTGTTTCTTTCTCCCACTGCTGCTGCACTGGTCTTGAAATTGTCACCAGAGCTAAAAATCCTCATTCTGTAAATTAAACTGTGATTTCAAAAAATTTTACAGTACAGTCTCCTCACAAAACTCTACAAGTCTTTTGCTGATGTGACTCACTCAATTACTCATGTGGGCAGACGTTCAGATAAAAAAAGTGGTTAATGGAAAGCTGTGAGAAATACTGCTGGTTCCTGAGGAGGCAGCCAGGGGGAATGTACTGTGGGTATTTTATCCTAAGAGCTGTTGAACTCACTGAGCTCCCAGCCATTTTTTTAAGATAAGGATTTCTCCACTCTGCTTATTCCTTTGTATAAAAACAGCTTGAAATATCAGATTGGCAACAGAAGCAAAAGCACACCAGCTGTATGTGTTTGCTCTTCTGCTCGTCTTCCTACATATTAGAGATGATAGCCAGTCTGTGCCCTGAAATAATCCCTTTATCCTAGTGATGTACATACCTAAACAACAGTACTCTAATGAGCTCTGGATTTCTGAATAAAGGAGCACAACTAACAAGTGGCTAACAACCTCTTTTGCTGGAACTGTCACATATACTGACAAGGAACAGATTTTTCTGGAATTAATAAAATTAAGAGATTTGGCCTTGAGATTTGGTGTGCAATAGGTCAGGAAATACACCCAGAAAACAGGTTTCAGTGACATTTCAGTGAGTGCATGTTAGAGGAATGGCACCTTTTGAAGTTGGTGAGGCAAAGGTGGGCCAAAGTTGTAAGGTACCACTTGGATGTGAGAACTCCACTATCTAATGAAATTAAAAATGTATGATGGCTTCAAAGAGAATTAGAATTAAGCCAAAACTGGAACTAGTGTAAGTGGATGAACTGATTAGACCTAAGGGCTAGCTGGCATTTGCAGAAATTAACTCTTGGCTGTGTGGCTCTGAGGCTGCTACATTTCTGGGGGATGTGCTACTGCAGTTGCTGTGTGAGCCCATTCCAACAACAGTGCTGGATATAGTAAGAGGACATGAAGATATTCTCATTTTTGATACCAGATGAGCTGGGAGGGAGACTATGGTTTGATTTGTAAAATAGGGCTTCTGGCACAGAGAAGCAGTGCATGGATGTTGAGGCTCTGGACCAGAGAAAGTAAGCTGTCAGATTATATTTAGCGACTACAGGCTGCAGGAAAGCACAGAGAGGGAAGGAGTGGAATGATTGCATAGCTGAGCCCCATGGATAGCGAGCACACAGAGCAGGGAATGAGGCTGTTAAGAGAGGATGAATTGGTGTTCCTGATTCAAATAAATCTCTCTGTGAGGCCAGGTATCTGCACAGGCTTGTTCGATTACTTTGATTACCAGAGCCCAGCTTTATTTATCTGTCAATAATATGCCAGACTCCCATTAGGTGAAGAGTGACCAACCTGTGGCCTTCCAGCCATTCCCCTCTGCCCTCACCCTAGGGATGTCTCCTGCAGCAATCCCATTCCTAGCTGGGGAAGCAGTAGTCTGAGGGGGGCTCTTGAAACCAATGTCCTAAGCTGCTGTACAGCCCAGTTGCACACCCAGCTCAGTCCTAACCCACTAGAGTCTTGTTAGCTAAGGCTGGCATCTGCAAAATAGGTTAGGTTACCTCCTCCTCCAGTTCAGGGGTGTGAATCCTCCATTGTGTTTTCTGGAAAGCCCAATCCTAACAGATGAAGATGGAAAAAAAATCCTTATACCTGTATGGGACAGATCAAACCTTGCATGCTGACACATGGCAGTCATCATTTGGATTCTGTCAAATCTACTCTAGGGTGCAGATTGTAACCTAGACTGCTTTACAGCAGGATGGGTACGGCTTAGGTTCTTAACTCTTTCCTGCTAAAAGTTCACTTGTATGATTCAGAGATGCTTTTGCCTTTGATATATAAATAAGGCCTTTAAGCTCCCTCTCAGAGGAGATGTGTGGGGAGGCCTGGCTGCCTCCTGTGCATAAATATTTCTGTCAAGCTGGATTCAGACTCAGGTGGGTGAAACGACTGCGCCCATGGGGAGCCAACAGCCTCCACCTCCTGTTAGGCAGTACTGCATCACTGAGATTTCTGTTGTTGCCATACTGTCAGAATAAGCTGTGGGTGAGAGAAAGGGTTGAAATGCTCCTGTATGTTCGCCAAGCAGAAGGACAGAGCAGCTGGGGGAAGGAGGCAGATGCAGACTGTAGTAGTGAAGAGAAGCTGTGCAGGGAGAAGCTGCCTTCACAGCCTTGAAGGGGAGAAAGGGGATTACTTGTCCAGATGTGTGATAGAAGGAGGAAAGATGACTTCAAAGACCTGATTAATTATGCTTCCTATACAAGGGAGTTATGCTAGTTACAGAAACAACACACATTAGGTTTTGTGGCTCCTAAGAAGATTCAAGGTCACAAAATATTTTTAAAGTGGTTTATGTGATAAAAGCAGGATTACAAGTAGAACGGGATTGGAAAAGCTCCAAGGAGTGAGCTCCTGGAGTTATGCAGGTACCTAAAAATCTGAACTTTAATTTCAGGAAGAAATAAAGACCTCAAAGAATGGTTCTGGATGTTGCAGCTGCTGCAGATCAAACTTGAAAATGTGAAAAAAGCATCAGTAGGTCAATAATAGTGAGCCAGAATCAATAGTACAGAGAGGATGAATTTTTGTATGTGCTGTACTGGAGCATTAACTACCCTTCAGTGGCTCAGTGGCCATATCAGACCTTACCTGGGGCATGCCACAGGGTCAGGACAGAGTGGAAAAGGACTGGCAGTTGGTCTGGGTTAGCATCTTAGAGAAGGCATACCAGCAGGAAAAACAAATTAGAGCTGTTCTTTCCTCCCCTTTCCCTCAATGCTTGTCGTTTGAACCCTTGGAAGGAAACTGATGAGCAACTATGCTTTGTGCTGGCCTCTCTTTGAGACCATTTGTTGCTTGTTTTCTTTTAAAGTCTGAAATGTTAGAAAGAGATAATTATTTTTCCTATTTGTCTTTGACCTCTTCCTTCCTGGGAGCATCCCTCCCCTTGTACTGACTGTCCTCACACAGTGCTCTGTTGAAAGGAAGTTGAGCAGAAAACTAGAAAAAAGCCTGGGATTTGGAATAAGACGTGTCCTCCGACAGACGGTCTGAATCTCTGCAACGTGTCCTGTTCCTCTCCAGAGGTGCTGTGAGGTATCAGATGCCAGTCATGCTCTAGGTGGTTCTGAAATAGCAATGTTAGGGCAAACACTTCCATGAGATGGAACCCACTCCATCGGTCACCTCTCCTACCTTTGTGCAGCAAAGCCTTTTACCCAGCGGCAGTTTCTCATAAGCAGAGAGGTTATCTGTGGTTATAATCTTGATTGCCCAGCAAATTGCTGAATGCCTGAGGAAGCAGGAGGAGAATGTGCAGCTTCAGGGTGTGTGGGTTTTTCAATCTGGTTTACAGTGAGCACTGGAGGCTGGGTGTTTAAGATGCCTCGGGATCCTGACACCATTTGTTGCAGTGTTAGACAGCTGCATTCTGTGCTGGGATGCCACCCCAGCATTCTGGAATAGCCATGGGAGTTATTAATAAGCTGCTGTTTGCTTCAGAAGCTCTGGATTATGAGACTGGCAAAAAGTGGCTATCCAGGCAGAGGCAGACCCAAACACTGTGTGAAGCAAGCGTGAAGATTATGTCTCTGTTGGGGGAGTGAAGGTACATCAGTTATAGATTATTTTCTTCAATTGCCCAATTTTCCTTCCCTCCCTCACTCCTCCAGTGAATGCTACCTTCCTCCTAAAGGGCATGGGCCTATATATCATCATCAGTACACATGACCAAAACTTTGGTGCCAGAGCCCTTTGTCCTTTATCCAGCTGCAAATCTGCTCGGCTCCATGTGATGCAGCAGCACAGGGATTTTCAGCTTTTGTTCTGCTGTTTACAAAGAGTGAAAAAGATAAAAGGGAAAATGTTCATAAAACTAGAGCACCATTATATAAAGAGGTGAACTGAAAACCTGCAGCAGGATCTGTCTGAGATCTGACCGGGTCATCTGTCCAAAGAGGATGTTTACTTGCACCCCTTATGTGATGACTGTGCTGTTCAGTTCTCTGTAAAGCAACAAAAATAATAGAGACTTTGATTGTGATTTCTTACTGTGTGCAAAACGTAGGTGGCCTTTCAGGTACTCCATTATTACTTTTCTCTAATAAAGAATTGATGATTCAAACTGTACGTGTGGGACACCCATGCAGAGTGCCCAGCTGCAGGATTGCATGTGACCAATGGGTTGGCTCATCTCTGCAAGTTTTTGTGAGGAGGGGATTCTCTTGGGTGATTGGCAGAGGTAAAAACCTGACATGTGAGAGGACTTGGAAGAATAGTGGTCTCCCTGTGCTTTTGGATCTTGACCTCCAATTTAAAGTCTCTAGACTGCTTGCCTTTTTTTTTTTTTCTTTTGGTGACTGTTTGAACAGCACCTTTAGGTAAAAAAGGTGTTTGCTTCTTAGTCTTGAAGATATTGATATAAGGGAAAATCTTGCACATAAGGATTGAAAAAAATTGGAGAAGTTAAAGTGTGTAATAAATTAGGGCTGAGGGAATATAAAAACTTAAAATTAGTTTAGCACATCACTTGACAGATGGGAAGTAATTTATGTAAATTTAGGGAAGTGGTAGTTGGATTCAGCTGATCTAATTTAAACACTATTTCTAATTATTTTTTGTATGTATACAGAGGATTATAGGATGGCCATTATTCTGACAGAAGGGCTCTTCATGTTTAAATTTAAATCCATAAATGAGTACCCTATTAAAATGTAAACATGCTGTGATAACAAGCACCTGATTATGCAGACAGGTTAGTCCAGCTACTCTGGTGAACAGCTGTGAGCATGTATTTCAGATAATGCTTTTTCTTACACCCTAAGAACCACAGGCAGAGCCTTTGAGAGGTCAGGAGGTGGCTGACCCAGAGGTAGGAGCTGCCTGTAAGGAGGTTTGTTGATGCTGAGTGCAGATCTGAGAGCAGATGGGCTCTCACAGGTTTCCACAGAAAGCAGGCCCTGGTGGCACCCAAGGGCACAGAGAGAAGATGACACAATTAACAGTTCCCCCTCCCTACACTCTGGTGCTGCTAATCCAAGTTTAAACTCCTAAGAGCATCTTTGGAGAACCTTCTCCTTTACATTTTGACAGCTCTCTCCTTTTGCCAAGAGAAAGATCATGTAGGTTTACTGGGGAGCTGCCAAATGACAGCTTGACTTCACACCTGAGAAGCAAATGAATGAGGAGAGAAGGAAAGCCTCAGCCTGCCTCCAGCCTGGCACAAACACAAAGAGTCTTGGAAGCATGGGCATGAGCAACCCCTGGAGCTGCAACTGCAGCAGCAGATGTGATATGAGCAGAATCCAAGCTGAAGCTACAGTGGAGGAGGGAGCACGGGGCCGGTTACCAAACTGTGGAAGCATTATCCATCAGCTGCACACCCTGGGGGGAGGTGGAGGCCTGGCCATGGAGGTGTGAGATAAGGCTTGAAGCTCCACACGTACAGCAGCCTTCTTGAGTTGATTTGGCTGGCTTTCCTTCCTTGAGCCATTGCAGAAAAGACCACTCTCTCAAGATATGCATTAACAGTCAGCAGGGCAGCTGACAACCGTGATTCATTAACTATCCCAAACCTTGTGTTTTTGGATGTGTAACTCATGGTTTATAAACTCTGTGGGTAGAGGGCACCAAGAATGAGGCTGCACGACACCTCTTTGCTCCTTGTGAGTTTAGGGCAGAATGCCAGACTTGTGGAGAACTGCAGGCAGCCTGACTCCACGGGTGTTCAGGGACCCCATGGGTGTTCAGTGACAGCGCGTGTGCTCATGAGCAGTCACCTCTCTCCTCCCACATGCATCGTGGTGAGGTGGCTCTGGCAGGCTATTCTGTGGTTCTTAAGCCTTTTTGTGAGAGTTAGACTATTACAGCTACAAATTGCCCTTGGCTCTCTAACTGCCTGTAGAAAAGTCAAGTAGTTGAAGTTGTGAATTTCAGACCACATTTTAAAATGGTAGAAAAATGCTTTGCATATGACAGTTTTTTTACCAGTATGATGAACACTGTGCCTGACTCATCCTTCATATGGGAGAACTAAGCAAGCTAACAAGAAATGACCCTCAGGGCAGGGATTTCTATCTCATTTTTCTTTTAAGGGAAGAAATTTCCAAGGACTGGCCCCAAAGACTACTAGTTTGTTGCCTGACCCCGCCAGGTGTTTGCAATCTGCAATTCTAAAGTCAGGCATATCTAACTGGATGCCTTTGCAACAGCTTTCAAAGCAAGAGAACAACTGTTCCTTTAGGACCAGACTGATACCCAGGTCCTCTGGCCAGCTACCAAAGCATCTGTAACGTGAGGGCTGGGAAAGCCTCAGGCTCTTATATCAGCGCCCTGGGCTGCACTACAGAGGCAGCAGGAGCTTTGTGGAGCCTCGTGGGAATATGAGGTGAGTAATCACAGCTGCAACTCATTGCAGAGAGACAAATGAGCTCCCCTGCAGAAAGCCTGGACGCTTCTGCTGAGAGGGCCGGCTGGTTGGGTTTTTTGGATTTTTTTTTTTTGGAGGGGGGGGGGTGTGGGGGGAGAAAGGTTACTTCTAGATTCAGGTGGAGGAATTGAGTGGGAAAGCCTTGCACATTCTTCGAAGGGTGGGCATTTTCATGGCAATCGTAGAGTGACTTCCCTGGGACATAAAGTCAGTGTTAAAGCCAGGAACTGACCGACCAGACCTCCGAACTGATGGCTTCAGTGCAGTGCTTCAGCCACGAGGCTGTCCTTCCTCTGTTTCTGCTTCATTATGTGCTTTTTTGGCAAGGCTGGAAAACTGGGAGTTCACCCTTCCTCACGCCCCTGTAGAACAGCAGCTTTTCAGAGAGGATCCACACAGAGGAAACATTTTGTTCTTCCTCCGGCGATCGGAAGAGCCGCACAGGAGCGGGAGGGTCTGGTGCTCACATGGCTCTGAGCCCCCAGGGTATTACGGCCCCCGCAGGCCGTAGCCCTGTGCTATGGAGGGCGCGCTGCCGCCAACCCGCCAACGAGTGGATGAAGGCGAAAGGATTTTAAATGAAGCCAAGACTCGCTGCAAGGAGCACACGCATGGTTATTTATTGTTTCCCAGGACAGCGGTACCGCGGGTCGCTGGCGGGCCGCGGCGCCCCTCCCCCGCTCGCGCCGGAAACGCCCCCCGCGCGCCGCCGGCACGGAAGTGGGCGCGCGGGGGGCCGCGCGGGGCGGCGCATGCGCGGGAGGCGGCGCGCGGCCGCGCCCCGCCCCCGCCGCGGTGGGGGTCTGGCGCGCGCTCCGTGCGCGCGGCGCGAGGCCGGGCCCGTGCGGCGGGGGCAGAGCCCGGGGGGGGCGGGGGGAGCGCGCGGAGCGGGCGGGGGGCGAGGGACGAGGGACGGACAGACGGACGGATGGACGGACGGTGAGAGGATGTGAAGATGGCGGAGCTGCAGATGCTGCTGGAGGAGGAGATCCCGGGGGGGCGCCGGGCCCTGTTCGACAGCTACACGAACCTGGAGCGGGTGGCCGAGTACTGCGAGACCAACTACATCCAGGTGCGTGCGGGCCGGGGCCGCGCGGGCCGGGCTGGGGCGCGCCCTCACGGCCGTGCCCGCGGGGCTGCCCTGCTCGCCGGGCCCGCGGCGGGCGGGCAGCGCCGGCTGCTGCAGCCTAGAGAGGGGGGGGAAAGCTGCTTCACCTCCAGCCTGTACTACCCCGGCGTGACGAGGCGCTCAAATATGTAATTGATTCCTAAGTTGAATTCCTTCCACTTTGTAAGTGAATGTTTATTCCAGATCGCATCTCTGTCGCCCCTTTTTGTTCCCGCCGCAAATTCTGATCTCCTTTGCTGCCGGCACTGAGGTGATGTGGTAAACCGAGGGCACAGCTGATTCCTGCAGTATTGGTGCCTGTTAGTTTAGAGCAGAATGACATATGCTTTAGTAGGGTTATGTCTGTCCGTTTGTATTTCCCTTCTCGAGCAGGACCGTGGAATTCCATAGGAAGGGCAGCTACCGAGTGGTAGGTGCAGGATGGAAGCGTGATGTAGTAGAGCTGGTACAGAATTAGAGAGAAAGAGATGAATTGCAAGTTGCTACCGCATAGTGTGGTTTTTGCGGTGACTGCTCTAAAGCCAGGCTGGTGTTAGGACGCTGCTTTTTTCATTTCTCTTTCTAGTGGAAAGAAAGGCAAAATATTCTTGGTTTAGTTTGGTAGTGCTAATAGGGCCAATTGAAAACTTCGCCCCTAAACACATCCTAAGGCATGTCTGAGTGGGCAGGAGAGAAAGGTGAGGGGGATGACGTGGATTTGTGGTGTCAGTGTTGAGAGAATTCTGAAGTGTCCCAGAATTGTTTTTGAATTTGCTCCCCTAAGGGCAGAGTGCTTGTGTGCTTCCAGAGGGCAGCTAGCGATGAGATCTGTGATGAGACTGTTCTGTCAGTGAAAATGGGAGAGACTATTTAACCAGAGGCAGAGAATATTTAAAATGTCCCTGTAAAAAAGCTCTGACTGTTTCTTTTGAATGGCTGAATGACCAGCTGTCCTTTAGAGAGAAGACTTTGCATATTTTGGGTCATTTACAAAACAGGTCAATTACAGTAAAATTATATAAATGTATTTTATTAGAACTTTTCTGATGTTGAATGAACGTGACTTGGGGTTTTTCAGAGATGTGTTGAAATATTTTCTTACATTACAACCTGACATATATGTGTTTAAATTTCTGCTATTTTGAAAAGTGATTTTTCTGGAATATGGGAGAGCAGTATTGGAAGGCAGAACCATATAGGAAGAACTGCATGTTGTTGGGTTTTTTCCCTTTGACTTTTTTTTTTTTTTGTGTAAATCAAAGTTTGCAAAATCTCTATGGAACAGCTCCACTTTTAATGTCTTAATGAAAAGAAGATGACTCCATGCTGTTTTGTACAAATAGAGAAGGGAAAAAAATTGTTATTGCCCCAGACAGCACACAGTCTGTAAGGACAGTCTAGGATCACAGGAGATGGATACAGACAGATGGGAAATGAAGGAAAAGAATGAGGCATTCTTGGTCAGCCTGATGGATTCTGACCACCACACAGCAATATCCCGACTGCTGGCAATTAATCCAAGCATCATGACAACCCAGGGCTTTAAGGGGGAGATGAGAATTAAAGAATGAAATGGGTTTGTGAGCGTTGACTCTGAGGTGCAGTATGGGTCACAGCATCAACATGCTGAAATTTTTAAGCAAGTGGGAAATGGAGGACATCAGCCAGGCAAAAGGCTCCAGCTTTTGGAATGCTCCAAGACATCGCAGAGTGGGTTTGTTGTGGAGAAGAGTTCAGTGTGAGGGGATTCTGGATTTAGTGATGCAAGTGTCCTAGTAACAAATCTGTCAGCGAGCTCGCCCCACCTTCACAGTGCCACAGCTACGTAAACTGCTGCACCAGATCTCTATGAATAGCTGTTTTTTTCTTCCCTGCAGGAGGGGAATAGATTAATGGGAATAACTGTTGGCTAATTGGATATTTGTGGGTTCGCTTCTAATAATATTTATTTTTCCAAAGTTGTTATGTCTGAAAGAAATCCCAATTATGTTCAGCATAGTAGCCTTGAATTTTTTGGGGAAGATGGTTTGTAAATGCTCTGAAATGCATAGAAGAGTAATCATCCAGAAAGTCATGTAATGAAGATGAACTAATTCTACTGTAATCCTGTAGTATTTCACTGCTGACAGAAGATTTGTTGTGGATAATCTTGACATCTAGGGGAGGCTTAGACTGTGACTGAGACCTGAAGTTTATCTGCAGGATGGTAGGTGCTGTGGACATAGAAAGCCCTTCATTGGCCTGTATTATCCATTTCAGTAGTCAAGCCACTCCCTTTCTGTGCCAGTTGCTGCTTTGAAGTTTTATTGTCCAGTACAAAAACTGTTGCAAAAGCCAATGAGGCATAGGCCAGTGTAACAAAATTTGAAGTTCAGTGCTAAGGTGAATGGGTTTTTTTATCTTCCCTGCCCCCAGCAACATAATTGCAGCTTCAAAATAATTAAACATGTAATCTCATACATGAGGAAATTGCTAGTTCATAGTAGCAATGTAGAGCTGTGGCAGTTGCAACTCATTTGACTTCTGCTTATGAAATGAAAAATCTGTTCTAAAAATTTTGTCAGTGTTTATCCAAATTATGATTGATATGTAGCTCGATTACTTTAGCAACAGGGGATGTTACATAAAATATTATCCTTCCCTTGAGTCTGTGATATGGTAATGTATCAGAGAACATCAGCTTTAAGTTTTGTGGAAAATTATAGGAAATACAGCAAATATATAATAAATGGACCTGCAGCAGTGAAAGAAAAGACTGCTCTTTGGGGGGAGAAAGGTTTCTTCATGTCAAAAATGTCTTATTCTTCTAATAACTTGGAGAAATCATACAATTATTTTTATGTCATGCTGCTTCTTACAGAGAAGGGGAAGAAAAGCTTTTTTGTTTAGGAGGGTGTTTGTGTGGTATCTGACACAATGTCTGACACAGGTTACATTTTATATGGTCTGTTCAATGCTTTATGTACAAGTGCTGTGTCCTCTGATACAAGTTCAGTCTCAGTCTAAATGTGCAACAGAGTAATTCTATAAAATTTGATTATTTGATGTACTTGGTGTTTGCAGTCTACATTGATTTATTTGGTCTTTCATAAAAAGCAGATAATAGTTATATTGGGCAGTGTGCTCTGTTTACAAAATTTTCATATTCCTGCTTAATTTTGTTCAGGAGTATCACAAAGAAAATTTCTACTTGTGATAGACCATACAGTTATGTGACTTGCACATCTTAATACTGAAATACTGACATAAATTCCAACACTGCCTTGCCCTGCTAAGTTTCTTTGAGCTTGCCCTGTATAAGTCTATTCTGGAATAATCTTTTGTTTGTTTCTCATTATCATTGCTCTTTTTAAAAATCAGCTTTTCATTTTGTGCAGTGCATGGAGCTTTCTAGAGGAAGTGAATGCTCGTATCTGTAACTCTCTGTTGAAAGAGTCAGAAAAAATTACCAGGTGGAGACATTTCAGCCTGTGTGTGTCTGGTGGGCAGAGATTTGAGGTAGGGGGAGGTCCCTCTACCACAGCATGCAGAGCTGAGTGAAAAGCCAAGCTTCTGTCCCCTGCCCAGCCTTCATAAGGAACCTCTGATTTCTCTGATCCAGCTGTGTTGGCTGGATTCTTCTAAAAGGCTCTGTATTTTTTAGTTATTCAAGATTATTATGCTTTACTTGTCAACTCTAGAGAGTGAAAAGGAAGAGGGAGCTTCTGATTTTCCTCCCGTCATAGTCTTCATGTTGCCATGACTGTTTGAGTTTTATATACAGAAACACTCTTCTGGTGTTTGTGAGGGGAAGGGTAGAAAGAAGATTTTTTTATTCTTGTTCTTAGTAATCCATCCTGCTGATTACTAGAAATAACCTGCTTTCATTCCTGCAGGTAGTTTTATTTAACTAGTTGAAAGGTGAAAACTAGTTTCTTGGTAATTTTTAATCAATGAGTTTCATAGTTACTTTCCACATATCTGTTAATTTTACTTAGATCTCATAAGCAAAACCAAGTGGCTGTAGATTTGGAAGCATCTTCAGTAGGCTGAACAAGAGAATAAGGCATCTGTTAGTGTATTAGTTTTAAATTACAGGAATGACAATCTTTACAAGCAGCAGCTTAATGGTTACAGCTTTAGTAATGGGAAATTTCCGTGGAGTCGCTTGTAATGACCAGTACCAGTATATAACTTGTGTAATTATACAGGGAATTGCAGGCATTATGGTTTATAAACAGGTTCAAGAATGATCTCTCTTCAATTTACTGGAGGTATGTATCACCTTAACAGAGGTGGCTGAGTTAGATTTGTAAAATCTGTTTAAGTATCAGAAGTGTGGATATCAGAGGAAAGTTGTTTCCACTTTTTCTGTTCCCTAAGCTTGTTTACTGTATAATCCAACTTCAGTGAAGGGGTGATTAATCTTAGCACTGATGGAACACTTGTTCCGCAGGCATGGAAGTGGATATTGATTAGCTTCAGTGAATATTAGTCCAGAAGTTCAGGAAGATGATAAGAAGTTGAAACTCTAAAAAACCCTTTGAGGCTAGTAAAACAGCAGTAATGAATACATGGGCAATGTGCTATATACTGCCTCACACCTAAGTTCAGTGAATATTACATGGATAATTCTTGTCCATCAGCCTATGGTAGGACTTCATGAAAACCATGTGATTTTTAAACTTGAAGTATGTAGTGACAGATTATGCTTGAAAGTCAGCCGTGTGCCCACCAAGCTGTTCTCTTACTCTCAGTCCTCAGCTGAACAACAGGAGAAAGTAAGAAAAAAATAAAACTAAAAAAACCCCAGCTCATAGGTTGAGTTAAGGACAAGGAGATCACTCACAAATTTCTGTCATGGGCAAACCACACTCAACTTGGGGAGTATTAATTTAATTAGCAGCCAATTAAAAATAGAGTAGGACAGTGAGAAACAAAACTAAACCCACCTTTGCCCAGCCCTCCCTTCTTCCCAGGTTCAATTTCACTCCTTCATTTCTAACTCTTGTACTTTCTCTCTCTCCTGTGGTGCAGGGGAACAGGGAATGGGGGATGTTTTAGTTCATTCATATCACTTTGTCCGCTGCTCCTTCCTCCTCACTCTCTTTCCCCCACTCCAGTGTGGCCTCCTTCCAGTGGGCTACAGTCCTTCACAAAGTGCTCCAAAACACTTTGGAGCACAAATACCAGGTCCTTCCCATGGACTGCAGTTCTTCAAGAATTGCTCCAGTGTGGGTTCTTCCCAAAAGCATCCAGTCCTGCAGGAGCAGACTGCTCCTGTGGGTGCCCCACAGGCCACTGTTCTGCCCAGAGCCTGCTCCTGCATGGACTTCTCTCCACAGGCTGCAGCTCCTGCCAGAAGCTTGTTCTGTGGGCTCTGCGCAGGCTGCAGCTTCTTTCAGAGCTTATCCACCTGCCAGGCATGGGATTTTCTGTGGGCTGTGGGGCAGTCTCCACTTCAGTACCTGGAAACACCTCCTCCCCTTCCTCCTTCTCTGACCTTGCTGTCTGCAGGGTTGTTTCTTTCACATTTTTCTCACTGCTCTCACAGCTGCTTCACAGTGTTTTTTATCCTTTGGTAGATACATTATCACGGAGGTGCCACCAGCATCACTGACTGGCTTTGGCCAGTGGTGAGGCTCTTTTGGAGCTGGCTTAGAACTGGCTCTGTGGGGGCAGCTCCTGATCTCCTCTCGCAGGGGCTGCTTCTGCAACCACCTGGCTACCACTGAAGTGGCTCATTAGGTTTGGGAAGTTCAGTGAGGATAATCTGGAACATGTTTCCTTTAAGTGAGTCAGTGAAGCTGGCAAGGTTGTTGAAGGATTTATCACTCAGCCAGTCTGCTTTCCTTTTTCATCACCTGTGCTGTGTTTTGCCAGGAAAGCTAATTTAATGCATTTAATAGTGCCATAAGTTCAACCTGGAGTTCAGGAAGTGCTGGATTGGTCCTCTATTGAGTGGATATGGAAATAGCATGAGCCATTTTATTAGTGGTAATTGGAGTTGCTGGTGGTAATACTGTATGTGTAGGTATGAAAATAAAATGTGTAAATATGGAAGTTGCTAATATGAAATAAATGTTGTAACAGTAAATGCTGGTTACAAGTGGCATTCTAGTTGTTCCCTTCTATAGTTTATTTTCAGACTGTGGTTATTGAATTATATTGATCAAGAATTTTAATTCAGAGTAGCAAGCTTCTGCATCCTACAGTTAATCAGCTCTCTGAAATTTATTGTCCATTGCTTGTGTTTTACTTGAGTTTACAGTTATTAACCTTTGTGGCTTAGTGCTGAGGCAGAAAGTGGTGCCTGTGTAAGGAAAGAGCATCTCCAGTTAATGCTTTAAGCAAGTGAAATTTTACTCTGTAGTGTTCAGCAGAATATTTTCTTGATGAAAAACATTGATTTAAATACCATGTTTGCAGCAGATTTATTCAGTAGAGTCTATGTCTAGAGGCTGATGGCCTTTTTTAAAAAAATTTGTTTCAAATGTTGTGTTTTCACACTTAATTGCACACCTGAAATTGACCTCTTGCTTGGTAATCCAAGTTTTGTAAATTTTGTTGGATATCCCTATCAGGAACTTCAGTCATTGGGCTGCTTTATAAAGCAAAACTCCATGTCAGTAGATGAAACATCATCACAGCACACTGAATTTAGGAGCATTTCCTCTGCTCAGGGCTCTCGCTAGTTAGGTTGGCAATTCTTTCTTGAAGTGAATGAACTAATATGTTTTTGCAAGTGAGTTGTGTGTATTTCAGTGAAAAATCTTAATTTTCTCTTTCTCAGGTGCAACAATTAAGTTGCTCTGTCAAGTTTAAATGTATGTGCTCTGAAGTGTAGACTCTATATATGCTATTCCATTTTTAGCTTATTTCCCCATAGATGTCATTGTAATATCTGTTCTTAATGGCATTTCAATTTGAATAATAATAAGTAATAAAACCTGCCTTGTTATTGGTGTGGTGTTACTGTGATGAAGTTGTTTTATGCTCAGTGAAATGCAGGGTGAGGGACAAATATTACTTGGTCTGGGGTTTTAGTAGCCTGTGTTGCTTATAACACAGCCAAAGCTACCTTTATGCTGACTCATAAATTACTATTTTTTCTTGAAAACTTTTCTAAGTAAATGCAAATGTTTTTATTCTGTAATTCTGTATTCTGTAATTTCGTTGTGAATTTCCTGATGAGCACCAGGAGCAGTAAAATTGCTTTGCTCAGGGATGGTGGGAGTGTGAAGTGAGGGAGGAGGAGGGAATGATTGAGGCAGTGAGCTGTTGTTAGATGGACAGTTTAAGGTAAGTGAGAAGTTCATCAAGATACCAGGTGTCAAGTGTGGTTATTTTGAACCTTTTTACAGCAGCAGTGCTGCTTTTTGGGCCTGAAGGTCTGTAGTGAAAATGTCAGGTGGTGTTTCTGTGGTCCCCCTGTGGAATCTGTGAGCAGTGGGGCTGACACTTGTTAAACAGGAGAGGGTTGGTACAGATAACCCGTAGGTAATACGGGACTTCCGAAAGCAGAATCAGTGCTCGTCTTTCTGTAGAGTTTGTCTCATAAAACAGTCAAAGTCTCTTCTTGGCACTGCTGGTTTTGCAAGACAGGAATATACAAACTCAGCTGAAGTAGTATTTCTGAGTGTATCTCTGTTCAAACAAAAACTTTTGGTATGTCTAACAAACAAAATATACAGAGCTATTTATTACTGAGTAGTGTCATACGAATTCAAAGCACACTGACTTGTCTTGATTCGCTTTAACGGTAATCATTAAATGGTATGTGTTCACTCAATATACAATGCAGATTCTCAATTCTCTTTAAGTGTGTCCTTTTAGACTGTAAGTTTGAGCAATGCTAGGCATTGCAGCATTTGTAATTCACTCTAATTTTTTAACTAGGTGGTGACTTCGTAAGTTGACTTGAAAAGGGGAGCTTGTTCATAGCTTTCCATGTGAGGCAGAGTTTGCTGCAGATTGTGGAAGTTTGTTATCTATCTACTTTTAATTGGGTAAGAACCACAGGTCTGCTGCAACTTGTGGGAAATGTAAAAATGTTAAATATCCCAACTTAAATGGCTATTTTGAATCAGCTAACTTACATTTATCTGTATGGAGGGTTTGTGGAGGGACGAGCCAAAAATATTTAGCCAAAAGGAGATAAAAAATCCTTACAGATACTAAAAATACCCTGTCATTATGGAAAGTTTACAGTAAATTTCACTATTTATAAATATATCATATAAAAGAGAAATAATAAAAACAAAAGCCAACCTCTTATCCCCCACACTGCTAACAGCAAAAGAAGAGGCTAAGGTGGATGACAGGCTTCAGAGACACTGAAAAATGTCACTGTGAGCAGATGCTCATAAAAGGGATGGTTATTTTTGACAGAGAAATAATGAATTATAGGATTATTCAAATAATGTTTTGAAAAGTATGAACTATGTACACTGGTTTCCCATTTTTCTTGGGTAGAGTACAGGGATACTAAATTAAGTTTGAGAGGTAATGCTACTTAATCTATGGAATTATTGCCTGGGCTAAGGCTCAGGATTTAATGGTATTCTAGAAAGGCTAGACATTTTAAATAAATAATGAGAATATAAGCAGTTCTGTCTTTTCCTTTCATATGCTTTTGCCTTGCATTTATTCCATGATGGAGTTTTATGTCTCTTATATGAAGTATTTTGCACTGTCCACTGTAATTCATTTCACTGGATTATTGGGGATATTGCTTCTATTTAATATTGTATTTTCTGTACCTTGAATGTGATATAGCCTGGATCCTTTGAAATGCTTTTTGCACAAATTGGTGTTGGATTTGCCTTCCAAGGAGAGGGAATTTATGTGTTGAGTTACTCATGTCAATTTAATAAGATCTAGATAAATTTCATTTGTGGGAAAGAGAGCTAAAGGTTTTTGTTTGATGGAGTATATATGTGTGTGCTGAAACGGTGATAGTAAAATTAATGGGCTTTTTCCACCCTGATTAATAACTAGTGAACTGGGAGTGAATGGAGTTGTATAGAAGAATGAAGCTGTGACATTACATTTATTTGGTATTTATGATAAATCAGCCTGCAGTGTTTTCTGATATACTCAGTTTTCTCACTTTATTAATCTGTTAGTGATCTCAGAAATAAGCCTCAAAGATTTAGGCCTATTTGTGTTCATGTCCTTAGAGATGTGATGCCCGTGAAGTGACTCTGTCTCAGAAGGGGCAGAATGATTGAGCATGCAGAATCTCTGGATCAAAGAATTATGTGTAATCAGCCTAAATTAGCGAGGATGTTGGTTTTGCAGCATTTCTATCACATTCCGAGTGCGCTGTCGTAAGAGCAGTCCATTTCTGAAAGAAGGAGGTAATTCTTTGACTATATATGTATCTGTCTAAATTAATCAGTTTGGATAATAGAAGGTAGAAAATTATCAGTAGACTCTGAATCACTATTATATTTGTCTGATGGTGATAGCAATAAATTTAAATCATCTCCAAATCGAGGACACTTCTATAACCTCTTGATGGAATGAGTTAATAGAACTCTTGTAAATCATTCCCTTTTTAATAGCTGCTTTAAATATAAAATGTGTATTTTCTAAATATGTATGTGGTCTTTACATTTATTGGAGTCAGTAATTCAGTATGTGCTACAAATACATTCAGTTTTGATGACTGGGGCAAGAGGGAGGTGTAAGCCTCTAATTTTTGTTGTTCTCGTTTGTTCACTTATCTGTCCACCAAATGCAGGTCCTTGGAAACACAACTTTTTACTGTGATGAGCCTCTTAGAGATGTTTGTACCATTTTAAGACCCTTTATTTAAGTAAGGCTTATAAGTTGTACTCTATGCAAGACAGGCTCTTATCAATTGTTTCATTTGATCAACAGTTGGATAATTAATGCAGAGTTATAACTTACTTAATCATATATACACATATAAAAGATTTTTTTCATTAAAGAACAAGCAGGGAGTACAGTGCCAAAAATCCACTTGTCCTCTCCAAAGGCTGTGCTAATAAGTTCTCCAAAGAGAAGGAGATTTTACCTTGTTTTCTTATGATGAGCAGAGGTTAATATTTTCCATGTTTTACTTTCCCTGAAATTTTTTAATTTTTTTTTTTTTAGTTGTAGCTTTTGTTAAGGACGTAGAGAAGAATGAGAGATTTGCCACTGTTAAAGGCTCAAAGTATTGAGTTTTATTACATTTAGCTTCTTTTCTAAGCAGCATGCTCAACTTTATAAATTAATATTCAATCTATAATCTCAAGTTAAATTTTCTGTGTGACATAGTATCTTTAAAATTAAAAACATATTTAAGGAAATTACTTTCCTGTTTTAAATTAATTATACAAAAAAAACCCCTAAACCAAGCAGCAATCTCTTCCATTTTCTCTGCTATGATATGGGCAGCAATAAGAGTTTCTATGGAGCTGGCTTTTTTCTGTAAGCAATGTGATGTGTTTTATCATTTGAGAAGAAAGCTGTTTTAGAGATAAAGTACCAGTTTTAGATCTGAAGTTTGGTTTGGAGGTCTGCTGCAGTTACTATATGAATATTACTTCAAATCTCCTTCTCATAAAGGAGCCCAGAATGCTTTTCTTGGTTTTTTTTTTGGAGGAGTGAGATGATAGTCTTCCTGTGGTGAACTGATTTGACTTTAATTTTCAGGACTCTTGGCATTACCACATGGTAATTGCTGTACTTCAGTGGAACTCCCAGGGCCTCTCTGAAAGCCCAAATTTTTGAAAATGTTTTTTTAAATTATTTTATATTGGAGATGGAAATGCTAAGGATTTCAATCTCTGTGGAGATTGAAATGCAAGGATTAATGAGCTTTTGTTTGTTTGTTCTATTGAAAATATTGTATTTGTTTCTCAAACTGTGTTTTTGTGTGCGTGCTAAACAGGTAAGTGCCTCTGCATAGATCAAATCCCAACTTGTGCAGGCAGCTTCATGTACCTAATTCTATTGGTTTTAAGTAACACAGCTCTTAGGTGATGTCATCTCTAGATCTTGTCCTTTACAAATCAGGGTAAGTACAGCTTTTGTGTACAAACAGTGGAAGGAGTTCATTTTGGTCTGGATTCCATATGCCCGTAAAGCTCAGAACACAGTCCTTCAAGAATCATTTGCGTGATTTTCTTTGACTAATTGTAGGAGGAATATGAGTGGTTTTTCCTGAGTTTTTGGGTCAAATTGTTCATTAAAATGACTGGAAGATGAGCGATACAAAAAAAGCCAATTGCCTGTGTCTAGGAAGGTGGAGTATTAGAGGCTATGCAGTTGGTAGAGCTTTCTTCCTGAAGAAGAAGAGAAAGTCTGAAAAGCAGCTTGAAAATTTGTGCTTTCTCTGTGCCTCTTTGTCTTAAAACCAATGGTGCATGTTGTGAAACTCTCCAGGATAGAGAGTTTATTGCCATAGCTAGATGGATAGAGAGGTGATATTATTTAAGCATGTCTTGTCAAATGAGGAGGTCATTCATGCAGCATTTTTAATTCATGAAGGTGTAGAGAAAACCCTTCTTTCAGATGGTGGTAGAACTTGCTGAACATATAGTTGTAACAATCTGTCAAGACAACTTGAAAATGAATTCACATTAAAAAGAAAAACGCAAGGCAAGAAAATCTTTTATAACATAGGGAAGACATTCAGCAGTTGAAATGTTCTTATTTTGTCGTTTCACTTCATTGATGTTTCTATTTTTGTGACAACAAATTGCTTAGGATTGTCAGAACAATAACATTAAAATTTGGTGAATAAGCAAAGGTTGAGACTCAGTCTGTGTCATAATTATGGTGAAAATAAACACAGTCATGGGAATTCTTCATATCCTGTATTGGAGCATAAAACTGCTGCGAGAGGAGTCTTATGTTCTTTCACAAGTCTGCAATGTCACTTTGAACTTTCATGGTGTAACTTTTCATTTCTGCAGTTCTGGTGCAGCGCTGCACAGCAGTGCTGTGTTACCTGAGCGCCGTGAGCAGCTGCTCCGTTGCAGTGCAGTGCAGTGGGTGTGGGATGGGCTGCCTGCAGCACTGCATGCAACACGTGCAGCCTTTGGGATGTGTTCTGGGGCTGAGAGCTCTGGCCTTTGGGAGAGTTCCCAACATGTGGAAAGCTGTCTGCTACTGCTTTAATTAGAGATGGTGAAATTTGGCCCGTGTGGGGAACAGCGTGATAATTCTTAACTATGGGACTAAAATGACTCTTTCCTGAAATATTTGTCATTGAATTTAGATTGTATAGCAGGAAGTGTTTCCCCTACTTGAGGCAACCATAGTCTGTATATGACTTTTCTTTGTAAATTATTTGAAAAAATAGACTTTTGAAACTTTTGCTTTTGAAAAAATTCATTATTAGCAATTTTGTTAGGTGAGGAAAATAATGGATTAATTTACTTCATGAAAATTCTAGTCTGAAGTTTTGCTGGGCTACTCTGAGTGTGGCTGTTGTAGGGGAAAAATAGCAGTACGTTTTTATCTTCTGCTGAGATGTCTGTGACTGATGGTGTCTTCTCTGTCCAATATAAATGCTTACCTATCTATAAATATTGAAAATAGTAAAAATTCTATAAATATGAGGAAAAAAAGGTGTTTAATTGCTCTTACAGAAATGCATCCTAAGGGATATTTATAAAGGTCTTGGGCAGGACAGCACTAGTAAGTGTTGAAATCAGTATCTGAACAAATCTAAAAGGGCCTAGTTAAAATCTGGCTCACATTAGATAAACAGAGAAAAGGAAAATTATTTCACCTGTTTTGGTAAAATAAGGTAGTGCCTGCAGATGCTTTTGTTGTTAAAGTGCTTTAGTGGAAGCTGAGGTCTGGAATATCATTAGTATGTGTGCAGAGGTGGGCAGCTGTGAATTTTGGAGCATTGCAGATGCTCTATACTACTTTGAGAGTATCTCATTCATTCCTCTGTCCTTTTCTGAAGCTTTTATCGTAACCACCTTTTCAAGACAGACTGTAGAACTTCTTGTGCCATTCTGTATGGTACTTATTTTTCATTTTAGAATTGTTTGCAGGTTTACAGAGCTGTTTTCTGTTGGATCCCAAATAATTTGATTGATTTTTTGAAGGTGTTCTGATAGAGCTGTGTCCTTAGCTGCTGCCTCTACAACGGCCTGCATGGAGATTTTCTCCTGGATGTTGACTGGGATATTGCTAAAGTTCTGTTTTTCAAAATGTCCTCACATGTAATTTTGTGGTTTTCACATGAGTTATAGGTAGGTATTGTCTTCAGCTGACATCTAAATGTTAGAACAAAGGAATTCAAACAATTTAGGAACAGAAGCTCTTGTTTGGTACTGCAGCCATTCTCATGGGGTTTATCATATTCATTGAAGTTTATGAAATGCTTTTGATTCAGAGAATGTATTTGGTGTATGATCTACTTTCTTTGGGTGGAAGAGTAAAAACAACCTTGTAGAATTTACAGAGCTTCTGATGATACCTTGAGAGGCTAGACAGTGTTAAAGGAATAAAGTAGGTATTAATTAAAAATGCCTTCAAAGGATACGTCTTGGGCAGTACAAAGAGTCTGGCCAAGGCTACACCCAAGATGGATGACAGGTCACATGTTTTCACACTTATAAGTTTTAGTCCATTTACATATTAGGGTTAATTGTCCAGTTACAGCTTCAGGTTATGAAGTCCCATCCTCCCAGATTGCTCTCTTCAATTCGCTGTTGTTTATACTTTTTTTTGCTTGAAGCTGTAACGGTGTCCTTGGTTCTCGGGCTGGAAAAGGATTGTTTTGTCTGACTAAACTGTGAAGAGAACTTGCTAACACTTTATATGAAGTTCAGAGTTACATACTAATGCAGTACAAAATCTGGAAAATGAAAGCTAAAACTTAAGGCATCACTGCCTGGGGGTCCAGTTCCATTATTTTGGCTATTAGATAATGCTAGTGCTTTGTTTTAAGACAGCAGGTTTAAACATTTTACTGTGTGAAATTCTGATATTGTTCTGAAGGAATTTTCAAAAAAAAATATGGTCTCTTCAATATGGTCTCTGATTGATGTTCTGAATGATGGGCCTTTGTAGTTAAGAAAGAAGACCCTTATTTGTGGCAGTTCATGTGTTTCAAGTCCTGGCTTTTCTTTACCAGACAGAAAACTCTCCATATTGTTAGAGAAATTCTGAAATGGCTCAGTGACCTGCATCACAATCACTGTTGCAAGTCTGGGGAATGTTAGAACTATTCTACATGGAAAAACTTTGTCAAGGTTGGATTTGGTTATCAAGCATGTTGCTTTTGATTCCTCAGTGTGATATTTGTTAATTCTTAAAAAAAGTGACTTGGTAATTTGCAGTAATAAGTAGTATTTAAATTGGATGGAGCTTACTGTGTTACAGTTGCAGTATAGTTAATATGAAAAATCAAATGTCTCTATATTGTTTTTAGAAACTAAGTTACCACATGGATGAAATAATCTCTCTCTGGGTAAGAAGTATTGCTCTTAACATCAATGTAGGTCATGCTTAGAAAATGTGTGTGTAAAATAGAGATCTTGCTGGAAATAATTACAGAACTTGATGCTGTGCTGTTTAGTTACATGCTGCAGGTTGAATATAGCAACTTGGCTTGCTGTTCTTGAGCTACATAGCAATTGACAGAAGGTTTACTTATAATTTTGAAGTAAATGGACCAAAACTGCTTGTTAAACTGGGAAAGAGAATAATTGCTAGTTACAGTGCCAGCAGAAAAAGGGGTTTTTTTGCTTATTTTCTGAGATTCTTAAGATGTAACAGCATAGCAAGGTTTGAGTCTAGTTGAAATGAAAAACCTCGTGTAATCATATAATTTTTTATTTGTTGACAACTCTCTTAAAAGCATGAACAAGAAGGGTTCTGAAAAGTCTTTAGTTCTAGCAGTTTACCCTTGGGAATTAGATTGGGACTCCTCAGTTGAGGAGATGACTTTTATATTTCTACAGTGTTCTCTAGTTAGTGCAGAACAGAGATGTGGGCTTGGCTATCTGTCTCTGCAGAAGAGGCCAGAATCCCGTTCTCACTCCGCCAATACTGTATTTTGTCCAGTGCTATGGTAACAGGAGCAAAAGGTTGTAAAAACATTCTTTGCCAGAAAAATGAGCAGATGCTTCTCTCAGGACACATAGGGAACAAATCTACTTAATAAGAAGGCATTGGGTTTGATTTTCAGATTTCAGAGTAAACTTTCACTAACTTTCTTTCACTCTGTGACGAAAGTTTGTTTAATCTCCATCCTGGGTTCAGTTATGACTGGGTGTCATTGAGTGTTACCACCACCTTCAGCAGGTGGGTTAAACAGCACAGGTCGGCTTTCAGCAGGATGAACATGGATATCAAGAACTAACCAACCTGTTGTTGCTTGCTTCTGCCCTCTCTCTGGCAAGCCTTTACAGTGACAGCAAGGAAAATGTCCTGCCAGTTGTGTGGGCTGTTGTGATTTTTCAGAGTCAGACAAGAATATGTCGGTGTCTGGTCATGTAATGGGGTGCAAGTGCACATTTGAGGTGATGGCATTCTGGCACGTGTGTAGCATTGCAGAGGTCAGAGACTTGGGCCTTTAAGTGGTTCTGCAGTAGGCAAGGACAGCTGTCCTGTTTGTTTTAATGTGAAAAAGAAAGAGGGACAGACTGGGCAACCTTTCATGGAGGAATGAGGGAAACCTATTCTGATCTTTGGTTCTGTGCTGTAGTCAACTCCCACTGCAGCTCACCCAGGCTCTGTTAATTTAGCATAAATCTCTAGGTTTTGGGGTATACTGCCAATGATTCTTTTGCCTCCTAGAGGAATATTGTATATTGCAGCTGTTGGGTGAAAGTTTCTTATTTTGATCTGTACTTTCTCATATGAAATAAAATATTTTATGTTTTATATACTACGGGTTTTTTTCTGTTCTGTCAGATTGTGGGCATGGTTCTGAAGACAGTTCATTTCTGTCATTATGTCTGAATTGGTAGTAGCTTTAAAAAGTGCCAAGTAGAAACAATTTCAAATTTAGTGTTAACTGATGATCAGTGTGAAGAAATTTGTGTAATCCAAGTGTCTTTATTTCCTGGAAAAGGAAGAGTGACAGTGCAAATTCCTGCCCTCCATTAGTTTAAACCCTTTATCTGCTGTCTTTGGAAGGCGTACTCATGGTACCTGACAGCCTCTTCTCTTCAAGCTTTTTTTAGCCGTAGTTACCAAAGGTAGTTAATTTAAAGTATAACTTCTAGTGTGATAAAATTTTGGAGCTTGATCATATGAGGAAGCAGAGCAAGTGAATAGCAATTGAAAGAGTTGCATTAGTTAGGGTGATGATGTGGGAAGAATTCTGAGGATAACAGGACTGCATTTGCCGTGGATAGGCTGGAAAGGCTTTCCGGCAGCTTGCATTCCTTGAGCTACCTCAGTGTTTTTGAGTGCCGAAGGAAGTGGGACGTGCCGCGGAGCTCCGTGTTGCTGTGGTAACTGATGTGGGCGTTATCTCCACACCTGCCAGCCTCTCTCGGGAGCGATTGGCCCAATAGGGTCTGTATCTTCCCGGCTGTGCTGCAATTACACCCTGGCAATTACAGGTGTCCTGCATCTCCTGTTTGAAGGGGTATGTTAGGTTGAAAGCTGTGATGGTGGAGGATATGGCTGTGTGTCCTACTTAGCCTTCCTTGCTATGAGCTTGTGATGTCTGGCAGTGGACGCTTGGAAGCAGAATCTGCTTCTGCTGCCACAGATCACTCTCCCTGTGATTCTAAATCAAAGCCATTAGTTGACCTCAATCGCTGCTATGTAATGAGTTGAATTGAGAATTTATAGTGGAAGGAGGAAACTGGTGAAATTGGGAAATAACTCAGTTGTTACATAAACCCCTGTGACTAGATAATATTTTGTAAAGCTGAAGTAGATATCCTTTCTTAGAAATGGTAGATTTTGTCAGATTTCAAGAGACTGATAAAAGTCTGTTCATTTGATATTGATAGTAGGGAAAACAATTTGTACAAATAGCATTTTTTTGTACAGCAGAATGTAATTACTATATGATTGTAGTTTTACTTGTGAAAGTCATTTTGCATGTGAAGTAATTTTTGCAAATGCTACCAACTTGCTTTATTTCTATTAAGTAACTGTAAAATTAAATCTGAGTTTATCAATGATTTTGACTTGTAAAATCAGTGAAACCTCTGTATACTAAAGCATCCTTGGTGAATGAAGAGTTGTAGAACAGCAGATATATGAGATAATAGAGTTAAGCCTGTGGATCTTTGTTACTTTGGAGGTTCTTCATTCAGTGCATTTGTATTGGCCTAGCCTCTTATGGCCACAAATGTGTTGATACAGTGCTGCTATTAAAGCCAAAATTGGCCTTGTATCTGGAATGCCAACAATAATTATGTTGTTGTAGGAACTAGAAAACGACCCACTTCTCTCAGCTGTGTTATTGCAGAAGCGCTACCAGAGTAAGGTGAAACCTCCACTGGTTTCACAGAATGAGCAGGGGAGTAGGTTCCCCCACTGCTGCTTCCTCTTGAGCAAGAGCAAAGTGATGCTGTGCAGCAGTAATGAATAACTAGTAATATAACTACCTACTAACTATACTTTAGATGCAAATGCATTTGGATGCTAGTGTGCTGTTCTTGTGATATAATTAGTGATGCATCATTTTAAACAGTGCTACTGATGTGCTGAAAAAGTTTTTTATAACCTTGTCTAGTAGGTTTGTGTGAATACATCATGCCCTATTATTTTTGCATAAACAGGACTTTAGCTCTGTTCTCAAGGAACAGGAATTTGCAAGGTCTGATGAGAGCAGGACATTTGTGTGTGAAAACTGGTCTGCATGAACAAGAAGGGTTCTGAAAAATCTTTTTCTAGCAATTTACCCTTGGGAATTAGATTGGGACTCCTCAGTTGAGGAGATGACTTTTATATTTCTATAGTGTTCTCTAGTTAGTGCAGAACAGAGATCTGGGCTTGGCTAACTGTCTCTGCAGAAGAGGCCAGAATCCCGTTCTCACTCTGCCAATACTGTATTGGTCTTCTGTGCTTGTGAATGCATGGAAATAAATACAAAGTTTGATTCTGGTGATGGTTAAGGGAAACAGATGACAGATTTATTGCAGTGATGCAGGCAGTGTGGAAATGGTGCAGGTGATTAGATATCAGGGGAGCTGTGCTTGTCCACAGCTCCCATTTGCTGTGTTTTTCTCTTGGGTAGAGTAGACTGATATTGCTGTCATAGATCTCAAACCAGTGAGCTAGTTTTACCCTTACTGGCGGCCTTGAATGCAATATGTATTTTAAAAAGAGGCTTTTCCTTTTAGGATTTAGGTTCTGTGTGTATGTCTTTGAAAGGTAGCTTTCCTAGCTGTTAATCAAACCTTTTTGAGGCTCAGCATAGAACTGAAAACATCAAATAAATTTACAGCAGTGAAAACAAAAGACTGCTATTTAATGCAAATGACCTCATAGAGACTGCAGCAGATTATTGATACTGAGTTTAAGATATCTTAAAAGCTAGGCTGTCACACTTGTAATTAAGAAGTTCTAGTGACATTTAGTGAATCATTAGAGTTCTCAGTAGTTTGGAAAACAGAATAACTTGGATGTCAAAGGCTTCACTACAGTATGAATGCTAAGAGGAAATTCTTTAACTAGCATGCTTGCTTATTAGTATGCAGATAAATAAAGATAAATTAGAATTATAAATAATTTGTTAAAAATGGGAGTAACTTTATATGATATTAATATTAGTGTAATAAGATGAATGCAGTTAACCTTGTGTTTGGAAATTACTTTGTAAAATACCACATTTATTACTTGCTCTTTGAATGGTGTTTGAATTATAAAATCTAGTGATAGTTTTGGTACATTCTTAATTCTAAACCCAGTATATTCTGTAATGATTGTGTTTGGCCTAAATGCCAGTGTTCCTTATACAACTTTGTTGATTACTCTGTGGTCTCTCATCAAAAGATGACGTGTATCTTTTGTAGGACATACAGAATTCACAGTGCTGTGAGAATAGTCGTAATCCCATTATCTGTTGTAAAGAGAAGAGTTTACTTCAGTATGTTCACATTTAAAGGTGTTTAAATTTTAAATGCCCTTTGTGTGAGCAGCAAGTTAATTGCTTTCATGAAGATGTTGAGTAGAGCCTTTGGATACAGTTGTGGAGGAAGTACTTGTCTTTCAGCTTGATAGGTATCGATGAGGTGGGATGGTTTAGGTGCCGATGAACCTCTGTCTGTGCCTGGATGGTTCACCCACAACTGAAGTTCCATTTAGTGCTGATTCTTACACTGTCATGTCACTTGTGTGAGCAGTTCATTAATAAAAAAGGAGTTGTGTCACTAGGAGACTTGACATGCTGTGCTCCTTTCTTCACAGATGTGACAAAGAGTTTTCAAGCATATTTCTTAAATTATAGTTAGTGTTCAGATAAGGTCATGCTAAAATTATTGTGAAGTAAAAATATTCTATCTCCAAACTCTGGAGCTACTACCATTTCTACTAATTTGTAGTCCAAATTACTAGTCTCAATAATCTTGTTGCTTCTCCTGTTCATGGTCTCAGTGTGTTTTGCTGCTCATGTTTTCTTTTGAGTGCAGAATAATAGAAAGCTGTCGGAGAGCTTATGAGTGGGTTTGTGGCAGGGTATGTGTGGAGAAGTGTTTCCCATTTGCATCCAAAATGTTATTTGCTTAGATTGCCCAACATTTGATTAATACATAATGTTTAGGGTGCAGAGTGCATGTAAATGGGCAATGACTATTAGCTCTCCTTAGTTTTAAGAGAAAGGTGTATACATTGGAGTAGGGTAATCAAGCAATCAAGCCAGCCTTTTGTCTTTCTAAAATAATAACAGAAATAATTATATATATATTCATTATATAATCATGAATAAACAATTACATAGAGATAGATTTTTGCACATGGAGATGAATAGTATGGAGATGATGCTATTACAATTAACAGGAACAAAAAAATTCTACTCCCAGCTCCGGGTACTGTGCAATTTTGGTTATATTAAAGAACGGGTAGACTGTGTTTCCCTGTGGCCTGTGTACTAATAGAACACATGGATTGTTCTGCATCCAGAAGGGAAATTTGGGATTTTTCTGGAGCCACAGAAATAAGTGCCTTGGAGCTCTATGGCCCTTAGTTTTTTCTGAAAATCTGGGAGAGCTCATTTCCTTCTGTTCTAACATGTCAGTGATTGCTTCTGCTTCTTTGTGCCTGTTCCTCCTGTGTGTTAGACACCAGCTCCTTAGGAATTGGTGGGTACATCTGTTTTGTCCTGCGAAGGAGCAGTTCCGGTAGTGAAAGAAGAGTGAGGGATATTCTTTAGCAAGTATTTAATGAGCCAGTTTGTTAAAACAGAAAACTACTGTATTTTTCACTGACAGTTATGTAAGTGTTTGGCATGATTTTGACTTAATTATTGGATTAATGATGCTCAGTTTTCTTCTCAATCATTTTTTGTAGTTCACGGAAGGACCTCAGAAAGCACTTGGATGGGCTGAGCAAATGCCATCTGTGCAGTTGAATAAAAGTGTGTAAAATACTTAATTATGTATGAGGCTTTCAGTAACTTCAAGGAATTCAGCAACAATTAAAATGAAAAGGATGATATAAGAGCTCAATCTATTTTTCACAGGAAAAATGGAGTGTGCTTTGTCAGTATCACAGTTGGGCACATTTTGTACTGAATAATGCAAGCTTGTTGAACTCTAGCATGCAGCTTTTGTTCTTGAGGCTTCTTGGAGCTGATGCAACCTCAGCAGAAACCTGAGGGATTTTGCTAGCTGGTCATAAGACAAATGCCAGCTTGGGTTTGTGTTAACAGTAATCAAAAGAAACAACTGTTATACTGATTAAATGAAACTAATCTTCTGTCATATTTTTAAAATTTTACTATTACTTTTTCATCACGTATATTGAATATGAGTTTGTTTCACTAAACATTACTGTTTTGAAGAATAGCAAGAGATGCTCTATGTGTTGGGGAATTGATTAGTATATTCTGGATATTTTTTTTGTGTAGTTAGTCTGGTGTCAAACTCTTCAACCTCAACTTCCACTTTTATGCCTAAATATTACTGCATAAATCCATTGCACATTGAAGAGTTGATTTGTGTGTGAATTGAGATTTTTTTTTTTCCATTCAGAATTCTGTTTACTAAAAGATGTGAATGACAGTAGCCTCAGGAATGAAAAGCTCTGTTTTTTCAACCCCTTTCAATTCAACATTAAGTATTAATCTTGGAAGAATTTTTTATTGTAGTCATATTGATATTAAAGGCAACAACTTGTGTTAATGTTCTGTAATAAGACAGTTTCTTTCTCAACTCATAGGTCAGACTTTTTGGCTCTCCCAGTAGAATTTATGTAAGTCTTGCTAACCTGACTGCAGAACTGTGAGCTTCCAAGTTGGTGGTGACTACTGCATAAATAACAATTTTTATTATTTTTTTTTTTAGAACTGTAGTAGAAAAGAAACACAATAACCAACTAAATTGCCACTAGCTTTCAATGCTTCCTTTCGTGCACCACTTTCAAACCTGTCTTTATGAGCTCTTTCCAATTCATAGGAAACGTATTTTTATTTTTTACCTGTTGCTGTCTTTGAAGTCTTTCCTTCTAATTTGGTAGCATTGGCAGCATTTGGTAGCATTTTTTTCGTTTATCTAGTTTTATCTAGTTGGATTGATGTTTTGTAGATCTTACTGTATGTAGGGTTCACGTTGCCTCCAATCATTTCTTTCTTTGTAGAATTTGTCTATCCATTAGTAGCTGCTTTTCTTGCAAAAGTATTCAAGCTCTTAACGGGGGCATAACAGACATTATCACTAGGATTTGGCTGATCACTCTTTGGGTGGGAGAATGCCTTAAGTTCTTGGTTTCTTTCTAGCCCTGCATTTTATGGTCTGTATGCATGTAAGAATTCCTTTTGTCAATCATATAGCCAAATAATTTTGTTATTTTGGATACCTTACTGCATGTTTTGTTTTTTCATCTGCCCCATTCAATATTAGTTTCTTCTTTATAGTCTGCTTTTAATTTCTTGTATAAATATAAAGGTTTGTGCTTTCTTAGGCAGGAGAATAAACAGTGAGACATTTAATTCCTAAAGTGAAAGGATATTTTATGTAGTTGGCAGTCCAGGCTATTTCTTATTCAAATCTGGTAATGTAATTGTGCAGTGTAAGTGGAACTTCCAGAGTGGAAGAAAAAGTGATGCCTGGGCTCTGCATCCAGAACTGAAAAGTAGTCATCTTTACATTTACTGCAGGTTGAATTCCACGTAATTTCTAATGCTAGCTGTTTGGTTTATACAGTCTAATAAAAAATGAGCAATATTTTCAGGTGAACATTTATGATCATTCCTGAGCTGTTAGATTTAGTGTCCATTGTTGGTCTGGCATGTGGAAGTGGAAACTGTTAATAATTCTCCAGTGTCTGAAAGCAAGCACACACTATTGCCTTGTGTATGTAATACATGGCTTTTCTGACTGACTCTGAAGTCTGTGCATTTGTAGCTGACTTGAATGCCTTTGATCTCCTGTTATCTAAAAGTTCCAGTTTGTATAGTCACTGTAGTCTGTGCTGTAGCTCTCAGACTGGATTCACCCTGTGAAACATTTCTGTGTAGTTGATAGCTTGTTTTGTTTGCTGGTGGAGACAAAATAACTGTTTCAGTACTGGGTGCTTCCCACAAAAGGCAAAGGCTCTCCAGGGGAGAGGTGGGCAGAGCCCAGCATGGCTGCTGCTGTATCCAGGTGCATGGGGAACCACTTCTTGCTGCAGCAGCGGGAGCATCTCCCAGTAGTAGCTGACACTGTCCCAATCCCTATGTGGCTGGCAGGAGCAGATGAGCTCCCTGTGGTGAGTCAAAATGGTGCTCTTACTGCTGAGAGCAGGAGAAAAAAGGATGCTGCCTTGTGACTCACATGGACACCTGATGTATACGTTGTATGGAGAAAAATGATCAACAGAGAAAATGCTAAGCTGTTGCCTGGAAATTCCGTAACATGGGCACAGAAGACATGATCTAAATATTTCTATTTAAGGCTGTGAAGATGATCCAGCTGTGATACTCAAGTATTTTAACATATGAGAAGTCAAAGCTACAAGTTTAAGAGGTGGAGACACAGCAGCATTCTTAACACAGTTAAAGGAGAAATATTAAGGGAAACATGGGACACTGCACGGGTCGGATGAAGAAAAACTACAGGTAGTGGAGGGCTGGAAAAACTGCAGTGATGTTCCAGCACTTGCTCGTTTCCTAGCAAGCTCAACAATTCTGGATAGTTCTTCCCTCTTTAGTCTTGATTGTGTCCTTCCTTGTGTTATCTGGCTATGCAGTGGTTTGGATGAGGCAAAAGTTATAATTTGGTTTATGGATCAGATCATTTTCATTTGGGATGTGCCTCCTGGTCTAATTCACTACAGCAGATGGAGTGTGCACTTAGTGCTGGGGACATCTACTGTGACAGGTACTGCTGGTTGAAGTACATCCTGAGTCTCCGTAATACCATGACACTCGCTTAGGCCATAATTCACTGAGTTGCTTTGCTTTTTTCTTTGTGGCATCTACATAGTTTTACTAGGAGTAGTGTTTGCAATTTAGCACGTCAGGGAAGATAATAGAAGTGACTGGAGTTTAAAACAACCATTTGTTTCTAAAGCTAGTTATAAACTAGGTCAGGTACTCAGTCTGCCATGTGGCCCTGCATAGACAATGGAACGGGTATGTTAGGTCTAGGAATGAGAGGATCCCTATGTTGGCAGTGTTTCAGAAGACTTGTTTGTCAAACAATAGCTTTGATTTCTTTAATTTATTATCCATTAAAAAAATACAGATCAAACTGATCTAATGGTTGAAAGCATTGCTTTCCAAAGAATTGTGTGTGGGTAGATGTTACAAGCCTGTATTTTTTCATAGACATGCATAATTTTATGTGTTTGAATACCAGAGGTACTTAAAAACTGAAATGGAAGGATACTCAAAGGTCTGCTTCATGGCATTTAATTTAGGTCAGGGCACTGAAAACGCTTGCTACCAGTGCTTGATGATGCTGAACACCATGTTTCTGAGATCTGAAAGGCTTCAAGGACGCTGGTTAATATGCTTAAGTATCCACAGGAACAAGTCTTTTTGTTATGATGAACATGGAACATGTTTCTCTTGTTTCTGATATTCTTCACAGGAACAGTATTCCATAGATTATTGAAACTACTGTAGAGAGCCCTATCAGTTTGATATTTTCTTCTTTCACTAGAGAGTTTTGGTAGGTATGGATATTAAAATAACTTTTTTTCTGCCTTACAATCTGATGTGAAGCATACTGGCTGGTATTTTGGTGTTAGGAAGATCAAGAGTATCAGAACTTAGTCTGCCGAGGATTATATTTGAATTTTGTTTACTGATAACTTGAAACTATTATCTTATTAGCAGAAATCCCTTTATTTATATAGTTACATACTCAGTGAGCACGGCAGCATTTGCAAGTAATGCAATTTGGTGTCCATGTGGAATGTAAATAGGGATCTTGTTACATAGGAGCATATGATGAGGTATCATCTCTGGAAATCTACTTATCAAATTAAAAGATGGATTTCACGCTAAACACAGCTTAACATTTCAAGTTAAATTTTAACTGGCATTTATCATTATATTTCCACTGGGGAATTTAGGATTTTTCTGTAAGTATTCCAGAGATTTTACTATTGCTGTGAGTCATTCAGGTTTTCATCTCTTGAAAGTTTTCGGGGTAAACGTGATTGTTTGAAAATGCTGTCAGTAATTGTTTTTTATTCTTTTGAAATGGATTGACAGTAGTAGGTTCAAATAGTCATTTTAATTTGAACAGATTCTTCACAGGAAGGAAGTTCAAACTTCAGTTTTGCTGAGCCAAAACTGAGTAGAGTTTGCCTCAGAGAATTTCGGGCTCTGTAAAAAGGCATGTAGAGCAAATCACAGTTGTTATCAGCTAAATACATGAATTAGACTCCTCCATCAGATGGATTTTTGTGCTAATAATAGTTCCAAAGTAGTTTTAGTATTGTTTTATGAGCTCTTTAATACACTTGAACATTGAGAAGTCAGTTCCTTGTTGGTTTGAACTGGGGGTGACTTGAATTTAGCTATTAGGTTATGTCCCTGGAAGGACTAGCTCTGAACATGAATTCATATTTGTGCTTCTTTAAGCAGAAAAACCATAGCAGAAGCTCATAATACATAAAATTACAGGTAGTTTTCCTTTTGTTGTCAAACACTTTATTAATGAAAAAATACTGTGTTTTCTGGATTATACTCCGCTCCTCTGGATGTACAGTGTACTAATGGAAATCAGCATTTTCTGCTTCTATAAATAGATTGGTAGCAGCTGCAGAGCAAAACAAGCAGGCAAGCTTCTGGTCATTTTTATTATTGCCATTGAGAAATGGTTTGAATGGCTGTGGAACGTGCCTGCTGCAGAAGAGTGTGCAGGCTGAACTGGGGATATGAGCAGGAAGACGGGAAGAGTGTATTTATTTACAAGCCAGCAGTGTGAGAATAGAGGTAAAAAGCTCGACGTTCCTTCATTTGGGAGTCCTTAAGCTGAGTTTCAAGCTCTTTTATGTACAAGACATACTACTCAGCTGGCTAAAAGTCATGAGTTCTTAAATGAGATCTGGCAATAGCATTTTTTGAACTTCCTTATAGTTGAATATAAGGCAGCATTTCTAATTGTGCTCTGTTGGAGAGTGTCCTCATACTGTGCCCTGAGAAGCTCCTAAATTTTTCAGTTCCTTCTTCTGTTGGTCTTGTTTTGTGTTCTGCGTGGGAGGGAAACATGGTGAGAACCCTCACCTCCTGCAGCATTCCTCCTTCCTGCCCTGTTGAGGCCTATCTTGGATGAACAGCAGCTGCTGCTCTCCTCCTTCCTAGCAGATGAGGAACTGGTACCACTGCAGCCTGCAAACTGACCAGCTAACTTACTGGTGTTGCTTGTGGACACAGGAAGTTACCAGGAAAGAAAAAGTTTTGAATATCTCTCATGGGAGCATTTAATTGAAGTCTTGTGCCTCTGTTTACATGTGTGGGATTTTTTTTTGCCCCATGAAAGCTAGCAATCTTCTTTTAAGAATCTTACTACAAGGTCTTGGGAAACATATTGAGCTTAGGAATTGTTTTCCTGAAATACAGATATGCTTACTTTTGGTGTTTCTCAAAGTACATATAATACAATGGATGTTAGATTCAGCTTGTGCTGAAAGATATGGAATGACTTTATATTCCCTCTTTAATAACAGCATATTTCTTGAATCTTGATACCCAACCTCTGTGGATAATATAAAAAGCCAAGGAAATAATAAAATACAGTATTATAATGACAGGTGGGAGTAGAGAACATTTATCAACCGTTGCTTTAGAAACAGCACCATCAGCCTGTGAGATGGCTAAAGATCACCCAAACGTGAAGTTCACTGTATACTGAAGTCTTGGAAACTGGAAAGCTTCTTAGCATCTTAGTTGTATGTTTTACCAGTGCTTTAATCTGTATTCTTTGTACTGAATTACATGTTAGTGATATTAACTATTTTTAAAGGAGAAACACAGAACCCTAACAATTAGATTCTTAGCTTATTATTTTTAATGCTGTTTGAAATGTATGTATGTTTGTAAATTTCTAACAGGTATCTTGTTTATGATTAGCTTAAATATTTTCAGGTGCTCTACTACTAAAAAATGGATATTTTATTAATTTTTTATTAATAATGGATATTATATTAATTTTTCATAGAAGTGTTGACAACGCAAAAAAGTACAAAACGCGTTTAAGAAGAAACATGGACTTACTCTTTTTAGAAATTATTCCTTTCACATTGTATTCAGCTACCATCTTATGGGAATGATTATAGTTCATTCACTGTGAATGACCATTTGTGACAGCAATGAGGTCTAAATGATTAGGAGAGATGAGGAATTGGCAGCTCCTTGTAGGCTGTTAGGAATTATAAATGAAGTACCAAGTTTAGAAAAACGAAACAGTTCTAAACCATATGAAATTTAGGAGAAATAAATAATGGGTGTCTGAGTGCTTTTCAAGTAAATTGTTAAAATACTGAATAAGAAGTTGAACTTTTTTTCAAGAAAACTCCAAGTGTATTTCAAGAAAAAAAAAAGGAACTTAGAAAGTGTAGAAATTCTTAAAATACAAAGGTAGTATCTTTTGTGGAATTAAATTGAATTAGTTTGAATAATATTATTCATTGTCTATGAAGACAGACAAAAAGTTCATTCCAAGAATCTTTGTGTGAAACACTTCACACTAAATAAACCTTTTCTTTCTATTTTTCAGTCAGCAGATAAGCAGCGAGCCCTGGAAGAAACCAAAGCCTACACAACACAGTCTTTAGCAAGCGTAGCCTATTTGATCAACACTTTGGCCAACAATGTTCTCCAGATGCTGGATATCCAGGCATCCCAGCTTCGGCGCATGGAATCTTCAATCAACCATATTTCACAAGTGAGACTTTCTTCTTTTGCCTTTGATATTACGTAGCAAGTAAAACTCTGAACTGACATCTTGTGAACGAGAATTTAACACAGAAGGGTGCATTTCTTCTCATATTTATTCTGGGATTGGGTCTCATCATGTGGTTCTATACCAGTGTTAGTATGAGCATTTTACATACCAAAGCAGGTTAAATGCATTCTCAGCCAGATTATTGTTTGGAGAGGGGATCATTCTGCATAAGTGAAAAGCACAGAAAAATTGCTAATGGTAGAACGAGAGTATTATGTGAAGAAATATGAAAAGGATGGTGGAAAACAGTACTCATCATCTTTTTACTTTTTCTGTTGCTGTAATACTGGCATCTAATGACAACAGCATAGATGACGAAAATAGTTTGCTCCTAGTTTTCTTAATAAAATGTACTTAATAAAATGTACTTTGCAGTGGCATGAACAAAAGCCAAAATGAATGTTTCAATTTGTGTATGGCTGCAGGACTCCTGCCATTGTTTGCAGTTGTTTAGAGCAGCAATAAACTAAACTACTATAATCAGGAACCCAGGTTCAATCACCACACTGATGAGAGAGTTTTGACTGCCAGAATGGGCTGAGAATGAATGATAGATAAAAGTGGAGGTTTATCAGCCACTGATAGATTAAAAGAAAAATTAAAAACAATGATACAGCAATTTCTGGGGTTTGTGTCAGTTTACTGAATATTTTGTGGCTTAGTTGACCTGTACATTTTGGCTGCTAGAATTTCTTGATCTCCATGCAATAATATAAATTAAAATAACGAATATTGTGGTATTTAGAAAAACATTTGAAAGTTGGGGCTGTGTAAGGTAGGAAATAAGTAGGTAGATTGGATCTATTTGAACCAGCGAAAGAAATGAATAGTTTTGTGCTGGCTTAGTGGGCTGAATTGCCTCTGATTGGGTCAGAGGAATCCCAGGGCAAGTACAAAGATAGAGATGGGGAGGATTTTTCTCTTTTGATAGTGCTGTGCTATTAGGCTGCCTCAATTGTCTCATGGATCTGCATCAAAAATAAGCTGGAAGTTTGATTTCTGCTAAATGCTCCATGTTAATCACTACATGGAGAAGTAAATTAATTTTTTTTTCCCCAGAAAATCTTATGAATTACTCTGTGTATGCCTGTGTGCTATATCTGTATGCTGTATGTGTGTATGTGCTTTCTCATAAGGCTAGTGCCAACTCACACGTGTTCCAGCTGTTTGAGAGCCTGATGCAAAAGACAGTATATTTTGCATTTCAAGAGTGAGGAAAATTCATTTTGTCACACAGCTTCTGTAAAGCTTCTCCTGAAATTCTCCCTTTTGTGGAAAGGGCCCTAGCATTTTAATTTTTTTGCTCCTGAGAAGGTGACATTTATGCAGATTGAGAGCTAGGTTAGATTGTCTTTGATCTTTATACGATACAGCTAGTTATTTGAAATAGGGCACTAAATTAGCAGTACCCCAACACTTAATGAGGATGTATCTGCAAAATTTCATAGGTTGAGCTTGAACAACCAAAAAAATCTCTGATGGTCTTTATTTTAAATACTGCTGTAAAATTGAAAATGTAGTTTGTTCTGGAGAATTTTTTGTGTGCTTTGTTTTGGGTTTTTTGAGCTTGCATCATCTGTATGTAGGATCCCAAATCTTTATGGAAGAAATAATATCAGAGGAGCAGACAGTATTTAAGGTTTGGATATTACATACATGCAGTGTATCCATCCAAGGAACTCTATTAAGTTGAGTTGATGTGTTTGGAAATGGCTTCCTCCCATAATACCAGTGTTGTAGATTAGTCTGTTATCTATCTTAATTTCCATGTTTATTTTTCTTTAAAAATTAATTTATACAGTTTATCTATAAATAAATAATTTATTTTCAAGAAGTTTGGTTAAATTAGCCTAAGCTGCAGAAGGTTTCCTTGGTGTTTATGTTGGGTATAAAGTTTAGTGAGCTTTTCCTAACAGTACTGAAAATGCATTGTGGTGTAATACCTCACTGCCAAATTAGGATTTCAGTCAGCCTGACTTGAAATGAAGTCAGTAACATAGAACAGGAAGTAGGTTGGTAATTACAGATGATAATTTAATGTTTGCATTAATGCTTTGGTCAGTAGGTCTTGGTATTTAAGTTCAGAAAACATTATATGCATATTGTGATATCTGAATGGAATCCTGCTTTTAATTCTGATTTGGGATTCCACATATTCTCCAAAGAAGGGAGCAGAATCATTTGACACTTGGTTTGAAATCTTTTCCCAAAGTTCTTGTTCCATACAAGTAGCTCAGACTGGGAGAGGTGTGATTAACTTTGTAAGATAAAATACTTTGGTTCTCTGTTCATTGGTAGAATGCCAATTCATATTCCTTTCTGTGTTTCCTTCTAAATGCCAACCTAATCAAAGAGCTGAAAAGGAAGCTGATAATCATTTGTGCTTTTTCAAATTATATATAGGTTGTGAATAAGGAAATTGTTACTATTGAAACTATTTTTATGCAAGTGATTAAATCCTATTGGTTTAAAAATTAGAATTACTTTTGTTTGGTCTGAAAGCTGATGAATCTATACTTACTTGCCTTCTTGAACCTTGTCCAGAACTAGATGATACACAGTATTTCATATTTGACTAAGAATTTAAAAGTTAAATACAGATCATATGTACAAATAGTTATACTTGTTAAAAAAATTATCTTGCAGCTTTTAAGTTAGCAGTTGCTAACTTACTACTTTGAGAAATTTTGTTTACTGATAGAATATTTCTCAAAACTCATGAGTTCAGTGACTTTTAAGTGAACTTGTAAGTAGTTTGAACTTTCCTAGAAATTATTTCATGGGTTGTTTTGTTTTGTTTTGTTTTAATATTTGCAGAGCTTGAGACTGGCTTTGTTGAATTCAGTATGAAAACTTCATGCTTCAAAATGGCCAGAAAATAGAAAAAAATGCAGTGCTTCATACTTACTTTTCCCCTTATGCTCTCCTTTGGCTATTGCAGGGATCTTGGAAAGCATATGAGAAGATGATAGTAATGAGCTTAATCTCTAACAAACTGTCAGTTAAAAGCTTTTGCCAAAGCTAATGGAGCTATGTGAAACAAAATTTTAAAAGCATAATAATGCTGTCAGGTGTCCAAAATTTCTTGTTAGAAAATAGGGTTTTAAGTTCTAGAAGGGCACAGTGTATCCCATCTTCTTTTCCTAACACAGTTTTCAAGGCAGGTGTTTTGTTAATCCAGCTCTAACCCCAAAAACTTCTCATTAGAACTTTCTGAACTGATGAATAAACATTTTGGTGCATTCTCCTGCCTTGATAAGGGATTTATGTTAGTACTGGAGGTAGTAATTTCCTGTGTGTTGAGGATAAATGTTTTCATTTTCTTCAGTAGCAGGTTAATCTTTGCTACCTCCTCTACTAATAGAATACTGCAGTGTTCCTTTGTGCTATTTTATGGGTGTATTAGGATCTCATGACTTCCATAGTCCACTAAACAAGAAAATGAAATGTTTGGAAAACTGCCAGCATAATGCTTTTCAATACCATTTTAGGTGTGTGGACCAGAATTAGGTGCAGTTTGTATACTTTTAGTCATTCCATAGCTATTCAAGTTAAAAGAGATGTTCTGAATCATAATGCAAGAGAAATCCCACCAGATGAGCTTCAGGTTTTAATTAGGTTTTATGCACTTCATTGTTTGTTACTGTAGTCATGCCTCATGATCACCATAGTCCTTAAGGAAGCTGGTGGTACTCATGGCTTCTATTGAAAACCCACTCTTCATTCATGGAAACAGCTTTGCACAGTGCCAGGATACCATTGCTACAGTAACATGAGCATTAAATATCTGTACTTGCATTGTATTAGTAGATAATTACATAAGAAAGTACTGAAAGAACATATTCAAAGTTGCAGAGTTCTAGCGCTTGAAATAGAAAGTGAGAAATCATCTTGCCAACCCTGCACTAATAACTTTCATTTTGATTTGTGGATTGAAATAAAAGCTTTGATAATACCCAAGGCATGAAACTGGTTTTGAAGGACCAGATTCAGACCCGTAAGGTTTTGATGTTCCAATACATCCTGAAGTGCAGCTGCTGTTGCTTTTTAATGTTTTTTAACATTCTAGCAAATGGTATCAGGGGCCTGTGAGATAAATAATATGCAGGAGTCATGTCTCTGCAGTTCTCCAGTGACATGTCTAGACCACAGAAAAAGTCTGTAGTAGAGATTCAGTTTGTCAGTAGTATCAAACATGAAACTGTCCTCCCAAGTTGTTGCCATCACATATTTTCAGCTCCTTAAGACAGACTGTGCCCTACTGGTGAGATGAGGAGTCTGTAGATATCTTCTCCAGAATGTGTGCTCCTATTGCCTGTGCTGTGAAAGCAAAGGTCTAGCACAGAGGAGGGATAAAAGTCTGAGATGAAAAATGAAACCTTACATCTTACCCTGATGGAGAATGGTGTACTTTAGGTATTTTGGCCTGGAAAAATGTTGGCGTGCTCTGTTTGCACTAGTGCTTGTACCATAAATATAGCACTGTAAGAGCTGTGAAGATCTGATCTGCACTGCTGTGTTGGGGGTTGGTCTATAGTCCTGGTCATCTTGGGGAGCTTTGGAAAGGACCTTGGCAAATTCATTGGAGAGTGGTTTAGTTGTTAAGCAGTTGCAGAAATATATGTGTTTCTATTACACTAGTGTGAATTGTGAATTTCTGCAGAATTTATATATTGGCCAAATCTGGGTGGGTTTTTGTTCCAGATAGTTTAACTACCCCTATTAAATTTCAAATCTTTGCTCAACAAACTTGAGCTTTCCAAAGAGAGATTTGCCAATGCATTTTGACCTTAAAATCTACTTTTCTATAGCTTTATTTTAAGAACTAGCTATGTACCTATAGTGGAAACGTTAGAGTTCTAGGCAGGTAGAACTATGCGTGGTAGAATGTACATGACAAAGCTGTAGTCAGTGCTTAATTTTAGCAAAGTTACAAAATCTTGAAAATATGTTGCTGGGAGATACTAGGCAATCTTGATGATAAGCTGTAAGCTCACATATAATGCCCCAGGTATTTGTGGAAATCCTTCCCTGGAAATAAAGCAGAAAAACCCAACTTCTTGGAAGTAGTTTGGGGGTTGGTTGGGTTTCTAAATTTTTTTTTTTTTTGTTCTTTTAAAGGATGTGATGATTGTTCAAGGTAGCACAGGTTCCATTAGCTTGTTTTGCTATCAGTAGCACAAACAGCAGGGTAAAACTGTGTAGCAAACCCCACTGCCCCAGTGCTTGCCCACAGAAAAATAAAATAGACAAAAATGTGTTATGAAAATGAGTTCTCATTTGTACCTGTACCCCAGTTACTACAAAGCCTGGTTCAAAACAGTGAAAAGTGTTTCTGGTGCCATTTACAATCACTGAAGTGGTAACAAGAAACTGTGAGTGTTTAGAAATCCTTGTGGTGGTTCTGGCTGTTTTTACTTTTGGTTTTTTATCCTGTAGCTAAAATTTTTGTTCACAGTTTATTAAATTTCCTATATTGAAAGCTGTTTTGTGAACAAGCAATTATTTTTAGTTTAAATAAGGCAAGGAACTCGATGGACCATGATTTAAGAGATTATATTTTCCTGGAAGAGATAAGTGGACTTTTTGGTAGAATTTTCCTACTCTTGTTACCTATCAAGATTCATGTATGTATTTTTAGGCAATGAATTTTCAGCATGGCTTTGTCTTACACCAAAGATTCTCCTGTGCTACTGATTTTAGTATATAGAGGGAGGGATTTCCAATGTTGGCCCTAGGCATCCAAAGGGAAAGCAATGGGCTTAACCTCTGGTTTTATTGTGGATAAATTAGTATGGAACACATTCTAAAATCTAGTTATTGCTTTGTGATGATTGAGTTGTAATGACCAAAATACTTTTTTGATTTGTGTAAGTGAAATTTTATTCTGTCATAGGATTATCAGTCCTAATTCAGCAAACTTCTACAGTATAAGAAAACCTGCTTATGGTTTCTTTTTCAGGTCTTAAAATTAAGGTTTGGGAAGGCATCCTTACACTTCATCTAGTTGGAGCCTATGTCAAAGACAAGCTTAGAGAGCAGTTGTAAAATAAAAAAGGATAAGTGAAGGAATCTTATAAAACTGTGTCAGTAAATTGATGCGAACTACTAAGAATGGAAAGAAGGAATTTGGTGAAACTGAAAGAATGAGGGTAACAAAAATCCCGAAGAACCCCCAGCTATTAGTGTGGCTTTAGAGATGGCAAATTCAGCAGTAAGTTGAAGAAAGATGATGTGATCAAGTATATGTAGTGATATGTTTAGTACAGTGTAGAGATCTTTGAAACATTAGAACTGATTTAATTTTTTTTAATACTGACTCTGTATTCCAATGCATACCACTGTTAGTAAATACACTGCGTCTTTTGTAGACGGTGGACATTCACAAAGAGAAAGTTGCTAGAAGAGAAATTGGTATCTTGACTACAAACAAAAACACCTCAAGAACTCACAAAATCATTGCACCAGCTAACTTGGAGCGACCAGTTCGCTACATCAGGAAACCTATTGATTATACAATTCTAGATGATATTGGACATGGAGTGAAGGTAGGTGATATTGTTAAAACAGCCAAACTGCAAATTCATTGTCTTTGTATATTTTCAAAATAACCTGATGCTTTTCATGGTAATATACCAGTTTCTCCTTGCCTGGACTATGTGTCTGTAACATGAGAGGAGTCCTGTCCGATTTCCAGTTGTGCCTTCCCCTTCTCTTGCCCCAGTGTTTCTAAATGTTGCAAACTCACTGAATCTGATTTCTGATTGGGACTGTGAGTCTCACCCTTTAAACTGATTGTGAACATCAACTTGTGTGATGCTGCTATTATTGTTTGAGTCAGTTGTCAGGGATATACGTGGGGACTGAAGGGCTAATGGTCATCACTTTTCTGCCTGAATTAGCACCACAGAGTGTGATCCAGCCATAATTGCCACTGGTTTACTTTGATGCTCAGGCAAAGGAAGGGTTTGCATGAGAAGTGTTATGGGCTCCCTTTTCTTCTTTCTGCCAGGGTCAGTTATGCACAAACCCAGTGACGTCCTTTGTTAAAGGGATTGCTCTACAACTTCTGTGCCGTATGGGGTTTTGGGATGGGAATATTACTGCCAAGTTTAAAGCCAGCTGGTTTTCCCTTTCAGGATTAGGAAAAAAGAAGGAATTTTAGGGCAGAGATCAGACTGAGACACAACTGGTGGCTGTTAGATGTACACAGCAGCAGTAATATCATGTGTGGTTAGGTATGCCTTTTTTAAAGCACATCCTGAATATAAACACAATCTTAGCAGGTGTGAGTTCACTGTTAACTTGTGCTGCCAGGAAAACAAGTACGGAAATGAGAACACTGACAGTATTAAAGTTCCAGGAAATGAAAGGTAAATAACACAAAGTGATGTCATTTTTACAAGGCAAACTAACAAATCTGTAAACCTGCTAAGTAGCAGTAAGGTAAGATGCTTCTTCCAGTCAAAGTACACCAGAATTTCTTTTGCTTGACTTGTACCTGGATTAGGTTATCTCTGTTGTCCTATTTGATTTGTCTGCTTGGATGGCCATTGAAATGGCAATAGGCTATTTAACCTAACTTTCAAAAATCCAAATTCTGAGCAGTTTAATTTAAATATCTTTACCAAGCAATTTTACTTAAGGTAAAATTTACTTAAGATGTTTTTTAAACATCCTGTTTGGTAATGGAAAGTCTCCTTCCCCCCATTTCTTACACAAAGAATCAACCTCTGAAGATTTTAAAAAGGACAAGCAAAAAAGCATACCCAACTTTAATAACTGCAGTTTTGATCAAGAAATTATTACCAGTTGTGTGTTAAAATCTGCTACCAATTTTTTAATTTATGCAGGTCAGCAGATCTCCTTCTGGATATGGATGGAGCATATTAACCTGTAGGATTGCTGTTGCTAATATTTTAATCATCACTTTTTGTTTTAGGGAGATCATTTTAGAACTCATTAAAGAATAGTTTTTAATTGCTCTGCAGCACAATCTTATTTAGCACTGGCTCTAAATCATAATTGGTATCCCACTTACCTCAATGTAGCAGAGTCATACCAAGGTGCAATGAATTATGTTCCTCTGAAAGAATATAGTTCATCGAATGGATGATGACTCGAGTGTGTTTTACATCCATTTGTTATACTTGTGATAGACTTAAATTATATCTACCATGCACTATGCTTATCTAGAAAATGAAGAAGTATTGTGCACTTGTGAAACAATAATCAGAGAACTTGGAAGTCATGCTATCCTTAAGATTGTAAACGTGTTCCAATCAGGTTAATCCTGGGTTTAGGTCATCTTGTGGATGGGAGAAAAGGTGGCCAGTTGTGCTTATGAACCTGTTTTTTTTCTGCTTGAGTAACTACAGATTACTTACAGATTAGTTTATTAGAGCTCTGGCTGTAGAACAGAGAGAAAAAAATGAAATAGGTAGAAGCTTTAAATTTGCCTATATATAGCTCTTTATTGTTTGACCTGCAATACTTTTCCATTCAGGTGAGCATTCAGAAAGAGTTGTTGCATAAAGAGTGTTAAAGTTCCAGTTGGCATCACGATTCCTCAGCCTGCATTCCTTGTCGGTTTTCTGATGAAGGGCTTCTGCTCCAGTACTTGGACCCAGAATTGCCTATTTTCAGAACAGGCAGAATCTTAATGCAGCAGACGTTCATTGCAACCCCTGAGAAAGATGGCAAGCTGGACAGAATAATATGGGAATAAAAGGGAGGATTTCTGGCTGAGAAATTCAGTATGCTATGCTGAGGGAAGTGGTAGAGGCCTTTAAGCATCTTATTCCTTCCATTCAGAAGTTTGAAGCATAGTGGAGATGATGTTCAGAAGGGTTGCTCTACAGTACGGTTTCTCAATAGATGTGAGAGAATTCAAGTGCCTCTGTATCATTCCAGCAGTCCCTCCTCATCTTCCCTCCCTGAAGCTACAATGCTGCAAAAATCTCAAGAGTCTTTTGTGTGAAGGAGACCTGCTTTCAATTTTTTTCAAATGTTTCCCAAGTTACAAAGTCTTCCAACCTATTGTTTCCACCAAAGAGTTATTTAGTCAAGAGAATGGGAAAAAAATAAGTGCTTGCTTTGGAGAGGTGTGCATTAAAGCATTGTAGTTATCAGGCAGTGCTGCTGGGGTCTCTGCAGATGGACCTTCCAGTGGGACTGACCACTATGGCCAGTACAGGGGGACCTGGTTTTCCAGTGTAGCTGTATGAGGTTAATTGATCCACAGAACCCTCAACTCGAAGACAGGGGATTTTCTAGTAAATCAGATTATGTTTCTTTGTAGTAGAGCAGGGTCTCTCCTAAACTGATGGAACAAATCAGTCACTCTGGATGCTCTACTGTTTATCCAAATATTTGAATAATTATTTATTTGAATATTTAAATATTTACCCGAATATTTACTGTTCAGTGCTGCAGAAAGTGTAACAAATTTAATGATACATTTAGATGAATTGAACTCAGATCATTCAAAGGGAAGGAGAAGTACTTTAAAAAGAAATTATTATGGAGAAAGATACAGAAGTATCAGTAAGATGCAGAACTTAGTGTGAAAAAGCTAGCACTTAGGCTTTAAAGTAAGATTTTGCTGCTGGTTAATGTCTTAATTTATACTTCAGGAAATGTGGATGTGTGGTACAGTGTCCATAAAGAGTGCTGTACTTATTACTAGATGTAAACATTTGCTCTTGATCTTTGTTCAAGAGAGATCTCATGGCATCAAGTTAACTAAGAACATTCTCTAGAACATACATTAGCTTAATATGTTAGAAGCTTCGATTTCAGCTACTTGTAAATGTGCTAATGCATGTAAACAATTCAAATGGGCTCAGGCTCATTGATAAGGCTGGTCTTTGACAGCTCAAATAAATGAATCTCTGAAGTTAATCCATCTAGATCTCATGATACATTTTGAAAGAAGCTGCCTTTTCGTTAGCACTGTAAGAACTTGAATAAACAGTGTACAAGCATTTGAATGTTAATTTTAACGTAATAATTTAAAGGCTTTGTGGTTAATGTATATTAAAAGTTTCAGCTTGAAGATCTTTTGTTCATGACATTCTGCTTTAACCACTCTTTCTATGATCTACTGATACATTATTTTGTTAATGCTGAATGCTTAACTTTTTTCTTTCTTTTTCCTTTCTCTTCATATCCTGAAGTTCCAACTAACCTTTCAATGCTTTTTTTCCTTACCTCTTTTATTTGCTCCATTTATGCATTAAGTGGTTGCTTAGATTTAAGGTAAGAAACCCCAGGGCTGGATTTCCATTCTTCTTCTGAGATTATTACACACGGGGAGATGATTGACATCAGTGCTACTAATTGTTGAGAACACCCGCTCTCTCTTCTGTGTCGCAGAACTTCTGTTGAGTAACTCCTTGTGGATGAGCATTTTGTGATATAAATTGATGTGTATATGAAAGGAAGTTAACACAGTTAATTTTAAAACCTCTGTGGTAAAATATTAGCTGCCCTCAGCATATCTAGCAGATCATTTATGAGGGAGGGATGTTGTGCTAGCCTTGTGTAGACAAAGTATACATGGACTAGGTAGCAGCTGAATATGAGCCTCCCCCTGTGTAATATTCTTTTTATCCTATATACGGTGTAAGTTATGGTTTGATTGGGATTCATGTTTCAGTGTGAGATTGCTCAGATAATGGGCTCCAAAGGTGTATAACAAATTCAAATCTGTATATTATTTTTTAAAGTTGCAGTATTCTTAATTTTTTCAGAAACTGATAGCAGTGCTTAAATACTCAGAGGCACTCATCTATGGAAACTTCCAGAAATTTCATAATTGTGTAAAATACTTATTAACTGTTGAACAACAAGGTATGGGATTTATTTAGTTGAATATAAAACGAATAGTGCATCAATGAACTCAGGCTGAAGTATGTCAAATTCTTTAAATGTTAGTAGTCTTAGTGGCTGCAGAAGCAGCAATAAAAAGCATCAAATCAATTAGACAAGCAGTTAAATTAAGTTACGTGATATTATGGTGGAGTTCATAGTGCATTAATTAATAGATAGGTGATAGCCTTTATTGGGGATGGTGATCTCCTCCTCCTGAAGTGCAACTGGTTTGGGGAAAGAGAGACTGGAGGTTTTTTAGTAGCAGGTGCCACTGTTGTAATGAGGGAAGCGTATAGAACATAGAATGCCAATATGTAGAATGAGTATATTAATTAAAGGAAGTTCCAAGTTGACATGAAATACTTGTAAATATTTTCTGTGCATGGAAAAAGCTAAAAGAAAATCCTGCAAATTCCTGAGATTGCCTGTAAAACCAGGTATTTCTGTACATATCTCCATGACGTCCCTGTGAAATTGGACAGATGGTACTTTTAGTCAGGTATTTAAGTGAATGCAGCATCTCTGATAATATTGGAAAACCTTTAATTTATGAGAGAATTTTCACATGTCATTTGAAATTTATTTTTACAAAGGCATGTGAGTTGTACAGTATTTCAACTCACTTAGCGTTTACATGCTTTTAATTTAAGAATGGCAAAATTTATCTCCTCCCTGGTTTTTTACTGTCTGTTTACATAAAATGGATACTTTTGATGTTGAATATGTCTTATTCTGGACACACTTAATATTGGTTTTCTCAGTGTTCTTAAAAAACCAATTTGCAAACTCAATTTTCTTTGTTGCTCTCTGCAATTGCAGTTTACAGACAAATAATGACTATCCTAAGTCAAGTTTTAAAATTGTGTAATTATAGATTATATGTGAACTGACATATCTGTGCATTATCTGCAGTGGCAATAAGAGTTTCTACAGCTTTCCAGAGTAAATACTTTTTCTGTTTATAGGTTTGGAATGAAAACATTTTTTGTTGTAACACCATTTCTTTATTTACTAGAGTGAACCCAATCAGAAATTTGATTTGAGGAATCAAACACGTCAGTCAACTTGTCATTGGCAAAACATGAGCGTTTAAAAGAGGAAAGGAGAAAGGCAAAAAGCAGCACAGCCTCTCTCAGTAGACCCGAGTGATTCTTTGTCTCACTGTAGTCACTGTGCATCAGGCTGAAAGAATACTGAAAAGCAGTTAGTAACCCCAGTTCTATGTGAATGATTATTTTACTTCACTTAAAAGTGATTGGATATGAAGTGTTTAGCCTGCATTTCTTTTTTGCAACTGCAAAAACCCTTAGCCTTACCTAACAGCTATAATATTAAACTGACTGGCTGTAGTATTGGAAATCATGTCTGAGTAACTTAAATTTTAAACACATTTTGAAGAAAATTTCGGTTACAAGGCAGGAGAAAATCAATAGAAAATGACATTGTTTAAGCCTTTTTGTATTCACCAGATTTGGTTCTTCAATTACTTTGCATGGGTGGACATGGTAAAAACAAGTAAGCTCACTTGCTGAAGCTTCTCCTTGTGGTCATTTGCCAAAACAGGGCTGAAATTTATACATTTCACTTCCATATAAACTGGTTAATGAGCTGACTGGCAAATGGTTTAATTAGACATGCACAGTAAGTATGTGAGTGGCTGAGCACAGCCTGAAAAGAAATTTACTTCGAGGTAGCAGATGATGGGCCAAAAATCTATTCATCATCTCTGTAGCATTAACAAGATGAAGCAAGGCATGGGAAGGGAGGTTTTATTCAGCCTTGGGTTGTTTTTTCCTGTAATTGGATATGAAATTGCTCAAGAAGGTCGAGGAACTGTCTGAAGTTTATTCATATAATCTCTGAAACATCACTGATGGGACAATTTTTTTTTACTAGGTTTTGGGCAAAAAAATTATTCTTTTGACATCCTGAAAGTTCATACAGTGTGAATGTAAAGCACCACTTAAAAATTTCTGGCTGTGTCCAGCTTTAGAAGTAGCTCTTCCTAAGGTTTGATTGCATTGAATATCTGGTATTCAGGATTTTGGGGGGAAAAACAACCAACCAACCAAAAATATCCCAGCCCCCCAAAAAGCCCACCTTGCTTGCTTTCTTGCAGGTAAGTGTCTCAGGTCTGTATCAATACAGGACATTGATGCAAATAGTTTTTGCAGTCTCTAGACCAGCTCTCATATCTTACCCAACTATGTATTTCTGCACTTCCTGTTCAGTAATTTTTTTGTGGGTTTTTTTGTTTTGTTTTGTTTTCTTTTGTTTTCTTGTGAAAATATTCCCAAGAATTAAATTGAATGAACAGCAGAATTTATCAATTTTAGCCAGTTTGTTTCAGTACAAATTCCTTATACAGTGGAGTGCTAAGGAAACTCAGTATGTTAAATGCAGATAAAAATGTAACTATGAAGGAAACTTGGTCATATGTAGGACCATACGATGGTGTTTTAATCACTGGAATTTATGAAAAACTAGTGGCCAAAAATAGAAATTGGCCAATTAAGTCTTAAAAAACCCTAAACTTAAGAGGGTGGTTTTTCTGAGTGCTCTAGTCAGTGCTGTATTGTTTCTTGAAGTCATCAGATGGTACCTTTTTAAAACTGTATCTCAATAGTAGAAAATATTGGCTGAAATATTATTGTATCCTCTTGAAATAGAATGGTCCATAGGGATCCATTTCTTTACAGTTCATTTTACAGCTGTTACTGTGGGGTTGGATCCCAGAGCATTTTCTAGGATGTCTTACTTACCAAGGATCTGCTTTTTAAGTAGTTTTTGTAGTTTCTTCCTCAGCAAAACTTCCAGTTCCAGCTCCAGTGCTGACAAAGTTACAGCTTTGGTAGAAGATACTTTTCTGTGGTGCATGTGCTTGCTAATACATCTATTAAAAGCTTCTGCAAGCTTTTATCCAGTAAAAATAAAAACTTAAACAAGATCTCACTAGAATTATTTGGTGTTCCACAACTTCTCATGGTAATATTTTTTTTTTACTTTTTTTTTTTTCTTCTGTAAAAGAGGAGAAAAAGTATTTGAAAAATCCCTGCATGCATTTGGCACAGTCCCTGTGTCCTGTTTATCTGTTTACAGGCTTATCTTCCTGCTTTTACATCGGTCAGCTGTGGCTTTTTCCTGAGCTTTGTGCCCAAGTCATTGCTGCCTCTCTTATTTTTTTCCTGTTCTAAACACAGTGGTTGGCTGGTTAACTGTGCAGTTGTGAGCAAAGGCAGAGATAGATACTCCTTTATCTTTCTGGTTGCAGCCTCTCTTTTGCTATGCATTTTCTTAAAATGATGTGCAAGATTTAAACCAGAAATCAGCCCCATCCCTGTGGGTTACTGCAGTCAAACCACCATCAGACAGATGCATTCCTCTGCTTTCACCCTCTCATTACATCACCTGCATCTGGGTAGTTCCAGCTGTGCAGAACCAGGGGAAATGATGTCTGAAACAGTGCAACTTCTGGCAAATACCAGCTTACTCCAGGAAAAGGATTTTTTAAACTTGACAGCGAATGCAAATGTGACCTTGAGTTCTGGTGGTTGCTTCAGATTTTAGATGTTTGTAAGAGGGATGTGTGTGGGTGAGGATTTGTGTATGGAAACTGTATTTACAACCATATGTGCAAAATAGAAAAGGAATACAGTAAAGTTTGGAACAGAGGGGGCATTAATGGCCCCCCCCCCCCAGTAGAAATTATTATAGAAGGAGACAGCTGTATATATTACAGTGTTTTAATCTCACTTGGTGCAGTTTTAGATTTTTTTTTAGCATCTTGCATGCTTTTATTTCCAAGGATCTGTCCATTTTGATCAGAACTAATAGTTCTGATCAAAAGTTGAAATAATAGTTTATTTTTAATTTCTCTTCTGTGATTATTTGGCAATAAGTCAAAAGGGAAGTTACTTGCACAGAGTTGTTTAACTTAAAGTAGCTGATTTTAAAGCCATCAGTCCTGTCAGATTTGATGACAACCCTGTAAATTTAAAAACTTGCTCTCTGAACATTTCAATTTCAATGTTGAAAAGTCATTTCCAAGACACTGAAACTAAACCTACTGTCAGTGAATTTCCTCATCTTTCAAGTTAGTTTTTTTTAAAGGATGTTTTCTTCTTGCCAGGTTCCTGGGCTAAAAAGGGATCATCTTTTGTTTGGCCACATTTCCTAAAGCTTTCTTCCCATTATTTGTCAAGGATCTGTGTATTTGCAGTGTTAATGAAAATATCAAGCAGTCACTACTGGAGTTCTGTGTTAGTGAGGCGAGTGTTACCTCCACTTCTGGCTGTATTTGGTGTGATGTTCTGGCATCCTCCACCTCAGCCATCCTGTCTTTTCTAGCCCTGGGGATGCCTAGAAGTTCATTTTTATTCTTGCAGTAGTTGTATATAAAATAATAACATTATTTGTATTAAATATATGGAATTTTATGTTAACTGTAAAGTGCTAGCCAGTGGTTACATCATCTCGTCAGAAACAATAGTGTAGCCAGTTCAAACCCCTAAATGGACTATTCAGGAGCAGACAGATTGGTCTGTCATCTAAAGACATCCACAAGCGGAAGCTGAATGGGCTGTTTGAAATACAGCAAGTGATAATTCAGTGAGCATTTAATTAAGGTGGATTTTGTTTGTTTGTGGGGGCTTCTTTTGAAGACTCAAGTAGGTAGGTGGGTGAAACAGGTATGTTTAATGAAAGAGGAAATACAGGGGGTGCTGCAACTTTAAAAAAAAATTCAGATTTTGCTATTTCTTCAATGTTACGTGTATAGAATAAAATGTATTTCATTTTACACTTCCCCTTTCCCTTCAAGTAGTTGTAGTTGAGTGCTTACCTCATCCCTCACTTGAATTAACTTTAGATTTCTTGTTGCTTAGAGTTGGCTTAAAGGACTTTAAAATGCCATGCAAAATAATTTTGTGTTAAATTAACATTACAGAGTACACTTGAATGACTGAATCCAAACATCTGTTTTTGAATCTGACAAAATACCCCTTCCAATGCTTGGATTTTCTTTTCCTCCCTGGAGTTTGAAAATGTGATAGCACTGGGATTATTTAGAGCCAGAGAATCAAGTCTCAGTGGCTTAGAATACTGAACGTATTACTCTTTACACTGTTGTCAATATTGATCAATTCACAAATCTAAACATTGCCAAGGTTTTAAGTGAGTTGTTAGAGTCAAATTTTGAAGGAATAATTTGCCTTCAATGATGTTTGCAAATACTCTTGAGTGCCTTGATCACTGTTTCATTTTTCTATGGGAGGTGGTGTCAGGAGGCAGGACTTACATTTTAGAAAGAAACTCTGAGATAGAGCATCATGGGAAGAGCAGAGAGAGGGATGTAAGCACACTTGTTAGGTTTGCTGAGTGTCTCTGTGCTAAGCAATAGCTCAGGCAGTTGTAAATCCAAGCTGTTTTGTAAGCAGACCATGTACTGATTCCTGTAAGGATGTGTGCATTGAGGGAATTTTGCTTGGCTGGCAGACTACAGAGAAGCAAAATGCAAATTGGTAACAATTGTTTACAATTCCTAGATTAATCAATCAGACAAGAATGCAAATGAGTTTTTGAAAGAAGTTAGAGTAAATTATTTTATGTAAAAATTACTTCATTAGTATTTTAACCTGACAGGGGGGAAGTGGACAACGGCAGTTAGATCACATCACTGCTAAATATTTTTCTCCCTGTCCATGTATTTATTAACTCTCAGAGATTAAACTGCTGCAGATTTAATGGGGCGGGGGGAATACACCTTTGTATTTTTCTGAAAATAGTTTTCTCTGTATGTTTATACATATGTAACTAATACTTAAATATCTTTCAAAGTTTTTATAAGCTCTGAAAACATTACAATGTAAATAGATCATATTTCTAGATTACTTTGACTTCTCCATATCTGTATCAATTAGATTGTGGCCTCGTATTTTTAAGCTTTAGTATTTTTAAACAGTATTCAAAAATATTTTTGCAAATTTATCATTCAGTAGTGCCATGTGAAATAACTGCCATTTTCTCAAAAGATGACTGGGAAGTTCAGCCAAGTTAGGTGCAGTGTTTCTATTCTGAGATTTAATGTTTATGTGATAGCCTGAAGGCAAATTCACTTTTTTGTACAATTTCTAAAAACTGTGTAATAAAGAGTCCTTTGAGCGCAACTCTTGACTTCTAGTAGAGTGGAAATTGCATATAAAACGCATGGCCTCTCAATTTTTTTTTTGTTTGTTTAAACCTTCCCCTACGTGGAGTTAATTGCTGAAGGCATCTCAGTGTCTCTCCCCTCGACCCTGAGCTCAGTGAAGGCCGTTTTTCTCCCCGTTCTTCCATGCAGGTCAGCACCCAGAACATGAAGATGGGTGGGCTGCCTCGCACAACACCACCCACCCAGAAGCCACCAAGTCCACCGATGTCAGGAAAAGGAACTATTGGGTAAGTGCAGTTACTGAGTGGGTCAACAGAAGGGAAAAAAGAGACAATTTTCTTTTTCTGTAGTGGGAGAGGTTTCATGGTTTTATTTTAACCATTCATGAAGGCCAAGAGGTGCTATATCTGCATCCTCTTAATACTAATCATATCTTTATATGTTAGTGTGCTGCTGCCCGAAGACAGTGGGCATCATCAGCCTTTCCCAATGGGAACCTTTTTCTCAGTGCAGAACACTTAGTTACAAACTTTAGAGTAAAGTATCATTAGCTATGGCTTTTGCAGGTGGTGCTAAACAACTGAAAAATGAGCACGTGGCACTGTTCATTAATTTTTTGTGCTGTGCTTGATGAAAGTACTTTCCTGCAAAGTTTATGAACCTGATTTTGACCTTAGGAAAATGTGTTATAAGTGGGTTGAATGCTGCTTGCTGGTGTGTGATTATGTATATACATAGAGAACAAGGTACTTTATTTTAACTCAAGATAAGGGCTTACCTTTAAAACAAGAATGGGATGTGCAAGACAGAGTTTACTGTGGGAAGACTGAAGTACCTGAAGAACATACTTAATGGGGGTTTTTTGTCCCTCATCCTACAAAATAAGTACTGCAAAGTTCCAGAAAAAGCCCTGATGTATGTAGCTGTCTTTGCAAGAGTGAGCAATCCGTGCTTCTGTGTGCGTTACCCTGACTGTGCTGTGGCTGTGCTTTGCCGTGCAGGCGGCACTCCCCGTACCGCACGCTGGAGCCGGTGCGGCCCCCGGTGGTGCCCAACGATTACGTGCCGAGCCCGACGCGCACCATGGCCCCGGCCCAGCAGAGCCCCGTCAGAACGGCCTCGGTCAACCAGCGCAACCGCACCTACAGGTACCGGCCTGGCTGCGGCAGCACGGGCTGCGCGGGATGGCAAAGCCACCTGCACCGGCCTCTGCTGGGAAACCCCCTCGTTCATCCTGCCGGCTGCCAGTCTCATTGGCATGATGAGAAGGAGCACTGATAAAACCAGAATAGGGAATCGTGTTAACATTATTCACTTCATCCCCTGTTCACCTCAGTTTTAGTGCTGTCACTTAGAGCACTTAATGAATGACTAAGACTGTGAAGTCTTTCGAGGAGGTAGATCATGATACTTTTTACTAAACAATTACCAAACCGGGGGAAGACTTCGTACAGAACTTGCCTTCTGCATGTTGAAAGGCTGCTTAGATGCTTATACTTGACAGTTTTGAACAGTCTTCAATGTTTGTAGGTTGAATAGCTGAAATTGTAGCATAGTGTTTGTGGGATATTGATATCTTCAAACGTAGAGTAAAGCTAAACTGCATTACCAGAGGCTCTGCAGAAGACTAGCTTTTTCTCTAGGATAGTTAGTTTCATGATGTGATAGCTCTAAATACTTTTCTTGAAATCTTTACTTTTAAACATAGTAAGTACTTGAGGATGGCTAAATAAGTGGACTTAAAAGATAAGAAATCTGAATTTTACTATCTTGTAACTTTTAGGCTTTAGTGGTCTCATATGGAAGCATACAAATCACAGTCTAAGCACTCTGTAAGTTTTAAATTTATAGGACAAAGGTCTGTATTTAGTCTGTAGGGGCTTAACAACCCTGGAATGACGTGCTTTGAACAAGGTTCTGGAAGTGTTTCATTTTTGGGCAAGTTCACTAAGGCTAACTTACTGAAAAAAGAAAACCTCTTGTGTTGTAGTCAAAGTGGAGAGTTTCAGGAAAGCCCAGCTTTGTATAGGTTTATATCATCCTTGTTCCTTTTCTCTTGCTCCCTGTTACTTCTCTGATTTCATAACATGCTCTGTGGGGGATCTTACATTTCAGCATGAACAGCAGCATGTTCATACCCTGGTTACTTTGATTTCTTACAGCAGCAGTGGCAGTAGTGGAGGAAGCCACCCAAGCAGTCGGAGCAGCAGTCGAGAGAACAGTGGAAGTGGAAGTGTAGGTGTTCCCATTGCTGTTCCCACACCATCTCCTCCTAGTGTCTATCCAGGTAAACAGAAACTTGCTTTTCCTCTTTCTGCCTCACTGTTAACCTTGAGCATTTGCAGTTCCCTGAACTCCAAGGGAGAAGCTCAGAGTTCTTTGCTATTGATAATACAAGTTTGAATCAAGTAGTATCTTGTCTGAGAGTGTCTGATGTGCTGTAATGTTCCTTTTATGTATTAATTTGTTTATCAGAATTTTTTTGCCTGGCTGCCTGCAGGTGGCAAGGTAGGACACAGCACCTTTTTCAGAGGGCTGAAGGACACTTCTCCCTTGTCCTTTTAAGCAAATAAATGTTTTTTCATTGGCTGTTTATGCGGATATATAGAAGCATGTTTTTGGAAAATCAGATTGAATGAGAGGCAGGCACAGAGTAAATCTTGAGTAAATCAATGCAAACCTGAATTGTCACAAAGACATAATTGCTCAATGCAATGGCCTCAGACTTTCCAGAAGTAGGAAGTGTTTTAGTACTTCTTTTTCCTTTGCTCAGCCTTTTCAGTGAAGAAGAGCCTGTAGATGGCTTGCAGCGAAATACATGCTTCTGAAACAAAGAGTTGGAAAGTTTTTCGTTTCCTCTTTATATTTTCTAATTCATAAAAAAGCTAAAGACAGCCATGCTAGAGATTGGAGCATAAATAACACAATGCAAAGACATCTTTCAAAGGTAATGGCTTTCACTGAAAAGTTTTGGGTTGTGTTCCCTTCAGACTTGGAAAGAAGTGGATTTGCTTGACCCTCATTTACCATCTACACAGGAATGAGCCTTTCTTTAACAGCTCCATTGTTTTCTCATCTCTTGCATTCTGAAATACCGTGCAGCTAATAAATAGCTAACAATAGTCAGAGGCTTTCTCTAATCCTTGCTAACATATCTCCTTATTAACTCCACCTCTTCCTCCTCTCTTCACTTAGCCCCTGCTGGCTCAGCTGGCACTTCTCCCCTTCCTGCTACCTCTGCTCCTGCCCCCACTCCTCCTGCTCCTCCTGCCCCTTCCTCTGCTGCCCCAGATGCTGCTGCTGCTGCTGCAGGAGCTCAGCCCCTTGCTGATGGCTTCACCTCTCCAACTCCCCCTGCTGTTTCTTCCACACCCTCTGCAGGTGAGTGTCTGTTCCAGCTGCTGGGCAGATGAACCCAGATGTGAGCATGATCCAAGGCTTTGCAAAGTTACTTTGGCAGCAGTGATTCATAATTTTTTAAAAAAGTTTAATTATAACTAGAAAATATCTGCTAATACCCAACTATAGGGTCATGATTACAGAAGACAATTCAAGGTGTGCTGATTTTATGAACAGCAATCATTTAATTTTATAATTTTATTATTTTTTCATTTGTATAATTTACTAAATCATAATTTTATTTCTGTTTGGATAGTGAGAGCCTCATAGAATAATTATGCTTGGCGGGAACCAGCACTGATAGTTCTGGGTCTTATTATTCTCTTTCATAAATGCAATTAAAAAAAGTGCATTTGGCAAAGTGAAATTTATGTAACTGGTTTCTTCAATGCTGTCAAATGACAAGTCTCCCTTTAATAAACTGATGATAAGGGGAGGGTTTTTGTGTCCAGTATTAGGTAAAATATAAGCTTTTATTATGCATTCTATTATTAAAGCATTTTGTTTTCATATGTGATACTTAGGGTGTATATTGCAGCTTTCTTTTTTTTGTGCTACACTTTTCATTTTCTCGTGTGCTGAAGTTGCAGATTCGCACTTACCAACCATAACACTGTCCTGTATCACCTCTTGATGAGGAGATTGCAGTGTTAAAATCTCCTTCTGACAGCCAAATTCGTGTGTAGCTACCTGCATGCTTTGCTACTTTACATCATGGTGGAGGCTGCTTACAGGGGTGGGAGTTGGTTAGTGTTCATCTCTTAGTAAAAATTGGAGCAGGTTCCAGAAGCATTCTTGAAATTGCATGTAGTTTAAAGGGCTGTGGCTCATACAAAATTAGAAGACATTTACACTAGAACCCATAACTGTGACCAGAAGTTACTAAAGTGTGATGAATTTTGGTCTCAGAAGATGATCCTGATGTCTAAACTACTTTTGTTAGATTAGCTGTGGCATATGGGGCCTCAATCAGTTTTCCATTTTTTATTCACTGTCAGTATCCCAGTTCTTAAGCCATGTTATTTCTATATTTTTAATAAGTCAAAATCAAGCAAAGATTAATATTTTAATGACTGTAAATTCACATTCACAATTTCATAAGAGAAATTTCATGTTAGTTACTATTTTTAAGATCTTTTGTTTCCCTGTTGTATTGCTTGTATGGCTTCTCTGAAATAAAGTATTCAAAGAGACTGGATAGGTCACCACATACAAAGTCATAGCTTTTGGTCCTGAAAAACCTCTTAACCCTCTCTCCTCCCTTCTCTCCAATCACCACCAATTTCTGCAAGTACATTAAGTAACAGAGAGAGAGACACACACATTGGAAAGGCACATCAGGAAACATGGGGAAAAGCCTTTATCAAATGGATTCTTTCTTAGCTGTTTCTTATCTGTAAAACGTGCATGTTTTTATATGGCACACTATATTATTGGTACAAAGTAGAGGGAATGTGACTCTGTAGTTCATGCATTTGTTCTTAGAAGCAAGTAAAAGAGTAAGCAACTTGTATTTTTATTTACTGACCAAGTATGAAGTTGTGCAAAGCAAGCAAAACATAATGAAGAACAGTGTAAGTTTTTAAAAATTTGTACGTTCTTTTGTTCTGTTTCATTTACTTCTCTCTTCAACCACAGTGACCATCCCTACTCCCCTTGTTTTCTTGCAAACTCTCAAATTTGCTTCTAGGACAGATCATGGAGACAGAATAGTTTGTGGGGTGTAATAATGCAAATGGGAATAATAAATCCATCTTACTGTTATATACAGTATAAAATCCAGAGAATTTTATGTGAGCACAGAACACACCTTGCTTCATTTATTGCTTGCTGGGATTCATGATCAATGTCGTGTATACAGGAAGTAATGAAAATACAGAGCAAGTTTCTGAGGAGTTGTTTTAATTGACAGCTCCCTTGAAGAGGGTCTTTTAGTTTGACTTCATTTATTCCATCCTTCAAACAGTTTCTAACATTCTCTTCTCCCCAGATGATTCTCTGAATATCTTCTAAATGGCACTAAGATAGGTAGTACTGTGTTTTTCAGTTACAGAAGGTAACAGCTTTGAATCCTAGAGATGGCCTGCAGTTATTTTTTACATGTATGTTCCTTAATTGCGGAACTGTGACATTTTGGGGAGTTTTTTGCAGGTTTAGAAATGACTAAATTCACAAGAAATTATTGTAATACATTATTTAAAATAGATAACCAGATATTTTCTTTCATTTTGAAGATTTGTAGCTTAAACACTTTGTATTTTCTTACTGGCTTTTCTAGGCAGTGCTGAGTGCGGGCAGTTGGGAGAGTTATGTTTTGCATTTCTCTTGAGACATTCTGTGTCCTGCCAGTCTGGCAGCTGAAGTGGCTGATTCCTCCTAGGATGCAGGTTATCTTAAAGAGCCAGAAACCTTTCCAAACCTTTGAAATTGAATGCAGATGGAGAGAAGGCAGGCATCATTCTTCTCTTTGCTAATGCATTTCTCTCTCTACCCTAGGTCACCCAGTTCAGTTCTACAGCATGAACAGGCCTGCAGCTCGGCACACGCCCCCAACCATCGGGGGCTCTTTGCCGTATCGGCGGCCTCCTTCCATCACATCACAGACCAGCCTTCAGAACCAGATGAACGGGGGCCCCTTCTACAACCAGAACCCAGGTAAGAAACTGGGGCTGCTCCGGTGGACTCAGCGATGGTGAACACAGTGACCTTCAGCTCTCTGAAATTTTATGTTCTGTCTCCATTGCAGATCTTGCACTTTCAGTATGTTGCTGGTAGCTGTGCCAAAGCTGCAGTGCAAGTGCGGAGTGTTCAGCTTCCATTACGGCAAGCATCTTAAAGAATGCTGGCTTTGTTGCCAAATAATTTACGTTTGATGTCACAGTCGCTATCAGACAAGCTTTAGTCCTTGACTACACCGTGTGTCATGGACCTGCTTTGGTGTGGGATGGGTATTTGATTTTGCACCAGAACGCTGATTCTTCATTAATCAGTCTTTATCTTGTGTGCTTTTTCCTTCTGGGCAATGTACAGCTCAGGCAGTTGTACTTGTTACACAGGGGTAAGCATTAGACACCTTGGAGACACCAGTGGTGTTTGGGTGTGAGGGAGCTGTGTCATCTGCTAAGCCCACAAGTGATGTTGTTTTATAGGTGATCTGCCTTAGAAAGCAAGAGGAGACCTTACCAGGGAGTGAGTGTCCTGTGTGTCAGCATAACACAGCCTTTTACCTAAGGAGTCCTTCTTCCTGTGTTTCTGATGGGACAGGAGGGTTCTATACCAGACTGCGGGAGAGTTTCTCTTTTGACAAAGCTACAGAAAGATGCAGGGGACACACTGAAGGTTTCTTGTCAGGAAATGCCCTGATACCAGCAAGACTGAATGTTGACTTGCAAGTACTACAGTATGCTGGTGTTTTGTGGTGGTAGGATTTGAAGGGAGCGTGTGTGTTGCTTGGTTGCTTTTGTGGCTTTTTGTTTCATTTTGTTTTTGTTTTGGAGTTTTTTGGTTTGTTTCTTTGGTTTGTTTCTTTTTTTAAAATTGAGCACTGAACTTGGAATTAGGTCAAATGCTACAATCTGCATTTAAGGGATTTGATCAGGTTTGGCTGTTACTGCTTGTGAGCTACCCTGCAGGGTGAAGTGTGTGTTGAGCTTGAGATGGAAATGAATGCACAGGGAAGTGGAGGAGCTTGTAGGGCTAAATTGTAGCCCACTTGCCTGAAATAGGTTATGTTTTCTAAGCTTGTTGAAGGGGGGAACAGGCAAGAAGGAAAGGGTAATAACAACAAAAGAAACCTTTCAGGATTACAATAAAGCAATTTCTGCAATAAAGACGATTTTCGGTATATCCAGAGAATTTTTGACAACTGCTGTGCGTTTTTTGCTTTAGCAAAGGGATAATTCTCTGCAAGCTGCCATTGCATTGTTAATAGGTAATCATAGAAGATGCCAAATAGACTTAAAATAAATTGCATAACCACAGTTCAGTCTGTGTATCCAGAAAGAAGGTAATGATTATGGTGATTAGTCATTTGAACTGTAAATCACAAACAAAATACTTCAGTTATATTGGCATATCTGAGACAATATAAATAAGCAGTTGTAGCAAGAGACTTTTTTTTTTTGATATACCAGCAGAATACAGAATTTATTAGCTTTGCAGTTACACTAAACCAAGGTTTTTTTCAAGTTCACCTTGAAAGGAGAGGATGCTCAAGCATGCATAATTGATGAAAGCCCTAAGAACAGAGGCACTGATGTGTCTGGAAGGAGCAGGTTTAGTAGTGATGGGACAGAGGCCACATTTTTTTCTCAGCATTCGTGAAGAGAGGCAGAAAACATGAGGGGGAGGAGAGACCTTACAAGAGGCAGAAGAAGCTGCCAGCTATGGCTTTTTTGTTGTTTGGCAGTAACACAGTACTGTTATTTCCATTGCCATTTTTTAAAATGGTGGCATAGTCATGTTTGTTTTTTTCACTTGACAGGAGGGTGAAAGGTACTTGCATTGCCCTGTTCTGTTAAATGCCACTCTAAGATAATACAATTTTTCTGCTTCATGATGAGACATTTTTAACGATGAAAAGAAAATATTAAGAAATGCAGACTCTAAATGATCTCAGCATATGTCTGTCCCAAAGCTACTCTTGCCAGCCAAGCCACCTAACAAGTGCTTTACCCTTGCAACTTTGGATATCATTATCTAAGCAATCTAGAGCTCAGCACTAAAACTCAGGTTAAAAACCGTGTGGGAGAATCTGGGCAAGTATTGAGATGGTGATTGCACCCCACCTCATTTGTACAGCTGAATTCTTACCAGTCTGAAGCTGCCTAGTGGAAGATGCTCTTGAGCATTTCTGAATTAATTTACAGCAACTGTGCATTAAATCAGTATGGAAGGAAGATGAGAGAGAACATTTAAGATGATGTTTATACAGCAGAGGTAAAGTTCTTCTGGTGCATTTAATAAACAAAATAATTAGTAATAAAATATTTATTGTATTGCTTCTTAAAGGTCAAAACTTGAGTAATTATATAGCATATAGAGACAATACTGTGATAGTCTCTGCACGGTGCAAAGACTGAAGTACAAACTGAGGGGTTAAGATACACAAGGAATGATGCCAGCTAGTGTTAGCATCACCATTGTGATTAAACTACACAACCCAAACTGAAGCTGGGAATTTTTTTGTATTTGCTTGGCATGCTTGTCTACTGTGATTTATTTTTCTCTGTGGAAAGCCTTGTTATTTCCTTCAAGGAAATATATATAGCTCATGAACAAAGTACACTGCAGAGACCAAGGAAAGTGGAGCTACTGTCCTATGATAGGTATGGATTCTATGAATCCATATGATGTTGAATGGAGGAATTATTTTGAAATGAAACACTTTTATAGCATATATAATTGAAAAAGCAGGGACAAGGATGCTGAATTGATGAATTCAGCTGCTTCTCAGTAGGACTTTAAATTTGAGTTCCCTTTTTCTGCTTTGAAAAAATGCAAAACCAAATCTTTTCACAGCAATTGTGGTTACACTTGAAGGAGTACATACTCTGAGGTCACGTCATGAGTTAAAGAAACTGTAATCAGAAATGTATTTCAGTTTTTTCTCAAGAGATATCAATTAAATTGTGAGATAATGGAACTTACTTTATATAGAGATGCAAATTAACAACAAAAAGGATGTTTGCTGTTAGTCTTTTCATTTATGATATGTGGTTCTGAAAGAAATGTGAATGTGAGTGACAGAAGAAATTCAAAGCACTTAAGATAGTTGTTACTGGCATAAGCAAACAGAAGAAATTTTGAGATGCAAGTTGTAAATGCTGTAGAACTCTTTTCTCTTGCTATGAAAATGTGAATTAATTCTGAAAAATGCTACATCATACCTGTCAGTTTTCTTACTACCTCTGAAATCAGCCTGAAATTTATTTAGTTCTCTCTGGTAGCTAAATAAATGTACGGGTACATGAAGTTTAGACTTTTTTTCCCCTTAATTCCTTTGGACGTGATTTAATGTTTTTTGTATGCCACATACTAATAAGAAATTTATTATTTGTGCTTCTTCTAAGGTGTGTTGTCTGAAAAATTGTCTTGCAACCTGCCTAAAGAATTTTGCTGCATTATTCAAACCGATACTAAACTCACATAAAACTGGTTAGCTGATTTTTTAACTGGATTACTCAAACTCTCATTCCAGGCTTAAACCATAGTTCAGTGTTAAAGCATTTGCAACTGGGTGAAAGTATCTTCTTTAACTGGGAATTCACATATATTGTACAAAGGCAGCTCTTATTGTACAAAGAGAGCTCTTCTGGTACCAGTGAAAGGGCTGTTCAGAGTTCAGTGCAGGGAAGTCAGGTGGGGAGGAAACCAGGCAGCACATCTGGAATAGGCCCTGTGGTTTGGCAGCAGCACAGTGTGCTCTGTTCCGTCAATAAGATCAGAAGTGTTGCATCTTTCAGATCTGCACAGTTCTCAAAAGGCATCTTTTTCTGTTTTGTCTAAAATAGCTGCCTCATTCAGTGGGGGTTCTTGGCCTACATCTTGGAAAAAAAGAGTTATATCCATTTTTATTACTAGGGATTCATGGATGCTATTAGTCACCTCCAGAAATATCAATTAGATTTGAAAGGGGGAGGATTATAGGCAGAGAGTCCTCTTGATACATTTGTTAGTTAGGTCTGTTCATAAAGTGCTATATTCTGTAGTAAGAGACTTCATCTTAAGGGAATCTCATAGTCAAATCAGAAAAATACTTCAGCGTGGATTCTTAATGTTATGAAAAAGAGTTGGGTTGGAAATTTTAAAAATAGAGAAATATCCTTGAAGAAAGGATTAGGAATATGCTTAAACCACCTGAGCCATTTTTCTTTAAATGTCAGTCTTTTTATCTCAGCTTCTTGGCAGCCTGCTGCACTGTCTGAATGGTGATGATGTCTACCTGCCTGTTTGCAGCTTTGTTGTGTTTCTAACTGGATGCCTCTCTCTTTTTAATTTCTGTGGCAGCATCCCTTGCTCCTCCTCCCCCCTCCATCCTACAGGTAACTCCACAGTTACCACTAATGGGATTTGTGGCCAGAGTTCAAGAAAACAGTAAGTTTGCTGCTTCCTTGTGCTATGTTTTATTACTGGATGTGGCTTTTGGATTGAGTTGATGAAAGATTTGTCTGTATATAGCCAGAATTCCAGAATTCTGCATTCTCTACTGCCTCTGCAAGCTTGTCTGCAATTGTGAAGGGTGGGAAAAAGAAATAATCATATTGGAGATACCTGGTCCTTCCTTCTCTGAATTTTCCTGTCTCTAGTGTATTTTCACAAGTTACAGCTGTCGGTCCCACTGCAATTAAATGGGATAGAGAGTATTACTTGAAGCAGCTACCATGGTTGTAGAGACATTTTCATGGTTGTACTGTTACTTATTTCCAGTTTCAGATACTCCTCCCCCCCCACCGCCTGTGGACGAGGCAGTGTTTGATGAGTCTCCACCTCCACCCCCCCCTCCAGAGGATTATGAGGAGGAGGAAGCAGCTGTGGTGGAGTACAGTGATCCCTATGCTGAGGAGGACCCTCCTTGGGCACCGAGGACATACTTAGAAAAGGGTAGGTTTGGAGCTAGAAGAGACAGTAGGGTTTTATTTGTAACAGTTTTTTTGTATGTGCTCTTGCCATCCTGCTTTTGGACATGGAGGTTGCCTGGACTCCTTCGTATCAGTATTTGGTGTTACAGCACTTTAGTCAGCAGCAAAAGGGAAAGAAGAGGCCCTGATGTGTGTTCATAGTGTCTCAGACTAATGCAAAGGGGCGTGTGTGTGTGTGCATATGCCTTGAGAAACAATTTTCTATTTGAGGAAATAATGATATTTGAATGATAGTTCTGTTCTGCTTTCCTGTGGGACTTATGAGCTTGGGAAGTAAAACAGTTTGTATAGGTACATATATGCACAGATCTTTTACATCCCACATGGAATAGAAAAACTGTAAAGGGGAGTCTTTAAAGAAAAGCTGCAGAAAGTCATGCTTTTAGTCAGAAAATGTTTCCTGTGGAGAACAAAAGTATAAGAAGCCAAACGTTGTCTTTATTGATGTAGAGACCCATGCAAAAACATAATTTTGATCTGCATTTTTGAAACTAGATGACCAAAACATCTAAAAGGTTGTCTGTTTTTAGAAACACTCTTAAAAGTCATAGAAAATACATTTGCTTTCAGTGTATGAAGAACTATTAAATAGTAGTTTTAAGATACCAGAAAAAAATGAGATATTGACATAGATGTGGATTCTGTTGTAGTTACATGAAGAGCTCTACTCAGCCCATGTTTGAGATTTGACTGCTTTGCTGGAGTTGGGAGAGGAGTGCTTGGCTGTGAGTTTTTTGTAGCAAGCTTTGAAGCTTTAAAATTAATGAGAAACCTTATACTAAAAGAGAACTTTAATACTCAAAGAACGTGTATACTTATACTGCTGGGAATTATAATGCTTTATTCAGCAAAATAATATATCTTGTGGCAACTCCTTAAGTTCCTATAAATAGTATTCTGTGCCACATGATTCAAAGTGGACAAAACAGATGAAAGTAGCTCTTCCAACACATTTACCCCCAATAAGTAGAATTCCCAATTCTTAGGATTTGTACTTGTACTTTTGATGTGACCATTCTCCTAAGTTCATATGAGAGCACTTTTATAGGATTAGGGTAGATGACCTTTGTAATAGAAGCTGGGACACCAAAAAAGTGTCAAATGCAGGGGGTTGCTGTATATTGGAATGGGATTTAACATGACCCTGTTCTGTAGAGGGTCAATCAGTGTGGGAGGTACCTTTAACATTAAGATATGCTCTAGCTTGCAGCTGAGGATGGAAGAATAGCAGATCCATTTGGAAGAGACAGAGAAATTGTTAAGTAGGATATAGTTACTGGGGCTAGAACTTGAGGACACTGCCACGTGACTGTAATAGCAACAGCCAATGTGCAGTGTCCAGGGGTGTACATTGAGCTCTGTGTCCGGACGTATGGCAGGAAAAGATAAGAAAAATGACCTGGCTCTGCAAATCAGATGAATGGACATGGGTATCCAGAAAGAAAAATTGCACTTACATCACTTAGAGAAAGTGTGTGTTTACAGATTCCAGTTGGATTATCAACCTAGCCTGCATTTGTGGTCAGTTGGATATAAACAGAGTTCAGCCAAACTCTCTGTAATTGTTGGAGAACCAAAGATCACTGTTTGGAAGAATATCAACCTAAATGAGTGATTCTGTTTTCCATAACTGCATTGAAACATATTCAGACAGAAACTAAAAGAGGCCCTGGCTCAGGCTGACAGGGAAGGATGCCACCTCCTGAGTCAGTATTGCTGCTTCCTGTCTCATCTGGAGCCTTTCTTGCAATGCTGGCCTGGACTCCTCATAACTCGGGGCATGTGACAAGCACAGCTTGAACTGGTGGGACTACAGACAGAAGGATTAAAGAGTCTTTTTGAGAGAGTTCTGTTGCCAGTCCACAGATAACATGCTGGAGGAAGCAGTGGTGATGTAAAAACAAAACCAGGCTTCAGGTAAATTTTAGGAGGCTTAACAAGAAGCAAATTTTCTTCACGAACTTAAGGAAGAGTTTACTTCTTGTGATCATGAAATAATGAATCCATTCAGTATCCAAAGGGTATAGAGTACACTGAGAAATAAAGGAATTGGAAGTCACCATGATCCTTGCATGATGATGATGGTGATTATTGTCATCAACAGAATGAAGAAAAATAGCAGAGTGACTCTAGGAAGAAATTTCAAAACGCTTAGAAAGGAATTTTGAAGGACTTAAATTGAACGTTTTCTTGAAAAACACTTGTTTTTCAAGCTAAAAATGTACTTGTTTCTCCATTGGTGTTTAGTTTGCTTAGAATTGTATGTCTAAAACTGTACAGAGTAAGTTACTTAACTGCTGGCACAACTGTAGAGCTAACGTGTGTTTTTAAAATATGCACTAGTCACATGATAAAAAGAATTCTGTACATACTCTGATTTTCCACTGGGATTCATCTTGTATATTTTATAATCTCTTCTGGATCCAGGTTTCCCTAGTGTTGGTTTGTGTTGATTTCTTTACTCCCTCAAAAGGAAATGACCTCTTTTCTTTTGAAAAGAATGATGAGTTTACTAGGACTCTTGGACAGTGGATTTATGAACACATGCTGTTAATTTTTAATACTTACTTTAGTTCAGAGTATCTTTCCATCTATCCCCAGTCCAAGATTTTAGGATCCCTGTCCAACATACTTTTTTTTTTTCCTTAGTGGCAGCACCGCATGTTTCACTGCCAAATACTCAAGGCACTGATTGATGCTATTTGTTAAAGTGCTCAGAGTCTGGCATAATGAACTTTCTCTATGAAACACATAATGATACCACTGAGATTGAAAAAATGTATCAATTTGATGTCTATTTTCTGGCATTTCAGGACTGTTCTGTTTAATATTTCCAAGTGCTTTGTCCAAGTTCTTCGCCTACCCTAACAATTTTTTTGCCATCAGTAAAACATTCTACAGCTGTAAGAAAAATGTCCTGATGCAGTATGTGTACATTCCCACCTTCCTTCTTCGTGGCTCCTAACAGGGATTTGCCCACCTTGGTGCTGTGTGCCCTGGGAGTGGCTGCTGGATATTGAGATGCGTCTTTAGAGATTTAAATGTGGAAGTAGCTAAGGTAGATGGAAATCTGGGACATCAGTCTTGGCTCATTTGTACTGTGGCCTGACAAGAGCTCTTGCTACACTCCCTCTTCCATGTTTTCCTGCTCTTAGCTGTGCTGAGATCTGGTTTAGCACACGCAGGAATAATTCTGAGTGCTCATAGCCATGGGGATTCACAACCACCTCATTGTATCTTTCCACATCAAAAGTTTATCATACAGTTGGACATTTCCTCTGGTGGGTCTGGAAATAGTAAGAATAGAAGAGTTAAAGGCTCATGTGCTTCAAAGCGTGAGCTTGTACAAAAGGGGTGGAAGAAACTGTTTCTCTCAGCAGGTCATTCTGCACACTCACAGGTGAGGCGGTGCCTGGATAAGGGAGGGTGACTGGATTTTCCTCCTCCTCCCCTACCTCTCCTAACAGTCACGTTCTGTTCTTTCCTAGTGGTGGCAATCTATGACTACACCAAGGACAAGGAAGATGAGCTCTCATTTCAGGAAGGTGCCATCATTTACGTCATCAAGAAAAATGATGATGGCTGGTATGAGGGGGTCATGAATGGAGTGACAGGGCTGTTCCCAGGGAACTATGTGGAGTCGATCATGCATTACTCGGAGTGAAGACCAGAGGACAGAACACTGCATCTCCTGCTGCAGGAGCTGTCAGGGCTTCCCAGATCTCCACCAGCCTCTGGGGCCCCATCCAGTATAACTGAATGAAGGATAATTGTAACAACCACTCTTTTGGGTTTGGTTTGTTTTTTTTTTCTTTTCCCCCTCATGATAAGACAATAGTGATTTGAGTTGTTTGAACAAATGGCTCTTCGGCTGCCAGCAGAGGCTATCCTGAGCTATCTGACTTTGAATCAAGCTGACCCATTCAGATGTAACAAACTTGTTGAGTAGCTCATACTTCACTCGAATTCTGACTTCTGACAGGCCTTGGGATCTGTCTCAGGAATCCTGTGTGCCCTCACAGTTCTACCGTTGGAAGCAGTGCCTGGCACTGGGGATGTCCTGGATGCTTGTGGTGAAGGTTACTGGCCAGTGGACATCCCTCCTGTTCCTATAGCACACTCCTGTGCAGCTGGAAGAACAGTCATGTGCTAGCAAACACTGGGATTTCTACAGTGAGACATTCCTGTAACTAACTGCCAGATAGCTGGATTCTGCACACGTAGGCTGACACAGGGCACACAGAGCCGGCTTTCATCCACTCACCTTTGAGTTTAGACAATTCAGATGGCTGCAGCCCAGAGGACCCCCACCCCCTTTTCTCATCTTCTGAATGCCACATATTTGTTTTGTGTTCTGCACTGATGTAACTGTGCTCCTCTCCACAGCAAGCTCCTTGCCACGGTTGCTGCCGGTTCAAACAGAACTCACAGATGCCATTGATGGTGAAGGCGAAACAAAGTTTACAGGTCCTCCTGGGGTCTGAGGATTAACTCTAGGGGGTGTGATCTAAGGTTCAAATCTACTCATGCCTGCTTGCACTAGAGAAACGTGCCCCCAACTTTAGTTTTATGCACAATATAATCTTAAAAATCCAATCAGGTATTGTAAATTGGCTATTTTGTACTTGATGACTAGATTTGCATATGTACTGTGAGAGCCCTGTGCAGAGGCAGGACAAACGGCAATTGTTGTCTTCATGTCTGCTGCCAAAATCTCTTCAGCGGAAGCAAAAAGGGCTGTTGTGTGTACTGGTTTCCCATGGAAATCCAAGCAGTAACTAGTAGTAGTCCTAGCTCTTCCCCTAGCCCTCTCCACTGTTTATTATAATAGATATTTTAAGCTGTACTGGTGGCTTTGGGGTGGAATAATACCAAGTGAAGGCTCTGTAGCCCCTTGTGATGATACTTGGCTTTCTAATCTAGTCTCAGTTAAAAATTCTGCTCAGTGGTTGTACACAGCAGATCACTGTAAGTGATGGTTGTACTTGTCTGCCCTTAGGAACATCTAAATGTTACCTTTGGGTAAGTATCATGCATTAACGGATTAAATTTCCTGTTAAGTCTTGTTAGCCTGCAAATTGAGCTGATCCTGTAGTGTGAGAGCTTCTTGGGCAAGGGCATCTTCCTGGGCAACTTTAGACTGTCACCTGGCCAAGTTCTAGCTGGTACCAAGTGTAGCTTGTCCAAGGCAAGACAACGCTGCAGCCAGAGAGGCTGGTGTTGGAACAGAGCAGTGCACAGGAGAGCAGGGCTGGCTGTGTGACAGCGTTGGCACCAGTGCAGGTACCTGACCCTGCCCCTTGCTTGGTAGTTTGTGCAGTACCAGCATGGAGGTGCACGTTTGGTGCCAGCCTGGGCAGGGAGGTGCCATAGCTGCTCAGAGGGGAAGAAGGAAGAAACAAATAGGTGTATTTGTAGGCCATGGAGGAATGTGATCACCTGCTGAGAGCTTGTGGAACTCCTGTGACAGTGCACAAGAAGCTGGTTTGGTTAAAGTCTGCAGGAAGGACAATTTTGAAGAAACTCATGTGCAGATAGAAGTCGCTTTCTCCCTTGCTAATCCACATGTTGTCTTCTTTCTGAAAGCTGACAGCATAGTTTGGGATGAGTGCCAGAACACATACTCTTTAAGCCTTTTACTCTCTGAAAAGTTTTCTTGCAGCAAGACTAAGAGAAGCCGCCATGTTCAGTTCCCTCAGCCCATCATTTCTGTGGAAGCAAGTCCAGAACCACTGGTTGTGCAGTCACTGGAATAACTGTTTCCGGTGTCATTGGGCAGGTCTAAGCTTTTGGCACAGGGAGGTGGTGCTTGTAGCAAAGTTGATTGAACAGCAGCATTCACAAACCACTGGTGCTTACAGAGGGGCTGTGTTTTCCAGGAATCAGAGCTTTCCTGGCTTTTCTTGCCTTGGATATGTTTGTGGCAAGAAGTGAGCCCACAGTGTTCAAATGCATCGTTAGGGCAGCCTAATGAGTTCCTAAGTGAGAGCTGAACCTCTGCCTGTGCACCCAAGCTGCAGCTGGCAGGTCACACTTCAGTGAAACGTGTCTTAACCCAGTCTGAGCAAGAGCTTGTGCTTGAACACTTCTGGCAGGTGGGTGGGGTAGTGTGTACTCCCACTGTGTGCGATATTTAATCTTCAGTCAGCTGGTTTTTTGTCTTGCAAGTTTTGTGTTGTGAGAGCAGAGCAGTGTGAGATGAACGCTTGCCAGAGCTCAGCACAGAAGATGAGGCTGCAAAACCCTGAAAGTGGAATGTGTGACAGCTCCTGAAGAACTGGCTTAGGTCTGATGGGCCAGGGGTTAGTTTGCTCCCTGCTGATAGTACATGGAATTGTTTTTCCTGCAAGAACTGCTGTGGATGGAATTCTGGGTCACCTCCTGCTGGTTTTATGCTTTATTATGTAGTACTAATGTAAAGAAATTCATTGAGTTTTACGCATATTTTTATTTTGTACAGATTTGAATTCTGTTGCTTGTTTGGGGATGATGTGATGTAATGGTCATAGACCAGGCCAAGGTAAACAGGCTTTGTATATTATTGTTACATAGATTGCATGCTAGTAAAGTCAGTGAGGGTTGTGTTTCTAGTTTTGTCCCTTGTACTTCTCCTTGTCCAAAACCTTCTCTTCCTCACCCCTTTTTAAGTTACAGGTTTACTTTAAAAGGGGGTGGCAAATGGGGGGTGGGGGAGAAACACGTCAGAATGTTAAATAAGGTGCACAACGTCTCTTCACTGCTGAGTTTTGCTGCCACAGCTCGGGGTGTTCTGCATCACAGGCTGTTGAAGTGGGAGTGTGTATGCATGAGAGGTGGGGGAGGAGACACTCCAGCATAGCCCAAAGAGTGCTGAATGGCCAAAATGTCTATGTTTCTCCCTTTGTGAGAACTGCCTTAGCCCAGCCAGCTGTTTTCATTGTGCACAGAAATTGTTCAGCATCCTCTAGCGGTGTATTTTGCCTTGGTTTGCTGTGTATCAAAGACTTCTTCCTTCCTCTTGGCGCCAGGGACAAAGCTATTAACTACAGCTGCCTCTCCGTCACGTGCCTGCATGAGAGGAGCTCTGACTGACTCTGTCCACGTCTAGGGCTGAAGCAGGTTCGTTTTGGTGCCTTCATTCCAGCCCAAGAGAGAGAGCTGAGGTTGCATGTGTCTCACCCATTCTCTCCCCTCCCTTTCCCCTTCCCCCCAGCTGTCGCAGCAGAGGGCTGAGAGGGGCAGGAGAGACAACCAGGAAATTCTATGCCTGAGTGTCCTGAGGGTGTGTCCATATGCACTGGCTGGAGTAGGCACCAGGGAGCTGAAGCAAGGCTGGATCACTCGCTGGTCTGACTGGTTAGACACAGACACACACAGAGGCACTGAAGAGCCACTGCTCTCACTGGAGCAAAAGAGGTGTGACATGGCACTGAGGTAGATGACAGAGCTTAGTGTGTGTCACCAGGAGGCTGGCTGACTGTGTTCTGGAATTCAGCTTGTCCTTGCAGACAGTTGAGTTGGATGTCATGAAAGTGTCTGGAGATGTCTGCTGGTGTGAACCACAGGTCCCCACAGGTCCTGTGGTGTGTGACTGGGTGGCTTACCCATGGGTGCCACAAAGGCTTAGACCCAGCTAGTTCTTGCTAGAGCAGTTTGTTCTCCTTTCACAGCTGCTGGGCATTTTCTTTTCTTGCTGCTGAGGGTTCTTGGTGACAGCCAAAGTTGACAGTAATGCAGCTTCTGAAAAGTGCCACTTTTACCTGGGGTATTTCTATTGATCATGAAAAGAAAGCGAGGAAGCAGCAGGACTGAGGAGCCTTTTCCAGCAGAGGGTGTGTGGGCTGCCTGCCTGCTGTGGATGTGCACATTGTTGACTAGAGGTGGAAGAGGACTGTGCACTGCTACTGTTGCACTTCTGTGGTGTCTCCCACCTGTGCCTAATGGTGACTTTGTGCTGTGCTCTTCCTAGCAACTTCCACCACTTCTTAGCAGATGCTGTGGATGTGCCTCTCTGCTGGAAATGAGCTTGCTTTTTTATTAATTACGTCTGTGGGCTCCAGGCATAGAGCAGAACTTCCACATTTTCCTTTCTGGAAAGGATGGAACTTTGTGGTTTAGTAAACTGGGAGCATTTGCAGAGCTTCTCCTCCCAGAGGCGCAAGAGGACATTTTGTAAAACAGGTGACGTCTGTATTCTCTGCAGGCCCTTTCTGGAAGCTGCTTGGAGGATGCTGTTGAAAAGACCATGGTGCCGTGGCTTTACTAGGAGCAGCAGTTGCATTCAGAGTATCGGGTGTCACTGGTGAAGCACTGCAGCATCTCAGGCAGCATTACAAACACCAGGCAGAGACTTCAGTACCTGTTGTTGGCAACTGTGCCAGTGGAAAACGTACAGCACTGTTGCATTCACTAGGGCAAGTATTTACACCACTAACCTCTAGGGATGGTGGTGGGGGAAACTGAGCACCAGCAGGATCATGGGCTACAGCTTCTGGGGTGCCAGTTACAAGAATTTACTGTGTTTGCAGGTGTATTCACCTTCCCCAGCTTCTGGCATCTCCGGGTATTTGGCACAGCTGCATTGTTGTGGACAAAAGTGTTATTTGTACACAGAAGTCAGAATAGTACAAGAAGGGAACAACCTGTGATTTGTTTTGGGGATTTTCCCCTGCAGTAACTGAAGTCAATGTGTAGTAACAGCCCTATTTACCTATTTCTGATACTAAAACTTCAAGGATAGTGAGACCCCCCACATGTCCGTGGGGATGTGCTGAAAGCTTTATGCAGCCAAGATTTGACAACTGCTGTTAGAAAGAAAAATTCACAGATCATGGTGTTCTGCTGCTTTCATTAAAAAAACCCCACCTATGTGTTTTGTGTAATCTCCAGCCCATGCAGGAAGAGGTTTGGGGGGTTTTTCGGTACTCTAATATACTAATTGTATTAGCACCTGTGCTTGTTACAAGACATACTACAAGACAGTCATGACAGCATCGGCCTGCTGTCCAGAGGTAAGCCTCCACCCAGGACCCTGCTGAACACTGACATGGGGACCCTGCTGAAATGGGTGCAGTACGTTTGTTCCAGTTTCTCTTTACACCTCTGAAGAATCCTAGTACTATTGACTAATAGGAAGAGCGATGTACAAATTTATTTCCATTACAGCGCCTCAGTAAGTGCTGACATGTCCAAGATTTTTTTGTAAAGAACAAGTGCTTCTTTTCACATTTGAAAAAGTGTCTTTTGCAACTTGCATGGACAAGTAGTTTCTATGAATTCTCTGGAGATGTCAGTGTCTAACATGGATTTTGTCCATGCACTTTTTTCTGAAAGCAGATACCCCCACTTTGGTTTGCAGTTGGAGCAGCAGGCTGTGCTTTTGCTTTTAGCACTGCTGATTCAGTGGATGGATGCAGAGCCCACTGTAAATGACCAAGCCCGCAGGACTCTGGGGAGCTGTATGCCGCCAGTAACGTTTTAGTGTGTGTGCCATTTGAACCACCTTCCAGTGAGTGCAAAACCCAATTTTTAAATTTTTTTAATTGTACTTGGAATTAACTGTTGCTGTGTACTAAATCCTCTTGTTATGAGCCCTAAATAAAAAGAACAAAGCACACCTCATGTGTTCTGTGAGCGTGCCACGTTTCTTGTCTTTGGCTACAGAGTTCAACACACTAGGGCTGGGGATCGTTGCTTGTGCGTGCAGGAGCCCTGGCCCTGAGGACCTCTGAGCACAGCACTTCCCACAGCAAATGTACAGTCCTTGGCATCCAGCCTGCTGCCTTCAGCAGCTCCTCAGCCTGGGTGGGACTCCCCATTCCTGCACTCGCTGTTGTAATTCTCAGATCTCTGCTGCTGAGGGCCGTGGTGTGAGGCTGAGAGCGTTTCCCAGCCATGTTCCCTGCAGCCCCCAGAGCAGGGCCACAGCAGCACCTGCCAGCCAGCAGCAGTTCTGTGTGAGCAGAGCGGGACAGGACTCTGCAAGGCCGAGCAAGGAACAGATGGAAAAGGTGAGCCTTCACGTGGGGTCCTCTTGGATCTCTGACTGGTGTGCAGCATGTGGCTGGTACAGCCAGCTCTGACCCAGCTAAATAACTCTGCAAAGGAATAACAGCAATTTCATTGGCAGTGAGCAGAGAAATGGTAAACAGCTGTAGGCCATCACCTTCCTGACCCCTACCGAAAGGAACCACTGGTGACCTGAAAATGCAGTGTCGGTTCTGAGCTCATGAAAAAGGAAAATTGCAAGACAGAGGATTAAAACAGCATTAAATTTAACTACATCTTTATTGAATTGTGCATATTCCATTGTATAATGATCTATATTGGGTACTCTATAATGTATTTCTTTTGTCCTCTCTCATGCTTATAAAAGTATATTTATACATATATTTATATATATTTATAATATGGCAAAGCTCCCCCCGACCTGAAGCTATCAGTCTAAAAGAGCTTTGATTTTATTTTTTTTTTCTTTTTGGAAAGGGAAGAAGAGGGGAGGCAATCCCATTGAAAGATAAAATGTGCAATTTTTCTTTTTAAAGCAGTAAACATGAATGTATTTACAGCACTCAGCACAAGTTTGCTGCACAGACAAATCATCATTGCAATGACACTTCTTACACTTGCATCTCCAGTATTATACAGAATATTCCCAGTGACTAGTAACAATTAGTGTAAGCCATAAACCAAACTGCTGCTCCAGTTAATTTCTGGTCCACTGCAGTCCACTAGGAGGCCTAAGATTTCCAATTACAACTTGTGACAAAACATTCCGTTCTTCTTTTAGAAGTACAAGCGCTATTGTGCCGTACCAAATCAGCCAGCAGCGTGCCATGGGCACGGCTTTGTTTGTTAAACTGTCCTTTGCAAGTGTGTACCCAGCTCCCATGTTGGCACACACCATAGAGTGGCACCCTGTTCTCTCACCAGCCACGTGCTAGAGATCAGCAGTATGAGACCCCTGGCTACAAGAGACTGGTGTACACACATCTGCATACCTGGAATTTAGCTCAGAATGCATCTTTGGCATCTTGGGAAAGCTGGAAGGAAATTATTTTCCACTGTAGCAAATGGTTGAATTCCAAAATCTCCTAAAAGACAAATCTAAAAGACAAGTTGCCTTCAGGCATTTAAATAAGGGGAGGTAGTGACCACAAAGTGTTACTGAAGGTCCTTCTCACTCATTTCTACAGCACTAGTTCCTGTTCCTCCTGGTCTTCTAGCTTCTCTAACTCCCCTTTACCCAAGATCCATCTGCTGAGCAGAGCTCACTGCGTCCTTGCCCCACTGAGTGCCTCAGTGAATCACAGAATCACTGGGTTGGAAGAGACCTCCAAGATCATGGAGTCCAACCCAGCCCTAACACCTCAACTAGACCATGGCACCGAGTGCCACATCCAGTCTTTTTTAAAACACATCCAGGGATGGTGACTCCACTACCTGGGCAGACCATTCCAATACTTTCTCACCAAATGATCATTACACGAGTCACTATTTTCCCCGTGGTTGCTTAGTAGCAGTTAAAGTACACGGTGCGGGATCAGCATGCATTTGTCATCTCGTTTGCAGTTTAGTGTCTTCTCAAAACTAGACCAAGCCTGTGTCACAGTATTAGTGAGTGCTGCCCTCTGCTACAAAACCCTGGTTTGGTCAGTCTTTGTGGGCATTTTTTAATTGAAGGAAAGAAAATTCAGAAAGGAAAATTACTCAACTTAGACACACTCAGAATTCCAAAATAAAGCTTAAAACTCCACCAGCATGTGGTACAGAAATATCCAAGAGAAACTATCGATTGTAGTGTTAAATCCCCTCTGGTTTGGAGTCTGCCCCAGTGGTGCAAGGGAATGAATGCAGAGCTCAACACCAGGTGCCACAAATGGGCTCCAATGTAGTAAGACTCACCTGCAGTGAGGAGCAGCGTGTGACTATGTAATCTACACCTTAACAATGCTAAAAGGGAAAAAACCCCAGCAACCAACCAAACTCCCATGTTCTGGCTGCATCCTCACTACCTGTTGCCAAGAATTCAGACTGCTTTTCTGGACTGCAACTGGTTTTAATGCTAGTTTTGACACTAGTTGAAGTAATACTCATATTAGGACCCACTTATAATCTTATTTTGAATAAGAAACAAATTTACCTGCAATGGTACCACTGTAGCAAAACAATTTGGTTCTATGCTGTTTTCTGTAAAAAGCAGAAACTTTCTCTTTTTGCCCTTCTGCTGTTGAAATGGCACTTTTGGTTCCTTAAACTGTGGAAAAAAAAATTGAGAAGAAGACTGGCCACACTTTATCTCTGAGCTGATATGATTTATCTGGTTGCCTGATGGCACAGAAGGAAGGAATTAGAAATCCTTTAAATGTGCAAGCCCAGAACAGTAAATTTTAAAATGCACTTGTTGAAAAAACTGCTTTCCCTCCCCTCAGACACCAAACAATCCAGGTACCTGCATTTTGTTTCTCAGATGTGTCACTCATTGTGGCCCTGCAGACAACTGCAGAGTAAGCTCAGGAGAGGAGCTCTTTGGCTTTGAGGTCATCCCCAAGTCAGAGCAGTAGTGGTGGTTTGCCGCAGGAGGAAACCACTGTGCAGGGTGAAGCAGGAAACTTCCTCTTCCATAGAAAATAAGAGAATTATTTAGACACTTGTGCCTAACTTCCTCTCCCAGCTACAGGTGTTAAAAGACTAAACAGGACCCCTAGCACAGCCACCTGAAACACGTTACCTATAGGTTGTTCAGAACCTGTGGGGTTTTTGGTTTTTAAAGTAATTTCTCACCTATGCTTAGTGCCGCTAGAAGAACCTGGTTTTCCCTTTCAAAGCAACTCCCCAACACCTGAATTCTAAATGTCTGAGAATAGCTCCCCACTTTCTACACCTGGGCTGCAGGTACAGACACCTGGCTGAACAGGGCTCTGCTACTCAAGAGGTGGATGCTACACTGCAAAGCAGAGGGGAAATGAAGACTCAATGTGGCAAAGATTAACAAACACAGCTGAGCTCTCTCAGCTGCCCTTGCAGCAGCAGGGCTCCCCTGACATTCACCTTAACAAGTGCCCAGCCTGTGCTACTCCAGCCGTACGCTCTGTGTATTTTGGGATCAAAGCCCTTCTGTGTCCAGAGTCTGCCTTCACATGCCCATTTTAACAGTGCCAAAAGTATTACTGCCCATGTTTGTATCAGGAAGCCTCTTCCTGGGTGTCCAAAATCCAGCCCCTTAATTTTCTGATTTAATAAATATGGTGCAAATATGAGATGACTGCACCAGGGGAAAACAACTTACTTGCAAGATAAGGTGTAAATATTTGCTGTCACAAAACCAGTAAATATACTGGAAAAGCAAGTTACAATGGGGGGTATCTCATAACCTGAAAAGGCAACCAGGTTGTCTAAACCACACTGTAGCCAAATTTCCATGCTCAGTTGAGAGAAAGCAAGCAGCAGCCACTCACTGGATCACTACTGCCTCAGGAAGGAAACTGTAACTAGAAGGAATACAGGGTGCCACCTTTGCTGATGTTCATTCTTTTTGCTGCAGACTTCGGAATTACACAGCTGTCTCCCAGCAAGCTGTGGGCAGCCTGCAGTAGTTAAGCAAGGATTAATTGCCTAGGGAGAGATACTGGGGAAATGAATGTGGACACAGGAAAACGAGAACAAAGCTCAAATGCCTCTGAAGAAATGGCACTCAAAACATCGATGTGCCGAGTCCAAAGCTCAGAGGTACCCGCACTGAATGAACTGAAGTAAAAGGGCTGGAACTGACACACACCAGTGAGGCTGTCTTGGGGAAAAGAAAGGCAGGTGGGGCAAGCAGAATTCCCTGACTGCTCTCACCTGGGAGCACATGCTGCACCAGCCCAGGTGCACCTTGCCAGGAGGAGGAGGACATACCCACTCATCCCTCATGGCTAAGGGCCCAGCAGTTCGGGCTGCAGTGAGCACCCTTTGCCCACTGGTGTGTCTGAGCCCCAGGAGCTGCACACTGGACAGGGCAGCAAGAGGACCGACGGTGAAAATTACAGCACCCATGAACTGCAGTATAGCTTAACAACCCTCCTGTGAAGTTAGTCACCAGCTACACTGAGCATGCTTAAAATCAACAATGCAAATGCTTTTAAGGACACTTTGTAAGCACAAAAATAGTAGAAACAAAACTTGGTGAACAATTTGAAAGATACAAAAAAGTGCCTTTCCATAGCAGTGCTTTAAAAATGCACACAATGGTATATACTCTTATTGCTCAAAAAATCTAGTCTGAAATATTAAAACAATTTCCAGAGGTGCTGAAACAGATTTTAAAAAAATTATATGAAACAGGTCAGCAGAGACAGCACCACTAATTTCTTCTCTTCTCATGATGCACCTATTTAAAACTATATAGTTATAGATGTGTAATTTTCCACCTCAAATTAGCAAAACTTTTTTCCTGGTAATAAAATATTCACAAAGACATTTATTTCATTATTTGGTTTTAAAAACAAAACTTTATAAAAAAAAGGAATGGGGAACACTGTCACAATATTTCTTAAATCTATCATCCTGAATTACCCAAATAAGAGATCAGTTTATATTGGTTTTACACATGTAAAGATACTGCCAGGTCAAGCTGCTTTGTTTCATTCTTTGGGAAAAAGAAAGCATTTAAAGTTTGCTTCTGGAGAAGAAGTATTCAAACAGTGAAATTATTTGCCCTATGAGCTTATTGACAGTATCCCCATGGTGACAAGGGAAACTGTAACAGCTGGAAATGGGGTACTTACAGTCCAAGTTGTTTTACAAAGGGTGTGTCCCAGCACCCTGCAAGGAATGTGCAATGATACATAAGACCACTTACACTACCTTATCACAAGGTCTGAATATGTGGGTAAGACTGTACAATCAAGCTACTGAAGTAGCTACTGAAGAAAAAGGACTGTCATTCTTGATCTGGTGTCCGATTGTAATCGGTGACTAACAAAACCCAAGCAAATCAAGAGTCTATTTTCTACTCATACGGGCCCTTAGATGAAATTCCTAGCAAATGTTATCGCCTCTTAAAGGCTGTTTTATTTCCAGTCTTCTTCCCTGACTGCTAGAAGTCCAACTTCGTAATAAGCAGGTTAATGCACTGGTCACAGTCTCTGGCGGGTCAAAGAAGAGACAGAGTTCCTACTCTGCTTGTCCTGAAATTGCTGCTCCCTTCTCTCTTTCCAGAAGGGAGAGTTTCCTGACAATTTCTAATCAATTACAAACAATACTTTCTTTACACATTTCCAGATGCTTCTTTTTGTGAAAACACTACATCTTACCAGGCACAGACCAGGTGAGACTGGATGCCGTGCATGCCTGTGTGAGCACACAGCACTTTCTACAGAAACCTACCTGTTCATTCAGGGTAAGAGTTACACGGACAGCTCACGGATCGGCGTGGGTCAGCCTTGGGGGTTGGCAGGATTTTTGATTGCAGGATCCTGGCAGCTTTCAGAAGGGGTTAACACAAATATATTCATCTTGAGCCATGGAAACCAATGATTGAGCCTACTAAGAGTTAGAATGCATAATGGTTTGGAATAATATATATTTATCCTATTTAACTGCATGGACAAATAAGTTTGAAATAATTTGTATCAGTGTATATTTTTAAACTATTTGAAAGGAGGGGGAGGCTCTTTATAGTATAAATATATTTCACTCCAGCGCACTATATATAAAATCTATTTCTTTCCTCTGAACATACTCATTTTCAGTAGTATTATGACCAGAATGTTTTGGTATGTTGCATCTGTACTTTTCAATCAATGGACAATGTACTACCAGCCCAACACCTCAGCTTAGCAGAATTTACCTACCACAAACTACTGAGAAGTTTGTGGGTTTGGGTTTTTTATTTCCTTTCTTTAAAGTGCCCCCTACATCTCCATCTTTATGGTAAGATTTGACCAGTTAGAGTCCGATTCCAGGTAATACACTGACTGAAACAATAAATACGGTTCTACAAAAACATTCTGGTTATCTTCTATAATTGCGACGAAATATATCACAATATATTATATACCTACACTTATAATACATGCACAAACATGTCTCACGTGCACGTGGACAGACGCTACAAAAAAATTATCTCCCTCCCCCTCCCCTAAATGCAGAAAAATTAAGAAAATGGGGGTTTGGTCCAATCCATAAGAAGGGTAAAAGAAACGGAAAGAATGAAGCCAACACCTCTCTACCCACTTTTCCCAATAAAGTATCAACACCCCTAAGCCCCCAACTTTTTTTAACCTAGCCATGGAAGAGGAATGTCTTTACATTTAGCCATAGCTGCAATTTAAGATCACCTCTTCTGATGGGGCTATCATCCACGTCCCCACATCCTCTCCACGTGCACAAGATCACGGGCTGGCCGATCACAGAGCAGCCCACGAGTCATGGAGAGCACGGGCCCTGGGTACTGACTACCAGTCCCGTGACAGCTTGGTGTTCTGATCCCTTTTGGGGGGTGCGGGGGGCGGTCCCCTCCGTAACGTTGCATAGCCAGATATATGACTGCCCCCAAAGCTGCTGGTCTTCTGCTGGTCAGCCAGCAGCTCTGGCGGGGGTGGAGGCAGGGCCATGTCGTCCATGGTGGCGGTGGGCTCCGTTCTGGACATCCGCGCTGAGGAGAGGGAGCCGTGCCGGGTGATGGATTTCCGCTGCAGCGTCCGGTTGAGGTCTGCCAGGAATCCCGGCTGAACGCTAAGGCTGGACTTGGGTGACGTGGGCACTTGTGGGCCAGCTGACCCCGGGGGCTCTGCGACCTCCGCCTGTGTCAGTCGGGTGCTGTCATTCCGCTTGGGGCGTGTGGGTGGTGGGGCTTTTTTCACAGATGGTTTTGACCACGCCTGTGGCTGGGGGTTTACAACGGCAACTTTTGGGGAGGTGCTGCCTGAAAACACAGATGGAATTTCTACTGGAGGGGGAGGAAGATCTATTTCAGGTGGTGGTGGTGGGAAGTCTGAATCGGATGGTGGTGAAGGAAATTCAACCACAGGTTCCTTTCCAGACACACTCGGAGCAGAAGCCTTGGCTGGGATCCCACCTTGCGGAAGGACAATGGGCAGGCTGACACCAGAAAGGTTGAGCTTTCCTGGCTTTGGAGGGGCTGGAGGAGGTGAAGACTCCTTGGAAGGAGATCCTGGTGGCTCTGGTGTGTGTGCAAATTTGCTGACAAGGCGGTCCACTGAAGGCCTCTTGGACTCATGGTACTCAGCGGAGCTTGTGGACTTGATGCTGGAGTTGCGCTGAGGCGTTGGAGGCGGCTTCTTCCCTCCAGGGCTTGATGTCTTGCCGGCCTTTTTGACTGGAGACCCTGATTTGTCAGGTGGGGGAGAACCTGCAGAGGAAGCTGGGGAAGGAGGTGGAGGAGGAAACACTAAACTGCTCTCTGGTGGAGGAGGGGGGAAATCTGGTGAGGGAGCAGCAGCAGGCTGCCATTTGGGCTTTGCCTTCACCGCTGGAGGTGACTGTGGAGCCACACTCAGTGGAAGGGGTTTCAGAGGCTGGGACTCAGTGGCAGGTGGTGTGGGAGGAGGGGGGAACTGGCTGACTATCTGCTTCACCACTGACGGCACTGGGGACTGAGGGGATGGAGGAGGCTTTACTGAGAAACTCTGCTGCTTTGGGAATGTTGCAGGGGGAGTGGGGCCAGGAGGGGCTGGGGGCACAGGAGGCACCTGGGAAGAAGTGAAACTCTGCTGTTTTGGGAACGTTGCAGGGGGAGTCGGGCCAGGAGGGGCTGGGGGCACAGGAGGCACCTGGGAAGAAGTGATACTCGGTTGTTTCTTTATTGCAAGGGGCAAGGGTGCAGTCACAGGGGGAGTGACATGTGTGACTCCCGGTGACGCTGCCTTCCCACTAGGCTGAGGAGGCAGAGCTGCCATGACAGGCTTTGGGGGTGCCTGAGGTGGTGGGGGGGCAGGCACAGGAGGAGGCGGTGGTGGCAACGAGGAGGCAACAGTGGCCTGGCTTATATTTGGTTGAACCTGATGTATCTTGGGGGGCGGCGGCGGTGGCGTGAACTGCGGCACAGAGGGGGCACAAGGTGCCGGCTTCAGCTGTGCCATGGCCGAGCCCGGCGTGGGGGGCGGCGGCGGGGGCGGGGGAGGCGGCATGACCCCGTTGGGGGGCACCAGGATCTGAGGCTTTGCCGAGGGCGGGGGCGGCGGCGGGGCTTGCTGTGCAGCAGCGGCTTTGGAAAAAGGGCCGCCGTGCTGGGCCGCGTTCTGCAGCCGGGTGATGGTGCTGTACTTGACGAACATGGTGGCGGGCGAGCCCGCGGACGGGGCGGCCTGGCTGGGCAGGGGCGGGGGCGGCGGGGGCGGCGGCGGCGGGGGCGGAGGGGGTGGGGGCGGAGGCGGTGGCAGCGGCGGGGACGGCTGCGATGCTGTGTAGGGGGTCACCGCTTTCGTCTGCGGGGACACGGGAGTTGCGACAGACACGAAGGGCCGACCTGCAGGCTCCATTCGGGCCTAAGGGGAAGGGATTTTTAGTGAAAGTGGAAAGGGAGAAAAAGAAGAGAGAAGGAAGGAGGGAGAGAGGGAAAGAGACAAAGAGATTATAAAGTCAAGGTCTAAATGTGTCCCAACATTAAAAATTAAGTGGCAGATTACAGCATGCAAGAATTATTAGCAAAACACTGGAGCAAGAGACAATTCCATACACTGACAAGCCTGGACCATGCAAGGGGATGGGGCAGGTCGGGAGGGGAGCCGGCAAAAATCAGTGGAGCCAGTTCTGCTCCAAGCGAGGCTGCCAGAGGGAAAATACGGCAGCCTTGTTCCTTCCGTGGGGAAGGCAGTGGGACCCAGTGAGAATTACTGACCTCTCTGGGCAAGTGTAATGACCCAAACAGAGCACCCCAGGCCATGACAGAGGACAGAGGCAGAGCCAAAGACTCTGTGGGCATCTCAGCTCAGTACAACTGGAATCAAACCACACACGGTCTCCCAGAGCATGTCAAATCCTTACATCTGTTAGTTCAGGCCTTACACTGTTCAGTGTTATGAAATGCAGAAATCTTGAACTGCTCTAAAACACATTAAGAGCAAGCTCTGCACTGGAATACTACTAAGATATTTTTCCTTCACATGCTCTGCTATCCGTGACTGGCAAGGAAAAAAATAGGGAAAAAGAAGGAAAACCAAGTTTTCCTAGGAAAATTTCCCCAGAAGGAAATGTTTAGACATCTGCAAAACAAAGTAAACTTGGGAACAGAGAGTTACACATGCAACTCATATGTTAAGCAGAAAAAATACGGAAAAACAGGGAAAAGCTGACTAATGAAAGGATCAATGGGAAAGGAGCAGGCAGTATTTTAGTCTACTCATTGGGTTGTGCTCAAGTTAAGTTATTTCTCAGAAACTGTAAGCCTACATTCCTCTTAAAAATTAAAACAAGAATTGCATTACTCAAATTTATAAACATCCTCCTAATACAAAGTGTTTTGGCTACAAGCCAAGCTCTGAATTTCACAGTGCACAGCATAGGAACATGCATTAGAAATACACCACCACCATGGCAACTGACCACGCTGGGTACCTGTACCTTATTAGTAAATACTTGGCAATAAGTTAGCACAGTTATGCTCATCTGCACAGGAAGAGCACATTTGCTTAGTGCTTTGTTCTAAACACAGGTGCACAGTGTCTGTATGTGCAGAACTCCACCGAAAGGATTAGAGTCAGAAGCAATAAACAGTGATTTTACAACAAACATAGGGTGTGCCTCTACCTGTCACATTAGGTCTGGAAGGCAAGATTATTAACAGGTCTGGAACTAAATCAAGGTGTTCACATTACAAAACAGAAATCTTGATCTCTTGCACGTGTTAGTCTGTAAATTACCATTCTCCCAATCACCCAAGTTAATGAATTTTCAGTTAGCACCACCTGACCTTAACTGTGCCCTGTATAAGGCACCATGGGTGTGCTGCCCTTAGCTGTGCTGAGCTTCACTTTTGACACCTGAGACAGCAAAAGGCAACAGGAAAAATAAAGGCAGCATAAAACAGACAGAGAGGGAGATGAAGGCATAACAGAATAGCTATCCCTGAATGGCAGTACCTTGGGGAATCTTAAATTTGTCCCTTAAAGCAGCCACAGTGAGCATGCATTTGGGTATCTGTTGTAGCATACTGTTTGAAATAATGTGTTCAAAATCTAACAAGCAAAATGAGACTTCATGAGCTCTTCACTGCCCAACTGGGAACAAATTAATAAAGTATTCTTTGGGCAAAGAGCAATCTTTCAAAATATGAAGTAGGTAGATTATCTGCATTTTGGGAAAAGTTTTTCTTAATCTTAGATATATTTGAAAGAGGGAGGTTTTTTCCTTGTACCCATTGAAGACAGTCATCTTCACAGTGAACAAATGAAACACTCAGGACAGAGAAAAGACTACTGTGCATCTCAGGAGGGGGAGCCCCTCCCATCTCCACAGAACCAAATTAAATTTCAACATCCAGAAACATATTCTGTGATACTTTGTTTACAGAAGAACCTTGAGAGAGATTCATTTGTCCTTTTTCTTGTCCTTATAACTACATGATGTCCTTCTGTGTATCTTGAGAAATTAGCAATTCCTATTTCTAACATGCATCTTCATGACTATCTGGAATTCTAAAAAAATGCTATAAAAACAGTAGTGTCACTTTTTCTATCGACTGTGTCTTTTTTTTTTTTTTTAGCTATTTTTCCTAAGAAAACTAACTTTTGCAATTGAACTGTTTGCCATCTCTTTTCCCATGCTTTTGGACTGGTTAGCAAATTTAGGTCAAGTATGTCAGATCTCTAGAAATTTCAGTATGTTTTCGACTTCAAGAAATTGTTGCAAAGTCACTGGCAACTGGTAAACGAGGGAAAAGTGGGCAGAACTCCCCCATTATTAGTTTGCTGAGGCACTAGTACAACACCCTGGCTGGAAAGAGCACCAGTGTCATCTCCCTGCTGAGACACAGCATGCTCTGTTCTGCCCTGCCTGCCCAGGGGAATGAGCCAAGGCTGACAAGGTGGGAGAGAGCTGTTGCACGAGGGGAAGGGACATGGAGGAAAGTTCTGCCACTTGGCAGCGACCTGCCCACATGAACTTCTTAAGCCAGCTTTGACACCAAAGCACTGTAGCAAAGCTGCCTCTGAGGTAAATGGAGACTAATCTGACTAAAGCACATCTCAGTATCACTGTTAACAGCTTCTCATGTAAAATAAATTCTTCAACACTGCCATTGCCTTTCTTGCCACACAGTTTAACATTTTTCACTGCCAGTCTGATTTCCTAGTTATTCAAGTTCCCCGGGCCAGATTTACACTGTAGTTTCACTGAAAATAAATTTGTCACCAATTCATTCAATTGTTTAACACAGCTTCTGTAAGTTCACACAGATCATTTCATTTGGATTCTTTGGAAGTTTTAGGGCAATCCATTTACCTGTGTTATGCATGAGGTGAAGAAATATACCTTCGCTTAGAATTGAAGAAAGGAATTCAAATTGATGAAATCTTGATACATGGATGGCCCTCAACAGGAAGCATTCTGAATATTTTCTTTTTAACATGGCTTTAATCAGTTAGCATAAAAATTCTTGGGGTTTATTTAGATGAACAATTGCCAGCAGCACTACAGACTTGATAAAGAGCAACAGTAACCCCAAGGTAGTGAACTTCAAACTTTTGCTTAAAATCTCACAGGGAGCGTATGTAGCAGCAGGATTTACACTGAATCCAAAACTTGAGGATACAGTAACATTATCATTCTCACAGCAGTCAGTACTCTTTCACCTCTGTTGGATACCTGCTAGCAAATGCCCCATCTCCTGCAGCTCACTCTTGCAGAAATGATGCATCCTATACCCATCTGTTGATGGACATGCACATGTTGCACTCATGCAGGAGAAAAACTTGGACCACAATTTAGCAAGCTACATTCCTGGACTGAGTACTACATTACTACTAGAATCAGACAACTTCCAAACCAGCAGGCATTGCAGAAAAGTTACGAATCCCAAAGGATGCAGCACATCAGCCTTCACACTGTCATATGCTTTCTCATTTGAAAAGGCTATGTGTTATCTTATTTTTGTTATTTATCTGAAGCACCAGTGCCAGGTGTGGCTTTAGTTTTAAAAAGCTTGCTTCTCTAGCTTGAACCTGGGGTCTGGGGAAGATTCAGAACTGACAGAAGCAAAGAGAGTGCACTTCCACATGTAGCTGCTACAGTTAATGACATCAATGCTGTTCAGGAACCTGGAGATTCCTTCAAACCTGACAACAGATCAGCTTCAGTGGAACTTCTCCTGTGCATGGAAATCTTCCCCAGGAACTACAACAGTTTACCACAGAAAGAACAGAAAACTAACCAAACCACAGCAGACCTGAGCCCCAGTCTCAATGGGTTAAAGTCTTTTGTAACTCTACCAGCAACAGGAGATACCACATCTGCCTTAATCCACAACTGCTGACAATGTCAGTACATTTGTCTTGACCATGTCTGAGGTCACTGGTTCCATTTCCACCTAATGTAACAGAAAACGTTTGAGTAAAAACTACTGAAGTACTTCAAAATATATATACCTGCTTTCAGGCCCCAGTTATTCACATCTTTACAAAGGAAAGATGTGACTACTTAACTGGAGAAAAATCTTAGTGAAAGAATTTCATTCAACTTGTTAACAGCTTATCTTTTTATTTTGTCTTCATTCAACATTAGTAAATAGGACTCTGTGAGAGGGGCTGTATAACGCCTTCAAAGAACAAAAAGCTTCTATGCACACAAATAAAAGAAAGAACAGAAAGCTGCAGGGCTAAATTACCTGAAAAAGTGAATCCTAAAAAACAATTATATAGCAGTGTAAATCAACCATGTAAAACAGAGAAGAAATGCCACTCAAGACAGAGGTGGAATAGGGTACAATACCCTATCTCATACATTTTGTTGGGTGTTGGTTCTCAAATTAAAGTCTTCTTGTTACCTTGCTGGATTCCTCCAGTTGAGTGCCTCGTTTCCAGGCCTCAGAGAACATGGAGCTGACAATGCTTTGGGAGCGGACATGCCCAGCTGTCTGTGTGTCAGAAACTCCACTGTCAGACTGATTAGAATGATTTGATTGAGATTCTGTTCAGAAAAAAAGTTAAGGAACAGTTAGCATATGCTTCTGAATGTATGAGTAATGTCAGGATGCTTATAATGCAACTCTGTGTGCCTGGTTAAACTTGTCCCCAGAGGACACTGCTCCCAGTAACGACTGCATAAGGTCTAGCTCACATCCAGGCCATTACTATCTAGAAAATAAAACAGTGTAACAGCTGCCTGGTATTAACCAAACCTGAAGCTGCACAAGGATAAGAGCATGTCAGATATGTTTCAAAGTAAAACCACACTGCAGCTGTATGGGTTCTGAACCATGCCACATCCCTGCACTTTGGGAAAAGCCCCATTTCATGCAGTGCACGCAGTCTGCTCTCTCCAGCACTCCCTCCCAGAACAACATTAAAAATGGACCCTGAGCACAGGCCATGGACAGGCAAACTGCAGCAGCCAAGGCAGGACACTGCTTCCAATGACCCAGTCCTCAACACAAGAGAAGGACTGATGTGCATCCTGCAAGTAGCCAACACAGATGCTCTGGGTCCACACGGTGTCTTGACAAGACAGCAGCAGGCACTGCAAGACCAATTTCTTCAGCCTGGCACCTGCTTTCTGTGTAATCTCAAACTGTCCTGGCCCAGGTTGGAATGCAACTTTGGCAGAACATGCATGGCTGGTGGGCTGTGGCTCAGCTCCCTATAAGAAGTGACACTATCTGAAAAACACCCAGCTTGGGTGGAGAAATTGTCAGTCACCAAGAATTTACTGCTATGCCACACAGTTAAAACAACAAGGTACCTCCCCAGTTAGGCTGCATTTGCTTAACTCATTCTTACAGGCTACTTTCTGAACCTGTCCAATTCAGTAGCATTACTTCCCAACCCGTATCTGTGGCAGACAAAACACCTTCATATAACAGCACATTTTCAATAAAGAACCTAGCCCCTGAATGTTCCAAATAACCCACCACAGCATCAGTCAGCTCTGAACAGTGAAATGACACTCTATAAACCATTTATCAATTTTTGAACTGTTACATGCAATGAGAAACCAGCCTCAGTTCTGCTGAGAGATAAACAGGAGCACATTAATGCGGGCATGCACAATTTGACATGGGAACAGAAACAGTATTTTCAAAGCTTTCTCTAAAGAGATTGTTTGGATCTGTGCCTTTGGGCAGGGGCTATTTCTCCTTTTCCAGTTTCAAATATTTCAGTCAACAAAGCAGTTCATGAATTACGTATATATGTTCTATGCATCATTACAATATAAAATTGATTTTTCTAATAGGTGAACATAGAGGCACCAGGAATTTGAAATTATGTTTCCTCCTCTCAGTATAAGAAAAACACTGGTTTTTGGAGGGGAACAGGAAAGTGCTGCATATTTCAAATACATACATCACTGCAAGTAATTTAGCAAAATAGGTTTTTACCTGTATGTGTATATATATATAGACAAATGTTATAGATAAAGTCTGTGTTTTAGACTAAACATAGCATAGAAGACTTGGAGAAACAGGTCATTTCCTGCAATAGTCTCTCTTGAGGCATCCAGACAGCAGATGATAACAAAGGCAATTGAATCTTTGTATTATGAGACAGATCACACTGTTACCTGGCAAACTAGATGAGCTGGAGCCTGACTTGATACTGGAGCTAGACAAGGAGGTCCAGTCATAAGCTGATTCTGTTCTCTTCAATGCTTCCTGATAGTTCATGTATAGTTGCTTCCCGTACTAAGCAAAATGACAAACAAGTTTAATAACTCTGTATAGGCTGTACACTCTTTTCAGACTGTTGAGCTCCACCTCTGGCTTCTCTATTACATTTTTCCTCCTGCCAGTCCCCCCAAAGCAACACAGGCTCTATGTTAACAAGTTCAGGCAATATTAATAGAATTAGTGAATTGCTGAAAGAAAGAAAAACATTTTATTTATGCTAGAAGAGACAGTGTCAAGCAAGAAATGGCCCAATAAACAAGCTGAGGCTCTTGGAAATCAACTCTATTTTCTAAATTCTCTTTTCCCATAACCCTTCTTTTTTAAAAACTAAAAGGAGCTGTCTAAAATCTATCCATGATGTATGTCAGAGCTGTCATGTAACAGGGGTGCAGCAGAAACAAGAAGAAAAGGCCCAATTACTGAATGATTATAGCAAAGCCTAGTAATTTTGCTAAGGAATGAAAAATGTAAGAAGATTTTACAGTTCATGTTCAGAACAGTTAAACAGAGGAAAGTTAGATTTACCATGTATTTTGCTAAGTAACTGTAAATGGTTTTAAGCAGGTGATGACAACTACTCATGACAACAGTGTAAGACTGTCTGGGGGTTACCTTAGCAATGCGGATGCCATTGATCCACTGGTGTAGAGTTCTTACATCATCACAGCAAAGATATTTGATATACTGGGACTTCTTCTGGATCTGAGGATGCTGCAAAAAAAAAAAATAAAATTGTGCATTCTCATCAACGTTTTCACAGCTAGGAATGCAAGGAAAGCATTTATTTGTTGAGGTCTATACAGATAAACCTAATGCTGGAAGCTCTTCAACCATAGTCTGTATTTAAGCCCACTTAAAAATGTTCCAAAATACTTCAGGAGGTAAATTTCAGTGGGGATTGCTTCACACATACACTTGGCAGTGTGTCCAGCACGTACTGATTTAAAGTTTGAAACACTAAGGGCAAATCTTTCACTATTTTAGGGCTGTAGTACTTTCTACCCACCAAGAGTCTTCTGTACCTATGGACTGACTCACCACTTGACAGAGACAAATGATATTTCACCTTTCTCTCACATAGAAATCCCCCAAACTAGAGGAAAACAAATACACTGGTCTTCTCTGCCTTTGCAGGCTTAAGTGAGACACCCCCAAGTGACATGCTGTTAAGCACAATTTCATTTTCAGCTTGGAGAGCCTTCAAGGTTCCCACCCTACTGAAACACGGTTCTCATCTAAAAATACTTGCTGCTCCCAAATGCATGGATAAAAAATATCAAGACACTGTACTTATCAATGCAGCAGTCAAGAGACAAACGCGTATCTTTCAAAAATCAGCCACTGGAAATCATTCTGGATGGACTATTCAGTTGTTTCCTGTCCATGCTGTAGAAGTTACACGTCTCTGAGCTGTTGGGGTAACTGAATACTCCAGTTCTTATCCTTTCCTCTGTTAGCTTACAGCAAAGTGACAAAACAGTTTTGCTAGAGGATCATAGGTATTTAAGCTTTACTGAAGACTATCTGAAACATATCAAAGAACTCTTAAACTTTTTCAGAATATTTTATCCTGTTGCCTTGCAACACAATTATTTTAAAATGAATGTATGATGTTTATGCCCATAAACAGAATATTTGTAACAAATTTTCTTATGACAGTGAACAGTTGTTTTCATTTTTCACTACCAGCTTCCCTCACGTGCATGTTGTATAACAAAGAGTCTATAGAAGCAAATACAATTACTTTGCTAACAAGCCAGCTGCTTCCTGGACTTGTTCCAAAATTTGGTTATACAGAAATAAAAGAACTTCTCAGAAATCTGACATTTAGGACCAAGGAGATACCTTTATATACTAGCACACAAATGGTACATTTAACAATAGCACAGCACCTAACTTGAACACACTAAGTTTTGATATAAACAAAGGAAGATAAAGACAAATCCAGTCAGTAGAGAATTGGGCCTTCAGTTTGTATTTGCCATTCACCTGTCCCAATGGAGCCACTTCCTAGCTTTGTGGCACAAAACTCTATTTCTATTATAAAAACTGTGTGGTTTCTATACATTTGTACTAACTGAAAACATTGATACAACATTATAAGAACTGGTGGGGGCAGAACTGAATCCTGCTTAATAAAATAATTGGTGATTCATCAGTTCCACAAAGAAAATACAGCTTCACTAAATCTACCCCACTAATTTACTTAGGGACAATTTCTACACGTTTTTGTGTCTTCATTAATGTTACCATTAAATTTTATGCTCAGAATAGCAATAATTTTTTTAAAAGATCTACTTTGTGTGGTGAAAAAGTCTGAAAAAATAATTTGCTATTAACCTGTCCAAATGATACAGACAAAAGTGACATGTAAGTACAAAAAAATCAATTTACTTCAAGGAATTTATATATACCTATGAATACTGACATTTTTGTTTGCATTCAATGACCTATAAGAACATGGAAAATACTTCCAGTTTCAGCTGTGTACTTTCTCCACTAATATCATGTCCCATATTTAATAGTCACTGTCTCCTCAGTGGGCTCAAAGACATATTGCCCTGTCCACTGGCAAATGAAATCCTTTTTCAAGCAGTGGACAGGCAGGCACACTGCAGGCACAGCAAGTGGTCTGATGTACTGACATGTACAACACCATATGAGCTCCAGAGCAGGGAGGGGAAAAGTGCAACTATAACCACATCTTGTTACTGGAACCATTTCAAACTCATGAACACACAAGACACGTTACTTGCTGTGAACGGGGTGTGAAAGCCTCTTTTAAAATAGCTTGCTACCCAGCTATCTTGAAGGAACTGACACCGTTCTGAACGCTATGTGGGAGTCAACAGAAACTAGGAAATGTGTTGATGCAATTAAAGTAACTTGATGCACTCAAGTTATTAGATCTGTTTAAGATCAGGTCACTGGTTTTATAACAGTTTTTGCTACTTGTTCTTTCTACCTGTCCTTTATACTCAGAAGATGCCTCCTTTACAGCATTCCTTTTCCCTCAGGTTGGTCCACAAAGGGTAGTCTTGAATCTTTCTCTGGACCTACACTGAGAAGATAACTCCCTGGAATTAGCATTTCAAGGGGTATCATCTCTTTGAACCAAAACAGTTGTAAGGTATAGAGCTGCCAAACAGAAGAGAAGACCTTAGTGTATGTTTTAGAGTATAATGAACAATTAAATAGACTGGCACTCCTAAGTTTGGGAATAAAACAATGCAGGGCAATATGAAAACGTTTATGAAGTCACGACCAGCACAGAGAACAACTGCTCACTAACTGTTCACATTGTATACAAGAACTAGAGGAAAATTAAATGAAAAGCAGTTGATGGTTCAGAACAAGTAAGAGTGCATTCAAGGCAAAGCCAACTGCTGCAGTGTTACCTTTAGCACCAAACAATAGTCTGTGGGTGCCTTGTATTTGTTCCGATAGTCTTGTCCATAGTAAACGCTGACATGGTCTAGCTGGAGAAAGCACACAAGATCCCGTGACACCTAGTAAATACAAAAACAGTCATTTACAAACTATCTTTATAAAAATCCACACACCTTGACACAATCAGTCTAATGCTAAGATCCAATACTAATATTAGGTCTAGTTAAGCTCAAACATTAGTTTCAATCTGATTCAAAAACTACCAACAGAAGGAGGAGATGCAGCTATGCATAAACTGTTTAATCACACCTTCATTTTTAACTGAATTCAGTCTGGTTTTTGTGTTTTGTCTGCATTTCACCTCTTGACAACATTTTACACTGGACTACTAATGTTTACTCGGAGCAGGTATCAGGAGAAAGTAAGTATGATTGGCTGATCAGGAAGTTATCAGCTGCTGGTTGCATTTCACCTTGGTAATAATCAAGGTGTCCAAATTCCAGTAATAGATCCCCCAATGGCTGGAGTGACTGTGAGTGGAATTCTAAAGATGTTTGGCAGTGAGTGTAGGGCAAAGAATTTCAACAGGCTACTTGCATACAGATTGTTTTAATCGAGCAAAAGATTATAGAAAGAACATCTGACATGAATTCAACTCTAAAGGGAGCTGTTGTGGTGATAGAGATTTCCTCTTTGTTCCCAGATGTGTGAGAGGTGGACTTCCTCTACTGGGAATCATTTGATGCTGTCAAGACTGATGGATTCATGGATGACTTGAACTCACAGTAGTTCAGCCTTGAAGCTGTAATGTATTTGCAGTGGCTTTCTACTTATTTTACATTACTGATACAGAGAACACCAGTAAGTGATCCTGAAGAAATGGAATTATATTTACCAGTTTCAAAAAATGTAGCACCAATTGGTCCAAAAAAAATCCCTTTTATATGAACTAACTAAACATGGTTAGATTATGCCGATCGTGGAGTTGCTCTGATACTTCATGATTGACATTTGCAGAACAATTTGGTCCTCCATCTGAATTCTGTTTGAGCAAAACCAGCTTCATAGCTCCACCAAAAGCTTTTCCTCAAGTATTTCTGAACCTAACCCTAAGCTAACTCAAGAAGCAGACCCCTGTATTCTTGCATTTTTAAACTGGGTTTACACCTTTCAAGTGATGCCACGGAATTCACACAATATTTGCATGATAAAGCCAGTCTTTTGGATGTGGCACTTGGAAAGGCACAGCTAAGTCAAAACTTAAAGCCAACTCTTATGTGCAGAGTTTACCAGCAATAAACAATTCAGAGCAATTGTTTTAAGTAGCATACCTTTGCCTTCCCCTTAGGGACATAGTAGATTCCAGAAGCCCGGAGAAGGAAGTAACGTTTCTTCCAAGATTTCTTACCATCCTCTTTCAGCCACAAAACTCCCTCAATCTCTGGCACAGTTACAGAACTTCCACAGAAGCATTCCTGCCAATAAACACAGTGGTTTGGAAAACAGACAGAACAGAGAGCATGCAGTGGTTTGTTTTGAATGACTGAAATTCTTTATCCAAGGAATGCACTCATAGCAGGGACAGCTCTTTTCACATGAGATATGAACTGCAGATTAATCACAGAAGCAATAAGGTAATTCAGACAAACATGATAGGGCATCTGAACATTTGTTCAGTGCAACAATGACAAAAAAATCATTAGCAGCTACTGCAAAGATTTTCTAACCACTCGTTCTCAGTAACAGATCCCCCAATGGCTTTACGGTCACAAGGTCACCTTATATAGCCTCATATGTATAAGTACACACAAACCTAACTGTGCATCCATCAGACACAGCTGCAATTCATTCCAGGAGTACTTTGCTGCTCCTAACTGCCCACAACACTGCAACTTCTGCTAAGGTTCTATTTATAAAGAACTAGCAGAGAAAACCAAATGCTTTAAATACACTCCAGATTAATATGCAGCACAGAGACTTAGGAATAATCCTAGACAGAAAGAATTAAGCAGAATTACAATTCTCTGCATGTTGTGGCTTCAGACAATTTTTTCATTCAGAGTATACATACAAACACTTATTAAAACCCATATTAATAATATACTAATAACATGCATATGCTACTTGTGAGTTAAACTATTTTAAGTGTAATCCAAAATTAAATACCCCAAATTTGGGTAACTACGTAAATCATCATCATTATTCTGGAAATCAAGTTGAACCTTGGCACTTCAGCCATGTCACAAAAATATTTGGTTTTCAGCTCATGAAGACTATAATTACTGTTTGCTTTATTTGCTCCAAACTTTTATGCCCTTATTTCTGTAAACTGGTTAATGTGGTTGATAATAATTAGTGTTCTGTCATGCATTTCTTAAAATTCAATATCTGGGTTTTTTTATTTTAACATGTGATTGAAATTTTTTTACTACTTTGCTTATTATCAAAATTTGAAATACTAAATTAGACCAGTCTCCAGACCCATGCTCTAGAATTCTATAGAAATAAAAATTTGGAAAGTGCTAGTAAAAATTCTCTACCACCACAGGTCAAAAAACCAGGTGACAGTTCTGCAAATTTCAACGTAAAATTAATGGGCTTAGCCATAGCTACAGGTAACCTCAATTTGATTATCACTGTGTATGGTATTTTAGATACTAAACTAAATACAGAAACTTTTTTTTTAACTGATCATATTAGAAACAGTGTTACATTAAAACAACCATTTATCTCAAATATAACACTTTCCATTCACAGTCTTCCAGAATTACATTCAGCTCTGTCCATCAATTTCAATCACCACAAGTTTTTGTAGTTTGTCTTCAAGCTCCAAAATGACCACTGTATCCTTTTTGGTTTGACATTCTTACCTCTAGCAGCACCTCTTTATTTCTGTCTGCCATCTCAGAGGTTTCTTTCTTCCCCAGAAGATAGTTCTGTAACAAAAGGAAGTTTAATATTTCTATAGGCATTCTGAAATCAAGTCAAATGACATTTCTTGTTTACTTCTCTGTAGCAGTAAGAACAAAACTTTGTACGCTAATTGAAACTGTCAGACTGCTAAATAATACATCGAAGTAACTTATAACCACCTTTACTAGAAATATCAATCAGTCCATACTCTTACTTAGCAGCCTCAGAACAACATCATCCTGGCTTTCCACAGATCAAACAGCTCTCTGTTACAACGCATCCAGAAATAAAAATACTATGAACTTGTAAATACCACCCCAGAGATGTGTTACATACTGTCACTATTTCTGTGTTCAAAGAAGCACACAGAGAAGCAATGTACTTCTTTCCACCTTGGTCTGAGTTTTGCTGAACAGAAATATTTATTTTCACAAAGAATTACTAAATAAAATACTTGACAACTTCTTAAATGGAACTTAACTATGCACAGGCATCATGTCATATTTAATAAGTTATTTACTCTTATTCAGTTTGGAAGAGACTAGGACAATGAAAAACATCTTCCTAACCCCTATCTCTAATACTGGAAAAAACCCAAATATTCACAAAGTTTTGCCAGTTCAATATTTTAAAGCAAGGAGAAATATTTGGTTTATGCTGGAACCTCACTCCTGTGACAGTGGCTACTATAAGTACTGATAGTAAACCTATAATCTACAAACTTTGTAGATTATACTTTTGTATAATCTACAAAAATAACGTAGAGTTTTGGTGTTTCAGTGCAAAGCACTTGCATAAGACCTGGGTTTTAGATCTTGCTTAAAAATAAATAAAATCAAGTAAACTGATGTCCCATAGGATGAACATGCTGATGTTATGTTAACTGATACCCAGTTTAAATCCAATAAATTAGCAATAGATGCCATACAGACATCAAAATAATCTATCAGCTCAAAAGAGAATAAATTAGGTTAAAGTTAAGACAGAAATCAAGTGAATTTTCAAAGCAAATTCTTCAAAGAGCCACCTTCTGCTTTTCTGTTTCTTTCCCTGCACTCCCCTACTATACTGAAGTGCTGCCAGATACCACCAGGTCTGTAGCTACTGTCTGAGAAAAGAGAGGTCTCTGGTTTCTTAGCCAGGGAGCAGGAAACATGGGTGAATATAGGCAGGTCCCAACTTCCACAGGAAGGGACACATGCCTTTTTCACTTGCCATTTGACCATGGAGTAGCTATTCTCTCAGATTTTGTCTTCCCCTCCTTGCCAGCACAGTGCACAGTGGAGAGACATTACTATTAGCAGTATCTGTCAACTCCTTTCTTGCATATTTACATAATTGAGCAGCACTAAGTATGGGTGTAAATCCCTGGAAACAGCCTGCGTTCATGTGCATTAAAACTACTCACAAACACATTAGCAAACAGATTGTTTCAGCTCATGGTTGTCTCTTAGGAATTGACTTTGTGCCAACAACACTCTGGATGTACATAGTCCTGAAGTGTAAAGTTCCCTGGCATTTTAAGCAAAATAAAAGCATGGAAATGAATGCTACCAAAAAAGCAAGAAGCTGCAATCAGCCAACACACATTCAGCACCAATCTCAGGCTTACCTGTGGATTCTTGAAAAGTGCGTACTTCTCTATACGTTCCACGAACATTAGTTTGTTTTGACTATCTCTTGTCCAGTTCAGGAGATTTTCAACTAAATTTTCATGATCTTCAAAGATCCTTTCTGCAGCAATAAAGAGTGAGCAAATACATTGAATCTGTCGCATTTTGTGATAGAAACTAATCTATAGTCATTTCTAAGAGACAAGGCATATATGCAGAGAAAATAGAGTTCAAGATCTACTACAATGGGGAAGAAGTTTATGCTAAGGGACTAAAAGAACCTAGTCCATTTTCAGACATGCCTGGTTTAATTTTTTTACATCCAGTCACTCAACATGTACTTCCTTTAGCTTCAAGTTTATAATTCCATCAACATATGAAATGTTTTTATTTATTTATCTGAGAAGGCCTACCATCCCACAGGAACACTGCAGACTCAGATGATAACATTTTAAAGTTTATGAGCACAATAAGAAGGTTATCACATTTATGTGTTTTCTGGTCTACACAATTAATTCCCAGAGGAATGGACTGGGCAGCATTTTCAGCAGAAAACTTGTTTCTACATCCCCAATGACTTATCTCACTCATAAAGTATCAAAAAGTAGTGGGCAATGATCAGAAGGAAAACAAAACGCTTCTGAAATGCGGAATATCCATGGCTAGTGGAGGTATTGTAAAGAAGTCTGAAAACTGACACTGTCTACTTCTATGACCTCTGTTGATAAATGATGTATCAACAACAGCTTCTGAGAACTTTGGTTCTCAGTCAAAGCTCTGAGCTTTGACTCTTCATTGAAAAAGTTACCACTAGTACTAGCACTTCAGAATACTGAAAATAGACAAAAGAGAACAGAGTAAAGAAAAAGAGGAAAATTTACTGAAATGGTAGAAAATAGCTGAAAATCCTCATTGAAAATAAATAATAAGAAATCTTTGGGAAACCACTAGACCAACTTTCTCATCCTTTAAACACACTGAAGTAGAATCTAGCTGTTTACAATTTGTTCCTTCTTCATATAAGCCACACACTGGAATTTCAGGAAACTAACTTTTTCAGAATCCTCTGGGACCTGCTTGACCTTTCAATTGCACCTGAAAGTAGAACATATTTTTCCCACAAAATCAATTTCCCCACATTCTTACAGAGTGTATATGGCTGATCACAACCTAGAAGCTATTGCATTAATGCAGTCTCAGAGTTCTTTCTAAGAAGCTTCTGAGTTACAATTCATGACTTCCATCAAACTCTAGAACAACACAACAACAGTGTCTTCCAATAAAATAGAAAAGCCATTACCTAACAGAAGAATAAAACAAAAAAGCTTCAGATGACTATGATACAAAAGTTTACATCTCACTACAGCTTCAATAGTGAAACTGGATAGCTTTCAAAACATATCAACTCTTATTACAAGAGCACGGTTTATTAAACTTCTAAGTTTTTGAGCCTAGCAAGATATTAGTTTTCATGTGATAGGTAGAAGATTCAAAGAATACCCTGTCAGCCCACAACAACCATTTGGCATGCTACACTACCTAAAATAGACAGTTTCACCAAAAGAGAGGAAACAATAACTTTCAGTGTAATTTGAAATCAAGGTATTTGGCTTCAGTTCTGTGTTTTTCTTTAATTAAAGTCAATAGGTAAGATGCACCTTATCTATTCCCCTTATTTTCCATTAAGATGCTATATCTTTTGGCTAAATAAACAGTGTAGTCTGTGCAATGAAGTGCAAAGGAGCTTTAACTGTTTTTAGAGGAATACTGCTAATTGCATTAAAATATTTAACAGGAAAAGCATGTAGATAGCTTTATGCAACAGGTATTATTAGGATCAGTTCAAAATACTATTTACAAAGAGGAAGAAGCACAGTAAGTTTTTTATCCCTTACTTCTTTATTCTGTGAAGAACACATCAAAACCAAGAGCCTCAGTGATCACATATTAATAAGATTTCTTTATCACACCACAGAATTTAGCCATGCTTTTAACATAAAAGAAGAAATAATTTTCAGATCATTCTGAAACAAGGTCAATCATGAACTTTATTACGTGAATTAGCATTTACTATATTAATGAACAGGATGGTGAACACTATGAAGACAAGTATTTAAATCATTCTGAGGATATAGACTAGTGCTGCATCAATGAATAAGAATTAGAAATGCTTATAATTATTACTTACCCATTTGCAATTCAGAGATGGTTTCCACCAATGACCAGTCTAAACTGTAGCCACAATGTGATTTATCCATCAGATTGTCTAACACTTGTCTCACTGTTTGCCTCTCATCCACCATCATTGTTTTTGAGCTGTCATCAGACATATGGACTCTGATCACCAACTGTTAAGCAGAAAATTAAAAAAACAAAAAGGATTAATCTACCACATTTCAAATAAAAATAAGGTTTCTAAGATCTTGTTTATTTCTTTACGGTTTTCTTACAATAGCATAAAATTCAATCAAAACACTCTCTCAAAATGTAAGAAGTCATAAATGATGGCTAGATATTTGCATCACAGACACTTAACAATACTGTTCTCCTTCAGCACAAGAAAATAAATATAAAGGTCTTTCCAACGCAGTGAGAAAGTCCTTCAGTTGTGTGTTAAGAAGGAAAAAAAAATCCTTCCTGCCAAAGTGTCCTGTTCAGATAATAAGGTGTCTTTCAGACAATATCTAGGTGGAACAAACATATATACAGAGCTCTGCACAAGCTTACAAAGAATCAGAATTTTTCAGATGTGCAATTTAAGCTTTTTTCTTGCTTCCTACGGTATTTTCTAAAAATAGTTATTATGTAAGCAATATAGCAATACTAAACCTTACTTTTCTGGGGAATATGAAGCAGTAGTGTGAAAAAATCTGCCTTTAAAACACAATGGCTTTTCATAGGCATTTTGAAGAGGTCACTGTCCAGGAACCAAAATCCAGCCGTTTTTTTAATCCAGTCAAAATACTTAAGACAACAGATTCTTTTTGTCACTCATTATTATCTCCATTTCTACATCTTGTTCAGCTGGAAAAGATAAAGCCTACTAGCTGTAATACACTGGTTGACTTATTAATTCCCATCTTCTAGCCAAGACAGCTTTTCAGCTTTCCATCTACAAACAATTAATGCAAAAGGCATTTTAAGCTACTGAAAAACTCCAGTCATAAAATAAAAATACTAGATTTTATGGGCACTCTGTATTCTTTGAGAGTACATCAAGTAACGGCAGGAGACTTTCTCCATTTGGTAATCTCTGTCTTTGGTCTGGAATACTTCTCTTCCATTTAGCACTGGCAAATCCTGCTATGCATAACGGGAAAAGGCTTGTGAAGAAAAGAGGCACAAATTTTAAACATGTGACTACAGAATATACAAGAACAATCTCAGGAGGCTGGACCTTCTGGGTAGAAGTCGGTAAAATCTTCCCAACTAGCTGAAAAACAAGCTATTCCTTAAGAAAAACATAATGCTATTCCATATCCTAGGATCTTCCTGATTAGGTCCAGTCTAGATAGGAAAGCACATTACCACTAAAGATTAGAACACTGCAGTGTTCTTATTTTATAAAGGGCAACTTAAGGGTAATAGACACAAACGAAATTTGCCTGCATTTTCCAGGTGAAAAATAATAAAATAATGATCTTATAAATTGGTATAAATAGCTTACCTTTTTCACTTGTGCTTCTTTAATCTTCTCTAATGCAACCCTAATCTTCTCAGCTTTCAGTTTAGCAGCCTGTTCCTCCTAGGGGGATGCAACACACAATTCCAGTTAACACAAACTTCAGTCAGGTTTCAATGAGTTTGAGACTACCATGCTTTAAAACATGAACTGAAATGCTGATTTGTTCATCTATAAATCTCCAACTGTTTCTTAGTGATGATGCAAACTATTACTTTTTAAGACAAAAAGTGCTCCTATCTAATATTTAGAGATACAACTGCCATTAACTCCAACAGAACATACTGGAGGTATCTATTTTGTATACACATTTGGCATGTCTCTCTTCTCCTGTACTGTAAATAGCCTTATGCTACCAAATATTTTAGCATATTATATATTTACAGTCATAGGTTGGGACAATACATATTCAACAATAATACACAACTGAGTACACCCAATAGACTTTTGGTTGATGAACATAAAACAAAAATAGCACGCCAAGAAGTATCCAAATTTAACAGCACAGAGAAAGTATGGATACAAATCCTAAAACTAGGATTCCATACTACATGCATTAGTTTGAAAGATTTTAAGCTGATAAATCAATTTGCAGTAAGAGGTTTGAACACTCACTTTGTCTTTACTGAATCCAAGCTGTATTTCTCCTTGTTTTAAGACACAAGGCAAATAAGAATTGTTTTGCTCTTCTACATAATCTATTTTTATTACAATTGGAAATGCATTAAAAATTCAGGTAGCATAAATCTATTTGTTGATGCTAAAGAAAACTGTGTCTTTTTAAGACTAAGCAATAAAGATTTTTAAATTCTGGAGATTATAGATATTTCTGTTGAAATTGCATTTTAAACATGCAGCTAAAAAAGCAACCATTGTTTTGAAAATGTCATATGCAGTTTTCAGACTTTCAAAATCTTAAAACTGTGGATCATCATTGTGATTAATATCTAAACCCATCATAATTACTTTAAAATCTCCAGCACAAACAAGTCTATTAAAAACCACACTAATCTCTTCAAAATATTCAGTATCCTTAAAAAAGAATAATTAATTTTTTTACCAGAGCCAAAGTACCACATCCCATCACAACATTCAGCATGCTATAAACATTTAGTTTTCTATTGCTTTCTTCTAGGAATGTAATTCAGAGTTTCTTTACCATGCGTTTAGATGGTTGCTTTTCTTGCAAAAGTCAATTTCAGCTATTCTGAAATCCAGAGAGCTGAAGTTTTTGACTTCTCAATAGATTACTAATATTCATACCAACCGCTAAAGAACGTTCCCTTGTTATTTATTGCACTCTTAGTAGCATTTGGCCCTTCACATCTGTGACCATACTGTGCACCAGAAAAAACATCAGCTGGACAGACCAGTATGCTGCATGAGAAACGTAATTCTTTTCAATAAAATGAACCAGTAAGCTGACACGAGCAGAAATAACATGAGCCTGAAACCTTATCTGGGCACTGAATGACCCAGGATTGCTTTTACTAGTCTACAGGGAACTATGGCTTTTTATTCACAACAGCAATGGTGTCCTATAGCTTAGAAAGGTTAAATCAGATTAGCATTCTATGAAAAATAAACAATGCCATGATAACAAGAATCTTTTATTTCTCCTATTCCTTAACATTAACAATTTATTTCTACACACTGAAATGTGTAGAAATAAATTGTTACTAAAAAATGAGGCTTCACAGCACCAAGCCAGACAGAGCTCAAGAAGTGCATGGACAACGCTCTCAGGCACATGGGGTGACTCCTGGGGATGCCGTGTGCAGGGCCAGCAGCTGGACTCAATGACCCTTGTGGGTACCTTCCAACTGAACTGATTCTTTGAAAGATTTGGAAGTTTCTAGAAGTGATGCTATGCACCTGTGTAGTAATGCACTCCCACACCCGAGCAGGTATTTCCAAATAAGGAAAAGGGGTTCCAGTTTCACCCCATACTTTATAAAAGAAGCCCCAGATCTTTCTGTTCTTCCCTGATTGGTTTAGTGCCAGCACAGGGGCACTGCTTGGGCTTTGGAAATGTTTCTCAACACCTGTACATACTTCTATTGGCAGCAAGCTGAACTGTCCCTCCTAAAACATTAAGTATTTTTAAAGGTGCACAAAAGAGCTCAATTGCTTTTTTGAACTGCCTTAGCAGTTTAGGAGTGTTCTCTGCACTCTGTTCAACTTGTATTTCTTTTGTTCTATAATGTTTATTATTTTTGTCATTATTAAAACCTTTTGTTTTACAAAACATGTCCAGAAAGTTGTCTTGCTCTTATTAAGCCACTCTGGGAAGTTGCAGGTCAACCCTCAGACTTGATACATCTTCAGGTAGCTCTGGCCACATGCAAGATTGTATCACACATGTTCATCATGAAATCAGCAAAAGCAAAAGACTCATTTATCATATATTTGGAGAAAGTGTAATTCACAGTTTTGAAAAGCTGCTCAATAACCCAACTGGCACAATTTCCCAGCCCATTTCACTGTATGCCAGTGCAAAGCACCAGGAGCACCTGCCCTCCACAGCGCACAGGCAGCAGCACCAGAGCCAGCAACAAGCAGCTGTGGCCTCTCATATACCTGTGCCAATACAGCTAAAGTATCTTTGGTGAACTCAAAGTTTATAATCCATCATTCCCTAAAATGCTTTTGAAAATAGATAAATATGTAGACCAAAGAAGATTTTAAGGACTTACTATTTTAACGTGTACCGATTACTTTTAATTTCCTACTCAGTTCAATGTCCAGAGATTAGGATTCCTTGTACTTTATATTAGACTTTAACAAAATCAGTTTAAATTATAAAAAAATCTCCAAACAAAACAGAATTGCAATTATCAAAATAAGAATTGGTTTCAACCAGTAAAAAATTATAAAAAGAAGTCTGAATTTACTAACTGGAAAACACAGTAAGGAAAAGAAAGCAAGAATTTGCAATTTCTGAAAGCATATAGTAGTCAAAAATTTTAAGCTATTTTGAGCAGTAAAAAACTAAGCTCAGGCCACTGCTGCATCACTGCTGATGTGGCAAATGATGTTTCATGGGAGAAGAAAGAAGAACTATGTATTTTGATTCCTAAATCAAATAATTTAGTAATTCGCCAAAACTCACAACCATGTATTCTGTTTCTCTCCTAATGGCCCAAGAAAACAGTCCCCTGCCCATCAAAGCCACCCAAGAACAGCACTTAAGACACAACCACAGGCTCTCTCCTCCCCCTGTACATGAAAGCAACACAGCTTCTATCCAGGAGGAAGCACGTGCAGCCCATCAGCTGTACTAATAAGCTAACAACCACTGCACAGGGACACAGGTGACTGCAACTGTAGTCATGCATTGAAATACATACCAGCTAACAAGGCCAGCACATCCAGTCCAACCACTTCTAACTTGGGTATTTATTTCCCCTTTGCTAGCAAATACTGGCAATAGTGCCAGGAGTTGCTAAAGGGTTATAAAGATGCAGGTAATGAGCAGGACTGCTGCGCTGTCACAGCTTCACAGGCAGAACAGACAATGTCAGTCCCTGCTATGGCCATGAACCTGCCTCCCCTGCACAACACTACTGCTCACAGAGCACCCACACACACGGCTCCATCACAGACTGAGCTGGAGAATGGACACAGCAGACAAGATTCAGCAGAACCCATTCCCTGGTTAGACTGCCTGCACAGGCACAGGCAAGCCTTGGAAAGGCACCAAGCAGATACATGCACACATATATACACTCTATAAAAACACAAAACATAATGGAGAGTCATTTTCACCTCTGACAGGAAAAGAATATTCTCTTAAAATAGCAATACTCATCACTATCAAATTGCAACAAATTCCTTACTTAACAGGACTATTTTGGGAACATTGTTACACTTGCATTTTGAAGCTTTGAGCAAAGATTACGTTTGATTATGGAAAACATTGCACCTGATTTAAAGAATACTTGGCAACGTATTTATGTATATAACCTGTTAATCAAAATTATTCAAACATATTGTGAACCAAAATGGAAAATGCATATCTCTTCAGTACAATGGCCTTAAATAAATGACCTTCTTCTTTGCATTTATATACCAGAACGAAGTTCTAAATAATTTTAGCCTACAGTGAAATATCAGAAAGAATAACACAAAAATTATAAAGTTAAGATTTCTGCAATATAATGACAAACACTCTTTTTCCTCCAGTTCCCAATTAAATATGCAGTTACAAGATATTCCGGCTGTGTTTTAGCACTAAAGATTCAAGATGCATGCAATGGCAGAGCTGACCTTGCTCAAATGATTTTGTGCCTCACATTTCTAGATTGGGGTTTTATTTTTTCTTTCATTTTACTTTTTTTAAGTGTTATTAACTAATCTCTTTTACAGAGATAACAAATAGAATGAAAAAAAAAAGGGGGAAGGGGGCATAACTTAACAAAGGTACTTAAAAAAGCCAGTAATTAAATGGTAAGAGGTAAGTAACAAAGTCCACATTTTACTTAAGTCAGCAAGGTAGAAACACAAAATACAAAATGCACAAAATTAAAAAAAAAATCTTCTTTGTTTAATATTTACTTTTTCTCCCCTGGAGTTTTTCTTTGAATGCAGATAAGAAGATAACTAAATACGCAAGTAGCATTGACTTCTGAAGGACTAAAATCAGGTATCTACTGTTTATTTTCCCAAATACAGTCTAGCCTTGGATAGAAAATCACCTGTTTTGCAAGGACTCTCCTGCAGAGCTTGTACTGAAACAGAGGTTCCTGTTACCAGAGAACACCATATTAACATCTCCATTTGTACCTAATTACCCAAAACTTCTAGACATCTTTATTAGCCTCATGTTTAATGTATATTAGTCTGAATATTAACCCATTAATGAAGTTTTTTGATTGCTTTATTATTAAAAAGAACACTAGAACAAGAGTGTATGTTCACAGCACTAAAACCAAAGGTGTGAGTATTATGAGCAGTTCTATATTTCCTGATAAACTCATTAGGACAAACAGAATACCCCTACCCTAAAAAGTGCTGCAATCATGGCACTGTCCCTTTATAAACAGTGAACTTGTGTTTACAGTAGTATTTTATGGTCATTCTCAAACATGTTTGCTGCATTTCTTCTCATAATAGCTCTAAATAACCTCTATCTGGGTAAAGCAGGAAGGGAAGCAAGACATGAGTATCTGAAAGTTCACTAAATGTGCATGTGCATTCACCCTGGTGAGGGGTTCATCCTCTCTCATGTAAACTCACCACACATTCCCTCCTTTCTTCCCAGTTTAGTACAGACTTTTCTATACCTCTGGAATATTCCTGGCATTATCACCATATGCTACTAAATGTGGAAATGGCTGTGAAGTGGTACTATTGTTTTAGGGGCTGTGTCTGAGAATTATTCACCTGAAAAGGTCTCAGATATTACAATGCTACTACACTTGGGTAGTGCTATAGAACCACTTTGTTCAAAAACTATTTGCTATTAGAAGCCTAACTCAAACATAAAAGATAGCTTTGAATGGAAATTGGAAAGCAGCAGTTACATTTCAAATGTATCTTAATGTCACACTGGCTCTCATCACAATTTCTTATAGAACGGATCTTCTTCCCCACAGTCTGTAAGGGCAAAGAAGGCCCCATATCACTAAGGAAGATGCTGAAAAGTCCTGCATCTGGTAATGACCTCTCAGGTACAGCACTGGCTAATGCCTCCAAGCAGACTTGTGCCCTTCTGAAGTTATGCTTCAAGGTATGGCAGAACAGAACCTTAATCAGCAGAGACGTGCATTTTGCTGTCTGCATGAAAGACTACTCAGACTAGATTCGACAAAGCTGGTGGCGATGAAATAAAAAATCCAAAGGAATTTCACTGCCTCTTCATGCCTTGAAACAACCATCTGCACTACATTATCGTCCACCTGCCTCTGCACAGGACCTGCCCAGTAACAGCTCTAGGCCAGGACAAACAGTTATACAAGAAACAGTACTGGGATCTGGGACCAGGAGAAAAACAGTAAAAGGGAGGGGAAGAAACCCAGGTGGAAGAACAGGCCCTAGAAACCACAGTAAGGAAGTCTGAGAGTAGAAAGATGACTACAATATAACAGACTGGCAAGGAGTTTTAGTTGAACAAAAAACTCAAGAGATACGTGGAACAGGGCAGAAAGATTTCAGAACACTGGCTGATTATCTAACAGTGCAACTACAATAGATTAATATAAATAATATATAAATCATGTTTTTATTATAATGACAAAGTATATAAATGTTGTTACTGTAATAGAAAAGATGACATTAAAATTACACAGGACATCACAACTTCCTCAGAAAGCTTTTAGATTGTCCTTACATTCTTTGCAGATTAGAAATCAATTGCTGCATTTTTAAAAACAAAAATCTTTTTAATGCTGCAAAAAAAAAAAAAATCTCAAACAGATGCTTAATTCAAGAGTGAGCACATCTGAATCAGAGTGGCCTAAGATGCATGAAGCCAGTATCACAACTGATTTAATCAAAAGTCTGGTGGAATTACAGTGTACAGGAACCAAAATCTACAAACCAAGGGAATGAACATCCATAAGCAGAATTTTTGTCTTTCAGGTCAATAAGAAAAATTGCATACCTGCTATTTGGGAAGAATAGGTATAACATGGTTCCTTTACCACCAGATGCTGATATACTATCTGAATCATTACGTCATTAAATCACTATCATCTGCCTTCCTGAATGTAATTTCAGCTTCACATGCATCAGAACAGTAGAAGAAATGCTCACTTCAAAATCCAGCATGTTACATTTCTATTTTCATGGCCAAATCTGAGATGTATTTGAGCCCTTAATATTCTCTCAAAATTATTTGCATGTACTCTAACTTTACATTACTAAGCTTAGTTTCCAATATTCATTATAGGGAAACAAGCTTGCAGATTTGACAATAAAGCTACATTGCTTTATTTTCAATATTCAATAACTTACTTTACAGATATGCTTTCACTTCTTTCTGCTCTCAAAGGTTTGAATGTTGTGTGAACAGTAACACCTAGAATTATATCTAAAAATGAAGAGCTCACCAAAACAAATACATCATTTTCTGTGCTGAGATCTGCCCTGTGCTGCAACAGGAACTGTGTGTGTGCATGTTTGTGATGCAGAAGGGGTCTAGTCCACAGCTAGAATTTTTACAAGTAGTTACATTAGCAGAGGACAAAAATGGTTCTAGTCTTAATACAAGATGCAGACATTCCAGAGAAGGGGAAGAAGCAGAAACAGGTAAAGACAGTAAGAAACAGCTGACATACCAGGGACACCAGCACAGATGTGCAATATGATCCTACAGTCAATTGATCTAACACCTTGGTATGAGGAAATGCCCCATTTCTTGGGACTGCTTCACTCATAGAGAGAGGCTTATCCAATGTTACAGCAAGCTGATGAGATCCAAGCAGCAAAGTGAACTTCCATTTCATCATTTTGCTAAAGGTATTTCTGCTTGCAGGAGAAGGGAACCAGTAAGTTCCACTCCAGGCCTGTGTGCTCAGGAGTCAGAAGGCACTGTACTGCTGTACTGATAGTCACAAGCTGACCAACATTATCCTTAGAAAATCAGAAGGCTCACCAAAAGCACCTGAATCAAAGAGCTATGAAGCCTAATTAGCCAACACAAAGACTTAGAAATTTAACTTTGGAGTGTATTAGAATACCTGATAGGAGCTACTCCATGGTCATATGACACAAAGGGATCATTTAATGCACTTTTTAAAGTTCCTGTATGATAACTAACACTCATCCCACATATAAACATCCAGAAGGGAGGATCTGAAGACATATGAAGATGAAAGAAAATTGTGGATTCTGTTTGTGCCACAACTGTTAATCTCTTTGCAATCAAGCCAATTGCTGTTTTGGTGGCTGTTCACTTCGTTGGGCAGTGCAGGGGGGCCAAGAGCTATTAGGAGTGGGTCAAGGTAGAGGTATGGACTTAAAATTCAAGCAAAACAAGCACAAGAGCAGAAAATTACTTGCTTTTGGCTGTTTGTATTCCTCTGGAAGACCGCCTGAAAATCTGTTGCCAAGATACATGCTGAGCATTTTGAGAAGAATATTAAGGTATTTAAGAAAAAGCAGTAAATTAGTTCTAAACTTTTACTGCTAAATACGGACTACTTATGCCCAGTGAACATTATCCTTATTGTTTTGAGATCACCAAATTGCATTTTGTTACTTCAAGCTTCTCTGTGATCTCTCCACTAGAATGTCTGTAAATTAAAAAAAAACCCCACAGAAATGGTTTTGCAGTATGTATTAGCATCAGAGACATCTGATACTTCAGCTACCAAATATTCAAAGTTCTGAGCTAAATGAAGCTGTCTGTCCTTCATCCCAGCCTGTATTTTCATCTGAGATTTATAGCTTGCTCCATCCCTTGTCCTCTAGTTTCAAAAGGAAATACATATAGAAGATATAATTCCTAGCAAATTGAATGAAATTTGTGATCTCTTAGTAAATTATTGACCTTTTTCCTGTAAAGAAAATGAATTTATAATCAAGATTTGTACATACCTGGCTCATAAGACCACTGTCTTACTAGGATTTTCTCCCCACATTACATTTAGTCAGCATTCATGTTATAAAAATTAATCCCATTACTTACTAGTTTGTCTTCAATACAGCAACAGAACTTATTTTAAGGCTACTAATGGCTTTTAAAACTACTAAACACTCCCACATATTTTTCAAAGCTAGGATCTTTTTCTTTTTTTAAACTGGTAAACGGCAATAGGAACAAAAGAACTTCCAGCTCAGTACATTTCCTTTTCAACTAAGGCATTTTACCTGCTAATATGGCTATAAAGTATTTGTCAAGAACTTGAACACTTTGATAAATCTGAAGAAACTAACAATACAGCTTTAAAAGCACTTTGGATAATCAGGAGAATCATGTAAGTAAATGCAGAAGTTCCTGGGAAGGGCAGAGGTGGAGAAGCATAGCACACATCAAAAGCATTCTTTCTACACAGAAATAGTCACATACAGTAGAAAGAAGCATCATCACCTTGGTCAGCAAATGAGAAGGCTTTCCTGCAATGTTTCTCAGAAGAAGGGAGGTTTCCCTGTCCAAATAGGAGTGCTTGTGCAGAAAGAAAGAGAAAGAACATAAGTCAAAGGAAGTCAGTATAGTAATTTTATGGTGTCTTGATTACAGAAGACAAAGCAGAGTTTAAAAGAAAAAACCCCTACATCACCACTTTTTTCCCCTCCCATAAAAACATGAACATTCCCAAACACTATGAGTCTGATACACTGATGTAAAAGTAATTGTGCTAATAGAAGACACTGTTTTAATCTTCTCCTGCACAAAATGTCACACAATAGATTTAAGAAAACTTTTGCTTACCTGCCACTGGTTTCTTTTCTGCAAGAGAAAACTTATTTATAAAGACATTTAGAACCATAAAAGTAAGAAAATACGCTCTTACAATGTTTTTCAAAATCCTGTCCAGTCTTCTAAAACTAAACATTCTACTTCCACTACACAAACATAGAGCCACTATAAACTAGTCACCTGGGAGACATCCTGGTTTTATGCTTTCTACACGGGTTGCTCCTTCATTCTTAAAGAAGAAAGATATTACCACAACAACAAACCAACCTGTATTAAAATTCATGTCCTTTTTTTTTTTTAAAGGATTTAAGTCTCTCTTCTCTTGTATAGTCCAAATTATAAAATTACAAATCCCCGTGCTTTTCTTGGGAAGATAAATCAGCAGAAAATATATTTACTTCTGTTTTCAAAATGGGAAGCAAAATCAGTACAGGGGAAGCAACCAGTAGAGAAAGACAGAAATCCCAGAGTGATTATCTTCTCCAGCACCTTCCACAGGCAAACCATCATCATGCAGCAATTTGCAGAACCAGAGAGTCCAGTCTGGAAAGGAAATTAGACTAGTACTGTGGCACTTACCAAGAGCATTTAAACAACTTAAAAGAGCATGAAGTAAATCTCCTGTGTACACCACCATACTGCAAGTTTTGTCCCATGTGGTTACAATTACCTCAGCCTTATTTGTTTCAGTGCTATATAGAGCAAGGCATAACAACTGCACACGCCTACTATACTTTTGTTCAGTAATTAGCAATACAGAATCCCACCTCTTCTTCAGTGCCACAATAAGGTATAGTCTGAAAAATACAAAGAGCCTATGTCTACAACTTCATGCAAGGCAGTATCAAATAGTTTGGTGAATACAGCTCCTGCAGGGAGAGATTACTTGATGTGAGTGCCACATGCTGTGATGAGCAATTAGGGACCTCAATGAGGCTTTAAAAGTTACACCTCAGAAAAGACTCTACACAGCATTTGAAGTTAAACCCAGGCCCCAACCAAAGCTTCACCTGGGTATTTAGCCACTAATACAGACACAGCTTATGTTACAGAGTAAATTAAGATTTTTCTGCTTGCATATTAATTACGCTGTATTTACATCATATGTTTTAGATGCACAGCATGCACAGTGCTACCTAGCTCAAGCCACGCTGCTGAGGGTTTGTAAAACCTGGTATAATTATTTACAGTCATACTGAATTGTATCCTTTCTTACACAGAAGCTCTAATTTCCCACAGAGTCAGTTTAGGATGGTCTCATTACAACATATTGCTACATAACTTGCAGAATAAAATGGCTGGCTCAATCCAAACCCCAAAAGTATACATAAAAATCCAGTGACAAGATCAAGGAAATTCTTTCACAAGTTTCTTCACAGAGTTCTTGTCAGTCATCATGGACTCTGATTAATATGGATCACTTTATTGGTGAATGGAACAGTGCAGGAGAAGGAACTACAATGTACACTTGCAGCCTCTTCCTTAGAGTTTAGTCACCTTCTGTCTCAGCCTGTAAGTCAACAATAGTGTCAGGATAAAGAAAGGATATTGAATCTCTCCTTAAAGGAAATGCTATTTGCTGGAGAATATTTCACCTATAGGGTAGGCCTATTAACCTTCTTCCTATTTTGGTAATTTTGGCTGCTAGTATCTTGCCTTTGACTACATTCTCTCCAGTAAGGACCTCCTATCCAAAAATGGGATTGTCATATCCTTCTTACAACATATTAACTTTGATAATGATATTTTACAGGAATAGGGGTTGGCCAGTAAAAAGTGGAACACCAGTGTGATGACAACTACCCGTATGAATTGGAATTGCAGAGCTAGCATGCCTAGGAAGGCAACAGCTCTTTTCCAGACATTTTTTGTGCATGGCTTCTTCCTACCCTATAACAAATTCTGCAGTACTGCATATACCCCAAAGTTAAAATGAACAGAAGTAGCAAAGCAACAGGAAAGCCCCAGTTCTAGAAATTACAGCTCAGCTAAATGGTAACTACAAGCATATAAAAGTTTTAAAATATTTGGCATGCACAAAGCAGTAGATAAATTAATTAATTTTAGAACAATGTGTTACTTTCACAATCCAGTATTAAAGCATTCAGTCTATTTCAAAGAAAGACTTCAGCTCAAACATCAAGCTTTGAGGTAAAAAGACATTGCTCCTAGAATATTCCATTGTTCAGGGGAAGATAAATATTTTATTATTTTTCTCTAGATAGTACAATCACAATGGCCCACACAGAGGATCTAAATAGTCCACTCTTCCTCTCTACTTAAGGACTGGAAATATATATCAAAGCTCTGACAATATAAATACCTGATCTTGCCAAACAAATTAACCTGCTTTTCTGCCCCAAGTACTTCACTAGACTAAAAAGAACAGTAATGACATCCAGGAAAACCAAAACATTAATTACTCCTAAGGAGACATTTCTAGTCTTCCACCATGAGAAGCATCTGTTCTTCCACCTGCTCCAATCACAACAACAAGAACTCAACCTCTACCAACAAAATGGTCTCTCCCCCAGTGCCTCACCTTAGATTCACCTAGGATACAAAACTAATTCCAATTCCATAAACTAGTACGTGTCCCTCCCACTCCTGCAGTGCCATGCATTTTTCTATCCTGCTGCAGTAAGCTGACTGCTTCCCCAGTACAAGGCCATCATTTCTTGTAGGGGCTATTTTCAGTTTAAAGATTTTTTTCAAATTGTCACACAACCAGAATTAAATGTGGTTGAAAGGTAAAAGTAGTCTGAAACACAATGGAAGCATCAAAATTGTCAACAGTGTCAGACAAGACAAAACCATGCAGTCCTTTATACTAAGCATGAAAGAAGCAGATTGTAGAAGAAGCAGATTGTAAGTGCTGGAAGAGTATTTAATTCCTGCAGTCACTAAAATACTCAGTGCAGCTAATTCAAAATGAATAACACCAAGTCAAAAGAATTGATGCCTAATTTACCAAGTTCTTTGAAAAATCACATATCTCTAGGTCAGCAGACAGGGAGGCAAACACAGACTATCCATGTGCACAGTTTAAAGCTACCTACAATTCTTCTACTAGATGTTGGGTTTTTTAAATTTTATTTTTATGTGTAGTATAGCTTTCTTGAAATGCAGCCATTAGTAACAGCCATACCTTGTTATAAGTTTTCACATAAAATTATTACTGCAAATACAGTAAAAATGAAATAACTTGCTAAAGTTATTTCCATTATATGTATAAAAACCCATTCCCTTAACAGACTAGCAGATGTTAAAACTTTTTACTAAGTGGGGATCTATCTGTCACCAGAAGAATTTTAAAACCAACACCTATACTTTGATATTTTAAATGATTATTAGGGTTCCCAGTAAATCCAGCATCACTACTACTCAGGTAGAACTCAAAATACCACAGGCCCAGAGAGCATGCAGGAAGGAAAAAGTGACAGGGCTGTAAGAGGACTCTTAAGAGGCAACAGGACGTTTCCTTTTGTCACATGGAATCTGTCAATATAAATCTTGCTAAAAGACTTCACACCAGGAAGCTGGGACAGGCAGGAACTCTGAAGCCCAAAACTCACTCAGTTTGTTTCTATATATAATCTTCAAAAAGTACTCTTCTCTCCCTAAAACAAGCAAAGATGAAACCTACCAACAGATACCAAATATGTTTAGTACTTTTCTGTGCCAAAATCACTTATTTTGGAGACAAAACCACAATATATAGGAAGTTATTCACTTCTTGGTTTAGTCCTTCCTCATAATGTGGAACAGACTTCAAACTAAGTTGAAGAAATTTGACCTAGCTTAAAAACTTGAACAGTGAAAAATAATGAAAAAAAACTTATCAAAGCCAGGAAAACCATTTTACATCATGTAGAAGCAGCCAATGATGACTGTTTTGAGCTGTGTCATATTTTAACTTCTAGCAGCAATTATTCAAAGTCATACTGAAAACCATGGATGTTTAACAATAAAAAAATCTTCAAAATCCTAAAAAAGATGTGCTATTGGAAAACTAGCTTTCTATAAAATTAAATGTATACCTTTCTCAAGGGATGCCAAAACAGCTGTGAACAAAAATATTTTGTGCAAAACCAATTTTACTTAAAAAAATTCAGATATGATGATTAAAGTATCTGAAGCAACAAAACAAAGTAAATAAGGATACTAATGTCTCTGTAACAAACTTTAGCTGCTGAGGATAATCAACAACATAGAAAACTAGATTTGAGTAAAATTAGCATTAACACTTCAAAGTTCTAGACACTGTTAGGTCGAAAAAAATTAATAGTGTTCATGTGCAGTTCATTCAGCAAAGACAGCTAGCCTTGATGCTCATAAGAACATGGACTAAAATCTTGCTCCAAATTATGTTTTGGACATCAAAGATTTCCTGTATCCTTTCTTTGAAGACAGAAATGCAACATCCACTACCTTCAGATCTAAAAACCAGACGTTCATGGACCAGCTGTTGAAAACTGCCTTTCAGTGTTTTCAGGAAACTCAACACAGTACTCAAATACACAGCAGCTGCTTATGCCAGACAGTTTTTTCAATACTGAAATATTTTTATACCCATCACCAATCCTATATCTACAAAGCATGTTTGCTAGACATGATAAAACAGACAGGCTACCAGGCAAATGAAAATACCTTTCAGATTTTCAGAATATAATTTGTTGCATTAAACTAAACAACCAGTAATGCTCTACACGGCCAAAACCTCAAGATTTTCTCACTTATTATCCTTGTCAGTTCCATTATGTAATATTCACTGGGTTGTTTTAATTCTTGAGATTAAGACGTCTTGAGCTGAAAGTCAGTTTCAAAAGAACCCCAAAACTGAAATGATTTCTAAACTACCATTGAGTTACCAGCATATTAGACATATTTTTCACAGACAATAACTAATGGCTGGATTTTAAGGAAAGTGTTTAAGAAGAGGTGATAAACTGAGCTGTCTAGCTAAGGTCTGAAGCATGAAGGCTGTGTAGCCCATCCTGCCATGGTAGCAGCTCACTGGTTCACAAGTAAGATGCTGTGTTATACATGGCCTCCTTTCTTCAATTCTACTTGCATGTTTTTGTAAAATCTGAACACTGATCTATTTTCTTGTTATGTTTGATTGTCACTTCATACAGAAAAGTGGGATCAACTTAGAAAGATTCAGTTTCATTGCTAAGAGACTGAGTTGTATCTGATTCCTCTGATTTTAAGGTAAGGGCTGAGAATACATGCATACAGAGTTTAAAAACAGTACAATACAGTCTGAAAGGTGTCAAATGTGTTCTTTACACTGACAGTTTATAAATAATGATCAAAAACTGGGGTGGGAATTGTAAGAAAAAGATGACCTGGTGATCTTCTGAAGTATTTTATCTTACTGTTCTAATGCCATAAACATGTTAAATAAAAAATTTCCTTTTTTCTTAAATACTACCTGTACATTCAGACATCATTCATTCAAGGTATGTACAGCAGAGTAACTTACCTTAGTACATTTAAAAAAAAGGCAATAAAAACACACTGAGGACTTGTGCATGTAATTATCTTGCCATGTTTCTTGCAAAATTCTTTAATAATTTAACAATAAATACATGTTTAATTAAACCAGCTGGTGGCACTCTTGTGCCACTATTTTGGATTTAATATCACAGTTGAGAAACACTACAAAATCCTTTTTTAAATGCATTCTCTGTCCCTAAGAAACAAATTAAATATCAGGGAAACTCAGTATACAGTGTTCAATAGAGAGCTGTATGCTTGCAAAACTTTGTTGAAAAGATTACTATAGCTTCCATTTCAACTACATGCCTACACTGAATTCTTTAGACTCCAGCTTCAAGAATTAGAATCCACTATTTCCAAAAGAAAATTCAAGAATTAAAGATTAAAAATTATTTTTGTAACTTTGACCCAAAGATGAATTTTTTTCCCAATCTCTTTGAGATTATGCATTCATATGGAACTTAGTCATATGGACACAATATGAAAAACATCTAACTAAAAATATAAATTTTCTGCTTTCTTTTGCAAAGGGTGTTGTTTAACCTAGCAAAAAAGGGGCTCAGGAGACACCTTATCACTCTCTACAACCACGTAAAAGGAGGTGTAGACAGGTGGGTGACAATCTCTTGCACCAGAGGAGGTTTAGATTAGATATTAGAAAAAAAAATGTTGCAAAGGAGGTTATAGTTCATTCTTATTAAAACCTCAGAAAAGGAAAATAGGCACTGATAAACTGAAGCAGCAGCACTGGGTAACAGAGCTGCCTGACCCTTCACATACAACATGTTTTCACAGAATCACAGAGTGGGTAAGGCTGGAAGGGACCACACTTGGTCATCTGGTTCAACCTCCCTTGCTCAAGCAGGGTCATCCTAGAGCTGCTTATAAAAATTTTGTCAAATGATACTACTGAGAGACATTTTCCGTGACTGGACACTGTTACAGGGTGATCACAGGTGACTAGTCACCTACATTAGACTAAGTATTCCCAAGAAAGAAAAGGAAGGTGTGTGTCATTTAAAATACAGATGTTTTTAAAGACCTCTGCACATCTGACCATGAAACAGATGATGCTCCTGCCAATAGTCTAAGTCTTGCTTTGTGCTTTCCCATGAGAAGATAGCCAAATTTGTCTGAGACTATAAGCCTTCAGAATTAAAACTGTAGTCTGTAAGTTTCAGTGAAGTCTGGAGCATCACAATTAATAAAAACCTTGAGGCTGCAACCTCTCACAGAGCACTGGCCAGCCCTTCAGCTGGATTGCACACCCTTGCTCTTGAATCAAAGTCAGACCAAGAATGCCTGGGTCCATGGTGGGAGAGTACAGCAGTCTTCTTTAAGCTGCGGTGCCTGGCTGCTGCAAAACATGTTGGAGCCAGACAAGGGAAGGGAGAACTCTGTGCTCAAGAGTAGCCAACCCTCCCTCCTGAGACTCCTGTGACTCCATTTCATTGCAGGCAACTGGAATAAAAAAAAAAATTAAAATCTTAACCTACAGCAAGTATTTATTAAACACTAGGGATGTTTATAACTTCATGCCAATCCTGATAGACTAATCATGTTGAAATTCACTGTAATTTAAGTAATATGTCTGTGGACATCTCAAACGAAGGAACTCCTGCTCTCTGTGCGTGAGGTACACTCAGTGCTAGTCCATCACCTCCCAGGTCAGGCTGGGATGCTCCCCTGCTGAACACAAGTTACTTAAGAACAGATCAGGAAAGAAAGGATTGCAAAAGCTGGTGAACATTCAGTTCAAGCCTAATTTCACTACTGCCTTTTAGAAATTTAAGACTAAACTGCTGCAAGAAAGAGGCAGTCCTGTCATTATCCCAACCACATGCCCTCACATATCTTCTGTGGACAGCAGTAACTTTGACCATGTGGTCCAATGGATCAATGAACAACTAATTCACAAGGATTACTTTCCAGGGAAAGCTGCTTCAAGTCACTAGGCAGCTGCATAAACAACAGCTCCAACACAAGGTAGGGCAAGGCTGCCCAATTTGTCAGTAGCATAGATCTAAACTGCATAAACCAAATATGAAATCCCAAACACAGCTTGTCTGCAGGAAGGAAGTTTCAAGAAAATCCCAAGAAAAAATAAGATGGAGTATAATTTCACAGAAAATTATTGTCTGATCAGTCTAAAAAATGGGGCACTAAGTGGAAGATCTAAACAAGAAAGGGAAAAAACCCTCCAAACTATGACTAATTGATTCCTAACTGCATTACTTACAGAATATCAGAGACTTTATCCTGTGAAGGGCTCTACCTGTAGCACAGAAAACAAGACATCAAAGCAGCTAAGAAACCTAAGAAATAAGAGTATAGCTTTAATTGAAGCTATAATTTACTTTGAATCTACTGCCTTATACTCTAAGAAGTAACTGTATTAAGAAAAATTTCATTTTAAGGCTGTTGACTCCTAAATTATAAATTCTGCCCAAAATGATTGTAGACATAAAACCATCCAAAGATCAACCACTATAAAAGAATGGGTATACACAGCTGGGGAGTTAAAAGTCACAAATCTACCCTATTTGTTAAAAGCAGGTAAGCCACATGAATGAAATAAAACCTGCTTTCATAATGCAAGGCATTGATGTGGCTGGTCTAACATCTTGAGTAACTTGCAAAAATAAGACTAGTAAGTGTCCAACACAGCAAACTAACCAAAGCTGTACATTTGCTAAACTAAAAACAAAGGCTTTTCTTTGTATTTGCAGGCTTTTATTATAGTATAACAAACTAAACACTGTATTATGGTATAACAAATATGCTCAGCTCATGCAGCATGCTCAAAACTGACACAGCTAAAAGGCCAGTTCTCAATTGTTTCTCCAGAACATGAAGTCTTATTTTGGGGGGCGTTCAAACTCCTTTAAAAAGCTTGCAAACCCTAGTTTTCACCCTATAATTTAGGAATATATGTAACTGAGGAAAACAACAAATTCTTTTCTCCTCTTATGAGTTTAATGTTCCACAACTGGTGGCTGTGTTTTTAATTTTTGTCATCTGTCCCAAATTTCTTTTTTGGCAACCTGAAACAAGAACAAACAAGTAATGTGTTTCTAACTTCCTACAGATTTAGTATTTGACATCTCTAATTGAATCAAATGTTGCAGAAAAAGTAAAGAAATTTGTTTTAAGCAGAATGGTGTATCCATAAAGAAACTGGCTGTTTTAAAAGCTCCATAATTAATCACCACTAAGTAGAGTCATATCTTTACTGGAAACTGCAACCAATGCATACAACTCCCCTGCAGCACACTTTCAGCAAAATTTGGTAACATCATAAGGCAAGACTTCTGATTTCTCAACTCAGGTCCAGTGCGCAGATCCAAGAGTGTGCTGCCTAGATTTATTTGGTCATCCGCCTGTGGTATTTTTTTCTCCTGCAGACAAATCTGGTAAGAGAAAGAACCTCTGAAAAACCATTTTCTTAGCTTGTCTGTATAATTGATACTATTTTTTCTTCAAGAAACCCTTCATAAACACAAGTATTTTTCTGAAGTGCTATGGAACAGGCATAAAGCCAAAGAGATTAATTTTAAAGTGTGCTTATTTACCCAGCATTTGGGATAACGGAGTGAGTCATTCAGTTGCTTGTCCACAGAAGAGTCCAATCTCACAGAAAACCCCAAAGAACAGTGTATTTAGGTAGAGACAATGCCTTTGGTGTTCACACTTACACTAACAAAGTATACCTGTCATTTTTGAGTGGATACCAGCCTTGCCAGCCAGTGGTGTCAAACAAGACATATTTTACACTGTCCATTGTCCTGTTCCTTCCAGGGAGGGAACTTTCAAGCTTATTTATCAGTGTGTGGCAAAGCTGACAGAAGAGGAAGTATTCTTACATGTTTTATGGTTTCTGCTACACTTTGATTGGTTATCTCCTATGTGGAAAAGTTACAGGATAAGTTTTAAGTCCATAGCTATAAAATAATCTCAGATACACTGAGTGGAGAATCAAGATTTACCAATTCAAGGATAATGTTTAAATTCTTGTTTCCCTTTTATGGATTTTAAATCTATTTACCCCAACTTTTGAAACCTACCATTCCATGCCTGTGCAATAAACAAAACTTTTAGAATGCATCCTTTGGACCTCCATTGAAAATGCTTAAAAAAATGAAAATTATCCCTTCCCATCATTTGCTTTGCAGATTCCATAAGTATAATGTGAAAAAAAGTTTCTGTGCCAGTTTGAAGGCATTGGGAAGAGTGTATTAACAATCCTTGGGTTCTAGTGCATCATGTAACGATCATGCATTGCCAGGCACATCTGATTATTTATTTGAAATACATAAATATTGTTTATATTTTATAAAATCATATGTTTATCTCAGAGAATGCTTTGAAAGCTTCCAAAAATCTGGCAAATGAGGAGTCATTTTAAATGTATTTCAAGAACATTTGAAAAATGGCTCACACTTCTTATGCCAACAAAACTGGAAGCCAAAGTAATGTTTCAGGATGACAGATATGCACAATTTTCCCTTACTGTTGACTTATTAAAGAACACTTTGTGACTAATAATTGGAAAAAAAGAAAGAGGAAGAAATGGTCTAATTGTGTTTCAAATTAAGTCTTTCCATTGACTATTTTCAGCTTAGGAAAAGCAGAACTGGAAATGCTCCAGAATAGACTTTGTGTTCTAAACTAAGGACATAACACAACTGGCAGGAAATGATTTTTTTAAGTCTTTAGAAGAAACACAAACCAATCCTCTGCCATGTCTTGTTTGTTGCTTATCTGTGACTACTGTCACAAATTGGAGTCTAACATCCTTCACATCTGCTAACCACACAACACATAGACCATAAGGAAAAGTACTAACTTTAAGCTCCCAAAACACAAAAGCCAACAGTGCTCTATTCCTGCAAGAGCTAAAACAGACCACAACTCTTCTTTAAACCACCTACAAACAACAGTTTGAGATTCAGCAGTCCAACTCTATTTAAGACACCAGTGCCTAACAAAGACCTTATATATCATCAGTTTATTTGTCTGCATACATTAACAGTTAACTGCCTTTTCAAACAATGCAGCATTTAGCAATCACACATACAACACGACCCTCAATATTTTAATTGGGTACCAAAGTTTCTGTGTTACACCACTGAACAGGCAAATGAAATGCTAACATGTCCACATAAGAACTATAGCAAAATTGCTATGAAACACAAACTTTATTATTACTTATGTCCATTTCATGTTTTCCATTTTATCCCACAGGATCTTTTAGCCAGTACAGATTCATTTATATGTGCTGAGCTTACATGACAATTGCTACTAACTGTCATGCCTCCAAAGCTCCTTTTTTACCCCGAAAGAAACATTAATGTTTACACCACCTTCCCTGTCAAGTGAAGCAAAAACCTTGTGGCGTAATTGCACTCCTCTTCTCATGATTTTTACCCCTCATGCATCAAATATAAATCTACAATGAGTTTACATAAAAGCTAAAAAATAAAATGCAATTAAATCGTGTAGTGTTACCAGCTAAATTTTGTATTATCTTTGTATGTGCAGAATCTCTCAGCTGTGCAAACTGGGTTACAGACATAAAGAGGGCAGGGGGTGATGCTGAACTGTGCCAGACCAGATGGCAGACTTCAAACTTATCTGCAACCTCTTCACTGAGTGTGTGCAGGACAGTTACAATGACTGCCCTGAATGGAGCCTTTCACCCACCAGACACAAAGAGCCACATAAGCATCATCAACACAGTTCTCTATTCTCTCCCCTCTGCTTTCTTCTTCTGCTGTAGCACAGCTCACTGAAAACAGAGACAATTTCTTGCTGGCAGAGGGACCAAAGGAAGAAGAAAAAGATAATGTGGATGGAGGCAACAAGTTAGTCATAGAGACATAATTTCCCCTACCTTCAACTCATGCTATTACTTCACTAATTGGGTCTACATACAAGTAAAGTAACTGCCCCACAGAAACAACATTTTAAGGTGCATGCCACTCATTACACAAGTAAAAGCAGAGAAAATGAAATGCAACCTACCAATTTAAGAAAGAATACTGTTCAAGCAGGGATCTGTGAAGCCATTTTGTCAAAGCCAAATTTCAATTTAGCAAAAAAAATGGGGATTAGGGTGGGGTGGAGACAACTTTTTATTCAACAATACTTAAGGGGAAACTGAAGACAAGACTGTAAGCACAGTCAGAAAACACTTAGTACCACCAAGACAAGGTCTCAAGACTACAAAATGATAGTCTTTGCAAACATCAACATTCACAATGTCTAAAGAAATAGTACTAAGAAAGGAAAGGCGGAAAGGAAGAAAATTAAACCATGATGACAACTAATAAACCAACAATTTTCGACAACCAAGGGAACTCCAGCCAACTCCCCTGAAAGTGGCCTAAAGACAAATTCAGAATGGGTACAAGGATGGTCCTGGCCAATATGACCACTGAGAGTTATCATCTGTCATCATGCTGATATATCTGCAACCCCAGGAATTGCCTACAGCACAGGCTGCTAGGAGGAAGAAGACAAGACATCAAGGTGCCTGTCCAAATGCTCAGGCAAGAAGTTCTGAATAATCGATTCCAACCAACAAGTGAGTTACTGCTCTCCCTTCCAGTCTCCAGTCCTTGGCTACAACCCTGCTAACGTGCATCAGTCCTCTGAGCCTCTGCAGTTCACTAAATAACACAGAATGAGACCCAGAATAGGAGCACAAAGTTTTTGTGTACTAAGTACCAGTTAAGTGCTAAAGCTGGGACAAGGGAGGAGATGAGACCATAAGAAAGAACTGTGAGGAAGGACAGATGAGAGGGAAAGGGAAGTCATATCCTCCCATTTCTCATGGTTGTGGAATTGCAGCCTTCATCGTTAATATTGGTCCCTATTAGCAGCCAGAGAGTATACTAGACCATACATACCTTCAGTGGGCCAGTGCATGACTGTTCTTTTACAAAATTTTCCTGCACTTTCAGGTCAAAGAGCTCTTAAATACAGAGCAGAACTATTTTTAAGATAGAATACTGGAGTTTATAAACGGCAAAGCCTAATTTCTTCTTTCAGACAAGCATTTCTGCCTATCAAAACTGTCTTCCATTTTAGTCAGGAAGAGCGCAACATGAAGCTGCAGCAGAAAGGATGACTTTTTAAAGTACCTATACTGCCTGGAGAAGACAGAAAGTATCGGTCAAAAGGGCAGAGCTGCCAAGATATTGACCTCTTTCAGAAGAGTCACAGCAGTAAAGAAAAATTTTAAAGGTCAGCTCACCTACAGGCAGTCTCAAGGAAGACAGGCAAAAGAAAAGAGCTAACTTGAAGCACTACTTCAGAATAACAAATCTCAAAACAGATCTGCTGTGACCATGAATAAATAGCCTCTCCCACTTTCTGCATAAAAACTGTTGGGTTTTTTCCTTATATGGACACTAGGACTTCTTCAAAGGCTATTTCCTCAGAGGGATGTTTTCTATTAGAAGCAGTACCATTAAGTCAACTGTGTGGGTGGGACAGTACAATTCAGCCCTACTAGTAAAAGGTGTTTTGGTTCACAACCTAGCCAAGAGGATTAATAAACCCTCAAACTAGTTTTTGGGCACTAAATGAATGACATCAGAAATAAACAGCTTTGTTAATACCTAATGATTCTTCCAAAGAATCCATTTAAAAGCTGAATTCATTTTAAAAACACCACCACAGAATCTGTCACAAACTCAAAAAAAAGTGATTTCCCTTTCCTTGTTCACCAGTGATGAGCAAAGAAACTTAGTTCTCAGTAAGAAGTCCCATCCCATCCATAACAATTTTAATACTAAATAGTTGAATACCAATTCTGTAAACCTGGGGACAATTTCTTGGAATTGAACACCTTCCTCAGGCTACTGAAATTAAAAAGAATAGATAGAGCCAAAGCAAACAGCATGGTTAGGGAGTGCAGAGGTTTCTGTTCTCAAGAGGAGAGCAGAATTTGGATCTCAAATTACTGACACTTTCTGGTTACCTCCTTCAAAGGAATCAATCATTCTTATCCACTTATCTGGGCAGAAAAACAATAGCCACATTCTTATATGAGATGCAATCACAGGGTTTGTACAAAGGCAGCCCTCACATGTCTTTGAGAAAAGCTTTTGGGGATGATTTTGAGTCTTGCAGTCAGTGGCCAAGAGCTCAGAAAGCAACTGAAACAGCAACTGCAATGCTTGCAGCAATATAGATTAGCTTCCTGTGAAGACAAAGCAACTTCTTGACCTCTGTCCCTTGACTCATCAACATCATGTTAATTAAGGGCAGCAGGTGGTTTGTTGATTACTCATGATACAAAGGATTGAAAAAAACTAGGAGACAAGAAGGGCAATTTTACTGATGCCTTAAGCATATAACTCCCAAAGTAAAACAAAGAATCTAGAGGGAGACCTGCAAGATCAACTGCAGAAGACGCCTTGCATTAAAAATCAAAAAATCCAACATTCATAGTTTTCTTATGCTATGCAAGCTAGAGCAACTAATTTGTACAAGTCATCTTTTTAGCCTGAGAAGAGACCAAAACACAAGACTGCCTAACTTTCTACATCATAAAGACAGACATATAATCATGAATAACAGCTGGAGAAGCAAAAAACCCCCAACAAACAAACAAACAAACCTAAACCAAGAACAAGCCTTATCATACCATAAAAAGAAAATTATTCTCAAACAAACAACAATAATAATCAATGTCATAGGCTGGGCTTGAACACTTAGGCCTACAGCAATAATGCAAATGTTTGCATTTTAACTTTACAAAGAGCAAAGGGCACATTTCTATCTGTTTCACTTCACTCAGTATGAAATCTCCAATAAAAGCATACTGAACACAAACTTTTTATACAAAAAGAAAGTTGACCTAAACTGTTATTCATTTCTCACAATTTCAAATACAGATTTAAATCAAAGTGTGACCTCAACAAATTGATCATAAGACTGACAAGCCTGCATCGTTCCCTTTACATCAGATGAACTTCTGTTGCAGATGTGTAGAACCATGCTTTCAGTACAGCCCATTCAGATTAGTTTTAATTATTGATTAGAATAAACTCAGCTTGTTCCAGTTTTCTCTCATAAAAGAGAACATGCATATTAGTACAACTGACATTTTAACAGGTCAGATTTCTGTTTCAGAGAGTATTTCTACAAGAGAACTTCTAAGTTTAAATTCTCAAAACTCACTGGAAAATTTTCCACATTTTCTCTCACAAGTTACCAGCACTGGCACTGAAGTGGCTGTTCTTACTGAAGTTTCCTCTCTGATTAATCAATATCAAAGCATCAAAATCCCAAATCTGCTAATGTTGTATTGTAGCCCAGTTATTTTTCTGTGTTGTGTATTGCTTTAAAGAGCTCCTCCTGTCACACAGTAAACAAGAATATTAAGTAGCAGCAAATTAATGGTATAGTATAGCTCCAGACAGACACCCATAGATTTCTCCACGTGTTTCAGGCATTACTGTACTGTAACAGGAATGGAGTTTTGTCAATTGTGCTTTCTTTTTTCCACAGCTGTGCACTCCTCAGATTTAAATTAAAGGCAATATGTGGTATTTACTTTGCATAAAAATATTAACTATAAAAACATTAAAAAGCATGATTGGTTTGAAAGGAGGAAGAGATGAGGAAAGCTCTTAAACAAACCAAAACACATCCTTGTAAAGAAGTTTCCTTGCAGACAGAACCAAAACCAGAGAAAGAAGTAGCTACAACATGTGCAGTTCCTGTAAAAGCAAGTCTTCAATCAACCCCACTGCAATGCAGATGTTAGCTACAAGTGTCACCATGGGGAATGACGTGTAAATTTGAAGAGAAAACAAACAAAAATCTTGAATTAGTGACACCCTACCTCAGTGATTGGTTGCCCTTGTGATGTCAAGTCCAGTTCCTGAGGTCTCGTCACCTTATCGATATCCAAGGAGTCCATGCTGGAAGCTGCCGAGGTGACGCTGGAACGGGAGGAGTTACTGATGGAGCGCACCTCAGCATCGCTCACTGTGCCAGCAGACGCTGTCCTCCTGTGCTGGGCAGTAACCACTGGCTTGGTGTCTTCTGCAACAGACTGCTGGGCTGCTTCATCCATGCTCAAAGAGGCCTTCTCTAACTGTGCAGTGATGTCATCCAGAGACACATTTGCATGTGATGGTTTAGTCACCTTAGCAGAGGAGGAGGACAATCCTTTCACACTGCTGTGCTTAGTGGAAGGTCGACTAGCAGGTGGTTTCTGAGTTTTGGGTTCGGTGGCAAGGCGTTTCACTGCAGCATTGTTTGCTGAATGAGAGCCAATGCTGCTGAGCTCCTGTTCTATGGAACACAGGTCAGCCATGAGAGCATCCAGATCCACAGTCTCCCCCTGATTCAGGGCTTCTGCAACAAACAAGAGTAGTCAGTACATGCAGAGTTATTTCATTTGCAATGCCTCACTTTGTGTTATCAAATCTAATGGTTAAGAGAGCAAAGGAAGCAGTATTTTCTTTTTCCATCTGTATTGCAAAATATCTGCATTGCTGAACAGAAATTTGTTTGCACTACTATCCTTGACTAGTGCAACTTACACACTGTTTAGGTTAAATTCATGTATAAGCAAAAGAAGTCTGTGAAAGTTCAGGTTACATCTGAAAAGTTTAAACTGCTTTCCTGTGAACAGAATGTAAAAGTGCATTTTCATAATATCATGCCTCACTTTTCAAAAAAGTGTAGATGTTTTGCTAAGCATTTTCTGGTAAAGTAATGCAACTGTTTTAAAAAACAAACAAACAACCCAAAAATACTATATACATACTCAAACCTTTAAATTAAGATTTCTTTCTGTTTATCCTGAAAGCATTCTGTAGCTATATTCCTGCATCCTCTTCTGCAAAACAAGAAGATATTTCTTCCCAGTTAACAGATACATATTAACTCATTCTTTCATAAGACCAGATCCCAGAACAAGCTTTTATACAAATACTTTTATACAAATACTACACTACAATTCTCAGACACTTGTAAAAGATACTGCTTTAGGAGACTCAAATACTTAAAAAATAAAGGACACCAGAAAGCAATGCCTTCAGCAAATATGTTCTCACCTCAGCTATAAATGCATTCAAATATTCTTATATTTTACAATATTTTAATTTATAGTTGCAATAGGTTTTTTTATTAAACTAGTATTTTTCTTAAACTATATGTGAGAAATAATTCAACAAACCATTCAGATTGTACATGGAGAAGCGATATGAGAAGTTGGCAAGATTGGTTTCCTGGCGGAGAGGTGACCTCTTCACTGGTGCCACAGGCTTGTCTGCATCCAAACTCTGAAAAAGATCAAAAAATGGGCAAAATAAAATTTGACAAGGAATTGGACAAGCAAATATTTAAGATGAATGAGAATTAATTTCTTCTAAGAGAAATTTTTCGAAAGTTATTGGTATATATAAAAGCACCCATTTTTCAGGCTTTAGACTGAAAACAAACATCATCATACCACAGAGATTTAACCTCAGATATGCAGAAGAAAAGTTGTCAAACACATTCTGCTTTTCTTCCAGAATCAAAAGGAGAGAAGCATTTTTCAAATCCTTTTTTGAGTGGTGGTAGACACTATCTCATTCTGAAACAGACAGCTGACTTACCTGTAACTATTTCTCTGCAGGAAACCGCACAACATTCAAACTGGGATAAGAGTCTAAGATATGGTCTAAGATATCCACCATAAGCTTATGATCATAATCATGGCAGAAATCCTTAAAAACATTCAATGAAGAATCCTGTTCTATTAACGGGGATTTAAATTCACTAAATTCAGAATTTTTTTTCAATAGTCTTTCCTGTGAATAACATTAAGTTATGAAAACCAACCCCAGCCAGTTTATGTAGGACACATTTTTTTTAGGAAAACTAGCATAGGTTAAAAAAAAAGGAAACTCTTTCTAACCAATATACTGAGTTGTTATGTTATGATGGCTAATACGGGTATAGTACTATAATAAATACCAGGACTTTTGTAAGCAGCAAGCAGTAGGGCACTGTGATCCAGCTGCTGACCCAAGAAGTACAGGGTCAGGAGCTGCTGGCCCTGGAGTGGAATGTGTTACATGGGGAACCCAAATCTTGCTGTCACTGAAGCTCAACAGGCCTGCAGAACATCTGAAATTAGGCAATGCTTGTACTGATAAAGAGTTCCTGAAGATATGCTTGCCTGAAGGAAAAGCGTCTTATAGTTCCAACAGAATAAAGTTTCTCACCTAAACTTTTTATGTTCATTTTCTACATCTTTACTCAAGCATTTGTTAAAAACATCAAATGCACTACTTTTCCCCCCTAATATTTATTCTTCCTGAGCTCCATTCTCTCCTCAGCTTGGCCTGAACTTAAAAAAAAAACCCAACAAAATCCATAACCATAGACATCAGTGAAACTGGAGACTGAAGAGGCAAGTTAGGCCCCATTCCTTCAGACCGAACCCACAGACTGCTACAAAAGATTTCTTGTGAAACAAATATATTCTGGTTAAAAGCACCTCAATGTGTTTTACTGGTTAGAATAAAGTTATTGCAGACCATTGGACACACATGTGATATGCCCTCACTATTATCTGAGGACATTCTCCATAACACATTAGATTGCTCAACCAGCAGTTTGGAGAACTGCTAAAAACTGCAACAGCACCAAAAGCTTAATTCTAAATATGAGAAGCAAGGCAGTTTTTTTGTTTTTGGTTTTTTTTTTCATTTAATCTGCACCATACAACAGGATAACTTAAGCAAAATAAATGTTAAGACACCCTTCATCAACACCAAATATTGCTCACACACGCTGCAGATTTTGTGACTTTATAATGCTTTTGTTAGACCAAGAGTTAAAGAGGGAAAGTGAATTCAAATTATTCCCACAGGCATTTAAACAATTTCAGATCTTTTAAAAAGCACTTACATCTGGACCTTACTTTAAATCTCCTCAAAATAAACATTTAGGAAATCCAAAAAGAAGTTAAAAATCAAGGATCTCAGGGACAAAAACCTTTCCTCCTAGTGCTCTTGATGTCGAGTTGACAGAAAACAACAAATGCTGAACCTACAGGAAAATGCACTTTGGATCTCATTAACTCTAATCACCTTCCTTTATTGGGACTTCATTGGAACCGCCCCATCAAGATTTGATGATTGTCAAAATAAATGAACTGAGACACAACCAACTCCATTAACTTGTTTACACATAACAATATGAGGTCATTCAAAGTTTTGGGGGAAATGTCATTTCTCAGTAGCTGCAAAAGATAGGCAACTGTCAGGGCAACTGTCAGGCTACCTTGCAGACTGTCTCGAGCAATACGAAGGTAAGAAACAAATAAAGTGGGTCCTACCATTGAGTACCTCTTAGAAGGTTTTAAGAAATTCGCACGGACCAACAACAAACTGAGACATTGCCCTGAAGTCTGCATGTCAATAGTGTAGCTATAAGCCCCAGGTAAAGTATTCTTATATTTCTAGGCTACTCATACCTTTAAAAAAATGAGGCAGAGAACAAAGGGTCTAAGACCTATTGAACTGTTATGTTATGATGGCTAATGTGACTATATGATGGCTATATAAATACCAGGATTTTTATAAGTAGCAAGCAGCAGGGCAACTGTGATCTTGCTGCTGACCCAGGAAGTACACGACAGGTTCAGAAGCTGCTGCCCCTGGACTGGAATGTGTTACATGGGGAATCTTGCTGTCACTGAAGCTCAACAGGTCTGCAGAACAACTGAAATTAAGCAATGCTTAATAGGCCTAAGAGCCATTGTGCTCCTCTATGAATATCCTCAGGGTGATTTACAAAGCCCATACCTTCAAAATGGTTCACACCATTAAAAACCCTTCAAAGTAAGTTAAAAACCAACAAAAATTAGTATATACAGATTTATGTCACACTCTTCCACTCATCTCAGAAGGCAGGCTTCTTTATTGCTCTGCATGTGTGAGTTCAGGGGAAAAAAAAAATCATTTTCCCCTATAGTGCTACATACATTTAGAACTTGCTGGCAGAGACAGTAACAGAGATGAGCCTGAATTTGAAATCCTGTTACATGATTAGGTCAATTTTCCTTCAGTCTTCAGGTAAGATGAAGATGAGAAAAACTGCCTCTTGTCTAGCTTAATGAACCTTCAGTTATCATACCTTTGCTTAATTCTACATGACAAACAGGGAGAAGATTAATATGTTATTCAGGAAGGCCAGTTCAGCTGGCCCTGCAGGCTGGCACAGAGAAATGGCTGATCACCCCAGGAGTGCAGCACACCATGCAAAATGCAGTACCTGCTTGTGAAGCAAAGGAAAAGCACTAGAAAGAAAGAAGACCAAAAGATGTCCTATCAGGTGCTTCACTGATGCAGGAAGAGTACTCTGGAACAATGGTGAGTCCTTGAGGGTGTTTCAGGGTATCCTATTATGTCATCAGTAGCAACAGTCACAGTTTTTTCTTACTGCTGTTCAGGTGCAACAAATAAATGCTGTCACAGCTGGGCAGTGTCAAACCATGTGTTTTGAGACACAGCCTATCTCTGGTCAGCTGAAGTCCGTGTTCTTCTACATATACAAGGACAAAATATTAATTCTATAATTCTCGGAAGGAACTGTACCCTTTGTGATACGTCCAACTAGCACGTTGTGCAAAATGACTATAACAATTTCAGGATGCAGAAAACAAGCCAATTTATAAACCTTTAAAGATTACTGAATTAATCACAGGCTACAGTCTGCCTTGCTGCAAGTGGCAGTGTCAAGCAGTTGGCATCCAACTGAAGAGAAACATAATACAACCAAAAAATGATTCCGTTAGATGATTGAAACCTCCCTCACCTGTGTGAGTTTGTCCAGTTCACCCAGCCAGGCCCCAAACATCTTGTCGAGATCCTGATCTTCCTTATCACTATCTTCTTCTGCACCATGGTCAAGCTCTTCATCTGACAATTGCTCCATCTGGAAAAAAAAAGGTTTGATAAGCAAACTTTCTTATCAGTGTCTAAGAAAACTGGTGTCAGCTACTACGTTTCTGAAAGTGTCCCTAAATCAAAGCAAATGTCCATCCATAAACTTCATAAAAACTCCTGCTTACTGGTAAAGACTTAGTATGGAAGTTGTAATAGGTAATTGCAAAGCCATTTTTGCAGCTCACTTTTGTCAGAAGGATGCAGAAAATTATGAACAGAGTTCACGATATCTAATATACTATTAGAAATTCATGCTAATCTTGCATGTGTCTTCATTGCCAGCTATTGTTGGCAAAATCTACTGACATTACATTAGAAAAATCCAATTCTTGTCCAAGGAATTCAGCTGACCACAGTTAAGCAACACCATTCAACCACAGGAAGTGCAGTCTCACTGCACAGTAAATAGATCACTCTACAAATCTGTAAACAGAAATGCTTAAACAGGCCATAGAGAATGTCAGCAATACATTCCCTGAGACAGTTCAAATCTTGGACACTGACCAGAACACTTCAGTGATACTGCACAATTTTTATTCAACAAAGGAACTTCTCTCTGGAAGCAGAGTCACCATAACATGTCTCAGATCCTCCTTCATTCAACGAATTTGTGACCAAGATAAAGACAATGCTCTCCAAAGTTTATCTGTTATTATCTCAAAGAAAAATAACCTTTTGTTTAAATCTTATTTCCAAATGCGTCCTAGAGCCCCTTTTATGGAGCTAAGACACATATGCCTTTCTAGGTACACTCTCCCTGGCAAAGACAGGATCTGGTTCAGGAAGAGAATTTACAGACTTGGGGGGGGGGGGCAACAATCTAGGTAATAATTTGGAAGCAATCAGGCAGTACAGAAGGTAAATTTCAGAGATGTGCTACAGAATGTCCAGAGACATGTGAGAAGAGATTGCCAGCAAGAGCTACACAAAAAACCCAATGGTGAGTTGAACAGCTTGATTTAGTCAAGTCGTGGGCTACACAGTTACTTGCTACATAGCCTTCAGAAAGCACCAGTTTATGTTTTGTAGATTTAAAAATTAACTAAGTGCCACTCTTCAGGAAAAGACAAATCTTCTTCAGAAAGGCATCAATGTCCACATTGCACATTCAAACTGATAAGGGATGTTATGAAAAACTATTAAGGTGATCTCCAAGAAAAAACTGTTCAATCCACTTTTTATTTTATATGACCGTTTTCATGCAGAAAACCCCCCCTCCAAGATGTAAAAATAAGTCTTTCCTTATTATTATTTATTGCTTTTATTTCATTTTAACTTGATAAAACAGATCAGAGGAGACTTCAGAAGTGATCTGTAATTCTGAGGTCAGCAGAAGCCAATATCTCCCATGGATGCAACATATTGCCATCCAATGCTCTAGGCAAAGCTGATTCAGTTTCCTACCTGAACTTCTACTTTTGTGGGAGAGCACAATGCATGTGCCTACCTTAAAAGAGGCAATAACGTTAAAGCCAACTTGTCATGGCACACTACACTGCACGAACACCGAACAGATTAAATTCACCATCTGAATCTCCCTTCTTCCAACACGCACTTTGAGTCCTGCACTGCAGGGAATGAAAGGAAGCACTTCCAAAAATCTAAGGGAGACGATGAAATTTTAAAACAAAACAAATATGCTTATGTAATATTGCTGCATCCTTCCACTAAAACTGCAGCAGTTTTTATATTCTGTAAGCCAGGCATGCCTTCCCCAGCAAGATTCCTCTCCATGATGCCTCCTGCAAGTCCTCCCACATACAAAATCGCAGACAGCATGGTAGCAGCAACTCAGACTCTGCCTAAACTGCAAAGCAAACCTAAGCTGTATTTCACTTTTATCCCCCTCCAAAACTTTGCCTTATTACTTCTTAGGCTTTTACATGGACCAGAAATACTGTAAACTCAAGATAAAACACATTATACTTAAGGTGACATGGTCAAACTGCTGTAGAAGTGCTCACACAGCATTTCTCAATGTCTAGATACATTTGAAGAAAATTTTTATTTGAAAGCTAAAGGAAGCTATTAAAAGGGTGCCTTATGACTATGAACTGGCAAATCAAATAAATGGAAACTGTGATATAAATCACTCAGAGCACAGTATTTACAGATACTTTACAATGCTAGCCTTTCCCTCTTTGAGCTGTTTTTGACATTCACTCTAGTTAGATGGACTTGTTTCGCAGTGCATTCATTCCATGGCACTGTTCATAACTCACCCTTTCATTAAGAGAAGAAGCTTGCTCTTTTTCCTAATATTTCTGAGGATCTAAGCCATGGAAAGCATTCTGAATTCCCCATAAACTGTTCCTTTAGATATTTTAACTTGGCATCAGAGACACTGCTTTAGTTCCAGTTACTCTGAAGACAGAATTAGCAGCCTAAAGAAAACTTTTACAAGTGAAGTACTGTTGTGTCAGCATGTCTGGCACTGAACCCTGTAGTATTTGCCAGCTCCTTGTAGTCCCCACCCAAGCTTCCTAATGTCAGCTGCATTTCCTATGAGCCTGTCAACATTTACTTGAAAAGGCACACAGAGGTTAGTGTCTCACTTCAGAAACAGCTAATATTAAGTCACAAGTTCTGTAAAAGTAAATCTTAGTACAAGTTCCACAACTGGATGATATCCCCAAGGACATTAATTAAAGAATTAATTCAATAAATGAGGGCAGAGACAAAATGCTCAGAAAGCAGTATATGAACTTCTCTGCATAAGAACTCAAAACATTAACCACTTCAAAAAAGAGTGCACATTCCAATTAAAAACTTCAAATTTTCCTTTTTATAGCCATTTTCTTTCTCACTGTTGTTGATCACAGCAAACATGCACTGCACTTTAGCACATTATGATCTAACTGAGAGTTATCACACCTTTCTAAGGATACACCTTTATTTATAACAAGAAATAAAACCTGCATAAGGGGTGAGGGATTGTGCATGCTTTGTTTAGTTGGGTTGAGGTATTTTTGTTAAAGGAGTCACTTAGAATTGAATCAGATGTAAAAAATGGACAAAGGATAATGGTTCTGATATGATGCCATAAAGTAAGCCACTGACATTCCTAAAACATTTGCAGGGGAGCAGATTTAAAAAAGTTTTTATTTCTGCCTAGATGAAACCAGATGACATGCCAAAGTAACTTCAGGATTCAAGTTATTTTTCAACACTTCACCTTCTATTCTGTTCAAGTGTATGCTGAGGTAGAACATAAAGAAAATGAGCAGCATCATTCTGGGATACCTAGATAAAAATATGGTATCAACACAGTGTAGTCTTTCATATGGAAGTGAGGCTTCCTGCACTGAAGCGTGGTCTATGTATAATTTCATTATCCACTATGGACTGTGACAGTCTATTCCGTCTGTCTGAAATGCTATTTAAACAGACAGACTCATAAGCACTCTAAGTCAACAATCTAGTTTCCAAAACAGTTCATTAGATTTTACCTTTAAATGCATGAAGGCACAGTATTCTAACACTAGATTCTGAAAAATTATTAAGGCTTTCATTAGAAGTTTCCAGTTGTAACATTTAATCATAATCTACTATATTAAATTACAGTGTAAAGAAACAAAACTCACCAATACTTTAGGGGAAAAAACCACAAAGATTTACTCTTTCAAAATGATTTTATATTCTTAGTATGCCAGGACAAGCATGAGATATTAAAACACATGAGGAAAGATGGAAAGCCCAAGAGCAATGCTTTAGATACACCATTTCAACATTTTCAAGAACAGACACCACCACAGAATTCTGAAACTAAGAAACAGTTTTCTTTATACCAACAGCTTTGGGACAGAGTTATCAAAAGTGTATCTTAAGTGTCTTGTACTGAGACCCTGGCACAAGGGAAGTGTCTCGCACTGAGACTCTATCCTGCACACTTGCATGTTGAGACAGTAGTTCCCATCTTAAATCAACCAGATTGACAGACAAATTATTTTTTTATTATATTAACAATATCTCCTTACAAATAAAACATTCTGCACTGAAAAAAAGCAGTTGTAAAATAATTAAGTTGCAGGTTTTCTCTATAGCACAATTCACTGATGATGTGACTAAGAGAAGGAAAAACAGAATTCTGAGTTCAACTGGAAACACTGATATGCATAAAGGGTCTGCAACAAGAATGTGTTTATTCACTATAATTTCAGAAGCACTGTAGTAAGAATTTTGAACTAGAGATGCTTAAGTATGTTCAAAACCAACTGACAGCATAAAACCCCAAAATGAAAACATACTATCTTTCAGGCAACTGATGTTTCTTCCTCCAACCTTTTTTATTATTTAAATACAAGCTTGCACAAGGTCCTGCTTGTTCCTGAAAAAAAAATAAGCCTTCTAAAAACAACCACTGAATTTGTTACAAAGCTATTTTAGGGATGCAGTAAACAAGACACAAATGTTTGAAACACCATCTCAAGAAATAACCGATTTTCTGCGTTTTAAAATCTACCTCAAGAACTATATAGCATGCCCTGCTTTGGGAAACGTACACTCTCTAGACCTCATCTGGACATCCAAGTTCCTTCATTTGTGTTATTATGCCAATATCCATTTCTGTTAAAAAGTTGTATATGATAGAACACTACACTAATATACCGTATGAGCACATAAGCACAGAGTGCACACATAAATGAATATCAGAATAAGATTCTAGCAGGTTTTCACCTCTAATATTCAGTCACCTGACTGCTTAAAGAAACAAGGCTACTTGAACAGAAAAGAAATCTAAAATGCTTTCACAAAACTGACAGGCAAAGCTCACATCCCTGTTCATTTTTCTAGACTCTTCCATAATTAAAGAAATGGAAAATAACGATAGGTACTTTGAGCACATACATTTATTTGTATCACATTAATACTCTGTCCACGTGACAGGGACCAATCAGATCTGGCACACTTTCCAGTCAGAGATTCTTATGCTATAACTGACACTAAAACTCCTCTTTGAATTTAATACTGCAGCACACTAAGCCAATAACAGTGCAGATCACTTGCCTTAGTATTTCTGTGTTTCTTCTTAATAAGCATAAAGTATTCTGAAAATAATTACTCCAGAAAAAGATATTTGGAGGGGGATTAGAAAGTTATAGGAAGCCTTTGTGCATTATCCAACGTTCTATAACCCAGTTTATGTTAAAACTAATCTAGATGAAAACCTGAACAAAAGAGCATTTGTTTTCCTTAAGCTTCAAATAGCATAGTAATAGCTGAATACATCCCAAGGCTTCTGCAGCACAGACATTCCAATGCCTCTCAAATTCAAAAACTGAGGTACAAATCTGTCAGCCAAAAAATTCAAATTCAGAGCATTCCAAATGAAAAAAATCTTATGTCAAGTGAAAGTCTGTTTCAATATGCTATTTTTAGCCAACTTTCAATTTAATTTTTCTTTTTTTAAAAACCACGCTTCAGGCAATAGTTTTCCAGACTTGGCACTAACAAAACAAGGTGAAAACACACTGAATGTCTGATAAAAGATAAATCTTCAAACTCTTCATTAAAAGCAAAGAGACCTTTCATAACCAATACTCTGAAATACTCTGGGTGACCTCCTGAAATCCTGGACATCAATATAAGTTTCACAAAAACCAGTTACATGTGAATAGACTACAGATATAATTAAGGTGTATATAGCATTATTACTGTGACAATCTTGGATTTAAGTCTACTATCTGTTTCCTGCCTTTCTTCCCTTACTCTCCAGCTGATGAAGGTGTTTTTCTTTACATCAACACATTATCTGCCACAATTCAATTGAACTGTCCTCTCCAACTCAATTGCATTCCAACTATTAAGGAAGGAAGGGACTCAGTATTGCTCTGGAAAATTGTTTTAAAACAAACCAATTAGTAGCAATTTAGAAATAGCATTGGCAAAAAAAGAAACAAATGTTTACACATGGGTTAAGCTGTTCTTCAAAATTAAAATAGGTCATTGTACTTTAGCAATAACTACTATTCTTCAAACAGAGGAAGTCAAGAGCAGAATATGCAATGTACAAGACTTATTCTGAGCAACTGGGAGAAGAAAGACAATTCCAGAATACACTGAAAGATTTTAAAAGCTATGTACGGTTTCAGCGTATTTCTCGTCAAGTCTCTTACTTTCTATCAGGCAGCTGGTCTAGACTGCAGAACTCCAGCAAGCCTGAAAACCAGGCCTTCTCACTTTATGGTCTTATTTTCAGGTTTAACTGGGAGATGCAAAACTGGACAGCCCACAATATTCCCTGCCCACTGATCTGTGCAACGTACAAGAATGTACCTTTGAAACCACAGAAATCTGCTGTCTGAAAATGCGTGTTTTGAACTGCACACAGGCTACAGTTTTAATAAAAGATCAACTAAGACTGCTGAAAGTAACTGTTATTCAAACATCCACAGTGTGATTTCTAATGCTCCTCTTAAAATTAGGCACATGCCTGCACAAGAACTTGCATTTGCCTCTAGCTGTTTGTATTTCAAGCCCAGTCAAACAACAACCTTTTTCACTAAGCTCATAAAAATATTTTTCTTTACATTATTTATAAGTTTGTTATATAAATATTTATAGCACACAAGTGAACACATAACTTACATTTTAACAACTGCTAATGAAACAATTGTTTGAAAAAGTAACTGGAGGGAGAAAAAAAAAATCTTCATCAGACACCGGATCGCAACATCAAAGCAAATTGTCTCACTGCTTCTGGAATCCCCCAGAACACATAGTGCTGTATACAGCAAATACAGGTTCTCTGAAACTCAGTGCTGTTCATAAGAGCACTCTTATCCCTTTCAGATTCTAACAGACTGTTCAACAACCACCCCCGGAGATTCTAACCACAAAAGTCAAACATATCATAGTTGCTCCCTGGTATTCCACAGATTTAATACTGAACCTTTAGAACAAAGCAGACGCAGATATGACAACTCAGTATTCTTCACAGACAATATGAAAAAAATCAATCTCTTTTTGCCTAGCAGCATGAAGAAAGAGAAAAACATAATTTTCCATATTCACATCCTTTGCAGCTTTGTATTTAAGTAGAATTTGTATGCTCCCCCTCTAACTTTAGTTGACACTACCACACACAATTTCCTGAAATAAACATAACAGAATGTTTATTTCATCATCTTGATTTCTAGCAGTGGGAAATCATTCCAATGTGCCACAGCAAAACCACCTACAGAATACCCACCCATCCACCCCTTCTTTGCCTGAAAGCTTTGAGAGATAAAATTAAAACTGCATCGAGTAGAATACCCTGTATTTCATAGGGTTGGTTTCTGGTTTTAAGCTTTGTATTATTATTACTTTATATTGACTCTACCCTTTCATAATTGCAACCTGAAATTTTAAATTAGTCCCCAAAGTGTGCCTCCTAGTATATTGAAATACATTTATAAGATCTTCTTTCCTGTATGATAAGGGAAGCACCAAAATTGCAGAAATGTCACTACAAGAATCTAACTGCATTTGAAATTTGCGCTGTTGTAAAACCTTTATTCCCTCCAATATATCTCAGTGCCTGACTCACATCTAGCCAAATAGATGCTGCCTTGAAAAGAAGGGACTTTATCAATCACTGTATCCCATTTCCTGAACCAAGATTCCAGCCAGAGTATCCAAGTGGACATTAAATTAATTCCCATAAAAAGATCATCCTAGATTACATCATGTCTCACTGAACAGTCTTTGTGAAGACAATGATAAAAAATACTTCGATCATGAAAACAAAACTTACCTAGGCTAAAGTATTTTTCCAGTATAGAGTACAGTAACACACTGTAAAATAACACTCACCAGTTGCAGAAGCCAACATCTTAGATTTACCAGCTGAGACTAGTGTATAGTCTGTCTTCAGTAGGCAGATATATCCTTTGAAAATACATTAGCACCAATTTTCCAGAATCTTCATCATGTGGTTATTGTAACACAAATATTGCTACAGCATCTCTTTGCATTCAGTTTTACCTTTGGAATGATGCCCCAAAAAGAATAATAAATATGAACAAGCAGACTAAGAATAGGTATGAATTTTGTTGTAATATTTGGCCTTAGGCACCAATCTCAGGAAATACCCAAATATTCCTGTAGCTGTGGATAACAGTTCAATAATCACAATCACCAAGCTAACAGCAGCACTTTCAGGATCACCCTGCACTTGAGAAGAAGCATTAGCCAACCAATCACTCAAAAATTCACATCCTTTTACAGACTGGTCTATTGTGCCTGTAAAGGGTCTTTTTCCACGAGGAATAAATATTCAAAGAAACTAATTTTTACACATACACTAAGTTGTCTTCCAACTATATGCAAAATAAAGCAAGCAACTGTCAACTACCCATAGAAGTTGAACCTCTCAACAGTGTTTACTGTTATAAATTATATAAATGAATGATCAAACTAAGCAGGGCAGGGGAAATGTAAAAAACTCACTAAGGTCATAGGTAAAATTACAATGCAGGTGAGAGTACTTCCTCATATGACTGAGCTACTCTATGCTTTGGAACAGTTAAAAACTAATTTTTGTTCAAGAGACCCTCTCAAAGGTTAAAAATAAGCATTATGGCAATGCTCACTGAAGATACCACAGCAGACACAGGCAATCTGTATGATGTGGGTACTGTCTAGGTTCAGAAGCAGCTGCCAAATCTCTTTCCACAAGGACCTAGTGACAGTCTATGAACCATGCCTCAAAAAACAGATGAGTAATACTTTAGCTATGATAAATAAATAACATTCTTTACAGATTGCTTTTATGTCAGGGTATGTGTTCTTTACACTAACCTCAGCTGGAAAAGGCTGGAAGGCAACTCAGGTTTCCTGGTAAGAATTAAGACTACATTGTGAAGAGGTACATTTCAGTACAGCTGGAACTATAGAGTTCCAGAAAAAAAGCATAATTGTGTATTTTTCAGAAGACCCACAAATGAATGTTTGATACCTCTAAAGAACATATGTGTTTCATTCTTAGCATTTGAGTCAACACATTTTGTTGTTTACAGCTAGCCATAACAAAGCAGCATGACTTTAAAAGACACCACATAGAAAAATATTTAGAGGATGATTAGGGAAATAATCTTTTGGCTGAAACATTTCTTTAAGAAGGAGAAAGTATATTCAATTTAGAAGACACCTGATTTAATTTAAACCCACCTCTAACAAACTGAGCTGAAGAACACTGCCTTAAACCAAAATAAACACATCTAAACAGGCTACCCTGGCTCAACTAATTTTATGTTTTAAGCCACTGGTAAGACCAGATTTAAGTACTGCAACTGGCAGTCAACTTTCATCCTCCAACTTCATAGCAAACCTTAATGAGAGACATAAAACTCCTCTCTATCCCTGTCACTCTCCTCCACCAACCTCTCCACAGAAGGACACGTGTTTATAAAAGTGTGAGAGGTAGATGGGTGGGGGGAGAGGAAGTACATACTGCACCATGAGGTTACCATGAGAAATGGAATTACTATGTAAGGACAGGTTTTTCCACGCAAGAACTGTGTCCTGTGGGAGCAGAGCTGAGAGAGAAGAGAGGCTTGAGAGAGCCTTGTGTATCTAGAAGAAAGAGTGACGTGGGGCTCTGGACAGAGATGAGTCCCAGCAATCAAAACTGGAAGGAAATGCTGGAAGTCAGCAGGAACGGGGCAGTTTTCTATGAAATGAAAGGGGAGGGATCATTTGGCAGTAAACCAGAACGGCTCACTAGGTAGTGATGTGAAACATGTAGGCTGAAGGGGTCCCACCACACAATGACATCTGGCAGCAACTATGTGCTGTGAAAAGGAGAAACTACAGACAAGTTCTTTGTTATATAGGTGGAAAAATATGTTTGTGAATGTCAAAACTGCAGGAGAATCATTGCTTTGAGAGAGTACTTTATCAGCATCTTCCCTTGGGTCTTGCAGATGATTAAGCAAAATTTCAGATACCCATAAGCCTCACATGCAATAGTAAGACAGAAAGCCAGCATCCCACTGCATAAACTTCAATTCACCTTTTTCCTTGGTGACACTGTAAGAATCCAAGTTGTATTTGGAGAATTCCACCAGGTGAGAGAACAAAATAATTACCAGAAGGAAGTCCTATAGTTGCTCAACTCTTCTTCTGTTTTTCTCCTCAAAAAGTAAAAGAGAAGCCATTCCAGAAGTGAAGTCAATCCACAAAGCAATTTTTGAGTGACATCTGGTTGAGCAAGATGCCAAAGCTGGATGCCACTACCACATTTCTCCACTAAAGCCTGCACAAATTCCTGAAGAGGAGAAAGTCCTGAGCAGATTTAGAAAAACATGCTCATCATTGATAAAAGCTGAAAATACAACTTAATTCTTATTTATCATTTTTAGCAGAATGTCACTGAAGAACTCTCTCCAAAGTTTCCGACCCTTTCCCCCAAAAACAACCCCAGCAAAGGAAAACAAAATAAACAACACCCCACCCTCCCAAAATCAAACCAAACAAAAAAACCAGAGAAAACTGACAATAGTTCTCCTGGCACTTTTTTTTTTTTTCTTTTCAATACTTTCTTCTCTTGGAACTTCTCTTCTGTTAATTCAACATCCTTTCTCTCAAGGGCGTTTTAATGATCTTAAAACAAGAAGACCACATAATAGCTCAAACCAGTATCAGCAATTAGAGGTACAGAGCTATGAAATTTGTTCCAGGCTGCCAACAGGGATCTAAACATTGCCTACTGAGCACTTAATCTCTAGTTTATAAGTTTTCTGAAACTATGTAAAAAATTTAAAATTAATTTTGTCTACTTATGATATTCTCTAAAGATATATGTTCATACTGAAAAGCTGCATTACTTCAGTTTCTAAATAAATCTTGGCACTGGAAAGTGAGGGAGGGAAGCAGGGAGAAACATGACTACTGGGTACCACTCCCTATAAAAAAAAAGCATTTAAAGTAAGAAAGCAACCTCAACATAAAAAAGTTTTGCTATGTCAAAGGTTAGAGAAGTCTAAAAGCCAGTTAACACCAACTGATGAATACCAAAAGACTTTATCTAGAATTTAATTGCCTCGAGATTAAGACCAAATGTAAATATTTAATACAGAATCAATGCTTTAAAGTACACATTCCTGAAGAAGTAAGCAAATTACCTTCCATAGCGAAAAGGAAAAAAATACAGTACAAGTTAGGCCACTGAGGAAGCAAATATGAAACTTCTATACAGTAAGAGAATCATGGAAGATGGGGCTGACAGCTGGATTTTGTTAAAGGACTTTAAACAGAAATATTTAAACTCATGGGATTAGGCCAGCATTCCTAAGAAATGCTGTTCAGATCTTAAGTTGCAGAGACCTCGTCTAAGCAGCTCAGCAACTGAGTCACATAAACAACTACTGTAAAGTCTGCTGCTACCACACTTGGTAGCTTTGTGAATGAAGCTTTTCTTGCATATGAAAACTAAAGACAGAGTGTTTTGCTACTGGAACGGGGGCGGGGGGGGGGGGGGGGGGGGCGGTGGGGGCGGGCGGAGAAGGAGGAAATAACCAAGTTAATCAGCAGACTCCATACTGCCACTTAAAATCCTAAGTTTAAAATTTTCTTCCCAAAAAATTATCTTTCCTCAAACATTTGAACTAATGAGATTTTCAATTCAGTGAAGGATAATCTAAGCAGGTGGCTCAGAGCAGCTATTACACACACAGATACATATATGCTGTGCATTATGTTTCACTTCATGTTTTGCTTATAAATATGCTTGGAAATTCTGTCACTTAGTATTAGATTATTCATATCTCCTACCCAAGTCTGATGCTGTGGTAAAGGTAGGGCAGATTTAGATGAAAAGAAAAAAGAACAGCATAGGCTGATTAAATGAATCTTTAAGTTTACAAAAAACACTTTTAAAAGTAACATTTCTTAGATCAGATTGATGCAAAGCCATCTTAAAGTAACACATGAACTTGTTAAATGCGCAACTTTATTTTAATACAACAAAAATGAATGAGCTTTTTTCAAGATCAGGACTTCTAAGGAAGGGTCACACTGACTGAAAAATACTATATACTATTCTCATTTCCATGCTGAGAGACATAATTTCAGAGGGACAGGAATGAGATATTTCATGGCAGTCATTAGTTGGGGACAGATACCCTCCTTTCACTGCTGAACTGTGAACCTCAAGGGTCCAGCAGCTTCCAAGCAGTTAAGAACGGCACTCTGCAGGACAGCTCATAGGCTTTAGTACAGAGTCCTCCCACAGAATGTTGAGCAGCAAAAGGCAGGATGACTTCTTTTGATAGCTGCTACTCTTTGACTGCCATCCTGGCAGCCAGAGAAGCTCTCCTCCATCACGCTGGATTTGCAACATGCTACTCACTGAGAAGCTACAGGTGAACACAACTTACGTATTTCTCAAGATAGATAGGGGAGTAACTTTCAAAATCATTTCCACGGCCCACATTCAAGTTTCCCATGAAAAGCAAAGCTGGGAGCAGGCTCTGTGACATGCCAAAGGTAGCAAAGCATTTGTGCTTGCCCCTCCAGAAACAAATTCACCTGGAAATGCACACTGGGATGTGCATACCCAAGAGTTCCAGTCACATAGGAAAGGAGGGGCTGCAGTACATTCTTCCTCCTTCTTCCTTCCTGTCCTCCCCTTGGATAAATATACCATCTGTTCAGATGAAGAAGCTGAGCACCAAAAAGTTACAGCGCTTCCAGTAGTAAATCCTTGCATTTGCCCTATTCTCAGAAACATGCCAATGGCAAAGACCTGCATTGCTCTGTAGGATCATTGCATTCATCAAATACACCCCCAACTATTATCAGCTGAGTAAATCTACACACACTTTCCAGCAATGCATTTGTGAAATTCAGTCAATTTCTTATTATCAGAATTTAAATGCTACAGAAAATTAAAAAAACCCCACACAAACAAAACCAAACCACAACACATTTTGAATGGAGGTTTTCTTTGCATTTAGAAAACACTGACACAACTGGCACAGAAGCAATAAAAAATGTGAAGTTATCTTTCTCTGTATTCCAGGGTAAACTTTCTACAGTAGTTTTCAAAGGGGTTTTTGGAAAAACATCTCTACAAACTTTCCTGATGTCTTATTTCTTTTTAGGCTCCCACTCCTCCTGTTTAAACCAACAACTTACACATTAAAGCTTGAGCCAGACTAACGCCTCGCTGCTGTTGTGAAAAGGAAGAAATCTCTTTCCTCTCCATCCATTAGCATGTTGCTCTGGAACATCACTAAGCCTGCTCAACCTTCTAAACCATCAGCAAACCCACTGACAATAACACTCCAAACACCAGAACAGTCTTTCTGCTGAGGTCACATGCAACAATAGATTGCCCTGTGACTGAACAAATATTAGAGCCAACACATTCTTTAGGGCTCATAACCTGACAGCTGGGAGAAGGGACAGGGAAAGAAACAAGTGGAACTTTCCCTTTTCGGAAGCAGCAAGTTCACCTGTAACCTGCAACTCCACTTCTAGCTCAGAGTGTACTGTTAAGATTCAAGCATTTCTTTATGTTCTTAAGTTAAATAGAATATATTTAACTTAAATAATAATAATCTTAACTTAAATAATAATAATATAATTTTATTATAGAAAATAATAAGCAGAAAAGCCTACCTTTGCCATTAGTACAGAGAAATTTTCAAATGCTACCTGTCGTAGAGCACATGCAATCACATATGTATGACACTGAAAAGCCAGTATATTTTGCCGAATTTATGTTAAAATTAGATCCATTTTACCAAATGCATAAAATGACAAGTCTTAATGAATTACTTTCTCTACAGACACGTACTTTTTATTACAGCTTGTACTTTTTATTACAAGCACTTCATGTCTCAGTACTTTTCAGATATCAAGTTAATCCCCAGAAAAGACTACATTTAAACAGAAATATGAAAAAGAAAAAAACCACAAAGCATTACCATTCATAAATACATTTATAATTCAGAATTCAGAAAACTTCCAGTTTAAACTCTGTAGCACTGAGGTGCAAGATACGAAAACATAGCATGCCCATACCATTAGCTTTCAAATTAGTGTCCAAAACACTGATGCTAAAACCAGCATTTTACGTTTTGCACTTTTTCATTTAATGCTTACAAGCACAGGTCAGACACTTCTACAAACTAAAAATTTATTCCACAAGCACAGAAACTTCCATGGATCTGTGAAATTGTCTCAGAACCAATCCAAAGGCAACATGTCCACTTGAAAATATGTCTGTAGAGATATATGTAATTTAAAAAATATTTATATAATAAAAGTCTTATCTATGTAAGCTAGTATCTAGAGAAGTCTCTAGGTATTTATAACATTTGAAAGTTTGTGCAAAGCAAAGGTACAGCTCTGTTAAAAAGCATCACAGAACTGATGACATAAAGGTACAATTGAATAGCTGTTGCAACACAGCTGCTGTTTAGTGGAACAAATTCCACTAAATTCTACAATTGGAAGGGGCACAGGGTTTAACAGGCCTGTATTTGGAGCACTGCTTTCCCAAGTTATCAAGAACAACCAAGACATCCTTCCCTTGGATGCAAACGTTCCTTTGCCACATGAAAATGTATGAACTGGCATGAAGCTGCACCAGGGGAAGTTCAGATTGAACATCAGGAAAAGGTTCTTCACTGAGAGGGTGGCTGGGCACGGGAACATGGTGGCAGCCATGGTCACAGCATCAAGCCTGCCAGAGTTCAAGGAGCATCTCGATGATGCTCTTAAGTCATGTCATATGGTTTTGGTTTAGGTAGTCCTCTGAGGAACAGGGAGTTGGACTCGATGATGCTTACTGGGTTCCTTCCAACTTGAGACAAACTGTGATTCTATGGATGCAGCTACAACTGTGCAATTTACTACTAAGTGAATGAAGCTAAAGGCACTTCAATTTCTTGTAGTCCGAACCATACATACTAACTAGCTGATAGAGGCTGCTTCTCCTGGCAGCATAAGAAATATTCTGCAGCCTTTACACAAAAATTATTATGTCATAATACTCGAGTTCACATTTGTTTTAATGTTTGTATGTAGCTTCATTCAGATGAGTATTCACAACCAGCTGGAACCACCAGCACCCAGCTGAGTGGCTCTGAGTGCAGTAAGCAATGAGAAACAGGGTGACCAGCTTTGGGCAGAAGCAACAGAGCATGCTTCTTCCTACACTGCTTCACAGCCCTCCAGACTACACCATGTGCTTTTGAAACCTTTCCATGCCAGTAAAACTCCATCTGGCTGGGGGGGGGGGGGGGGGGGGGGGGGGAGTAGGGAAGCAGGGGGGAGAGCATGAAAGGTTAATGCTATACTGTAATATTTTCAAAAAGAGCTCAATTCAAATTCTTTCAAAAGAATACTGGGATCACTCCTAATTCCAGGAAAGGAAGAGTAAGGGCTCACAAAACTCTGTGTAATGACCAGAAAGTAAAACTGCCAAGCTAAGCCTGGAGTAGCTCAGGCAAAGTAAAAAATTTTTAATCTTTTCACCACATTGCCAGAGGCAAGACTGCAAAATTCCTTTGGAACGAAACTTTTAAAATATCTTCTGTTACACCTTTACTTGGCATAAAAAGTACTCACAAGAACCCTGCTACTCTGCTGTACATCCCTAATACCTTAATTCTAAGTTTTTAAACAGAACTCTAATTGCAACTACACTCAATTTTTGTTTTTCAATGTTTGCAATTATTTTCCTCTTACAGAAAGATGAAGAAGGACCCTTATATCCTGCTTTCTGAAAAAGGGAGGACTTTCCATTGTCCTTTTCAGGAGAGACATATCTCTCTTGGACACTCTTAAGTTTTTCCTAATGCAAATGGTATCTTAGAAATTTTTGGTTTCAAGAGGTGTACAGAGCTCAGTAATCAAATAAAGCTACCAGCCAACTGTATTCTAGGCTATGGCTAGAGTTCCTCATGATACTCTGCACAAACAGCTTGTTGCTGTTGAAATCATCTGGCTCTAAAGAGCATCACAAAACATATACACTGTATTTATTACTATTATTATGTTATACAATTCAGAGTCCAACACAAATTTCAGAAAATTTCAAGTAAGCAACAGTTTGTCAAGAAAGAAATGTTCCTGGTTTTTTTTGCCATCACATCTTAATATCAGATGCTAACAAGGCTGAATCTTTCCCGAACTCAGTGGGAAAATGCAATGTTTCCAGGAAGTCTAAACAGATGACTTCTTAACTAGCCAGACATTTTACTCATCTTTCCCGATAGAAATGTAATGATATTACCAAGATATTGCTTAAACAACAAAAAACAATGTAATATCTTTTACAGAAACTGATACTACAAGACTGTTTAAAAACCTCAAAACTTCTGTAGATGTGTTATCTTATTACTAAAACACACAATTTCAGTTTTTTCTATAGAGCATAAAAATTCATGTCTTCATATGAAAACAATTTTATACAATTTCAACCACTAAAATTTAGTTAGAAAATCAGGGCTAAAAATTAGCTTAATACCATATTGCATACTGAACTTGCATCATGTGCCAAGAGCCATGCCCCTTCCTAAGGCAAATACAACCTCAGTTTACATCACTGGTGCAGCCAAGCTCAGTTCCTTTCCAAAATACTGAAGTCTGTGTCTACAAGGCTGATTGCCAGTGCTGTCATTTCCTTCAGTGTAATTCAGAAAGCAGCAGGAAACGTGGCTCACAACAAATGCAAGAATACTGGACATATACCAACAGAACAGAACCTACCGTCCACTCTGAACCTGTTCCTGAAGTCTGCCCAAATCTGCAACTTAACCACAGTGAACACCTCTCAGGATTAAGGGTATTCCGGTCATGATTCTCACAGCTGACGAGTTTTCTGCTACATAAAACCAGGACAAACTCTTACTCTAGACATACATTCTTTTGGCAGGACTATGGGAGGAGGTTATACCTAGCTCACAGAAAATTAGGTCACCCATTTCATAAGCACATATAAACTGCATGTTGAAGTCTCTAAGCATTTCATAGATGCTCTCCCTCAACAGAAATTTGGAAGAAATTTATCACAAATTCTGCAGAGAGCTAGAATAATTATAAATGCAGGAGGAAGGAAGTTCATATTTACAATCTTAGTCAAACAAAAAAAACATTATATCATCTTAGCAGCTGTGTAAGAATTTGGCAAGCCTCTAAGTAAAGTTTTTTTCCGAACATCCCAAAAGAACAATTATTTTTGTTTCCTGGAACATATCATCTTTGGTATAAAGACCTCTCTAAGGACTGAGCCAGATGAATAAACTACAGAATACAACACTGAAAGTGGAATGTGCCGCACAATGACTATTTTTACTGCTAAAGCAGCTGAGTTGACCACACTGTATAAGGAATGTAATTTGTGACACTAGAAATGCTAATTATTTGGACCACATTCACGTCTTCATGGGGACAAGGGTTGGCAAGAAAGAACTGATCTGGCATTACTCTGCTGTAGCCAAAATGAGGCACAAAGGAGCAAGAGTAGCTATTTAGTGACAGTGATCAGTTTAATATGAATCTCTTAAATCGGTATCACCTCAATATTTAAAATGAAAATAATTTCCTAGTTGTGTTTGTCTACTGCACTATGAAAAAGCTTATGCAGATGCAGGAGTTTGTCACACATTCTATTAGCCTACAGTCTCATTTCCTTGGATTGCTAACAGTACAGTGTGAAGTGGCTGGAAGATTTTTATAGTTTCGTTTTTTGTAGAAAAGATTTTTACGCTTGAATCTTAGATCTCTATCTCACACCGAATCAAATCAAAGCAGCAGCACCATGAAAGGATTTACAGTGAAGTTTAAAAAAAGAGGAATTCTTTCATGGCTTTTATCATTTTTCTACCTTCCTTCAGACCTTTAAATGCCTATTGAAGTCTAAGTCTTGCTGGCACCTTCTTCCTATTACCTTTCCAATGATTTATAAAGTTTTCTTGATAGCAGCTACAGCCTAGCATACTTGGAAGGGCCAGCTTGTAACAAATCAGAACAGGTTTAAAAGCCAAAAAAGACAATCAAAAATATTTTTGCAGTTATACATTTCATTCCACAGGGAGCTTACTGCACATTCTCCCTTCAACCCAACATATCTATGCAATAAAAGTAGCTTATAACTACTAAACATACAGCTGAATTCCTGGTGTTTATTTATTTATGAGTAACTTATTCCAGGGTCCAAACTGTAAAGAAATGTTTCATTTGACAGTGCCACACACCTGCTTCCATCAGCAGGAGGGGAACACCCGAGAATACAGGTGAGCGCCTTCATCCATCTTCACCCTTCAGAACTGGAGATTGTACCCCATCACAAAACTGAGGTGTTACAGCTCTTTCTATTAAATCACCACCTTCTTCCTCCTTTTCCTCCACAAGATGCATGTCTTACAGGTCAGGGTATTTTGTCTTGTTCATTTACATCACAGCAAGCAGTTCCCTTACTAACTCTAGAACATGCAAGAGGAATGGGCAAAGAACATGGTCCAGTTGCCAGAAATGAAGCTTTTTTGTCATATATGTCATGATATTAATCTCCCCCCTCTTTCTATTCAGTAGTAGAAAGAGAATTAAAACTAATAAAACCTTTTGGTTCCCAACTGTAGAAACCAAAAGATCTTTTTATAAAGCCGGAAAACTAGGACAAGGTAGAACAGCTCTTCAACTGGTATGACACATCAGTAAAGCCAACAAACAATGAAATCTAATTTTAAAATGAGTAGTCTAAAACACGATCATTACATTCTGATTTTAAGTCTAGCATCTAGCAACACTTTCATCAGTGCTTTTCAGGAAGACTTCTAGTAATGTGACAGGAATCGTGCCACATTAGACTTCAGATGTAAATCTTTAATGAGAAAATATTTTTTCATACCACAGCCTGATAAAAGACAAGTTGGCTGTTTCTAGCATAAAGGAGGGAAGTTATCTTTGGGCCTTTAAAATAAAGTAATAGATGACCATAAGAATCCTACCCAGAAACAGACAAGACATTTGAATTTTCATAGCACATAGGTGTATTAGGAAACAAGAGACAATTATGTTATTTGTGACTCAGTGGCTGAAAAGATTTGACAGAAGTCAAAGCAACAGTTTTTGGAACAGGTGACATGCTCACGAGCCATTTTATAACAACATAAAAACATCCACACCATCTGAGTTAGGTATCTAGACTCAACAATCAGAGTGCATGTAGCCTCTATATACATTTGTACAGAATGGAATATCAAGAAGTTAACTGCCAAATTGATCTTTCAGGCTGGGGTGGGACAAAAATCAGACTTAAAATCAGATCAAGGACAACCCAAACATTTAATAAAGTACAAAGGAAAAGGTGGGTTTTTCTTAGAAAAAAACCCTATGCTTTTTGACACTACTATGCAAAATATTTCAGATGCTGTATCCAAAATAACCTCAGGGTACAAATAAAGAAAACAACCAAACAAAAAATAGTTACCAATGTTACGAATAACACAGAAATCATCCAAAAGTTCAGTTCACAGGTCATGCTGTATAAACATAAGATGAAAGATACTAATAAAACAGTTTAAAAAGTGACTAATACCAACCCCTTCATTACGGCACTGGATATTTCTTGATGTAAAGCTACAACATAAGTATAAATACATCACTCCCCTCTCATAAGTACTGAATGAAGCAGGAAGACCTCTCCTTCCCCGCACAAGAAAAAGGTGAAAACTAAACTATCTATAGGGCACAGCAGACAATCCAAGCAACTTGTATATGCAAAGTCAGAAAGTCCAAGTTTCTCTATATAAAGGTGGGGGGTTTTTTGTTTGTTTGTTTGTTTTTGTTTGTTTGTTTTTCAGGAGGAAGGGAAGCATAGCAGAAAGAAGAAAGACAGGGTTAAGAAGTCAAGAAAGGTTAGTGTACTTGGGACTGGACAATGTTACACACATACAAAAGACAGGAGATACCATTTAAATAAAAATTTTACAAGTCAAAGACTGGAAGGAAGACTTCAACAGCTTTGTCTTTAAAAAGCCAAGAGACCACAAATAAACACCAAAAACATCCCCAATCACGAGACTCTCCACCCCTTTGAAAGTAAAGAAAAGCAAATGAGCTAAGTCCACTTTCCACAGGAAAAAGAAAAACATGCCTAAAAATCAGTGGAAGAAAGCTGGGAATGATTTCCACACACTGCTGTTGTTGCACTGCTAAACACTGCTGGTAGCATGGACCAAGAATCCATTCCCAGTACTCACTGCTATCATTTTCTAGGTGCAAATGTATTAAAAAGCTAAGAGTCAGAAAAGAAAAAAACCCCTTTTATTTACACCAATATACGTTTTGCACACTTGCTCATAAATAGCACTAGTAAAGAGACACATAGTCTTACTACTATATTCCATTACTAGACTCCTCAGATTTTTAAGTCCCACTAAAATCTTTAAGACACAGTTAGATTTTAGGGTTGGTTTGGGCTTTTTTTTTTACTAAACTATTTATACAAAAGGTAGATTTTATTGTGCTGGTGAAGCTGAAACAACTTCTGTTTTCATATAGCTGGATTTGACACTCAGCTGAAAATGCTCTTTTGCATTTAACAGAAATCTTGCAACACACTTTGAAGGACGATACATAGAAATATAATAGATAAGGAAGCAATTACCTGGGCAATTTCCCCATAATATTAAAGGAAGTCATAACAACAATTCTATTTTACCAAACTTAGAGAAGGCCAAAGGTATGTTGTTTTCCTGTCCTTTTATTGTTCAACAGAATTCTAGACTCTTAACCTCACATTCTGATACTGTCTGATTACACAGTAGTATAGCAAAAGCCTGACATAACTGTGACCAGTGAAAAGTTAGTGCAATAGCCACTCTTTGAAAGCCTGGCCATGAACAAACATGCACATGGCAATTTTAGTCAAGCAACCAGCCCAAACTCATTATTTAATAGACAGTAGCTAGAACAATCAGCAGCGAATGACTCACCAGTGAGGTGCTAGTATGCTATAAGTAGCATTTACTCTGTCAGAGCTGCCAGTGGACCTTCGTGCTTATTAAGGGAACGGCCTGGCTGTGGTCCCATGGCAATACACTGAGAATGCCTACCAGGAATCCATGCCTGACTGCCAGCACTGTTTCAATGGCACTGTCTCTTTCTGTTCAGTGCAACCACTTATGAGCTCTGGAAATGAAATAGCTCAACCACAAGCCAGAGTGTGCCCCACATCATCATTCAAGAAGCAATACCTGTAAAAACCAAATGGGATGCATCCTAAGACCTTATTTGTTCCTGGTCTCAACTGGATGTCACAACCTTCTCTCAGAAGACAACAAGTAAAAGAGCAATGCATCTGTGGAATCATTCACAGCCTTTGTGATAAGTAGTAAGGTCAATTCTGACAGCACCTCTTTACAGGTCTATTACTCCTAACAGTTGAAAAACCCTATTTTAAAAAATCCAATCAAGTCACAGAAACCAAGTTCTCAGCCCCTTTTTCAATTCCTCTGCATCATCTAAGGAGTCATCCCAGCTGAGGAGAATATGCACAAAGCACAGGACTAACACAGCTCATAAATACTATCCAACCTCCCAAAATATATTTTGAGATGGGGAATACCAGAAACAATATCCTGCCCAGTTCTCAGTGGACAGAGTCTCTCCTGTGGGACAGTTCCAGCTAACAACATCTAAGAATATGCATACAAACATAAACCTGAGTGCAGGAAGGAACTGAGCACAGAAAAAAGTATCTTTCTACCTATTCAGTTTCAAATCAAGAAGCATTTCAGAAGCAAACGTTCCAAGATCACTTCCCAAAAAGAGTAAAGAGAGCTACACAGACAATTTTCAAAACTACTCCTTGTTTGCAACTCCACTAAAGAACTGGAAGAATGTATGAAGAAAAAAAAGATGAATGTAACAAGAGAGCAGAAAAAGTGTGTTTCAAGATGACAAGGACAGCATTTAATCCATAATATAATGCTTCCTCTGTGGCAGACCTAACTTCCTCTTTTAAAATAATGTCCTGTTCCTCAAGACATCATACAAGCTCAGCAATACAGAGAGGGCACAATCAATTTTTTTACAGAATGCAAAGTCATGGATATTATTTCAGTGCTTATTTTGACAGTCTTTGAAAATTAATAGATCAGAGTTAGTTACATACTTTCTAAATATAATCTATAAAATATATTGGCCGTACAGTGGCAATAAAAATACGAAAACTACATAGTTATCTATCTGTATGCCATTAAATAGCAGGCTACTGCATGCACATCTAATGACAGAAAGATCATCACTATTTGCTACTGTTGAAATACAAGCCTCAAACCATACAATCAAACTAGTTCCACATAGCTACACAGACGAATCTTGATGCACATAGAACCAGACTGCTGCTACCCTCCCCAGGGTAATGTTACCCATTACACTATGGATGCAAGCACAACTTCAGAAATTATGGCAGAAATATTAAGTAAACTAAGAGTGTCTTTTACTGGACCTTCAATTACCTCACAGAGCTGGGCTCTTCAGTTTAACAGACAATTCTATCACAGTATTACATCTCTCCACAATGAGTCATGTTAGGCAAAATTTTAGGTTTTCTTTTCAAAATGTGAACTAATAATATAATATTTAAATCATTAATCATCTACATATTCCAAATTCTACTAAAAACCCCAAACAACTTCATATTCTACTTACAACCATTTCAAACAATGGGTATTACTATGCTCCAAAAAGTTTGATACTTTACTATGAGTGTCTTGGAATAAACAGACATAATAAAAGGCAGTAATTTTTGATGCACAGTATCCAGAAAGTAAATATTTAGTCATACTGCAAAAATAGGAAAAGCTCTACTTTTGAATATATATTAGTTCAATATTCCTGTCAATAATACTGCCTAAATCATGCTAAAATACCAGCAGTTCATTGCAATCTAGCAGAAGTCATTTTAGGAATGAAGCAGCAGCTGCTGAATCTATCAGTAGGCTATGCCTTCTCAACTCTTACAGGCACTTTGTATATTAATAAAAGCATGCGCAGTTGTAAACTCAAATATTTAAATCCACACTGGAAGGCAAAAAGAATGCAGACAACATAAGGCCAGCTGCAATTTTTACACTTTCATAAGAGAACAACTGATCTTTTATCTTGCTTCTCAACTCACCCTAAAATAGGAAAAAAAAAAATTAGGCAGCTTTAACTAGAACAATGTACTACACAAGACACATCAATATCTTGTAGCATTTTATCATGTTTCATCAGATCATGTGTATAGAAATGTTGTTCTCAAATGTTCACAGCCTGTCAAGAGTTGTATTAAAGAGCATGCCAGATTAAGCTTATCTCAGAAAGTTAATAATGAGCATATCCACACACACAAAAAAATTAGGTCTCCTAGTTTCAGGTGACGTACATTCTAAACAGAAGGAAGACCGCGTACCTTGAGGATTAGAAAAATAACAGAGGTGGAATTCAAGCTCAGAAGGGGTTACATTGACCTATACAAAATAAAGACACTAGAAAAGTGTTAGGAAGACATTGCTTTAAAGCACATCCTCCTGTTCTGCAAATACAGTCCAATTTTACTACTGGTTAATGCATCTTTTACACTAAAGTGTAAAAAGACATGAGGTCGGCCCATGGTAACATTATACAGGACAAAATTAGTGTTGCCATCTTCGAAATTTGAAAGTATACGTTTCACAAGAATTACTGGAAAGCATTAATCATCAGAAGTACTAAATAATGAGGAATAATTTTAAAAGTGAAAGATAATACCATAACTTGCCTTATGTAGTACACTCAGATCAGTCTTTAGGCCATAAAGAAGCAACAGGTTCAATTTAAACTCCTCCCATGACAAGGACAGCATGACAGCATGTACCATTAAATCAAAGTAATTTGCATCAAGTGAATTTTTTTTCCTACATTATGTGTATTTTAAATCTAAAGGCCACACAAAGCTAACGTACTTCTAAATTATCTAGAAAAACAATAAACACATAAAATCACTCCCTAAGTTTTCACACCTCACAATCTATCCAAGATAACTTCCTACGTGATACCTGTAAATATATTAACTACCTGATCCTTCAGGAGAATGAAGATTGACCTCTTTGCAAAAAGAGAGGCACCCACGTCATCACAGTTCAAAAATGAAACACCACTGACGTTGAAAGTGCATAGTCTGAAAATACTTTGTTTACTCTGTGCTGGACTTTCAACTTCAGAATCTACGCCAGTCATTCCAGAAATATTCCATTCCAGTTGATAAAAGCTAATTTAGGATTCATTATACAATAGTAATAACTAATCCCAAGGGCTTTTTTTTAACTTGTTGGTTTTGAGAACCTTCTGAAGTTATTGTGCACATTCGAGCTGAACAGATATAAACAGTATCAAAACAAAGTTTCATTCAAGCTAATTACAAGGACAGTGCTTTCGGGGGTTTGCTTTCTCTTTTTAACTAGAATATCTCTGATTTTCACTAACTGGGATAGGAAGCACAGAAGGTTAAGCTGAATGCTGCACAATCAACTAGATAGCAGTTAACAGAGCATTCTTCATAAAGACATTGTATGATTCACTTCAACAACTGATGTGGATGTGGTTCCTCTTGAAAATTTCACTCATTTCCCTGTTTCCATTTTCTGCTCTGCAAGCTGCTAGAAAGGAAAAAACACTCCCACTTTTCTATGGGACCCTCATCCTTCCATGTAATTGCTGAAACTGAGACTTCTCACTTTTGCTGTGCTTCTTAGAAAGTATCTCAGAGGTCTCTAATCCAGAATAACTGAACATTTCTTCATGAAAATAATTCTTTCCTTCTACCCTAGGCAGGAATTTATTTGTGGCACTCACATCAATCTGACAAACAGCCTTTCAGTTCCACAAAACTGATCATATCACTAAGTTACTTATTAATAGACCCAACAGAGTAGAGGTGAAAGAAAAAGCCATCTTCTCTTACTCAGCTTCAGCAGATCTGTTCTCCTGACCTGTGACATGCTCAGAGACGGATACAGTTTCAGCCAGTATTATTGCTTTGCAAGGTTACTAATGAACTGAAAACTACTGACTTCCCTTCTCCACCCCTAAATAAAATGGCCCCATTTAATAGACAGAACTATCCATTAGAAGACACAACCACTGTTGACCAAACTCCAGAGTACCAGAAATGTGCACTGATACACACAACTCGCAGAACACTTTTCCAGGAACAGTGTGCAAGCACCCATGTTTCTGTCAAAGACAATCAGACCCAGACCTCCAAGCAAAAGGTCATGCTCTTGAGTCATGCATTAAAGATCTATGCGACAACTTCCTTCGAGAACAGAGATTTGTATGGCATTTTTATTTAAAGGCTTAGAACAACCTAATGAGATTTTTCATGATGGGTAGTTTGTTTTTAAATGCACTATAAACCACCTTTGTGGTTTACTAAGCCTTTAGTCACTTAGTGAAGAAGAATGATTACTGACACCTTGGAAGTCCAAACTTGCATTGGTGTATTAAAACAAATTCTAACAATCATTAACTTGATTTTAAGTGGTGAAACAAGTTCACAGTGATCCTTCTAGCAAGGAGAAGAAAAAGAAGCAAAATTAGTAAGGTAAGGATAAGTAGGTGTTTAGCATGTTCGGGGATTTTGTGCGTGTTTTTCTCACATCTAGTCTCCAGTGACCTTTATATATACAAAATCAACTCATGCATGTTTTAGTGGTGGACTTGGCAGTACTAAGGTAATGGCTGGACTCAATCTTAAAGGTCTTTTCCAACCTAAACGATTCTATGATTCTATAAATAAAGACAGCTTGGAATGCTTGGCTTCTGGCATACAATCAAAAATCCTATGCAAGATGCCTCATCACTATATAGGCATGAACCAGGCAAGTCAGGATGAAATCGAGAACAACCCTACATGAGTGAGAAACTGCTGAGAAACAGCCAACACAGTGCAATACCAAAGACTGAGGCTTTAAGTCCATAAGTATTGTACCTCCCACAGAACAACAGTGAGAAATCTCCCTGGGCAGTGAACACCGTCCTTGCTTCTGCAGGAATCTAGAGTAGATATTGCATTTATTTTACAGAGGCTGTCCTGTTCTTGTAGACAGAGAATCTCAGAGTTAACACAATTTAAGAACTTCCGATGTACTTCTTCATGTACACTCTGGCAACAATATTAGAAAATCTGAGGGAACACTGTCATACTCATAATGAAATGGTTTCACATTTGTTAGAGTACTTCTCTTCTTAATTCAATACTTCTTGTTCTAAGTTATGAGAGTAACAAGCAATGAGCTCAGACAAAAGTAGAAAAAATCCCATGGGATTAAAATTAAGGTAATTAGTATGCAAGCAGAGTATTTCTGTAAAGCTAATAAGCTCCCATACCAACTTCACCTCTGGAAGACCATCACTAGGCTGCAAAAATCAGTCTTGCTCCTAAGGTGTTTGAAGGCATGCTGAAAACTTACTATTTTCAATACTTTCAAACACATCCCAGTTTTGTAAAGCAGCTTGTCTAAATAAGTATAGATAATATTAGTCATCTAGATATGGAAATGAAATTATTTTCAAAATCATGGGGCAAATTATTTCCTACAACGAATTCAGAAAGCCTGGACAGATGCCTTTTCATACTCCTAAGATGCAATGAGCCACCTGGAAAGGAGCTTGTCCTTTCTTTAAAATGCCTTTACATCCCAGAAGTAAAAGAACCTTGAATTCTGCAAAACAGTGTATAATCATGGTCTAGGAAGATGGATAGAAGGATGTAGCTTCTCTTCTTTCAGCAGCTCCCAACATATCACCTGTTCAATTTTATCATTTTGGCACATTGTGGATTATGCTGTTAACTGGATCACAGAACTTACATGGATTTAATATTGCCCGTTTCTGGTTTTTTTATGAGTATCTTTAAGGCACAATAGTTTAGTGATCTCTAAAGCTACCTAAGGATAATTCTGTCAAGGAAAGTGTAAAGGGGGAAAAAGTTCTCTAGGCTCCACTGCTTCTCTTCTGTTCCTACTAATACCATCCCTTTAAGGGACCTACAAGGAAGGAAAAAAAAAAAAGAGACCACTGAGTGAAACATACAGTTCTTGAGATTGGGTCAGCACTGTCAGAGATGCAAACAGAGACTACTCCAGGCTTAGAAAATGCATCTGTACAGAAATTAATGACTAGAACAAGCATACAAACACATGGGGAAATTTACTTCTTTCAAAGAACCTGCACATTTGTTTTGCTAATGCTATCTTCTACAGCAACTTCAAGCCTGTGGTGACATCACATCTTTTCAATACTGCTGGACCACCAGGATCAATTCAGCAACTTCACAGTTAAATGTAAGAGTACCTCTGCAAACCTACAGGACCTCTGACGGAGAGAAAAATCTGTCAAACATAGTTTCAATATACTTTCCCAGTGATTAAACCAATCAAATCAGCATTTTAGACAGAATATTTTACCATAATAATCAGTGGAACTATTTAAAAGAAATCCACAGACATACAAAAAGCACTAGGCTTTTTTCATCACTGATTGAAACAATACAGTTGGGCAAAACTGTCTTAGCATAACATCTAAATTGCAGGAATAATAAAATTCTACACACACAAAAGAAGCCACATGATGAATTCTATGTTGCAAAGTTAGCATTTTTCGCCTTATGCAGTAACTTACCCAACATTTACTCTTGCAATTTGCAGGCAATTTAATTACATATATTGAAAGCATTTAACTGTAAAGGTGATATCAGAGTAAGAATTTAACCATTTGAGATGGGACTATTTTATCATCAATGCTTGATCCATACCTATTATTTGCACTTCTAACACTAAGCAGTGATACAGCCTTTAAAATACAATTTAACAAGCAGATAATGCAAATTCACCAATTACAATTTAAGTAAGGTTCAAAATTAAGTCTTTTGGACACTTCTGAAAACATTTTTCCTTTTACCATGACCAACTAGATTTCAGAAAATGTAGTGTAAGTTTGCACAGAGTAATCCCTGATGGTTCTTCCTCAAAGAACTAGCAGAATTTTTCACAAGTCACTGATACACAACTGTTCAACAGTGGTAGACACTACTAGCTCAACAACAGCTTTAGTTTGGGGGAGTTTCACCAGGCATCTATAACCAAGTTCAAACTAAGACCATGATGACATGAAGTACCTTTTCTGTGCTACTGACAGCTGTTCTTAAGGCAGAAAAGTGGGAACATGATGATGGAATTTGCATCAAGATGAAATCTACCCATGTTTCAAGCAACAAGCTCTTACTTGGAGCTTTTCTCTGGGGAGCAAACTGTTCCTTCCTACTGGAAGAGCCAAGAAGGCAACAATTTAAGTAACTACAACAAGTACCTTACTGCACATCTTGACTGTAAGCATAGTTCCACTTCTTTTTCATTTACTTTAACCAGGACAAAAAGATGCCAGGAATACCACATGTCCTACCAACTCAGCAAACTGCTAAGTGTCTGACAAAAGGGAAGGACAATGAGACAATCACAGCACCAGCAAAGGACCCTATGCCAGCAGTAGGCAGTGGACTTCAGCTCTCACCATCATATGGACAAAAGTTTCTGCCAGGCCCCCTACGACTGCTCCCAAAGATTTCTGAAGGGTGAAGCTATCAGAGAGGATGAAGGATGCCAATGAGCTTCCCTCCAGCCCCTTTCTGTACATATATTTTAGACAGCATTATTTTCCCACTTCAGATCTACATTTGAGAAAAATGATCAGGTTCTGTATTTAACTTCTCCAAGACTTCTTTTACATGAAAGTCCAATACTGACACAAGTAATAAAACTTAGCAGTCACAAAACTGGAGAGTGATGTCACTTCTTGCTCCTGTTTCTTTCTAATCCTAATCTGCTAGAAATCAGCTATTCTGTTGTAATAAACAGTGGGAAACAGTAAAGTGTTTGTATATGAACACAGTTTGGCACTCTAAACACTTGACAGAGTACTGACACCCTCACACCATACATGACCATTTCAGCAGATATCAAATACAATAATTAGAACAACACAATGTTAACAGTGCAATAAAGGATGGTAATTTGGATAACTTTCATAGAAGATAAGAACAATCTATATTCGGTTTACCACTTATGCTATACAAGATCAGTGCATTCTTACCACTAATCTGAATTCTTGAACACTATAATATTTACTTAAGTAAATACTACAGTTTTACTACTGTGAATAGTAATTCCCTCACCAGACTCCCTATAGTACTTCCGTATAAGAACTTTCACCTTACACACTGCTGTCTTGAAAAGATCAGAGGCAATGAAGATTCAATCACCTTTTTGATAACATTTGTTTAAATCATACTGATGAATTTTTGAGAATAGAAATTCAGTAATGGTAAAATTATTATTAATATTATTATTAAAATTATTGTTGTTATATCATTCCTGGAACTTCTTCCCCAAACCCAGGCCTCCCTCCCTCCACACCCCCTAAAATCCAACTAACTCATTATGATATAAGATGCCAAAAAATTATTTTCCTAATATTTAATGCCAGGACAGTTTCAAATTCTCGTGTACATCATCTTCCTCTGTACAATACAAGTACAATGATAGCTCAAGACCAAGACATTTTAAGAGCTCTTCACTAACAGATGGATTTTAAAACACAAGTTCAACAAACAATCTATTTAAGATCTTACACAAACACTTTCACTAAAGCTGGGCATAGCAAATAACGAAAACTGTTGGAACAAAATAGAGAAATTACTTTAATTCATTCAAATGTCAGAAAATATCAGTCAATATATCTGGATCAAGCTGCACAAAAATATTCTGCAGATAGTTTTCTTAGTCTTTATACAAGTTTCCTATATGAAGGATTATAAACAACCTTTGTCATTACTGAATTTTAGTTCTTTCTCACAAGGACTCATTTGTTTAATTGTGTAGTTATTAGTAATTTCTAGTAATAACGTATAAAAAGTAATATGCCATTTTCAATGGACACTTTTTTAAAGTGATGATAACATTTGCAGATTAACGAGAGACACTTACATCCCTTGCTAATCTGAAGAACAACTATAAAGGGCAATTATAGTACAAGTCTCTTTACTGGCATTACCTAACCTTGTAGACATTCCTAAAGGTAGAAAACATTCCATGACTGCCAATTGTCAAAGATATTTTTTGAACTCTTAAGAGGACTTACTCAATATGTCAACTCTGACTTACTCAATAAATCAACTTTTGTTTCATAATTTACATTTTCTGAAACAAAATTAACACTCCACATAGAAACGGGTTAAACTGGACTACTCAGCAGTCTGCTGTTATTTCAATGTATTATTAACCCTTAGCAATAAAACAGATCTGGATCGCACCTTTTTGTAAGGCTTGTTTATGTGACACGGCCTGATTCAGCTGTAAACCAACACATTTTCTTCTGGCAATTGCAGGGAAAGAGTGTGAAACATGACCACATGGCTTATTTTTGGGGCCAGAAACAGATATTGGACATTTCTGGCTTTGCTAAGTGTTTGTAACAAGTTCTAGATTTAATCAGCAGGATCCTCAGTATGAACAGATGTTAAAGTTGTGAAGTACATTATTTCAGTTCTACTTGAAAATTCCATAACAAAACTATTGTTTAACATAACAGAAAAGGCAGAGCGTGATTATTTTGCGACCTTCGACTTCATTTGTAACACAAGTGATTTGGATTCTTCTTCCATTAAGAAGATGATGTAAATTACTTAATGGCTGAGATCTTCAGTATACTATTCTTCCTAGTATTTACCTAACTGGCTTAGTCACTCAGATTTAACTCTGTTCCAGTTTGATAGGTTTTTACTTCCCACTCCAGTGGCTGAAAAGCATTTGAAGAAGGAAGGCAAGTATGACCAGTAAAGATGAGACTAATGCAGGATAAAGATCTATAATTTAAAGTACAAAGAATTAACTATTTCTAGCTAGAAAAGCCAGTTGATTCTATCGAAAACCTTAATGCTGAAGGAATAGACAAAGAACTAAATTCAAATAAAGAAGCAACTGCTAAAGAAGATCAGTGGTATGGGGGAAAACAAGGCAATACCCATATATTCTGATAGCCAGAACACCGAGACATCCTTTTGGAAAACAAAGCCTCTTAAAATCAACCCCAGAGAACCATTGCCTATGAAAGGCATTGCAGCAGATTCACACAATACTTTAAACCAACAGGTGTTCTCTGTACCCAGGCTTACTTTACTAAGAAAGGAACAGGCTCCAACACATAGGAAGTTGAAAACAGTTTATGTCAATACACTACTCCACTGTTAAAAAACTACTTTAAATTCAAACCTGAAGGCAGCAGTCTCAAGCTACTATGCAAGGAAGGCAGATTGAAGATTATATAAAATCTGTCAGTGTTCTCTTTCACATTATTTTTTATACTATTTCAAGAAATTAACAGCTGGTACACTGTATTTCTTTCCTTAACTGTGGTTTATCTCTTACTAATACTTTTCCCACTGTCACCACATGCTGAGTCAGAGAAGCAGTGGTAGAAGGATACTTCATTGCCTATCATCTGAGTATAAAAATGAAGCCATTTTAAGGAAATATCTATCTGAAAATGAAAACTGTACGAGGGTAATAAATAAATATATTCCTTACAGCCACTTACCTTTCTGTTGTAAGAAAGCAAAAAGCTTCTGTAACACGGATTTATGTACAGTAATTTGTGTATCACCCAGTGATATGAAAAAAATCACATACTAACTTAGGTGCAGAAGAACATTTCTGTGTTCCACTATCCACCACACCCACCTAAGAATGATATCAGTGTATTATATATGGATATGTCTAGATCTTTATGGAAATTATGTGGAAAGTATGCCCTAGATTATGACCTATACTTTTGTTCTTCAAAATGATTTATCAAGTAATTTTCCCATTCCTCTATTTTGACAGGAAACTTCTCAGCAGAGAACAGCTGATTAAAGACAATAAAATTGGAAGATTTATTGTTCTAAACATTTTTTTTTTCAATGAACATCTAGAATTAATCAATTAATTCTTCTGCTCTAAGGTGTCTAACAAGCTAATGTATCCATGTCTAGAGGGCACTAGGCAGAACAGACAAAAAGAGCCAATTTGTTCAAAATGGAGTGGGTGTGATTCTACAGTCTCACAAAACATCCATCACATGAATGATAATGTAAAGATATTAGCCATATGAAATAATTTATATTTGCCAAATGGAGTATACCTGTAATCCACCAGTAAAAAAAAAATTGTACTACACAGACCGCTGTTCATCCCCTTCTAAACACCTATAGCCCTGTAAAAATATAAAATACTAGTAAAATGAAACAATACAGAGACTGTGTTCAAACACGCAGGTGATTGTTTTCTGCCCCACAAGACAACAAATCCAAAAGAAATAAAATCTTCCAAAATGAACAGGTAAGTCATTGGCTTTTTAAGACAAGCAGCATTAGTGCAGGAGAAAAATAAGTATAGCCATATGAATTTTAAAAGGTCATGTGACACTCGTGTATACAGACACTCCTCCTTTCCCTCCCACCATCAATGATTTTCCCCATGCAGAAAAAATAATATACCAGTCTCCCAGTTTCATGAAAACCAACTCAGGCATCAAGCTTGCTTGGGAGGCTCTTCGCAAACCAGTCAGCCTTCAGTAAGTCGTATGGCTAAAAAGCTAACAGATTTCAGGTTTGGTGTTTGGTTTTTAACCCATCATTCCTTCTTGCATCAGGAACGAGGATTTGCGCGTTTTGTTCCGCGGGTGGCAGCGCGCCTTGGCGGTGCCTACGCCGGGGACCCGACTGCCTGCGGCTGCACAGGGTGGAGACTCACCCAAGCTGACATTGTCTGGATGCCACACACTACATCCCTCGCGCATCCCCGGCTGACTTCCCAGCCTCTTCCGAGGCATGCCTCATTCGGGGAAAACCCGGGGGGCACACACATACAAGAAACCTCCACCAGTCACCACAGCCTCTCTAGAAAAAAACACCCGATGGTGTCTGAGGCGTGGAGGGGAGCAAGGCAGGAGCGCGGGCCGGTAAATGCGCGCCCCTCCCGCGCCCCTTCGCTCCGGTGCTCCCGCCCAGCCCCGGCGGTGGCTCGGGGGCCGAGGGGACGCGGCAGGAAACGCCGCCCGCCGGCTCTGCCACCGCCACCCCCCAGAAAAGAGCGACACGAAGGCGGCTCCGCCACTTACCTCGCCCCGGCTCCAGGGGAGCCCCGGCGGGCAGCGGCGACGCCCCACAGAACAGAGGGGCGAGGCGCCGGGTTCGCTCCCGCTCGCTGCCGGCGGCGGCACCCGGGTCTGCTCCGCCCGCAGACCCCTCGGCGGCTGCTGCTGCTGCTCCTCCTGTCGCTACTAATGGTGGCCGCTGATACCGGTTCCTTTCGCCGCTCCCTTCCTTTCCCGTTCCTTGTTTCCGCCGAGCGCGGAACCGCCTCCGCCCGGCGGCCGAGGCGCGTCCCTGCCCAGCAGCGGAGACGCCGCTCCCCACACGCCGCTGCCGCCCCAGCGCCGCCGCCGCTCCGGGCTCCCCCCGCCGCTCACTTCCGGCGCGCGGGCCGCGCCTCGCCCCGCCCTGCCGGGACCGGCGCCAGCGACGGGGGGCGGCGACGGCCCCGCAGCGCCGGAGCGGCCGTTGGGCGCGCGGGGGACGGTTGGGCACGCGAGCGGCCGTTGGGAGCGCGAGCGGCCGCTGGGCACGCGGGGGACGGTCGGGCGCGCGGAGCCGGTCGATCTCCGCGGTGCCGATCCGCCGGTGCCGATCCCCACGGAGCCCATCGGTCCCCGGGGTGCCGATCCGCCGGTGCCGGTCAATCCCTGCGGTGCCATTGCCCGCTGAGCAGGTCCGCCCGCGCCGGGCGGTGGCCGGCGCGCTCTCGGCGGGCGCTGCCCGCGCTCCAGACAGCTTGGTGCTGCGGTTCCGTCCGCAGGTAAAGGCGCTGTGGAACGTTCCCTGTTCCGATCACCGAAGGGTTCTGTTGTCAGCAAATTACTAAATCCTACCGAAATCCTCGGTCGTGTGTCCCCCTGACCCTGGGCCAGCTGCGGACCGCGCCGCCTTGGCTAGGCTCTGCCCCGGCGGAGAGTTTGACCCCGTTTCTCATCGTACCACAGCTTGAGGGCCAAGATCACTGTTTTTAAAAATATTTATAAAATGGGATAAACGCATTGCTTGCTACTGCGAGTAGTGCTACAGGAGAGGAGATTCGCTTAAATACAGTTTATTGCCTGGGGGCTCCGAGCGGCAGCGCAGGAGAGGTGGCAACCACGCTGCCTTCCGCCGGGAACGCGCTTCTCCCCTGGGCTACAACCGCTGTACATTGTGACAGAGCACAGGCATGTTTTACATCAGCGTTTATCTGTCAGTATTTGACAGGCAGAAAACTTCAGTCAGTTAAAAGTGCAGTATTTTCCATAAATGTGAACAATTATGCAGAATGATGCTTATTGTTTTACTGCTGTAAGTACTAATTTACCAATGAGATTACAAGCTAGGTCAACAGCAACATGAAGATCTGCTTAAAATACAAGCTAGTACATGGAGAAAATTATTTTCATGTGTACATACAATTAAGTAATTTGAAAAACAAAGTTCACCCATATAATTCTAACATCTAAAACCTTTGCTATATAACTTCACCTTAACATATAATCACTTACAAAATTTGGACAGCGTAATAAAATATTGCCAATTAACAACATCCTAGACATGTTAAGATCAAAGTTATGGATGCAGAAATATATAAATTTTCAATATGGAATATAAATACATACATTCATAAACAAAAGATTACAGTAGTCTTCTGGAGTTGCAAATAAAATATTTTTAACCAACCGTTCCAAATTCTAGACTGCTACTGATACGTTGCTTCATAGTTTGTGAGGTTCCACAATTAAGAGGTGTCTGGGCTCACATTATTTAATAAAAGTGATAAGTACTTCAGTTTTCAGTGCTGTTCTGCACTTGCTGCATATCAACAGCGAGAGTGAGCTGGCAGAGACCATGAATCTGATGTTATCAGCAGGTTTAAACTTTGTCTGCAGGTTGTATTAATCCCACCACACTTTCCTACTGATCCCCCGTGACCCTGAAGGGATTAGAATGACAACACCTCACCCAGAAGCAGACTTGAGATACCGGAGGAAGCACAGGGCGTGCACAGGCAATGCGAGGAGCAACTTGGGTGTGCCATGGCCAGGTTCCTTATGGCAGCTCCATGGCAGCTGACCCAGAACAGAAGTGCTGCCAAGTCTCACATTCTGCACCACTGCAGCTGAGGAACTGCACGGCCAGGAAGTGTGCAGAGCTTCATACTCTCAGCTATGAAATTCTCTCAAAAGACGCTGCAGCTGACTACTACAAACTGCTTTTGGCATGTGGAAATACTATTCCCTTGTATCAAACTTGCTAAGTTGTCCCTGAGCCTGAGCAGACAATAGACAACAGAGTTAATTTAATGTAGGGTAGAGATCAGAGCTAGACCATTTTGAGCTTGAGGACCAGCCTGGATCTGTGTGCATCCTACAAAACCACTATCCAATTACAGACGTAAGTTACTAATGTTAAATCATCTCCCAGGGCAAGGAAATAGTACACACCTGCAGCAGACGTTGGGTAAGGTTTTCAAAGTAGTACAAAAAATTTAGTCATACATCTGCCAATGAAATTAACAGATGATGAATTAAAAAAAATAAGTGAAACCTTTTGAGTAGGTTAAAAGGTTGGCTTAAATGTATATCTGCATTAAAATAAAAAAGGATAAAATGGATAATTTTTTTTAATCAGAGCAATAATTCCATGGTTATTCACTTTCTTCTCCCCAAATGCTGTCTATCAATCTCAATTTAACTTATAGGTAAGCACTGTTGCCAGCTGAACTTAATTTTGAATCCTTCAAAGGTTTTATTTTCTGTATTTAAATAATTCTCAATAAGAAAACATAAATAAGCAAAGGTTATGTAGGCTTCTGGATCATTAGGCAGTTGGGACAATTTCCATGAAGGACACACCTAGCAAGGGCTGGAAATATGAGACTTCAAAATTAACAAAAAACTCTTATCTTGATTGCTTTGTTGGACCTAAGAAAACTCAATGACTTGTGCAGTATAAATTTCACATTTTGGTGAAGATCTGCTGGGTCTGACCCAGAGTGTCAATCAAAACTATACCATCATGGAACTTTGAGCACCTATGATGCCTGCCAGCTTTAGCAAGGAGAAGAGCAGTCTGACTCTTTTCACTTGCTTCTATATGAATTTCTTTTGCCAGCTACAGGGTTCAAGGCACAAAATCATTAAAAAGCCTTTCCTGTTTATCAATAGCTTGCTCAGCCTATACTGTATCTATCACTGCTCACCTAGCTATAATGGCATTTCCAAATGGGAATTCTGACAAAGCATTACAGTATTTCTTAGCAACAGGTATAGCACCCATAGCCATTAACATCAATAATTCAGCTCATCCAGACTTAGGTTAAAAATGTCTTCTCTCAGATCTTATCTACTGTTCATAAGAAAGGATGTCTTGAGGGGTTCTGACCTTGCAGCAACGGGTATGTGACAGCAGTAGCCTGTAATAGCAATGCAGACTTGGACAGGAGCTTCTGGGGTTTCAAGCCAGCCAGCATATAATACATAATCCATTGCAGAAACTCCTCATGTTCTAGGTTAAGGCCATTAAGTTTTCTCAGGGCTACTGTTAGGTGGGAAGGCTGCTGCTATTTGCATGGGGGAACAAGTTCAGAGGAGCACCTGCACAAACACTGGAATGAAAACAGTTTTCTGAATTCATTTAATCAGTGTAAATGAGAAAAATCTTGACTAATTCCAGCTAAAGTACTCCTGAATTACAGTGGGATGACAGCTCTTAATCCAAAGCACAGAGTGTCTGTGGATGAAAATATAACCACTCTTTTCTTTATGCACTTTCCCTTCATTCCACCTCTAAGAACTAGAGAAGCATTCATTGTCTTTCTCAGGTGGTGAGAGAATAATCTACTTCCCTAGAACCAGAAAGGAAACGTTGATCATAACCAAGGTCTGAATTCTGCTCTCATCCATGCCAAATCAGTCCCTTGCTTGGGAGGGGACTTCATTACAGACTTACTATTGATACTCTTTTTATGGAAATGTCAGCATTGCAGATTGTCAGCAAACGTCAGCAAATAATCTATCTATAGCATTCATTATCATTATTAATCGTTTTAATGAAGACTCAAACCACCCCATCACACATCTGAATAAATCAGCATGGCTAACACATGCCAAAAAACCATTTCTTCTTGACCCTCAAAGCAATCAGCTTATGCTGCTGAAGCAGGAAGCTTGTTTGTCCCCTGCATTGTTGTAATCTTGTGCATACAGCTGCAAATGTTGTCTTTGCTCACAAAGCTCCTTAAATCCCTTTTTTTAATTCTAAACTCTTTGCCTTGATGACTGTCCATGACAATTGGATTCCACAGAGAGAAAATATACTGTGTGAAATTGTATTGAAAACGTGTTCTGGAAGATTTTGCTCTATGAATTGGGGCATAGAGGCTGCAATTAGCTGACTTCATTACACACTTGATGAAATTTCATCTTACGTGAAGTTCCCCTTGCCTCCATGATCTCTGCTACCCTCCATTACTCTTCATTCTGCACAGTTAACTTTCTGATTCCTTTTCAAGTCCTTTGAGGCAAACCCTGGCCCTTATGAATGTATGTGAGCACCTGTGCAGCCATGCACATAAAAATAGGGAAGGAACAACACACACATAGATTAGGATCTTCCAACATACAGGGCACCACAGGGGCTCTCTGGACTCTCCTCCCAGGCTGAAGTCAGTAATTGATTTTAATGGGAGCAGGGCTGAGCTAATGCTGGCACTTTGGAAAATCCCACCCAAGGGACTCAGTGATATTGAAAGTGCTTGAGGCAGGTTAACTGCAGGCATTTCCACTAATGGGGAATGGCACAGTTGTCTTTATTAATTTTCCTTCTCCAAAGTGCAATTAGAATGTATGTATTTTTATATCCTTAGGAACAAAATAATGTAAAATGCTTTAATTTCTAGACAGTCTTACTAAAGGCAAATAAATGAGTGATTTTCTGCAGCACAGTTACAGGCCTTAAGATCTATCACACCCCCCAAGAATCTATTAATACTCTCTTGCTGCCCTTCTTTTTCCTTCAGCTGACTTAATATGATTACAAGGGAAAATAATGTCATTGTGGGTCCCAATCACAGCAGATGCACTGGCTATTTGTAAAGCAAGATTTTTCATCATCTTCCTGGAGACAGGAGAACCAATACTTTTCTATATGACCATACATTTAAAACCAAGAAAAATAAATTTCAGTGGTGAAGATAAATTGGAAAATAGCCATTAAGATGGGGAAAAAAAAGGTGACATTAACTGGAATGAAGTGCCAACAATAGGAAGGGGGATGATGTAAACAAATGCTAAAGTAGAGGACATTGTCTCTGTTATGGTCAGTTTTTGGAGAGGTCACTGCAGGGTAAGTGTGGTTTAAATAAAGAAACCTTTAGAAGAAACCAAAGAATCTATGGCAACAATTTTGCAAACAACTCTACAAAAAAATACAGTTTTTAGCTGTCTCTGAAAACTATGAGATTATTCATTCATAAATATGCTGAGGTCCTGGCACATCATTCGCTTAAAAAGCAAATATGTTTATTCAAACAACACTAGAATTTTAAGCATAGTGGCAAACATCACCACTTCAAAAGATCCCATTGCTATAGTGTAATGGTGATTTGGTCATTAACATCACAGTGAAATGCCAGCAGAATACCAGAAGTTTTGCAGTCTTGAGAACCACAGCTTTACACAAAAGAATCAACTCCACAATATATTTTAAATACTGAGGGAGGTGAGTGGCAGAGTGGGGCAGGAAAAGAAACTCTGTTTCTATTTGCTATTTCTACTTTGTGATTGAAATTTTTCCTGCAAAGTTATTCTTTTCTTGCAATGACCTTCTTGATATGATTTTACTGACTCTCTAAGTATAAGGCTGTGCTTGATACCAAACTGGAAGAGCCCCAGGATAACCCAGGGGCCTGCATTGTGCATTTCTCTGGGTCAGGCTGCAAAGCACTTCTCAGAAGATCTTTCGAGTTCGTTATCCACATTACCATTACAGACTAAGGCATGAAAAAAGCAACAAGTAGTCATTTACCTTTCAGATTACTTTTAACGTATTTTTACTTCCTCCATGACAACATTTCTCATTTTACACTGAAAATGCTCTTTCATCTCACTTCAGAAGTGACATCTTCTGCTTACTGAGATAGAAAAAGGGCATTTTAATGTAAATGTTGAAAATGTTGAAATGTCCTTCCAGACCAAATACTTTATATGCAGTTACTGCTCATTACAGAATACCTCTCTGCTAGATCTTATTTAATAATCAAAGTGTAAATGATTTTATCAATGTGCAATAGAATTATCAGTTACCTTGCTGCCTGAGAAGAACTGAATTTTGGATCTTCAAAAAAGATCACTGTGTAATTCCTAAAGACTACATTTAGATTCCCTTCTTTACAAAGAAATTCAGTCAAATCCATTTATGCACTGGCCATAATTGCAGGGGCAGGTTTGTGTGGATGCACTGTAGCAATGTGACAGAGTTTCTGGCTGCAGAGGTAGATTGACACATCTCTGGCATACTCAGTACTGGCAGTGGTTTGTTTTTCCAGCTACTATTAGCTGTTCTTCCCCAAATATCTTCAGCCACATCTTGTCCTCAGATCTCATTCTGGAAAGTGACCTGCTCAAACAGACTTTTCATTTCAGGAGACAGCTGGCACTAATTAAGTTGCAAGACCAGGTAGAAAGTACAGCTTTCTCCAGAAGTTCTGTTATTTAACTGTACCAAATGTTTACAAAGCAGAACTAATTTTTCCTGTCATTTCTATGCATATATGAAATATTTGACATATATCTTGTAAATCATACATTAGGATTTACTGGAATTTCTGTCTTGATTGCTTAAGTGACATTGGTTGGACTGCTAACATTTTTTTAAAATAAATAGTTTAAATTGGTGCAGTTGTTTTTTCAGTGAGTGACTGAAAATAGTTGTGGGAAGTCTCAGATTCTTTTTTTGAACAGCTGTAGATAACCAGATGGTAGATTTTTGAACAGTAAATTTCAGCATTTTTATCATTGTCCTTTTAAACTTCTACCTTTTATTTTAAAACTCCCATTCTGAATTAAAAAATGGAAAATAAACATTTTGGCATATTTAATGTAGTCTGTATGATGCTTCTGGACTTACCAGAGATTTTTTTTTGTCATGATTTTTTGAATAATTTTAGTGATGAGATAGGAAAAATTAAATGGCACTTCAAAATAACTTTGAAGATTTTTATTCAAGATTTGATGAGCAAAAATCCAAGCAATCCTCATTAGTAATTCCTTCAGAGAAGATTTCCTTCTTGAATCTTAATGTGTAATTTTGAGGTGGATGACTTGAGAGCATCTGTGTAGAAAAATTCAACTGCCTTAGCTATCAGTGAGATTTCTCTTAGTCTAAGACACATGTGCAGAGTTATTTACAGATCACCCATACACATAATGTATGTTTGCATGTAATTTGTTCTCAAGTACTCAGGGATTACCTTTAACTAAATCAAGAGTGGGATTAAGTGAACATATGGTGTTAAGAAAGCTGAAAATAAAATCCCCCTCCATCTTACTCTACCACACTTATATTGCTCATTAGGGGATTACTTCTAAGTCTGTGTGGACAAGCTTTCTGAGGAAGGAACTGACAGGCATAAAGTTTCACAGGTTATGAGACAAATCCTGCAAAATTATACTGTCTAAGTGAAAGGTATCTTGTCTTGTATTCAAATCTTGAAACTCATATTTCACTTGTACTGTATCAATGTGTACATGTACACAAAGAGAAGACCCAGTGGATTCTTTTGACTCATGTTATTTCAGGTAGGTTTTTTGTAAGTCACACTCCAATCATGAATGAATGCTGCCTTCTTATTAAACATCTTTTTTAAAATGCAACTGGAAAGCTCATAAGCCTACACTGAAGAGGCAGATTCTCAATCAGAAAAATCTATACATTTATTTTAAAAAGTAATTTGCGACATTAGACTTAAATCCCATGATTTTTCCTGATTATTTACCTGACAACTAAGTGTAAAACAGACACGAAAAAACTTGCAATATTGCATATGCCAACTGAACAAACTGGATAATACAGTGTGAAAATAACATCAAAGGACAGAGCCCATGGTCCCCCAGCAAGTCTGTGGTTTTGTATTTAGCTAGTGTAGCCCAGTTCACACTTACCAACCTCAGTGAGTTCTTCCGCTCACCTTGGAAGCACCCTACTGGCACTTCTCTTTCTTGAGCTGAGTGTATGTTTGTATATCAGCTAGGTGATTCTGCTGTCCTGTTACTCCCTCCAGGGCCTCCAGATCCTCCCAGAGGCCCATTAACATTAACCAGTTTGCCCAGCCCAGTACACTCTCTTCACGTAAGCTTCAAATCCTTGTAAAACTCATCAAAATCTAATCATCTCTTCCACTTCTACTGATTAGTTGTCCTCCTACAATTACAAGCTATCTTCTCCTTTGTGTTCTCATATAAACTCTCTGGACCAATCTATGAAGCCACTGCATGGTCCCTTACAAAGCTCTTCCACATGCACCGCATTTTGACATCTGTAAAGTTGATAACACCACCAAAGCAACCAGTAGGAATACAAATGTCTCAGAGCAGCAATCTGCCAATGCTTACGGTGCACAAAATCTATGTGTGCATCTGCCTGTTTTTATTTTTGCTATTCTTGTCCTTCCTTTCCTATTTCCTCCAGAGGATATTTTCCCACTTTTTTCATTGTGTCAAAACTCATTTTAGCTTTTTAGTAAAACATATGTCCCCTGTCACATATGTGTGAGTATCTGGCATAAACAAGCACTGAGAGCAGAGGCAGGACCTGGCTTACCACACCCCTACTGCTGCCTGTGCTGTCAATATACCGACTCAGGCAGCAGGCAGCAAATCCCACAGATCCAGGCTGCATCAGCTGCACAACAGACTGGCTGCCCTAACAACCAGTGTGCAAGCAGTACACCTGGTGCCCGTGGAAACAGTGGGCAGCTGGTCTGGTTAAAGTGGCCAGCCTGGAGACCCTCAGCTACTGAGCTACCTGGCCAGAGTGACAGCTCCTGCAGGGCTGCTTCAGCAGCTCCAGACAAATAGTTCCATCCATCTTATTCCATCAGGACAATTTTTTTCACACAGGAGCCTGAGTTCTGTTACAGTACAATGATCAATGGTACAAAAGAAGCCTGGCCTTTTAGGGGCTTATCCCTGCTGATTTACAAATGCATTGGAGAACATTCAAGGTGACAGGCTGTGCTCAAGTCTCACCAGAAATGGGATCTGGGCTGCAGCTGCATGCCAGTCCCCAAGGCAGGTTGTGTTGTGGTGGCAGTGGGGGTTTACAGCTCTGTAAGCTGAGCTGCATGTCTGCTGTAACAGGCAGGCATCCTGCACTACCTACTCCTCTGCTAGGACTGCAGAGCAGGGGATTGAGGGGTGCTGCCAGGCCCCTTTCAGCTGCAGGAGGATGTGGAAGGCTCCTAATGCACTGGCTGTGACAAGGCTCTTAATGCACTGGCTGCTTCCTGAGAAACTCCTCTACCACAGCCTAAAAACAGGGGTGAGTAGGGTCTGTGCAGCTGGGACAGGCTGGGGAAGTGAAGATTCAAACTGCAGCTGTGTCTCCTTTAAATAGTTTATGAGTGGTGCTCACTTTGGGTTTGTTTTACAACCAAGCAGAAACCAGCCTCAGCAGCACCCCATATGTTCCTTTTCTTTTGTTTGCTTGGGCATGTTTATTGTACAGGTTTACTCAGGATCCAGCTACGACTATGTCATGGGTTTGTTGTGCACGCTGTCAAAGACATGAGACCAAGCCCAACACCTGTGTTTAAAACATTATGGCTGTGTCTGAAAAGTCAGAAAAATGGGTGTTCTGAGCTATTCTTACACCACTGTAAACAATTTTAGCTAGCTAAATAGAAATCCTGCCACTAAATACAAGTGTCAGATTGCAACCAGATTCTCAGCATGCCAAGCCCACATCACTGTTGTTCTAGATTTCCCTTTTAACTGAGTAACCTGGCAGTGCCTTGTGTTAAACAGCCGATAGCAGAACTGCTGTTGCCTACTCCCTGCTCATCTGACTGCTCCTGTGCAGTTCCACCTTTCAGTGTGTGACAGTGGACTCACAAGAATCCTGGGGCATACTGAAGGAAGAAGCATAACTTCTCTTCCAGATGAGAATGTGCCCAGAGCCTGAACTACTGATGCTCAGAAAGTGGTGTGCAGAACAGTGTACGTACTGAAGCTCAGACTCATCCCTTAGATACAAATGTCCTCCTTTCAAAAAAGATAATTCTCCTTCTACCATATCATTTGGTCTCCAAAATATCCCTAACCCCATCTGTTCTGTCCCCATCTTACCTTTGCTCTATGTAAGGTATGTCTAATCAATTTGCTGTTTCTGTTGACCCATATTTGGACTACTTAATATACGTCATTCACTCCATTGTGAAGGTTCAGCCAATTTGCAACCTTCTATAAGTGCTTCCCACGTTAGGATTTCAAGATCCAAATGGCTCCCTAAGTGTTGATGTATTTGCTGCCTCCTTTGAACCAAAAGAATCCACAGGTGGCAATGAGATGTATGCAAGCAACACATACTGCTAATTCTCTCTGAAAGTCTAAGATTAAGGCTAAGTCCACTGAAAGCCTGTGCCATTATATGAGTATCAGTCAGAGAAAGGAAATTTTGACAGCATTTATAACTCTAACATATAAGTGAGTGTCCTTGGAGGAAAATATTTTGGTCACCGTAGCGAATGCTGAGCTAGTGTAAGCTACACAGGTTAAAACATATTTATTTTCCTTTGCATTTGTTGTCCCTGCAGTAGGACTGTGTTTGAACAGTTGGTAGATTCAATCTAGCACAGACCTGGCACATAGCTCCCTGCTACATCCATTCCTGTTCCTTTTGGATCAAGAGTCACGTGGAATTTTCACAATAAATCTAGACTACAGCAGAGAAGCAGTGTTCATTTTAATTTTTCTAGTATTATTTCGTTTGTGATACAGTAGAAATATAACTGGAATCCAGTGTTTGTATTCAACTTTACTATGTATCCAACTTTACTATGTATTTAACTTCGCCTTTCCCACTGAAATGTGTAATCTGTACTAAAGAGAATACTTCCGCAGCAAAAAATCCCTTCTGTCTCAGTATTAATTGTTGTATAAAAATAAGGTCACTCAACTAGTATTTTAAATTTTTGTGGTGTTGTTGTTTGCTTCTGCAAAATCAGCCTTAAGTGAATACTTACCACAGCATGGAAGATAGGGCTGGAAGGGGGTAAGCCAAGAGTGCTTAAGGGTTCACTTCATGAAAGAGAGTTCCTGGTGAAGCTGAAGCAGAGCCACATGAAGCTAGAAAAGGTCTCAAACCTGGCTGCTTAAAGTTAGGAATCTATGTATCAATGATTAAATGCAATAGCCTGGTTTTCCAAAATGGTTGACAGGCATCCATATTCTCCATCCATATTGAAATCAATAGGCATTGCATATACTTAACACCCTGGAAAACCAGGCCACTTATATTTAGAGTTTAAATATTTGGAGCTTAAATTTCAACTACTAGAGTTAAAAGTCAGAGTATCTAGGGCCTATTTTTAAATAGGATGTCTGATCTAGTGCTAGAGGTTACAGTTAACTAAGATAAATGATTCCTATGCTGACCCCCCCACTGCCTCCAAAAACATTACCCTTATACTGAGATACCTTAGCTGTAGCCTATGCCACTAACTGAGAAACTTTATTTGAAAACTCTTGTTGGAAACCCTTTCTACAACAATGTTCTTCATGGATATTAGCCCTAACAGTCAGCATTTCCATTAAATTTGAATGCAATTGTTATCAAAGTGCTGTTTGCTCCATGTGGCTTAAAAGAAAGAATCAAAAAAGCAGAAAGAGTGGCTGTGCAGTCTCAATCCTGGACAGAGGTACCATTGCCCTCTGCAAAGAGCTGGGTGCCTGGAGCCTCAGTGTTCTGGAGCCCTGCTGTCTTGACTTCCAAGTGGGGGAAGGCTGAGGGTTTTGGGGAAAACACCTCGAACAGCTGCTCACAGGCAGGACTGAGCTGGCATAATCATTCAATCACATTGCCCAAGTCCTTTGCCGGTAAAGGCCTAGCCAAAAGCAAACATAGATAAAGGAGTTTCCCTGCTTCTAATCCATTAAATAGAAACCTTATTTGTTCCTTATGGCTTGGCCTGGGAGGTTGAACAGGTGATCTGCTTTTTTGGTTAACCATTGCTATAGTGATTGGCTTCTCTTCAGGGTACAGAAGGAGAGGCACTGGTTTGTATTTCCCACTTAGCTCTGAAAAAGTATCAAGGACCACTTTACTTCAGTCATTGGGATCTTTGTGCCTACATTTTTTCTTTTTGCCTGAATCTTGTGCACAAGATTCCTTGTGCCAGACCACGAAAAATCATTATGCCACAGGGTGGGGCTTGGCTTCATCTTTCACTTTGTCAAGTGGGGCATTAGAAGACAGTGCTAGTAGCCACAGCACTACTTTCACAGTCACCACTGTAGAGTCCATTCTCTCACCATTAAGGAAGAATTTTGGGTTATTACTTCAAACACTCATCAGAGCATCACACGCAGCTCTGCTCATGGCTACCAGTTTTATGGATGCAGAAACCAATCTTTGCTTGATATTTTGGCCTGTGTTTAGCAAGGTACCGTAGGTACCAATGGTCCCAGGCAAGTCTCTGCAGTGCTGTGTAGCTGGCTTGGGGCCCAGCAGAAGCAGGAGCACAGCCACAGGGATGTGGAGATTGTCATTTTGTGCTGGTTTAAGTTAAAATTGCAGTCACAGTGTTTTTGCAGTCACAGTGATACTCTTGCATCTGCACAACTATCTTTAGTAAGAACTTCCAGCAAGTAGCCCGTTATTTTGCATGCTAGAATAGAAAGGTCTCTTAAACAATTCTTTCAAAGAATTCACCTCATCACCAATCCTTATTTTGAAATGTCCTTGTAAGCATGAGATTCTTACACACATTTTCTGTTTCCGTTTATTTGTGCCCCAAAACCAAGACCTGATGGTCACAGCCTGCTCTCCCTGATTTGTCTGGTGGAAGGAAATTGAGGAAAATCACTACAATGCAGGGTCTATTTCTGCAGGGTTTGTAAAAGGATTTAAATAGTAAGTACCGCCAAGAGATTGAAGGGGTCTGAATCCTATTTTTTAAATATATTTTGGACAGTGCCAATGGTCCTTTATGTTCTAGAGGCCAAGACTTCCCCAGTTGTGTTAAAAAAAGCTCTCAGAAAGCAGCTGTGTGTTAGGTTATCACTGTGCTGTCCAGAAGTGGGGAAGGCTGGTGTTCATGCATCCTGCAAAGCCCTGACTCCAACCCACCCAACAGAGGAAAGACTCTTTCTGTTTTTAATGGGGTTTGGACCAGATTTTACCCATGAGTAGTAGTGAATGTTGGTGTGACCCAGATTCAAGAACAAGGTTGCTGGGTACATTTTACAGGTAAATAGTGAGTACTGGTGGGGACCAGGATAACAATGCAGGCTCCCTAGAGCAACCTCAGAGCACTCTGCATGACTGAATCTGCCTCAAGCCATGACCTGCATCTTCAGAAATCTTTCTGACATTGGGTAATTTATTCTTTCAGTACCTCTGCAGGGAAAACTCTATGACTAGGTTATAGGAAAAGAAGTAGCAAGAGAAGCAGGGATGCATTTGTGCTGAAGAGCTGGAACTTTTGACGAGTGTGAAAAAAGCTGAGGGTGTACCTTCTCTGTCAAAAAAACCCACAAAAAACCAAAACCGGGCTTCTTCTTACTTCTGTCCACAAAGAGATTTTGTCTGAAAGCCAGAATTAAAACTCAAAAGTTCCTGCCTCAGACCAAAACCCCACTGTGGGATAGTGTTTCATTATAGAAGTTACTTATCTACCAAAACTATTTAAAGACAGGAAGTGTTATCTGTGGTTAGGATTAATCTTCTCTGTCACATAGCCTGTCTCCTGAATGAGAGATTAATGCAGAGTATAGCTTCCTGACAGGCAAGAAGCATTGTATGGATTTTGTTAATTTCTGCAGGAAGAAGCAAAGCCAAGTAAATTGTGCCATGCCTTGCACGTTGGAACACTGTCAGCCAAAAACAGCTCAGCTCAGACTGCTCATTGTACCAGACCTGATAGACAGAAATGGGCAAAGAAACCTCTATCACACCCCAACATCCATGTCTACCTTGCCAAAAAGGGAGAGTGACCAAAATACTGGGCATGCAGCAGGAAGTAGGCAGCTTCCACTTGTTTTGATGAACTTCAGTACTCCTTCAAGAAAAAATGAGAGTGCAAGAAAAGCAGGGCAAAACAGGGAGGTAGAGGAAACACCTAGAATGTCAACATGAAATGGCAACATCAAAGATGCTGGTTGAGGAGCAGAGGCAGAAGGGAAGAAAATGTGATGGCTTGAACTGGCATTTGCTGCCTTGTGTCCTCAGTCAGCCATTGGCACCTTGACCATACACACACAGCAGGCACACAGACAGGGCATGGTGAGACCCGGCTGCAAAACATCCTCTCTGGGCTCTTGTCATGCTGCCAAGTTGCAGATATAGTGCACTGCCCTTTGTGCACATTCACAGAGGAGAGGAACTTGTGACAATAACCCAGGATAAGATTTTACTTGTTTAACTTGAAGGAAGGAGGTCATCACATACATCTTTCGTCTTCCCAGATGGGGCTGCCTTGTCTGCTTTGCTATTTGTATAGCCAACTACACAGCTGAAATATTTGCATTTTTTTCCTGTGCCCTGCAGCCAGTGCAGCACTGTTTGAGCTGGTAAAATGCCAGACTCTTAGTCAGTTGTAAGACTGAGCTGGTGATCTAGTCGGCTTTGTTATGTTATTGTCGGCCACAGCAGCAAGATAGCAGACATCACCACCAAGATCATCAAAGAGAACATTCACTCTTAAAGAAAAAAAAAAACAACAAAACTGGGTCATAAATTACAGTATAAATCTATTTCTAGCCTAAAATAATATCTATTATTATCAAAACATGTATCCTAGAAAAAGGTCAGGGCTTGACCTGCTTGTTTTGGATGATATGATGTGCTGCTGTTGGTAATGATATGATTGGAGCCATATGGGATCTCCAGAAAATTATGTGTTAATTATGCATTAATGTGATCAGTTCATGTGTGCCTCATGCCTGGCTTTCCAGTGCTGATGTACAGTTTATTCCCCAGCAGATCAGCTACACGTGAGAACCTCAGGGATAAATACAAGAAGCTGTTATTCAAAGACAAAGGAGTCTGTGGCATGACTCCATTTTTTCCCCTCCTTAAAATGATGATGGGGTTGTTAATTTCAAATTAGAATTATTCCTGTTTTAGTGGAGGAGAAGATGGTTTTTGAAGTATAAGACAATAATAATAAGACAACAAGACACACTGTCTTGTGTGCTACAGCCTGAGTGTAACACAACAGATCAACCTAGTGCAAACATCCCTCGTTTATCTTAGCAGGACTTGTAAAGATTATTTTTAATCCTTTGAGTGCTTTGTACCTTTAAGATGGTATTTCTGAAACCATGAAAGGTTCATTGTGACATTAAGTATTGATTACTTAGAACACAGGTCACACAATGTTTTTGTGGTACACTACTGGATTAAAACAGTTTGTATTTTCACTCTTCTTTAAAGATCTCAAGTTTCAATGATCCGATGGGCAGCTTAGAGCTCTGACACTTCTTGTCCTCAGTTGTCCTTATATACTGCTTGGAAGGGCTGGGCAGTGGCCAACATCCCTTCCAATCCCCAATGACACAGGCTCAGACATGAGAGCTGCATCAGAGCTGGCCATGAAACCACAGTAATCACTCTGTACACTGTGAACGGCTGCACCATTCAAGAAGAACTATTTCATGAATTCATTACTTGTTGTGTTGGGAGAGTGCACTCAGGATCTAAAGGCACTGCCTGGCAGCTCAGCTTCACTTCATCCTAATAAAAATAAGGTGTATCTTCTATACTACTGTAGACATGACAACCAAAACCATGCCTCAAGACACAGCTGGCCTTCTCTGTGTTACTTTTTCCCTCTGTGCTGCTTTAGTCTTTCAGACTGCTCCTTATGGGCAGCAGGGTGTGGGTATGTGTTTCTCTGCAGATAGTACTGTTCCCTGCCTTTGAAGAGGCCTCGTGTTGTAGTTTGCTCTTTTCCTTATTCCTTGTCATGTAAATACAGGGGTGGATGTTTTATAGATAAGGGCTGGGAAATGGCTGAATGTGTGTGTCTATGAAACATAATCAAACAAAATAAAAGCTGGGACTGACCCTTGAAATTTCACTGCAAAGATTTTCATGCATGCAAGCAGCTTAGTTGATTTCAGAGGGGCTGCTAGTTCATAAAGGCTATCTGTGTAGAAGAGACAGCAAGATGGGCACTTTGTTTATTGATATGATAATGTAGCTAGCTTGAGGCTGCTACACTGAGATTTTGATAAAGGATGTCTAAGAAAGATAGCAAGTTCATACAGTGTTTCATTTTAAAGCATGTACAGTATTATTAGCAGAGCAGATGTAGCTTTTTATATCATTTCGTAATGCATGTGATATGGCCTTTTGAAATGAAACCCCTTTTTATGGCTGCCTTTTGTCATGTACATCATGACCAAGAGCTCTCCTTTTCCAGGGCATTCTCTAACCGAGTGTGCACTAAGACTCAGACACCTTTGAAGCGTAAGGACCTTTAAAGCACAAAACCATTTTCCTAGAAGAAAATGAGGTGAGTTTGGCAGATTGAACTAACTAGCTCTAAGGAAGAAACAGCCTGTGTTTTTGCATCCCTGCAGTGGAAGAGCTGAGACATTCCCAGGCGTGGCCCTGGCAAAGTCCAGTGCCCACGTATTTCTGGAATGAATGCCAGCTGCCTCCACGTTTTCTCACTCACACACTGAAACACTGTACAGTCAAAACCATCAGGACTTGCAGAGAACTCTGCAAATGATCTCAGGGGAAAGTAATCTAGGACCTTTTGCTCCTAAAAAAAGAGACCCCTGAAACTGGACTCGTATTACTAGAGGACAAGAGAGCTTTTTGAATGAAGAACAGAACCTGAAAATTCTTTATATTTTCACTCCTGAAGGAGCTCCTGGACATTTCACCTCAGCCATTAATTATTCCAAACAAAATCCATGCAAATTTAGAACTCATCCTGATTGCTTTAAACAAAAAGATGGGCTCATGGAAGTAAGTACATAGCTGTAATATAAGTCCTAGGTCACAGAAAGGGTAAAGGACTCCTGCCACGATGTTCAGCCACAAAACCTGCCATCGTCCACCAGAGACATGGAGTACAGGTTCCAGATCATTCTGTGAACTTGAGAAAACCACTGAATCATTTCCTGGTTTAGTTTCCTCATCTCTGAATAAGGAAATCTTTTTGCAGAGAGGGATTTAGCTTAGAGATCCATGGAAAGCTCTTTCTACTCTGAAGGAAGATATGGCAAGTATATGACAATGTTGTGACATACACAAAATGCAGCATTAAACCCAGCTTCCCTGTAACAGTCTTGTAAACAATCAGCACCTTCCAGTGGATGTGCTAAAATCAATGACATCTTCACACATACAGGTCCTTTTGAGGCTCAGCTGCCAAACATGACCTTGTTTAAACATTACATTCCTATGAAAAACAAGTCTGGACACTGATAAGCAGTACTGGAAAGTTACACTTGATCCAGCAGACCAAGAAGCATTAGATTGTTAATCTCATCCCTTCAAAGATCTAGTCCACTTAGAAATGAAAACTCATTGTTACCAAGGCAAGGAAGCACCTTTTCACTGAATTAACTGCTGACTACCTAATGTCTTTCACTCATTTGCCAAAGCCTGTGCTGCACTGTGCCCTCTCTTCTCCCTCCCAAAATACTACTGTAGATAAAGTGAACAACTGCTCCCTGCAAGCTTCTACTGCCTGCAGGCCATCCTCTCTGAGCCACCTGTGAAACCAGTCATTTTACCTTCTCTTATACTTCCTGCAGCAGAAGGCAGGTTCATACAGGCTCCCCCAGTCTGCCCCTGCACATCTCTCTCTCTCCTCCTCTAAATGCAGTAATACCTTTGCCTGCTGTGTTTGTTTGGGTGAGCTACAAACCAGCACAACCCTGCCCAGGCAGGGTAGGGCCCAGGCATCACCCTGCATCCGTCCCTATTCTAGTGCTTGCCTGTGTAGTTCAGGGACACCATCTGTCCCTTCCCTCACCTCTCCTAGGCTCATTCCAATCCCCACCCACCCACACCTTAATCTAGTATCTCGCATTTAGATTTGACTGACTTTCAAAGTATAAATGGGTCAGGTCATCTAGCATAGACTGATAGGTTGCGATTGCAGTTCTTCGTGTGCTGAGTCACCCTGGCAGCAGATGTCATCTGCTTCTCATTTGAGGGAGAGGCACACAGTAAATTAAAAATGCAATATGCACTGCTAAAATCTTATACAGCTGTATTCAGCAGAGATGAGTGGGAGTTCAAGACAGTAAAATTACAGGGGGTTCTACTACGAAGGCAAAAATTCAGGGGAAAAGCTTTTGTATAAGCACTTAGTTCAGTTACCCACGTGTGCTTCAGTAACTGGCTAAATATAGAACACCCAAACTATTGCAAAAGCAAGGAAAATGGAGACCCAGGAAAAATAAACCACTGGTGGTGATGCAGGAAATACTCTGAATTAAACCATTCCACTGCAGCCTTTGTAACGTTCTCAGAAGACCACAGTTGTAAAAAATGAGTCATTCCTGGGCTTGAGTGTAACATTGACTTGACATTATTGACGAGGGATTGCAAGGGATCCATGTGGTAGTAGGGTAAACTGTGTTTGTTTTTACACACATGTGTAAAGATACACATCACTACAAAATCAAAGCAACAACCACAACATACCAAAGACTTTCCATTGGAGACAGAGAGCCTAATTCTCTGAGAGCCAGTGACCCCAGCTGCTCTCAGAGCTGAGAACGTCACTCGCTGTCAAGGCCTGACCCAGAAGAAAGGAAATCAGAGCTGCATTTCATTATTTTGGCACAACAGACTTCAACAGCTGCAAATAGGGTTAACGAACTGCAAGTCAACTTTTAGAGGCACAAACCACATCAGCCTTCCCTCAGAATCAGACACATTTGTTTCCCAGAAGATCTATCAAAATCATTGCAAAAACAGGGTCCTTTGTATGAGGCTCAAGCTGCTGGAGTGGAAAAGACACCCTGAGTAAGCATAGGTCAAATGGGGTTAAACTTGCTTTCTTCCAAGAGTTATCTGGAAAGGATTAGAATCCAGCAGCACCACTGGCCACCAAATGTGCTCAGACATCTCAGCTGAACTCTTGATATCTTCCAGCAAAAAGATTGATTTTTTGTTCCTCTCTTTGTTCTCAGTATATGTTTACGATACTTACTGGTAGTTGACATTGGAAAAAAACCCCATACTTCTAGACTTGTATTTGTTGAAAAGAGGGAAGTTTTTACTAAAATAATTGCCTCTTTTTCACAGGAAAGAAATCAGTAGTTTTTTACTGGACTGAATCTTCTGTAAGTGCAGCCTGTTGGCTGACTAGCTGGGTTCATGGTTACAACCCTGTTGCATTCCTACACTGCAAATTCCCAAAGCAGAAGTTTTTAAGCACTAAACAGTCATGATTGTAACTGTAAATGTCCTGTCTTCTTCCTTTCCCTATAAATCACCTTCAGCCTGGTATCTCACTCCAATTTCAACAGGATTTCAGGAGAGAGCAGCTGAGCACTGTTTTGTCTTTTACAGCCTTTAAGACAAAGATTTTAAAAGTTTTTATAAGATTAAAGATTTGTAAGGCTAAGTAGGGGATTTGAAATACCTAGTTCCAATGAACAAGATTTGAAGCAGTAATTTCCCAGAAGGTGGCTTGGAAATGCTCTCCATGTGACAAAGAATCACCATCCTCTCCCAAACCTGGGAGACTCACATGGATGAGGTTTGTAGAGCTTCCTACAGCTTCACCTTACCCCAGTCCACCTCTACACTGCCCCTGCAGGAGTCAAGCTCACAGGGCTTCCTATGTGCTGTTGGGAGGCAAGTTTCACATGGTGGAACTGGAAAGCACTTCAGATCATACCATGAGGTTTGGATTATTTTAATTTTGTAGGGATTTTTTCCTACTGAGATCTATTAATTAGCACATTTGACTAGACTAGAGGAAAAAAATCTTCAAAAAATAGACTCCGGGGAACTATCTCAAATTAGCTCATGGATGACTCCTGTCTTCCAATGATATTTGCTCTTTGAAAGCTTGGGAGTCTGTTTCACATTTACCAAAATGAAAGTTATTATATTACTGAAATCAAAGTCCTTGTAAGTAGTTCAAGAAGGTGAGCAACAGTCTTCTTCAAATGATCATGGATTGCATGGTCCTGCCTGTGTAATTTCTCTGGAGAGAATGGCACAGCCTGCAAACTTGCCCTAAATTTCCACCGTTTTATTCTGCCAAGGTCAGGACAAGATTGGCCACAGGGCCCTTCTCCTGTCATAGGGCTGTAGTTATTGTCACCCCCACAGCTTGGGCAGAGCACTGGAATACAGAGTCCTTTGCTCCAAAGTGATCCAAATCAAGCTTTGTAAAGCAGACAGGAGGCATTTTGGTTTGAGGCCCATCCTGAATACAAAGGTTTTTCTTTAAAATACAGTATTTGAATTTAGTAATGAACAGTACATGTTAAAAATGACTATGCCAATTTGCAATACCCTCCCTGTACCTGTATTATCAGGGAAGAAGTGCCCAGGAAACAAAACCCTGAGCTATATTCAGTCCTGTTGTTAGCCCTTGCATCCTCACTTTATCTGATTATTTATTTTGCAGCCCAGAGTACAAGCCTAATCAGAACTCCCCATCCTCATTGCTTATATAACAACTCTCTCTGCTCCCCCTCTCCTTGTGTAAGCTTTACTCTGAAAAAAACCCAAGAAAATTAGAGGGTACAAATATCTCCTAAAAATGCAAGTTGCCTGATCCTTGCTATCTTTTAAAGGACATGGGGCAGTGGGAGACCACACTTCTAGCAATCAGGGCAAGTAAATAGGAGTTTAGGGCATATAATTCTGTCTGATGGCACTTAGTCTGTCTTTTGGCTTAGTTAAATCAACATAAAATGTGTTTGGCACAGTATTTGTTGTGATTTTCTCTCCTCTTCCTTGCTGTTTAGACTCGGTGCCTCTATGCATCTGACTGTTTTTAAAGAGCCAGTGGGTGATTTTTCAACATTTTTTGGGCTCTCAAAGTTAAATCGCTGAAGCTATTTTCCTTGGATGGGTTTGTTGGATGGACTGTTGACTACCTTCTTGATCTTGTCTCCTGCCAGTGTGAATATTTTTGTCAAGGGATCTCCCTTCTGTTGTGGTGCAGGCATTGCAGGTGGGTGCTCGGGGTGTGTAGCTGTCTTTTGTGAAGTAACCAGAGGTGTCAAAAAAGAGAAATTCAGGTTATTCTGAAAATAGCCTGCACTCTCAAATGTGAGACAAATACAAAGTCAACTGTCTGCTTTATTGTGAAAGGTTTTACTAGGAATATAGAAATTCAGTCGGTGAAGAGTTGAGAGAGCCCCCAGTGTCAGCAGACTGGGGAGGTTTATACAGTGTGCCTCAGTCACTCTTGGTGTCTCATGTTATAGATAGAGAGCTTACCGTTTTGCAAGAGTCCTATGATGTGGAGATTATGTGGTTCTCAACAAACTAAAACATCCAGTAAATTAGCCCTAACTACTGCTTTCAGAGACTGCTTTCTTCTCCTCCCTCTTGTCTTCCTCTGACAAAACCAACATGGGCAAATTTATGATTTGTAGTTGGAGTCTGTTTTAAATTTAGAGCCATAGGAAGCCATTTAAATCTTTATCACAAGAAAAACTGGCTGACAAAATCATGGGTTTATGGGGCAGCACCAGAGCTAGCACACAAAGTATCCAGCATTTCAAACAGCTCATTCACAAAAATCTGTGTACTGCATTCTGGAGGGAGTCAAATCCTATTTGCCTTTTGGGAGTTGTCACATTGAAGCCAATTGGATTACTCATTTGTTTGAGGCAAGCAGGATTTAACCCTCCAAGAAACAAAATGGATTTGCTAAATGAAAGGGATTAGTTTTTTCTATGTAATACTGTGGAGAGAGATATTATGTTTTCTTCTCTTTTTTTGTTTTGTTATCACATAACAAAACAAAAAAAAAAAGAAGAAAACAAAAGGCGTTTCTCCTCATTCTTTTTTTTTGGTGCAATATGAAACAAGAAGTAGAAGTGGACTCTACTGTGCCCTACGCATCTTAATTTTAATTAATCAACATCTTGATTTTGTTTAAATCAGCATGCAAGTGCCAGTGGATGCTTTTCAGTATGTAGGTCGTAACAGGCTAAATTGGTTTTGGAGGACGGAGCTCCTCTCTTGTGTTTGAGACAGAGTATACTGTTTGGTCTTAGGCCCAGAGTAATCTGTAGTGGATTTAAAGTTGGACTTTAAATAGACCATAGTTTCTGATCTGTTAGTGCTAGAGGCTGGTAAACCAACTGCAGGTATTAGCCATTCTTGGGATGTACTGATACTGGAAAACAGGCTGCTTATGATGATGGCTTACAACATAACAGATCCAGTCTTCGACCCTTTCTTGAAAGTGAAATAAAGTTTACATTCAAGGTATTAGTCTCAGTTAACACTGCATTTGGATTCATTCAGCAGAGAAGGAAAAAGTATATAGGCAACAGTCCTTTTGTATTGAAAGAAATTTCATCTCCTGAATCAGCACACATGAGAGAGGAATGGTGCTGTTCTGTAAGTGAACAGCCTCTGCATGGTGGAGTTATAAAATTGCAGACACACTGCACTACAGCTCTCACCTTTTGTCATCATTTCCAGGCACCCAAGACTCAAGTCACTGAGCATTCCTAGATTTCCATGGTCTTCCTGAAAGATGCATATATTTCCAGATGCATCCTGTATCATGGTCAGTGCATACTGGGCATCCACTCATGAGCTCTGCTGCAGTGGCAGCAGCCCCAGATTTGATAAGCTGGGCTCTAACAGGCACTAGGAGACAGATCCAGTCCTTCTCTCTGCTTTTACAGAAGCAGGGAGTGGCAGCTCCTCTAGGGCAAGCCTCATGGGCAGGGTGACACCATCCAGGCTGAAAGTAACTGCCACATTCAGACAGTGGTCTGCCTGGTGGTCTCTGCATTTATATCCTTATGTGGCTCAATGATTCCTTTTTTTTTGCTAGACCTGTGTTCTATCAGGAAGCCATTTCTCTTAGCACTTACAGTCTGTTCTGAAATCTTGAAACCCCAAGTATAAATGTGGAGCAGCATCTGTATCACATGTAATGAAAATTCTCTATGGGATAGGAATAAGCCTTTAGAGCAAATTGAAATTTATGCTTCTCAAGACAAAGGGCAAAACTCAAATGAGTGAGACGAGAACCTGGCAGAATTACAAAGACCTCCTTTTGGAAGATCCCATACAGATAAAAAGTCCTCATCCACATCAATTTATGTAACAGCAGTTAGACAGAGAGAGGAACAGTCTGCAGCCTTTTAATATGAATGTTTCTGAATCTGATCAGTTTGAATCTATTACTGATTGCAATGCTATCTTTGAATTAGTTTTTATTCCTCCCCCAATTAAGGGGCACCCAAAAGAGGAGTGGCTTCGCAGTGGACAGTCACTTCCATAAATGCTAAAAAGTTCTGAGTGTTGTATCAGTTCATACCAAGTCCAAGATTCAACACAGGGGGGGGGCAGCATATATGGGGAAGAGATTTATATGTACATTAGTTGTCTACATAAATCTGCGTCCCTCCTGAAAAACAGCTGTGAGCTCTACGGACTCAGGATAACTGTAAGACACAGAGGGTGGAAGATTTATTATTTCTTTTAAAACTTTAGCAATGATGCTATTCATCTGCCAAATGACAGATCTCTTGGTGGCAGGGATTTCCTGTTCAACCAGACTGCCATTTGAAGTGGCCTGAAAAGTTTGCAGTGTACTATGCAAGAAGAGGAGAGAAAAGTTTGCTCAGTAGCAGCTGTAACCCATGAAAAGCAAAACAAATTCCACTCTGGCAAGGGGCTGCCCCTCTAAGTCCAGCTACTACAGTCAGCACAGCAGATTAGGGACCTCTGTTTTCCTCTCCAGAAGACTTCTGTTTTACTCATGCTGGTACAAAGGAGGAGCAGAAGGCATTAACTGAGAAGCAAATGAGGTTAAAGATGGGCGTTTTCAATCAGTTGAATGATCAAACTGTGCTGCAAGCTAAATTCAGGCTGGTGTAATAGATCCCTCAAACTACCTCACTTTTCCTGTTGCTGCTCAGGCAACCAAAGCCTAAGGCCTCTGTTGCTGAGGAACAGAAAATGCAGGATTGCTTATACCTCTGCCATACTAATTATTTTTCCCCAGCTGCTGCAGAAAACATCTGCCCTGTGATGATAGTCCAGGTTGTCACATCATCAGACAAGGTATCAGGAAAAGGCAGCTCTCTTCCCATCTCTAAACACCTCAGAGAGATATAAAGAAGTTCAGCCAGGAGAAAAGCTCCTATCTCGTAACGATGAGTGTTACAATATTGGCTTACAGATTTTCCACCATTAGTGGGAGGAGAAGAAAAAGCTTGTCCTTGCTTCAGAGGAACAAGGAAAGCACTGTGTGTGAGGGGATGCAGCAGCTGGTGAAGCAAGAACAGAGGCTCCATAAAACATGAGAGATGCTCTGCTGGATGATGTAGCCAGTCCTCAGACTGTTACATGAGGAGAGAGCTCTTGCCCAGCTGAGCACTCACCCTCAGGCATTTACCCCTGTGGTGTTTCCCTTCGCTGCTCTGTTGCCCTGAGGCACAGGGGCACCAGCCACTGCACAGGCAAAGCTTTCTTCAAGATTGGCTTCACTGACATTCTAAGCCAGACATGGGTGATGGTGCCTGGGGACTGCATTAAAACTGCTTATTTTTCCTTCTAATCTGTCAGAAGACTTTGCCAAAGTATCTTCAAATGCAGCAGAAATGCCTGTTATTGTTGGGCTGTCCTGGTGTCCTTAGCTCCTATAAAATACAGGAAGGGTGAGCAACACAGAATGTGCATTATCTTCTGGAGGAGGCTTTTTATTATTACAGTGCCAAGCTAGGAGAGGGCATGAAAAGAGCAAAGCAGGCAGTGACTATTATTTGAGTTGTGCTCTTCAAGGCTTGAAAAAGGTTGCTCTGAGCTGTTGTCAAATAACCCTTGCTTTTGGTGCAGCCGGGTGGCTATTCCCCAGTACAGGGCTGCTGGGATGAATCCAGCCCTAAGCTTTCCATAACAGGGCTGCTGCAAAGAGTGACACACAGCTTTTTTCTACATGGGAATATCAAGACAGGAGTAGTGATAAAAAAAAATAGGTCAGAGTATTTCTATTTAAAGTACTTGTCAACAAATAAAAAGGTGCAGCTTGGATTTTTCTGGTTTGCTTCTCAACATTTGTGAGGACTGTGATTGTGCCAGAGCTGGACTGGCAGCCTCAAGTCCAGGTCACTCTTGATGGGGTGTGGCTGCCCAAGGCCACCCTGTGATATTGCCTGCAGTCCAGCCATGTGCAGGCTCCTGTGCCTGGAGCTCCTGCTTCCTGGGGAGTAACAGGACACGCAGCAAAATGTTTGCAATAGGTAAAAAAATGCTCTTACAGTCTTGGCTTTGTTGGGGCTAAATATCTGCCAGGCTGATCTGGAATAAAATAAAGCACAGTATCAAATCAAAATCACTAATAGCAAAATCCTATTAACTGTGCATTTTCTCACATACAAAGGCTAGTCATGGGGTCCTCAGTAACAGTGGTCTCATTCTGTAGAGCAGTTCTTATTTTACATTCTTGCAGCCAGACACTCAGCTGATGTAAGTAACTATATCTCCAAGCTGTAGCCATCCTGAATTACGCCAGCTACAATGTTGACCCACTGTTAATTGCACATATTACAATTCTCTGGAATTTCTCTTGCCACAGACTGCAGTAAAAAAACATTTTCTGGTGGTGAAAGGTCAGTAAACATATCTGAGACGAAACAATCTCTTTGTGATTATGGTTATGCTTTAAGAATGATTTTGTCCTTCCACTAACATATATGGTCTGTCTAGATGTTTTGAGCAAAAATGCTCGTGTACAATGACTAAAAATAAAACAAAAAATAATTTCCACTTATAAACACAATAGCTATTCCTGAGTTTAAACCTATTTGCATGTGATTCATCCTCCTAGGATTTGCTGATGATTGCTTGCCTGTTTCCTTTACTTATGGGTTGTAAGACCATCTCCAGAGCAATGCCTGTTAATTTCTAATTTAGCCTAGTTTAACTAGCCCTGTTATTCAGCAGCCCTTAAAAGACAGAACTAGATCTCTGAACTTACTTTTCCTCAAGTCAGCTGCAATCAGGCTGAAGGTGAATAGTCTGTAATCACTTAAGTGTAGTATCAGTTTAAAGGCCTGTGCCTCTTGTCCTCCCTGGAGCTGGATGGCTTGGCAGGGAAGACCAGTCCCTGGTGGCACAGCAGGGGCTAACAGCCACTCCAGCTTGTATAGAAGAGCTCATCTCCCTAGCCTGAACTGCTCTGGTTTTTTAGAAAGTCATTGTTCCAACCTCATCTGCTGTTCTTGGGAGAAATGCTGAACCAGCAGTCTAGGGAGCATAGAACTGTGTCCGCCCACGAGGGGCAAGAGCAGGACAAGCACCCTTGGCCCACCTGGCCTGGCTGACTTGTCCTGCAGCCAGACAGTGTGGGTCACTCTCCAGACTGTTTGCTGTGAAGGGCTACATAGCAGCCTGTGGCAGTGGCAGGCAGTCCAGGAGGAGACTGGCAGCTGTTCTGAGGCGTTAGGATACTGTGTGCCTTTGGTGTCTCCTCTTTGCCTGCCAGGAAAGCCCTTCCATTTATGCCCTCTTGTCCCAGAGACATGGGGGAGAGGCTCAGACACAGACCCTGTGTATGCCAGACACCACCCCAACTAAACCTTCATCTCCCAAGCCAAGTTACCTTAGGAAGCTATTAATATCCTGTGTTCCTTCCTCCCTTCATGCCCACCCTGTTAAAGAACCATTGCCTTTTTACACAGCTCAGAGGCTGTTCCAGACCTATGGAAGCCATGCATAAAAGTGCCTGTCAGGCAGTGTGCTGTGCAATGATCTCAGGCTTTGGAGCAGGGGTTGTCATTTTACTTGACTTGAGGCTGTTTCCCTTACTCTGACCTTTACCAGTGAGCACCATCAGTAATCACCAAAAATCTCCTGCATCACCTCCAAGAGGGTGGCAGAAGCGTAAGGCATAGACACACACACGCACACACACACACACACACACACACACACACACACACACACACACACTCTCTCTCTCACTAGTCTTCATATAGGAAAGAGAGCTAAAATCAGCAGTAGGCTTTACTGCTTAATATTTCTGCCCTGGATTTCTGACTTGATGGCATGTAATGAAAAGCGACTTTGTAAAAGAGAAGGAAAATAATTAGATCCCTTCAGTTTTTTCATCTAAATTTAAGACAATATAAAAAAGTATTAGTCTAAGAGCTCCAAAGGCATCTTCAATTTCAGAGACATGTTATATTTTACAAATCACAGAATCTAGTCTAGATTTTCATCAGATGTATTAGCATTGATTTCTTACTAACCCTCAATCCAGTTGCATAACAGAATAAATTTAATATTCTCTTTCCCTGTTTTGGATTTTAGCCCTTCCATCATGCTGCAAGGAGGTATGATTTATTTGTCCTCGTAAGAACCCATAATGAAAGTACACATTGATTACACAATGTCTGACATAGCTACAGACTGTGCACTGCAAGTGGGTTTTGAATCTAGCGAGTGTGACACAGCTGAGACTGCATATGGTTTGGTGTTACATGGGAGGAATTTATGGGTGATACTTGAAAGCAGAAATCAGATTAAAGGAGAGAATTATCATTTTTTGCTCTCCTAAATATGAACATAAATAAGGTTGTACACAGATTTTCCACATTAGTCAAGGAAAAGGATTATGAACACTTCCTCTAAGCGATGGCATTATTAAATGCTCATTTGACATGTGAGAAGCTTTATTCTGTGATTTAAAAAGCAATGACATAGTTATTAGGCCAAACAGACCTGTATCACTTGAAATGTTAGAGCACAATTGAATATAGATCATTCATTGACAGATGAATAGTTCTGAATTCCTTCTTTGAATAGAGTTTCAAAAAATAACAAAGAATATAATCAATTTAATACCAGGAATAACCCATCAATAAAGCAGACATAGTATTAATCCAGCCACTGTAAGCACATTGAATATGGAAATGTATTTCAGCTTCAGACTTCCATGAATTCCTTACATAGGATGGGGAGAAAATAGCTGCAAAATGTCAGCTATCTTGATGGTCTTTTTATTAGGCGATGAAATAACTTGAATCTGGTTTTCATTCAGATTTGAAATTACCTGTGTCATAAGAAATGATGGAAAGCCTTTGCTGTGAGGTATTAAAAAATGTAGAGGCTGAAGTCCTTTCCCTGTCCAACACTTGCTGAGCCTTTGTTAGCTAGCATTGTGCACATCTGCTTACAGGGAGCCCACCGAGGAGCATGTGATCCAGCTGTTGCTATGGTATCTAGTGGGATTTTAAGAGAATAACAGAAGAAACTGTGGCAAGAAAAGAACCCCTCCAACTGACACCTGAGTTAAATGGACATTGCCAAAAATTATGAGTTAAACATACTTAACCTTTATTTGTTAGGTTTTTTCTTTTTTTCTGAAGAAGTTGCATATTTAGCATTCCAGTGAGAATTAAGAGCACTTGGAGCCTCTGGGGACTAAGGATATCAATACCAATAATAGTCATGTGATTTATTTTTAAATGTCTCATTAACTTAGCAGAACATCTGCTTTGAACTGAGCTCTTAAAACACTGAGTAAGCCCAGCTTACCATCAGTGCAAGAGCGCAGATACTCAGTTTCTTAGCGAAATCAATGTGTAGATGAGGATACAACAGCCAGCACCTTGAACCAACCTTTCCCTGCCTCCTGCTCAGTCCTGCCAGACTACAGACAATATAAACACATCACAACATTGTTCTTCAGATACTTTCCAAAGCAATGTCTCTTACACTGATGTTCTGCTGCTGAATTACACCTACAGCCCATCAGAAAAACTGACATGCAGAATGAGGTACTGGTTTTCCATCTTCTTCTTCAGACAGAGGTTTTCCAAGAGGTGTCCAATAAGCAGTGAAATTCCAAGGGGTGTTTGGCTGAGTTCAACACTCAGCCTTTTGTGAGACAGACAACAATTTGGAGCCTGCAAATCCTAAGGAGAGTGGGCTTTCCCCTCATTTCTGCTGGTACTTCCTTGAAGTGGGTTGGTCAAAAATACTGGGATTACTGTTCTGGCTTTCTTGCATGCCTGTGGTCAGCCAGGCTCAGCCTGTGATAATCAGTTTTGTAAAAACAAGGTACTACAGATGGAATATCTTTTGCTCCAGGTCCCAGAAGACATCTACGGATAAGAGAATACCTATTTGACATGACATTATATTTGGTCATAAAGTGGTTGTGAAGCAGCTGTCCTTGCTCCTGGGGAAGTTTACTCTTTCTGACATCCCATTCTTGAAGCCTCAAGAGCTATTTTCTATGCCTGGGCATTAATTTACAGTCACCCAACATGCCCCAAGATGGAGGGACTTTGAGACAAAAGCCCAAGCGAGATCAGAGCAATGAGTGCTGAGGAAGCTCCGTCTGCCATGGTGCTCTACCCACCTGCTTGAGGAGCCTCTAAACCTCCTCACTGAGTGTCTGTCCTTTCCCTCTGCCATGATGTGGCTGTGGGTGGCTGTAGTTGTGTCCAGAAGAGCCTCTGCATGATGCCCTGGCCAGTTCCTGTGAGCCACTGTACTGAGGAGTGCTAGTGCCCTCCCATCTGGGAAAAGCAGAAGTTTGGGGTTTCACCCAGTTATGCATGAAGGTTCAAATGAGGCTGATTTTTTCCTGATGATTCCTCCATTTCTAGCATTAGCCTAGTGATGATAACCTCTGAGAGCCATCACCAGGGCCCCGTGTGCCTGCAGAACTACTGTGTGTTCCTTGCCGAGAGAGAGGACCAGACATGGCGCTAATGATAGAACAATGCACGCTGTCTTGAATGCAAACAATCAAATAATCTGCTTTCCTGACTTGAACACAGATAGTTTGCTCTGCCAAAGCTAGGAGAGGGCTTAAAATCTAATTTCTGCTCCCTAGTTCCTTTTGATTATAGACTTCATGAATTAATCAGGAGAATACTTGGTGTAGTAGGTGGAGATATGAGAGGCTGTTTATGTTCAGCAGGAACACAAAATGCTTTGTAGTACTAATCTATAAAACAAAGACTTGGAAGAATTGTATGCAGTTTAATAGCTCACTTATACAACTTGATGATAAAATATGCATAATCCAATATTATATGGCTTTTTTTCCCCTGACAGGATATGAATAATTGAAGTTGTTTTTTTTTTAACCACAAACCTTTTGTCATGACCCAGTCATATATAATCATCATAGAATGTTTTACCCTGCAAACCAAACTAGGAGACACTGCACTCTGCTTGAGTAGTCTTGCTATGCACACATGACAGAGCAGCAGGGCTGGGGTAAGGGCTGGGATGAGAAGTGACTCTCATGTGCTTCCAAGATATTTCTTCTAATTGGCCTTTGAAAGTCCATATGCTAATTCCACAGCAAAGGAAGGCTGTGACTTTAACATGGAAAGAGGCACTTCATGGAAACACTCCTCAGTTCAGGAGTACCAACAAGCTGTCTTATCAAAATGCTGATAAAGAAGCAACTGAAAAGAAGTTTGGGAACTTCTGCTAGGGGGCTGTTCAGCTCAGTGCTGAAGCAGCAGGCAGGAAGCTGCAGTTTGGGAGGCTGTTGCCTACATCTGCCCTTTGCTCTGCCCCTAACCACTCAACCTCTCTCCCACCGAGCCTGGCACTAAACTTGTTTGCAAGCTTCTTCCTGTGGATTCCAAGTCAATAATACTGATGCCTGTAATTTTCCTTGTTTTGATTAATTTTGATCATCTAGGACAAAATCACAGCCTTTCTTCAGAAAAAGAGATCTTTCAGAGGGACACCACTGGATGTGGGAATTTGTGCCTGATATCCATGTATCATTCTTTTTTATATGGAAGCTACTCAGTCCCACTGTCTTCTGGCATCATAAATTACTATTTCCACTCAATTTTCCCCCCTTTTTCTATGTATTTTTGCATCTTTGCCTTGGCCTTCTTAACTTCCAACCACCAGAAGTGCTTTTCAATAAAAAAGCTATTTAAGCCAAAATAATATTCCCTCCCTTCTACTTCTGTATATCCTATAGACTTCTCCTTATCTTCCCACATCCTCTGCACCTTTGATTTGCCTTTCTGTGCTTATACTGCTCAGCCTATGTGCTACTGTGATCTCACTTCTGTTACAGTTCTTAGTCATTTCCTCCTGCCCCTTGAAATCCCGTTTCCCTTCATTCCCTAGCTGCCAGCTCTCTTTTTCCTGGCATATGCAGTAGACTCCTATTGCTATTTCCACATATACAGTGGGAGTTTACAAATATATATATATTGATTCAATCAGCTCTTGAGTGGCTGTTCAGCTGCAGAGAGCTCAGTGATCCCATGTATTCCAATGGGCATGTGGAATAGAAACCCATAGACACGGGAGAACATGAAGGTGCAGATTGGCATGAGCAAACTAGTCACAGGTGACATTGTGCATGCCCTGTACGTCCCCAAATACATTCTTCTCTATTTTAAATTCCTACTCATTTGGGGACCAAGGATATTACTCTCAAGAAACAATTTGTTTGGAAAATATAATTTGTATTCTTGGTGGTTCAGTGAATATTGCTCAGTTATCTTAAATTATTTCCTTTGTTAAATTTTTATTAAGATGCTTAGTGTATTAAATATGAGACAGGCTCCCAGGAATTAAAGATTAACACCACCAATGTTTCTCTGGAGATTTCAGAACATGAAAGGGCAAATTGCTGGTGTACAGAAGGCAAACTCCTGTTGTGGCAATATGTTCACAGCTGTTATGAAGGGAGGCAAAGCCTTGCCAGATGAGGTCAATAAAGCAGACAGTAAATCAAGTTTATGAAAGTCATGACCAGTGGAACTACATTAAAATGTTATCTGTGAAATGTATGTCAGCCATAGATGAAATAACTTTTGTCTCAGGAAGGCAGGTGGGACCAGATCAATCCAATCTGCTGAGAAACAAGGAAGAAACACTGAATATTGATACTTTGGAAACTGTCTATGGCCTAAGTGACAGTGAGAATCTGAGGTACAATAAAGTGTAGTGCCAACACATAAAAGGTTGTGTTTAAAATTCAAATATGACAAATGGAAATGAGGTTTTGCAAAGAGAAGTTCTTCTGGACAATCCCAATCTCTTTTGTTTCCCCTGGTTTTACACTTTGTAGAGCTCATAATGTGTTTTGTTTGCCAAATGTACCGTTACCCAATAAAGAAGCAATTCTTTTTGTCAATACAGAGGACAGGTGATACTTAAGAAATGATCCTGAGCATGATGGCAGGGAAGTTAACTTAGTTGGATCTTTGCATGAATTTCACATATGGTTTTCAGAACTAGCTCTACTGAACATATACTTTTGTTAAGAACCTAAATTTCAATTAGTACAATTTACATTAATGCTTAAATAGACAAACTGTAAAGTTAGTAAGTTATAAATACTCTAAACAGGCCTGAAACCTGGTAACTGACTGCAGTGATTTACTTGAAAAGTAAGTGGGCAGCTGGCCGGTGTATAAGAGGCGAATGTGCCTTCCCAAGACTTGCTAACCTCCCTGGAACACTGTAACTGTTGCTGTTTCACAGGGAGATACTCTGAACACAAAGAAGAAAGTCTTAAATGTCTTTGTTCCAAGCACACCTTGTAATAGGCTTTTTTATGACCTACTATACCTTACATGAGGCAGTGTTTTTAAGAAGCAGTAATGGCATTTATATAGACCAATATAATTGGAAAATCAGGCAAGTTTTCTTGAAGTCTAGAATAAAAGTGGCTGCCCTAAACACTAAACACAGGTTGGGAACAATTGCTGTGATTTTAATTTCTAAATCCCTGTAAGACTCTTTGTTTGAAGTTCCCTTAAGATTCACAGCTCCCAAAGAGAGAACTAATTTAAGCTTCAAATTTGAGCGTCTGCCTGATTTTTCTGCAACGCAATAGTTTTACTTCCTGGCAGCTGTTTTAATCTGCAGGCATTAATAGTACACATGATATGCTGTTTTATAAAGAACACTTATTGTACAGTGCTTAAGGTATAAACTCAACTGACAAAGCAGGGCTGTGGTTCCAACCCCAAAGAGCTCAGGCACCTTTAAAACTTACACCCTATGGCTATGAGTAAACTGTTTGCTGGGCCTGAGTTCAGGCTTGTTCCCCACGCTGCATGTTATGGGAAACTACAGGCACCCACAGAAACAAGACCAAACTGGAAGAAGCACAAATTAGAAAAGGAAAAGGAGACATGTGCCAATGAGCTCTCTAACCTGTTTCTTCCCCAGAGGGGGTTTGAAATGCACTACCATGGAGAGTTCACTGCTCTGTAAATGCCGAAATTTCAAAGATGTGTTGCCCTCGGTTACTAGAAACTGGAAACTCCTTCTAAAGCAAAGAAGTCATCCATCCTAAAAGTATTAACACAGGCAGATCCAGTCCAAGTTCTTTGATCAAATAGTGACAGCCCAAAGTATTACTCTGAGTGGCTCCTGTTCTATCCTGTCCCTCGAGAGAATAGCGAAACACCATTATTAGAATTACACATTTAGTCCTCAGGCTGCACTAAGTCCTTAGAAAAGGCACTCAAACTTCATATCTCTTGAAGTAGTGGATGATAAAAAGGGAAACATCAAGGAAAGGGAAAAGAGCTCTACCAAATGAGAAAAGAGGTATTAGATTTTGTTTCTCCTGAGAGTGCTGTCTGCCAGGTTGGTACAAATGCTGGTGTTCAAACACAGATTTGCTCATTTAGAGTTCAGGCTGTAGGAGAGCACTTAGCTAACAGATGTTTCTGAATGTAAAAGGACACTATTGTCTGTAGGACTTGCATGCTTCAATGGTATCTAGCCATTAAAATCAAATTATAGAATCAGGGAGAACCAAACCTCATGTAGGAACATCTGTTGGATCCAGAAGTGAGGCAAGAGCCATTTATAATCACCCTGCTTGTCCTAAGTGCTATATCATATTACACCAAGATTTTCTGTAGATACTTCAACCACGACAAGGAAACAATGAAAACAAAAGAGAAACGTGTTCAGCAACGTCTGCTCTTTTAGACTCAGTATTATATACACATGCTCACTTGTCTTCCTTGTCTCTCTGGAGTCAAAGACTAAAGCAGATTCAGCCAGAAGGTGGCCTAATTAGATTGCTTTTATATTTAAGGTGGCACCACCTGGAGTGATTAAAACTCTGAATTCTAGTAGTTCTCTCATGACAGAGCATTACAGTGCTTGATAAATAGGAGGAGACTGAAAGAGATGAGTGGCTTTAGGAATCAGGAGAGAAGAAATCAGGAGAGCATGGGAGACTTCAGGGGCTCCATTGTAGTGGGTTTTATGAAACACCATTATGTATTAAGAATAAGAGGGTGGCATAGACAACAGAAAACATCTACATGAACAGTGTTCCTGATTTATGTACTCTGCATGAAGTTTTAGGCTTTAAATGTGTCTTTACATTTTCATAACAGAGGGGGAAAAGAAGGCAAAGGTTTATCAGGTAGATGGTATTTTTAATACAAACAACACTGCTCTTATGGCTATCTTATCAAAATGCCTGGGCCACATGTAATTTCTGGCTCCTGTTTTTTCTGAGAAGGTTCTAGTATGATACATGAGCAGGTCAGCAACAGACTCTTTGCCCATTATTGCTGCTCTTCAGGGGTATGAGAGTGCTAAAACATTACACAGAAGGTCCCTCAGCAGGGACTGGGGCTACAGCATAGCCAACTTGAAGCACTTTTGTGTGGTCTGATTTATAAAGACCCTGGCATTTAACATCACATGAAAATAAGGCCTTGTTCTGATGCATCTACAAGTCGAGCCACTATTCAAATATGTCCTTGCTAAGAGCTTTATTCACAAAGAGCTCGTGCTAACTGCAACTGTCAGATGTCTGACATCTGGCAGGTGTGCAGGTTAGCCTGTATAGATGAACCAGACATAAACTATAAAATTGAGGCAGATACAGAACAGCATCAGGAAGAAAAAGAAAGGTACAAATGTAGGAATGAGTCTGAAAATGGAATGGAAAAAATCCTAGCTAAATTACTTTAAGTGGTGTTTTAATTTTAGAACGCCAACAGAACAATAGACCACAGAAGCGAAATTCCATACACAGGATATTATTTGCATATCTGATTTCCCAATGATGGAACTATGGGATCTTTTTTGAGATTCACAAGAACTGTGTGACCCTGCCACACCTTCCACGATGTGGCAGATCCATCATCTCAGGCAGGGACAGATTTCTGGGTTTTTTTGCAGTGTTGGGAGCATTTGAGTTGGATGCCTATGAAGAAATATTATATAATGCTTGGGAAGCACCTTCAACAGGAAGTTGCCTTTCTTTCACAGAACACTAATGGTTATGGAGATGACACTGAAGGCCAGATTCTGCATCAGGATTCTGTATCAGGACACAGTGGAGAAAAAAGAACAGGCACAGAAATGGGGTTTGGGAACAAAGTAGGCATTTTTAACATGACCAAGCTTTCCATACAGTAAATGATGTGGTCATTTTGAAAATAACTTTCAAAGGAAATGGTGTGAATTAGCCCTTTGGGTGCTTTGGTTTTTATTCCATTTCCCTTTGTGTCTTCACTGCTAAATGTTACATAGTTTGAAATAAATAACAGTCAGTTCCACTGTGCTCGCCAAAGGTATTACAAAGCATAAAGGGGTTGTCATGGAGACAGAAATTCATAAGTAAAGCAATTGAATCCCTAAAATATTTAAGCAACACTTACTCTGAAGTACAAACATGAAGCAGAATATTTGTGACAAGAATCTAGTTTGGAATTTCTCATGTTGGAATTGAAAAATGAAATAAACCTAAACCCATCTAGGAAAATAAAACTATGTGGCTGCTAGATATGTTTAAATGAGAAAAGAATGTATACAGCCACCTACATGTTTATACAAGGACATGTAACTCATCACAGAAAAAGAAATAAGCAGAGCTACATCTCTGACTTTCACCTCCTTCCTGGCTGAAGTGCTGCAATGTGTCTCTTTTGATGAGGAAAACAAGTTTCTCTGTTAGTTCAAATCATCAAGAGGAATTAAGTGTATTTTCATTTTGCCTGCTATTTCTTTTTGAGTGGCTGTTTAACCTACTGAGTTGATGCAGTGAGTAGGTGATGTACAAAAGCACAGGCACGTGCTGAGAGGACACTAAAAAGGTAGCTCAGACTTACAGAAATCAAATTCTTCCCTGGTGTTGCTTTAAGACCAAACCTTCCCAGACCTGAAATAATGCAAGGGGCAGCTGCCTGTTAAACAGATTTCCTTTTTCACCACACTTAATTAAGTTAGTTTTGACCTGGTAATTACATCTACAAGCCAAAAGGATGTGTTTAGTGGGACAAGAATTGGATAGCCAAACTCAAAATGCACACACCAAACCATCTGTGCCCAGCATTGCTGAGAGGTATTAGGAAATTAATTTTCCTCAGTTTCCAGTCTTTCCCATTACTCTGAGCCCGTTCTGTTCCTTTCTGACAGGTTTCTTTGTCTCCTCTTTCTATCTAGTAATTTTGTCTCCTCAACAAGGGGAGAATAACAAGGAGTAAAAGGAAAGGAGCAAAATATTGGCTGAAAAGAAGAAAGAAGAAATAGAAATCTGAACAGATGTCTCAAGCAAAACTCCCATGGCCCTTCACTGGGATATCTGCCCGAGTAAGGGAGCATGGGGAGGGCAGGGAACAGCCTAGAGAGATCTTTAAAATATTGCAGAGCTAGTAGTTAATTCAGATCAAGTGTTCCTGGGGACATTTTGTGGTAATGAGAAGAATGTACTGAAGGTGTAGGAGGGGCACATAGTTTTTGCAATATCACTGCTTTCCCAGGCTCTCCCAAGTCTGTCACTTTGAGAGCTGTATGTTTTAATCCTCAGGAGAACACTGAGTGGAAAATGAAAATGTTTGGTGTGAGACAATTTATGGCAGGCCAAATACCATAAATTTATCCATTTAGTCTTTTAATAAATTTCTCACTGATCAATGCAACTTCCTAAAGTTACTGATAAAGGAGCCCTGTGTTCCCTGACAATGCTGAATGGTTTGAGTGCTGCAGCTCTGACAGCTTACATCCACAGCATGCATCAAGCAACTCCCTCGGCATCTCCCCTTCCTAATTGACAGAGAATTGACAGAGAAAAGGAGAAAAAGAGAAACGGGCAGAAAGCAAAGGTTCTTCATCTGATGACCAGCCTACTCACACATAAACCATTGATAGCTGGTGATACTTGGCACCCAATGCACGGGAATATGGGACCTTGAACTCATAACACCCTGGCACCCCCACAGTAAATGTGTGTCCTCTTTTAATCCTGGCTTCCTGCTTGCTCTGCCTCCTGCTTCCTCTCCCTTTTGCAGAAAGCTCTGACTTCCTCTTCTTGTTTTCATGGCTCTCAGTGTTTCAAACCTTGCTCCTCTGTTTTTGTTTTCTTATTTCTGATAAGGGCTTCTTCAGGTCTTTCAAACATCAAGTCTTTTTTAGCACCAGCATTTATACCTACTGGTAGCAACTTGCTCTTCCTTTCTTCTTTACATGCTAAATTTTATGTCACACTCATTTTTATGCTTATTCTGCTTGCCAGTCTCTCTCTGACAAAGCATTTACAACAATGATGCTCCCCCAAAATACACTGTCTCATTCTGTTATATGCAGAAGGATCTTACAAATTGGAAAATCAATGGTTATCTCATGCAGCTCAGTGAACTGACTGCCTCTCTGAGGCACTGACTGCTGTTTATGTGCAGATTAAATGCAAGGATCCCCTTCCTGAGCAGTGCACAAAGGGGCTTTCAGGAGAACAAGTGAGCAACTGTATAGTGACTTCACCAGTGCATCACTGCTGTGTGTCCTCTGGGCTACTTAATTAGAGCAATCAGGATGCAATCATGTTGTGGGTGCAAAGGCCTTCCTCTCCCATGCACTCCTGGTGCTAATTTTGCATCCTGGTGACCAGCAGGATCACCCTGATCACCACCATCCTTTACTCCATAAGGTCAGCATGAGCAGGAGCTGTGAGGATGCCACACCTCTGCCTCTGGGACATCCAGCATGCTCAGAATCAGGGCCTGGATCTCACAACTCACGAGTATCTGCAGTCCTCACCCAGCCTTAAAACTGATGGAGCCTTTGCACAGGGCCACACTTGGCCCAGCCAGCACAAAGATGACACTAATTAAACAGCTATATCTATAATAAAAGCTGCTGATTAGTTTATTAGTATATTAGTTTAGGCCTAGACAACATATCCAGCTCCCACCAAGCTCTCCTCTCCTCTCCTCTCCTCTCCTCTCCTCTCCTCTCCTCTCCTCTCCTCTCCTCTCCTCTCCTCTCCTCTCCTCTCCTCTCCTCTCCTCTCCTCTCCTCTCCTCTCCTCTCCTCTCCTCTCCTCTCCTCTCCTCTCCTCTCCTCTCCTCTCCTCTCCTCTCCTCTCCTCTCCTCTCCTCTCCTCTCCTCTCCTCTCCTCCACATGCAAACTCTGTAAATTTTGTATTATGTTGTTTCAGTAACGGATCCTTCAGTAATCAGTCATTAACAGAAACAAAGAGCATTGTAGTATCTCATCTTGCATGTTCAGAAGCCCTCAAGAGATGATTAAAAAGTCCCAAGTGAACAGAAATATCTGGAAATCTCTTTGTCTTAAATGAAATGAAAGACCAATCATTCCCCTGAAATGCTCAGCTTGTTCTGAATGCCTGTTTAAATCAAATACAGATATGCTCTATTCTTTCTGCAGAGCTGTTTGCCTGCTCAGACACAGAGAAAAGAAAGTTGCAATGTAAGTGAATGGACATCTCCAGGTAAAACAAACCCCACACCCAGGTCAGTGATCAGCTGAGTGTCCCAGAGGATGAGGAGGTGTTTTAACAATGCTGCAGCTTGTTAGAAGAGAAAGAAGGGAAGTGGAAAAGGCATGGAGGTGCAGAAAAAGGAGAACAGATTTTTCATTTTAAGAATGACATTTACAAATACCATTCCCTTTGGGTGAGGTTATATTTAAGCTAGACAGTTCAAGGAATATTAAATCTGAGATGAGGTTCTATTTCTGAAGCGCTTTGCTTCTGAAGAACCTGAAACACTTTCAGGGGAACATGAATTAAGTCTCATAGCAGCAGCTTGTATGAAGCAATGATTATTCCCCAGTTAGTAGACGGGAATAAAAATGGGTATAAAAATGCAAAGGGGCCATGTAAGTGATCAAAAGGCATACAGGAAACCTTGGAACAGCACAGAAATAGAATCCAGACCTCCTGACTCGTAGACTTGTGTTTAACCACCAAGTCATTCTTCCCTAAAACATTCAAGAAGTTGAGATCTACACAGCATCAACAAGTCAAAGATCTGAGCAGTGCTTGCCTTAGGTTTTGTTAGTATATACCTAAAATAGTATATGCATAGACAGGAAGAGATAATTATCTCACGTATCACATAGTAAGTGTAGCATAAATGGCAGATTTGGGTTTTTTTCCTTGGTGTGCTGCTGGAGCAGGACTCTGTAAGTTCATTCTTGTTCCCAGCTGGGAAAGGATTTCAGGAAATGGAGTTGGGAGGGGACAGTTAGTGCATGTTTGTTAACCTGGACCTTTCAAAGGACAATCAACCAGATATTTATAAATAAATAAATAAACAAATAAACATAAGTGTTTTGCTTTGATAAATATGTTGCTACAAGGAGGATGAAGGAGCAAAGACGAACTTCTTTATCTGTAGAAAAACTTCTGCAGGGTTTTAAAAATATATTAAATTACAACAAAAGGAATAACAAATAAGCCTGTAAAGACTGTTGCCTATTGTCATACTTGAATGCAGGTATGGCAGCAACTTACTACCTACTTCTGAATTGTAGGTGAATTATTAAGAATATTATTAAAAGGATTAAACAGGAAAGGCTATTCTCAGATTACTAAAACAAAAAGTTGCTTATGTTTTCACTGTTCAATTCTTAAAATCTCTCTTCTGGGTTCAATTCACTGACTTAAAGCATCATACAAAGAAGGCAATTTTAACAAGACTAACCTTTCATGACTAAGGAAAACATCCAGTTATGTTTTCCACTGTTTGATCACTATGCAGGTTTGTGTGACACTGGCTACTTACTTTTGGTCTGAAACAAGGCCCTTCACAGAGGCTGGTATGTGCTCTTTACTGAGTTATCTTTGAATTCCAAGACAGCAGTATATCCAGTACTGTTAATTTGGTTTGAAGGCATCAGTCTCAAAAGCAAGAGAGACAGAAAACATTTGCCTCCCCTAAGTGGTTAGTCTAGAGTGAGGACAAATTAAGATGGAGAGGATGAGGCGAGACCACTTGCTTTTCTTTTCAGTTTTGTTTTGTTTTCTAGCTCTGGTATTAAAGGTCTATTAGCCAGAATGCATGTGTGTTCTGTGTCCTGATTTCTAGCCTCACTGTTTTTCAGTGCTGTTTTGAAAACATGTAACAGATTCCTTTCAATTGCTCAGCTCACTTAGAGAGCAGCCTATTGCACTCAGTAATTGAAACACCAAATTAAACAAGACACCAATGCTTTGAAAGCAACGTTCCAGCTCAGAGATATGCAGAAAAAAGCTATTTTCTTCATACAGGGATAAAGACACACCTGCTTTTTGCCTCGTTCCAAAGGAAAGGAGACCTCAGGCCAGACTGGCATGGGAGTTCCAGGCCAAGCATATCATCTCAATACTGGCCTTCCTTCCCACAACTGGAGCAGTTCCTGACGTTGTCTATACAAAATAGGGATGAACAAACATGAAGGGAAGAGAATTGGCACAAGATCAAGCTACCAGAATAGCCACATCCATTAAGTATCTCCCCAGAGCAGAACTGCCACCCTTCATTAAGCTGTGGTCATTATTTGTTATTATTACTGAGTTTAAATTGCTTCATTGGGGTTTTCAGTTGTACAGGAACAGAGTGTCAGGGGATTTGCTGCAGGATGGGTTAGATTCATTAATTTTGAAAATCTGATGTTTTCCACAGCCCCATCCTGAGACTACACTGTGATTTGAGGGCTGTACCCTAGTTATGATTATCCTGTGCGATACAGGTTAGAAAACAGTGCCTTTTTTCTGCTAAAAATCATTCCTATCTTCAAGTTTGATGCTCATTACTGTCCTGTGAGCAGGTGAACCTCTAAGCTAGGATCCCTTGAAGTCTAATGGCAACATGAATTAGTGGATTTACTAATGAGATGCTCCAGGAAACTGATAGCAGTAATTTGTACAGAGAAGTAATCTGCCCAGATAAAACAAACATGAAGTTGAACCTTTATACAAAACTCATGGCAAACCTGAAACAAGCTTTGTCATGTTATCTGTTTTTAATTAGGAAAAGAACAGTACAGGGCAGGTTTTCTAAACAGCTGTATTTGTCTCTGTCTTATAGATAAATTCAGTGTCTCCAAAATGCACAACAATGAAACAAACCTGAAGTGACAGTAAGGAAGAGACTAAAGGCATACTAAGAACCGTCTATGTTCACAGCATTAGAGGATATGCTCTTTGATGTTGTGGTGCTGTGGCTCAAACCACTAAGGTATTAAAAAGCCAAAGGGACTCTTTTGCTTCTTGGGTCTGCACTTGCACCAAGAGAATTATTTGGTAGCAGAACACATCACTGTACTCAACTCAGAGGTAACATCAAGTAGTGAGAAAAGGTCAAGGTATATCTGATTCAACACTAGTAGAAAATAATATCTTGAAAATCTCCACTGCACTCTGACAAGCATTCATTCATCTGGTAATGCTGTTGTTTGGTGCAGCACCAAAAATACATGAATTTTTCCTGGGGGATTTTATTTCCTGGGGGATTTTAGTTTTTTACCTTAGTAGCACAATCCCATTCTTTTAAAAGACATTTGATTAATTAACTTTGTAGATACAAGCCAGTGGATATTGTTTTATTTATGCCTTGCAGATTTAACAATCATTTTCATCTCATTGGTCACACAGAAAAATCTTCCTCCACAAGCCCATTGGGCAATATTGTTTCCATGTAGCTTCCAGAAGTTGCAGAATTGCTATGATACACCTACTACAAACAATTATCTTGATATGTCCTATTACTTGTATTGCAACCATGCCTAGTTGGTCTGAATAGATTGTGTTTGTCTGGGCTGGCCAGTTCTTGTCACAGAAACATCCTTGCCCAAAGGGTTATGAGAAATGGACAAAAAGAGAGTGAAGAAGACCACTGAGACTGTCAGACCTAGCTCCTCAGACTGTTGCTTACCATGAAACGACACAGCAGTGTTTTCCACCGTTACCATGGCATTTTGCAAACAACTCCAGCATGCTGGCTAGAAATTAAATGGGCAAACCTCAAGGATTCTGGTAGCTTGAATAAATGTCTGCAAGGATCTGGCTGGACTTGGGGACAGGCTGTTCTTTGCAAAAGAAACCACAGAAACTGCTAGACATGCACCCATTTTCTAAGGGCCTCTACAAAGTCTAGAGGAAAGGGTATGAGGCAAGTAAGATAAACATCCACAAAAGGAGCAAGGCAGGGCAGTGGCTGGAAAAAAATGTCCCATGGTGTGCAATCCTGTACAGTGAAGAAAGGCAGAAGGGAATAAGAAAACAAAGAGGTGAATGGAGGAGACTGGAGAGAGAAGTGCTCCCTATGCATGAAGAAGAACAGGATGCACATTATATTGCAGGTGAGAACTGCACTGCCTTGTGTGACATGTGATCCCAATCATGGGCATATTCCTAGAGAACCTCTCAGAAGGTTACCAGCCCCATGGTTTTGGAGATGGGCAGGTTCTCCTGAGAGATAGTACCAGCTGCAAGAGAAGCAGGGACCACAGAGCTGTAAACTGAAGATACTAATTCCGTAGAGTAGGCGAAATTTAGGAATTCATTTAGGAAATCACTGGGAGTAGAAAAAAGCAGAGTGAACCCTGCTAGGTCACTAGATCACTAAATCATAAAGAGCTGGAGTTATCTGGCTCTTTCTTTTCCCCAAGGCTTCCTATCACAGTTATGTGAGAGTTTAAGACTGCCTCTTGGGTTGGGATGGGTATTTTCTGTTCTGAATAAACACTACTTATCATAAAACTTCTATTGCTTCAAGTAGTGCCTCCCTTTCCAGGAAAAAAGTTCAGTACATAAGGAACACCCTGTGATGACACAGGGACAGTGAGGCCACTGGCCAGCCTCTTCTCCGGGGTGACTTGGCTGAGTGTGGCAGTGTCAGATGCCTTGCATATGTGCGCTCCCATTCTTGTGCTGTTATGTACACATCCCAGTCTCAGCTGAGGCTGCAAGCAGGAATAACAGAAAAATACCACAACAACAGCTGTTTAGTTGGATTTTATGGAATGGAAGCCCAGGAGTACTGAAAATCTTCAAATAAATCATTTTCCCATAAAAGAAACTTCCAGATGCATGAGCCATGAGTGTTTGTGAACAAGCAATGTTTGGCTAGTGAGCTTGCCCCGTTGATGTCTATAATTTGCCATTAGATTTATAATCAATATGTAATAACTTGCCACCATCTACCTGACTGCATATTTTAGCAGGGTTTCTTCCCTGGATAGATTGTTCTTGAATCAAAAATTCCAAAACTGAGAGCAGTCCTTACTAAAAATGTAATGGGTTCAACAAGCTAGTGAACAATTGCTGTAATGGTCAAAACTACATGTGATGTGTACTGTTTTAATTTTAAGAATCGATTAAGGAACCTCTTTCACATGAAATATTTCAAAGAAAACAAGGTCATTTGTTCCACATGTGGCAGGATACTGGGTGCAAATATTCTCCCTACATTTATGATCTTGAAGTAAAATGAACAGACTTAACCTACAAAAGGTCCATAAAGCTTTACAAGTGCTATACCTGCTCACTGTGGTGTGTTACACACTTTTCAATGTCAATAGAAAAAGGGGCATGAGGGATTTGTAAGCCAAAACAAGATTTGTCCAACACCTAAACCACTCTGAAGGGATGACTAAACAGTTAAAGGACTCCAGTGCTAGAGATGGAAACCTGTGGTCACTCTGCTGCTCTGCTGGGGTACTCTTGCCCTTCCTAATGCTGAAGTCTGGCTTGCTGCAGTGCAATCCCATCAGTTCTTGCCTTGCCTATGACAGACATGGAGGACAGGCTATTTCCTTCCTCTTTGCAGCAGCCTTTTGTGTATTCAATGACTGCTATTCTCCCCTCAGTCCCCTCTTCTGTGAGCGAACACACGCTCCTCAGTCCTTTCCAGACTTCTGACTGATCTTACTGCACTTCTCTCATCTCCTTCCAGCTGGGCACAGCTTTCTGTCTACACAATGCCCCAACCACCACTTGCTGCTCTAGCTAAAGGCATGGCTGATGCAGGTCCTCACAGACCCTTTCCTGCCCGCTGCAGAGCCTGTTATGTCATTGTTGTTCCTCACTGCTGTAGACTGCTCCTGCATCGCTGGTGAACCTTGCACTTTTACTGGGTTTGTGTAAGACCAGTTCTACAGTTTGTTCAGTTTTAACACTTGAATCCTATCTCCCAATATGCCTGCAGCTCTCTCACACCCCGCACTATGTGTGCAGATTTGAAAAGCAAATTCTATTCATCACCCAAGTTATTAATGAAAGTAATAAACAGTGCCAGGCCCGACCAGACTCCCATGGAACTCAGAACCAAGGAGCTCAGTTTATTGCTCTATTTTGACAGCAAATTGCCTGTAACTACTGAGCCTTGTTTCCAAACAGTTTAATGCTTTCATCTGACCATGTTTCTCTTTCTTGCTTACAGAAAGTTCTGCCAGAAGCCTGTTAAAATCAAGATATATGGCATTTACTGCTTCTCCCTCAGCATGGTAATGATTACTTCACCCAATGATGAAATCAGATGTTTTGACGCAGTTTGTTCTTCAGAGAGCCATGAGTTTTCCTTTCAGTACTAATGAATAATGGCTTGACTAATTTTTCCAGTATTTTTTCAGGAACTGAGCTCTCTCTAATGCTCTGACTTTTCTTTAAAAAGAGAGAAAAACAAGTATTATGTTTGCCCTCTTTCCTTCTTGATACCTCAGCTTTCTTGAGAGAACCATAAATAGTTCTGAAATTACATCAGGTAATTCTAAAAGTAATTCATCAAGACCAGTTCATTTGAATATAGTTGGCTTCTTCATGCCCTTTCCAACCACTTCTCTCCTTATCCTAGGTGCAGATCATACTGCTTTGCTGTGGTGTCTTTTACGCTGGTTATCTGCCTGCAGCTGGGTCCTGAAGCCCCTGAGTCGAAAACAGCACCTGGTTTTTTGAGTAACATTTCCCCTTTTTGTTCAGTAATGAGCCATTGGTTTACTGTATATTTCTTTCGTGTACCTGCAGAAGTGTTTCTTCTTAGTCTTTACATAATTTGCTCATGTTACTTTGTTTTGTGCTCTTGTAGTTATGTTTCATTCCCATATGCTACTGCCACACTTGCATACTCATCTTCAGCAATCCTCTCGTTTCGTAATACCTATCTTTTCTTTCTTAGCAGCCTTTCCCTTACATCTGTCCGAGCAGGATCTTCCCAATCAAACCTCTGAACATTTTAAAATGTGCATTCTGGAGGTCTATACTCTTTATTTTGTTATCTTCCTTCTCTTTCAATTTCCAAAAGAAGGCCATGGAAGCTGGAAGCACTTACCTCCTCTGAAAATAAGATGTTGACCATGTTTTTATTATTCTGATCACAAGGCCAGTGTTTTAACTGAACAGCAAGAAGAGCTCCCGGCCTCCTGTTTCTTCAGCACATAGAGATATTTTCTGCCAGATGCCACTAAAGTGCAGATGCCTCTCACACATCCTTATCTGTATATGGTATCTGATGCAAGGTGCAGAGAGCTTTGTGAAAGTTTTTAAAAAAATGGCAGCACCTCCAGCTGCAGAAGTATCTTGTGCTTCTAGTCCCCATCACAGAAAACATCTCATATCATCAGAGTTTTCACAAGTGCTAGAGACAGCTGGCTGTGTCACTCTCAGACACATTTGGTCTTGCTGAGAGACATACAATTGTCTCCATGGGTTTTTAGCTATATCCATTAAAGTGCATTTGCCAAAGTATATAAATCATGAATGTCAAGTGCTCACAAGGTAGCACAACTGTATCTTCCTGAAATTGTATTTCATTTAAACACATCCGCTACCTGATAGAAACAATGGTTTTGAAAATTTAGGTGACAAATTAGAGAAGACTTATGCATTGGCTCTGTGGTGAGAGGGCACATTTAGAAGGCATCAGACCTTATGGTTTCAAAAGCTGAACTCCACATATTTTTCAAGTTCTAATCTGTTTGGATTAGAAACTGATCTCAACCCTTTCAGCTGGTGCCTATATCTATGACACGTGAGATGCCTGAAGTCATCAAAATTCAGCCCATATATGTCTTACTCGAACAATGAAATGCTGATGGAACAACCAAAACCGAGTAACAAATCAACAAGCTAATCTACATCCTTCCAGCACACTTCCTAAAGCATGATGTAACCACACAATAATACCACAGCCTACAGTTAATATGTCTCACACAGAATCTGAGTACCTGCAAACATTAGGGAGGGCAGACCTAAAGGAAAAAATTGCATTTTTATATTAACTGAAGAACGCATACATCTCTTCTTGCTTTCATGTCCTAGAACTGAACTATAATCAGGATTAGCTAGTTATTACAAAGCAGAGGAGAGGGTGGGTGAGCATAAAAGCTTTAGAACATTTCTGACTAGGATGGAATATTCCAGAAAACAAAATGTAAAAAATGTGGGAAGACAGTCTTCCTAGAGGGTCTGCAGTCCAGGCTTACCAGTTTAACAGAATTTAATGAGTCAAATAATGAGTGGGCATGAAATCTTGACCAAATTAAATCCATGGCAAAAATGCCATTGATTTTTCCAGGACCAGGATTTCACTCTGGTCACACTGTGTCCAAATGCTGACCTTTTTTAAAAAGCAGCAATTATCAGAGTGTTTTATACATTTATACATTCATATTCAAACAAACTGGAATGTTTTTGGGCAAGGAAATACACAGAGGTGATTTTGCTGTCAGGTCGAAATGGGCTGCTGTTCCAGCATACACACTGCAGATGAAAGCACGGACAAAGAAACACACTGCAGTGCAGGCAGACAGCAGCCAAGGAGGGTGCTCTTAGAGCCAGGGATTTTGTTATGAAAACCCATAAGTCCCTAGATCCATGTGAGTTATACTATTCTCAGCAAGATGCAATGAACTCAAATGCTACTCAGGAACAGAAGAGGTCTCCCTGTTGAGCAGATTAAAAGAGGCCAGCGTTGTTTGCAAGAGCTGAGTGGGGTTTTCTGGAACTCTGGCACACTGGCACCTGGGCCCCAGATAATCTTGCTCTCTCCCAGCTGCTTAGACCGTGACCACTGCTCTTCCTCAACAGACAGGACCACAACAAACAGGCATTCCTAGCGAGGGGCCATCCTGGGTCCTGACGGTGCATTTGTTCCTTCTGCTTTGAAATCTACACTGCGGTCTTAAAACAATGCTCCTCCACTTCAGCTGGCTGTGCACTCCACCTGCCTGCAGGCTGCCTGTGCATGCCTGACTGTGCACGGTCTGTGCTCCTCGCACTTCCTGCCAGTGTTTACAGCCGGGCTGCAGAGAGAATTCAAGAGCTCCTGTGCTGGCTCTAGCTCTCCACACCTTTGTAGGCTTCTGCCTGTCCAGAACTGATGTTGGTTCTAGTGCTCTGCTATTAGCTTAAACCCAGTACGTTACTTGAGGCTAATGAACAAAGGAAAATTAGTATAATCTATTCCCAGGGATAAAAGGAAGAGTCAAGAGCCAAGAAATATCAAAGTGATGATGTCAGTTCAACCTCTTAACAAAACAATCAAGTGGAAAGACTGAAAAGGAAGGCTGCTCTTTTACTCCAATAAAGGCCAAAAAAAGAGCTAAACACTCTTTCTCCTTCCCATGATTACAGTAGTACTAGAGATTGAGGTTTTTCAAATAGTTTCCCTGCTACAATCAAAGATACTTTCTTTTACAGGTATGTCCTCACACAGTTAATCCCCTCTAGGCATTCAGAAAAAGAGAAATCTATTTCTACCAGCTTTATTAGTTCCCAGACCCAGAGCTGGATGAATTGTTTATAGTAGCAAGTGATTTGTTTAATTTAGTACATTTTTCCTACTTGTGACTTGACCATCACATTATCCTGATTCCTGTGTTTGTAGGACTAACCATAAATATTCACCAAACAGATTCAATTGATGAGTTGTTTGCAGACCAATGTCTCCAAAAATACCTAAATTACTTTTCAAGCCCCCAAGGGCACATGGCTGTTTGCATAATTCACACACTATCGATTCTGACAGAGGAAGCAAAACCTTTAAAATAGGAGAATAATGATGGAAGCATATCAGTTACTGAACAGATAATTATTATTAATACTAATCTGTATTAAAAATTGTTTACAAAATGTTTAGGACTCTCAAATACATTGTTAAACTAACAGTTTAAATAAACATGACCCCTAGAAACCAGGAGTGAGATGGGATCATGAGAGTAGTCATGAATTACGTTCTTCTATTTCCAAAAGCTCTGCTACTTCTAATTTGTCTGTTATCCTACAGTGCTGCTCTGTGAAAACCTCCAAGGATGCTACATATGATACAAAACCCACATGCAACTAGTCATGGAAATTTAACTAATACTAATTAAGGGAAATTTGGCTGAACAGGCAAAAATGTTATATAGAATAATTTGTTTTGTAAAAAACATTTACAAAATTACTTCCAATTATGAAACAAGGACTGAACTAATTATTGCCTTTTTATGAACCACATGGACACTTTGGAGACTTGTGAGAATATTTCTTTTAAAAAAAGCATGTGCAAGCAGAATGTAGAATTAGGGTTAATAGAGTCATCAACAATAATGTGCTGAAGCCATAGAAAAATGACAGCAGAAAACTTCAGGTTTCTGAGGCATAAAACTAAAAGCTCAGAAATTTAATCATGAACTCAAATTTTATCATAAAACCTTAATAGAGCTGGCTACAAAAATGTACTTCTATTTTTATAAACTCTCAGACTGTCCTGAAATCAGCAAAACCAGAGGTTTTACATTGCTTTTAATAACCTCCAAAGTTTAGTGAGATATTAGAATTTGATTGTATTTTAATATCATCTGAAAGATTATCCAACAGCTGCAATAAGCAATATGTAGCAGGACCTCTTCAGGGTCAAACTTCATGTATAGGAAGAGATGAGATTATTCTGGTTTTATTAGAGAGGAATACGTATGCGTACAAGGCAGCAGCAATGTGAAGGGGAAGCTTTCCAACCCTAATAGCTGCCTATGGGCTCGGATTTCCCAGGTAGTTCTGGCACATGGTGCTTGGTTGTCAGGCAGTTTGGGATGACCTCTGGTGTGAGGTTTAGCCTGTAAGAGCAAGTTGTGCTGTCTGCTGGGAGTCCCTGGGTGGTGGCCACGGCAAGGACAGTGAGTGGCGCTTTGCCTTACCAGACTGTGCGTGCTCCTGCTGCTCCTGTGCTGAGGGATGTGCTGCTGGGATGTCTGGGAGGCCACTGCTTCTGGGGCTCAAGCAACATTAGGGGAGACACCTTAACAATCAGGTGGCTCCCTGCTGGACCCCATGGCTTGCACCAATAGACAGACTGGACACCTGTGAAATAAAGCATGGAGATTTTCTCTGCTTCTTGTATGGATGTGACTTCTAATAAGCCATTATACAATTTTTTCTCCTCCTCTTTAAACCAGCAAGGTTTCCTACCCTCTGAAGCCAGTAAGGTCTTTGTGAACAGCAAAGCAATTGTTTTCAATTTCCTGTTTAAAGGAATAGTTTAACGGAATGCTGGCATGCTGAAAAAATGCAGGATTTCTTTTCTAAGAAAAAAATCCATTATAAAATTAATAAGCCCTTGTCAGAATTCACATGCATCTCCAATGAGTAAGCAGATGGTTCCTATTGGGATTTGTAAAGGACTTCTCTCTGCTTTCAGCACTTTTCAGTTACGAATCAGGAATATTGGTCCTTAGTTCCTATGTGGAAATATTTAAAACTCTTTCTAATGTGTTTATGATGTTTTGCTATGCAGCCCTGCACAAACATTTCCAGTGTGCTATGACTCAGTACTTTTTTGAAGTATCAGAAATACAATGAAAAGTCTGTTTCTCATAGTATTTTGGCAGAAAACAACTCTGTGGGTTGGTGTTGGCAACACCACAGTCTAAGAATAGGGCACTTCTCAGGCAGAAAGTTGTTGAATTTGGACATCAGCTAGGTTTGCCTAGGCGTAAAGAAGCCACTGTCTTCAGGGAAAGGAGCAATTTGGAAATGCTTATCCAACAAGTTAGTGTGCTAGTGTCTACCAAAACAATTATTTCCTGTGAGGACTACCCAGAATGAAGTAATCTCAAAGAATATATTCCACTGGATGAGTGAGGTTGCTGGTCAGCCCTTTGACACTTCCTCAAAGGGGCTCTCTTTGTGTGGAGTGCTCTATTCTAGTTTCAATTGTTCATAAACATGAGTAATGCTTCCTTCCAAGTTTGTGTAAATGGGAAGAACTGTAAAAGTGCAGTGCTTTACCATCCATGCACCGTGCTGACAGCACTACTACCATCATTGTGAAATGCAGGGCAAGACAAAAAGTAACACAACAATGAGGAAGTGAAAGAGTTAAAGCTTTTCAAAAGAGCTTGAACACGACAGTCTTAAAACCTAACATACTGAGCTAAGCCTGGGCTGTGCTGGTTCTGATGAACCCAGAGGAGGTGGAAGTGTTTTCTCTAGCTAAGGCTTTACCCATAATTACAGGCTATACAGACTGTTCTCTAGAAATAAAGGCAATTCCTTGGAAGCCTCAGATCTAGCATCCCCTTACTATGGGTAACATTTGCCAGGTGACTCAAGTGTCTACACCACCAGATTGATTTCATTCTTACTTTGCCCCAGGGCCCTGGATTCCTGATTATCCATACCATTCATATGTTGCTTTTGGCAGCAAAAATTTTGGTCAGTTATTTCCCTCCAAAAGGAAATGCTGACACAGATAGCAGAGAAGCCAAGTCTAGTCAGATCATATTGGATGTGTAATTCCCAGGCTTGGGCTCCTGTTTCATGGGACTGCCATTCAGCACAGCCCCAGAAAGCCTTCTTCTCTCAGCAGCCCTCTACAAGTCTTCAGACAGGACCTCCCATGACACTCCACCTTGCCCTCAGATATGAAAACACAGTCCTAGCAGACAGAAATCTTTCTACTGGTATTTAGAGATCTATGTAACTTCTCTGGAGAAGAAGTAGACAGTCAGGTCTGGAAGCAGTCTTTTTGCACAAAGATTAATTTTGAATTTGTCAGCTCCAGGTTTCTAGGTCTTATGTTCTTTGGAAGATGCTTCCTCTTATTTAAAATTGCTTGTAATATATCTGCAGTGTTTATTCATCTCTTTTGTCTTCAGCAGGACAAAGGAGAAGGAAATAAATTATTTCCCTTTGAATGAACGAGACATGCCAAACTCTTTCCCATGCAGGACAGCACTGCTTTATTGCCACATTTTCCATGGTAATATAGAGGGTTCTCCACCTTCTCTACCCAAGAGGAAAAAGTGTGCAGTCAACAAAAATCCTTCTTCTAGCCCTCATCTCTAAATGCTTTTATCACAGAACATTTAGCATACATATGTACTCACCTGTGGGCCTTAATTCAGGTGTTCCTACCTAAACACTGGCCTCTAATGAAGCAGCAGCCATATGTCAGATTATGGGCAGGTGACAGATGGAGTTAATCATGCAGCTTTGAGCCATTCTTCCTCTATTCATTAATCTACCTCCTTTAAGACTTGTTCTAACAGTTCAAACCAGGAATACGTACAGTCAAAAGAAATGGTTACAACTTTGAAACTTGGATGAGATTTTTAACTTGAAAAGAGCCAGGAATGTACATGTGTGAACTCCTGCCCCTTTCCCAACAAAAACTAATGAACAGCTTCATCTACTAGCATTAAAAATATTCAGTCTATCAAGGAAATGTTTCTTTCCTCAAACAGGAAGGCTTCTCTCAAGCTCTCTTTCAGGTTTGTATGTGTTTGAGGGCAGCTCTTAGTCCTATGTTAGTGACACATTAGGACTGCTATACTGAGGGCTGAAAACAAAAATTTCACCTCTTTCCAAAAGAGAAAGTTCCCTTTAGTTCTGGCCCTGGAAGGTTCCTATGTACCAGACATCAGTTGTAACATTTTAAATTACAGAAAAATAACTTAAATTTCCCTCTGAAGGAGTGTATTGATATTTCCTTCTAAGGGTAATGCTTGCACTTGTGATACAAAGGTACCTGGACTCACAGAAAGAAGGATATAAAAACACTTGGCACTTGGAACATGGTGAAAATTTATCAGTGTGCATGGGAAATGACAACATGGAATGGAGGCCATCAGAAAACTGGTCAGATCTTGCAAGTCACACAGCTTACCAAGGCTACTTGTAGAGGTTCCTAGCTCTGCCACTAACCTAAGGCACGTCCTCAGGCATGTCTCTTCACCTTGCTGTGATTCCATTCTCCATCTGTAAAGGGAAGATAACAACATGTCACTTTATGAAGAGCTTCAGGTGACAAATGCAACTTGGGCCAACTAACTGGACATAGTAGGAGGTGAAGAGCACACATAATTTATTGTCTTCCTAGTTAAGAATAACATATCAGTTTGTTATAATCTTTCTTTCACCCTACTTCTGCATCTCTACAGCAGCTAGTTAAAGCACACTTGCTTATAAGCAAGATGTGAAAGAATCAACCTTCCATCTGTACCAAGGGCGCATCGCACTGTTCAAAACAAATCATTACTTGGAGCAGCAATGGAAGAATCAAGATGTTTTAAGAATTGCAGTTGTAAGAAAGAAAGCATTTACTTTAGCAGCTGACAACATACAAGCATGCAGAACAAGCAAACAAACGCCTACCGAGACCACTCACTCAAGGTCTGTGTGATGATTCTTTATGGTAGGGAAGCAAGAGGAAGATTCTCTCAGACAACTGTTAAATTTAATCTTACTATGTAGTTGCAGGACAGTACAGGGACATAAAAATTAATTGTCTATAGTAGTTAAATGGTAACTTTAGAGACCTGCTGTCTCCCATCAGACTGGAGTCTTCAGAAATAAGTGAAAGATTGTATATTGATGCAATTACTCTTCTAGTATGCGTATACATTTTTATTTGCTTTAGAACAGGACTATGTGCTGGGAATAATTATGGTGCTATGCAACTTCCAGTGAATGAAGGGAGGCTTCATTTATTTTAAAATTACCTTTTAAACTATCCACTTGTTTAATCATAACAAATCTGGAATGTCTTTCTTGACTTTAACAGCTGAACACTCAGCTGAGGATATAAGGGTCATTACCTCCTCATTCTTTAATGTAAAAGCAAACTGGCAGGCTGCTTGGGATTTCTTGGTACTCTTAAAGATATCCAGAAATATCCTTCAGAAACCTTTTAGAAGGATATTTTCCTTCAGAAACCATACTGGATCCTGTTAGATTTCTCTAACACTCAGGTCATAGCTCCTGTCAGTGCTTGGTTTTTTAACAGTAAGCACGAAAAGCTATGATCAAATACCTAGACTGTTGTTTTATTTACATATGGTGATGAGTAAAAAGCCCAAACCCATATTCTAGATTCTTGTGTACCCTGGAAAACTATTTACAAACCTTTAATTTACTTCTCTTGGACTGCAATTTCAGCCATTTTGTGATGGGATGGAAACATTCTTTTTCCCAAACATGGCCAAATGGCATTTTTAGCTCTTTCAGTGCTCTCACAGCTCTAGTTCTACTGAAATTACAGTGTTAGTCTGGATTCCCATTGCTGTGACAGCAAGCAGATCCTGTCTGCCAGTGTACAGGCAGACTCAACAGACTGAAATATGAATGGAAAATGGGGTAAGAATAGAAGTCAATACTGCCTGAATTAATGTTACTGCAGAACACTGTTGGCTAATGCCCAGGATATAGAAGGTGAGATAATTCAAGAGGTGGGACAATAATGAAAATCTAAGAGTGAGGGCATACTGACATTTTCATACATTCTTTTTTCCTAGATGAACTTCTATGTGGTTTGTCCTAAGTGCAAGATGGCTTGCTGAAAGCTAAAATATCTTCTTCCCCTGCCCTCAGGATAACTTTGGCAAAAGAAAATGGTCACACATGTAAAGTGGCAAAGCCAAGTATCTAAGTGATTGGAGATGAACTGTTTAAATTAGAGGAAGAGATGCAATTTCCAGAAGGAAAGGAACCATGCCCTCAGGAACACAAGGGTTTTAAAATCTTAGAAAATCAAGAAATGCAGATGAGCCAAAAGCTATTTGGGGGAAGAAAATCACCCTTCCTTACTCCAGAAATCAAAGAAGAATTGGTTAGGCAAAATTAAAATCACAACAACAACATAAAAAGGAAGCTCTAAAAAGGACAATACTGGTACCCTATTAATCAACACAGAGAGAAATGATCCATCACAGCTTGGTTTCTAGAGCCCCAGTGGATAATGGCCCCCTGGAGGGCCCAGTGGCCCCTCTTTCCTCTCCTCTGTCCCACCAGTCCAGGCCCTGTTTGCAATCAGTGCCATGGTCTGTCCTCACAATGGGAGAGGCACATGAGAAATGATAAGGGATGGAAGTGAATAAATGGGACCTCACCCAGAGAGTGCACACTATTCCCTCAGGTTTTTGTTAATTTGTATTCTTAGAGCAGGATCTCTTTCTGCACAGCTGTTTCCATAAGCTGGTTTCCACCTGAATGGTGCACCTTTGCCAATGTATGCCAGGGAAATTAATGGCAGTATCTCTCTCTCTGCAATACATTCTGCTAATTCTGTGATGAGGGTAAAATGCACACCTTGTGCATTTCTAGTCCATATCCCAAATACAGAAAGGATCTGACAGCTAAGATGCAGACTGATTAAGTTGAGTTACCAGAGCCAGGAGATGTTACCAGAGCCAGCAGTGGGTTTTCATCTCTGTTACAGCAATTCAGCAAAAAGGTACTGAATTTTTTAACTTTTTTGAGGGATTCTCCAAGTTAAGCTGAGACTGTTTCATTGGTAACTGCAGGTACGCTCTTATGACTCAAAAAAAAAAAAAAAAAAAAAAAAGTGTCAGGACATTTATCTAGATACCACAAAAGTGGGCTAGAGAAAGAGAATCTTACTTTTTTTCTCTCTTTTGTACTTTTTAATTAATTTGTGGAAATTCCAAAACTTTCAGTATTGCAGGCAACTAACCCTGATTATGAAACAAAAGAATATTGTTTAAATTTCTAGACTGCAAATAAATATACCAGCTAAGGCCACTAATAAATTGCATATGTAATTTCTGATAAAGCATGGTCTAAAGGCTTCAGATGCTAAGGGATATGAAAGAAGAGTACATGGTCCTTCATCTCTTTCTATTCAGCCAAATTTTCTTAAAAGTCTTCCTGCTAAATACCTTCCCTTTTCTCTCAAATAAATCAAAGATAGTGACAGGCATTGATACAGTTAAATATTTCTACTTTGGTGGACCAAAATAAATAGTTAATAACTAGAGCTCCTCATGGTTATAAAAGCCATCACGTGGCTCTCACAACCTGCTCTTGCAAGGGAAGAGGTGACATTGAGCTTGCAAAGCCAAGGAAGAGAGAGCATTTACTTGATGAGCTGAAGAAAAAACTTTAGAAGGCCTCCATGAAAGCACTGACTGAGCAATGTGCTTGTTGCGGGCTACCTTTACTTAGATATTAATTGGATTACAGTTGCACTCATTCATAAATTGGGATATTTTTCAAAATGTGAAGGTATTCCAGATTGCTATTTCCTGCACTATTGACTCTGCATTCAAGGCAACAAGCAGACACAGAGAAATGAGTAAGAACAAACTACTACCAAAATATGTCAGTGTTCCCAGGGGCTGGGAAAACAGGCAGAAGCAACATGGCAGGCCAAGAGAAGAAGATTTCTGCTCCTAAGAGTGAGGAAAGGTGAAGGTTCCTGAGCACACAGCTTCCTGAGGGGTCAGGTCTGGCCACCAGGAACTTGGAAACTGGTATTTGCATCTCCCATGATGATGGAATCGTGTACATGTGTATGTACTCTTGGTGAATAAAGAGCACTGCATCCCTAGGGAAGTCCACTCCTCCCTGACAGGAGCAGCCTTGCAGAGCCCCAAACACAACCACACCTTGCAATACAGGGCTGACAGTCCCTATCTTGAAATGCAAGCTTCCGTCACCTTTTAAGCATTAATGAGCTTCACAGAGGCAACTTCCTAAGACTAAAATTATCAAACAATTTCACTTCCTGTTCAAGCATTGCTGTCATAGTAGTTTTACTTGGCAGTGTATCACGTGCTGCAGAGAGAGGAGGAGAGAAATTGTGTGAGCACCTGAGGGTGCAGCCTTGGCCCCACAGGGAAGGAAGGCTGGTGCTGTAGGGCCCTGGGAGTCGTGGCAGTGCCTGCAGGGGGTGGAGACAAGGCAGCGGACCCACCATTAGCACCATGCTCCTGGGGATCCTCGTGGTGCTCTGCTTCATCCCCACTGCTGATGTAACAGGTAACAAAACCCCCCTACACTTCAATCCTTTCCCCTATTTTTTCTCACTTTGATCATCACGGGGTAGAAGGTCTGGTATAGCTCTGAATTAATTTTGCACAAATTCTTGTTTGGATGAAAGGGGAGAGACAGCATGCTGCTAAGTCTCCAAATGGATCAACTTGATATAACCAAGAGGCAAATTTTTCTCCTGCCACAAGTATCCCTCCAATATGAGACTCAAGAGCTTTCTTTTGATTTGTCTTCTCTCTAGATCCATTTGGAAATTGCATGCATAGGTAGAGGGGTGTTTATTTCACCTACCCCTGGGTTTTACAAGTTCTGCTCACAAGTGCCTTTTCTTGGGGACAGCGGCTCTGAGCCGACCTGGTGCCAGTGCCTGTCTTGGGGCAGACTCTCCACATCCCCAAATCTGCTTGTAAAGCTTTAGCTTCCCCCATGGCCTTGGTGTCATGGGCTCCAGCGCTGAGTACAGCAACATCCTCACAGGACTAGCAAATAAATGCTTAAAAGCAGAGCTGCTTACTGAGCTCAAAGATGGGAGGATGGGACTTGCCAAGTTTCTGATTTTTGCATTGTTTAGTGGCTTACTGATACTTACTAGACATCTAGTTTCTTTCTGAAGATCTTCAGGAAAAAAAATCTTTTTGTAATCCTGAGTCTTAGTGAATCTTCCTGACTCTTCAGTTGTTGTGGTTGAGGGTATTTATCTTGGTGTCTTGCTGATGCAGTGTTCCTGTGTTCAGACCTAACATGTCTTTCCAATGGGTACATTAAAATGCAAAGCAAGGCAAGGGATGCTGGCTTTTGCTAGGATAATGTTGGGACAGACAATTTTTCAGACTGCTGGCTGTTAACTGTTATTATTGCCTCTTCTCCAAATATCAGTGTTTTGTATTTTCCAGGAAGTTACAGATAAGACTAAAAATCAGTGGCTTCAGTACAAAATTTTTAACATAGAGAACATCTTAAAAGAGTTACTTTTTCTAGTATGAGAGATGCAATTGAATCTATTTTTTCTTATTTCTACATTATTTTCCTGTAGTTCTTTTCCTCAGTGAAGGCATTGCGGTTTGCATGACACTGTGATCTACATTTCTTTAAGAAATCACAGGTTTTTTCTTCCTTGTCCTTTCCCATGTTTATAATTCCGTGTTTGCAATATCATAATTATTTCCACAGCAGGCCCCTGGATTGTCAAAGAAGACACTAATTCCAGGAGGGGATAAGTATCAGCAGTAGGTTAACAGTCCCGAACACATTTCCATGAGGTGTGAACAGCTTTTAAGCAGTGCTTTTGAATTGCAGCAAAATAAACGACAGTGTGTGGTTCTCAGACACAGGCATTGCCATGGCTTTGTAGACACATATGCACTTGCTTTGCATGAGGAACTTGTGTTTCTCCAACAGACTCACCAAGATTGTTCAACTTCTTAAAAAGAAGCACATGAGGTCATTTGCTTCTTGGGGTTCTCATCCTTTCCTCATCTATTTTCTTCACTCTTCATTTTCAAGATGATTGGTCCTTAGTACATGGAAAACATTGAGGCAGGTCAAAACCCTGCAGGACTTCCTCAAGCCATGAAGTGCATTTTGGTATTTTGGTTTGGGAAAATCAACAGACCTTGTCCTGTTGTTAGACTATATCCGTGGCTGCTGCAGGTTGAGTTTAAATCATAGAAAGGGACTTAAAATACTGGTTTAGTGTAGAAATTGTGGATGTGTGAGTCCGAGGAGAGAGGTATCCGGCGACCCAAGTACTCTTAGAACACGTGGTTTTATTAGTCGTGGGAGGGCAGCCTAACCAGGGAAGGGAGCAGCAACGGGAGAAGTCTAAAGGTCTAAAGGAGCAGGAGTCCAGGGGAGCAAGAGGGGGAATTACCTGTTACATCCCATTTTAACCCTTTCTATCATGAATATTCTGATTAGCACCAACCAATCACCTCAGGATACAAAACCTACAGAGTTTACATACAGCCTACTACTATATTACCATACTAATCTACATACTAAGAACCTGAAAAACCACCTTTTCCCTGAAACCTGAGAAAGCCCAACCCCCTTTTGTTCGGGGAGTGGGTTTGCTCAATCACTGGAGCTTTGGCTATTGACTCAGCTTGATTAAATCACCGTCTTCCTGCTTGACATTCTATAGTTCAAATCTTGCTTTCAATTCTATATCTCTTGCAGGTTTTATACTCTTAGAATCTTTTGCTAATAAATCATCTCTGCAGGGGCTTCCTGCTTCATCCTCCCCAACAGTTTAGTAATTTCCCTTTTGCAGAAACACTAACGTTTACAAAGTTTGTCCTCCTCCCCTTTTTGTTGGCTAAATAATTACCTTGCTGTGGTCTGCCAGAGAGGCAGCTGGATCAAGTGTCTGGTACTTTGTGAAATAAGTAATACAAGGAGGTTCCCACTGCAGCGTACCACAACTGACCTCATCTTTTTACTATCCACATAACCTTCTGGCTTATGGTCTCTGGGGGTTAAAATCAACCTCTAACCTACCAAGGTTACCAGAATGCAAAAGATGGATGAGGCAAGGTTAGCCGAGAGTAGGATGACATCAACTAATTCTTGTTTTAAAAAAACAAATCACAAACTGCAAGAAAACCCCCTGTGCTCACACTGGGTTTGATTAAAGCGAGAGTGTCACCTGGGCTCTCTGGAGTACTCTGCTGTGTGCAGTACTCGCAGCAAAGCAGGGAAGTTGAGCAGAAAGCAGGTCTGTAAGGTCCAGAAGGAGAGGAATTCCCCAGCTGCACATCAGAGACACAGCTGGGCGGCCTCAAATCAAAGTTAAAGAGAAGGACCCTTGTACCTAGGAAAGAGGAGTGAGCATAATTGAACAACAGACCAGTAGCGGCAAAACAAAATAGCTTTGTTTATAACATACCTTTGTGCCTTTCTGCCTGTGGCTTAAACAAATTCCTTTCAGTTTTTTTCAGTTAGGTTTTTTCCTATACCCCCTGGGAATTAGGTGGGCCATTTCTTTCCTGTGCTTACAGAAATGCCAACTTATCTTAGATACCTTGCTCTGGAAAATAGCTTCTTGAAGGCAACTGGCATAAAAAAGGAAGAAGAGTACTAAATATTTTAGCAGATTTTTTTTTTCCAATAGCTGATGATGATTCATGAAGAGTTCTGTAGGAAAAAAAAAACACCTCAAAATAGTTATTTTCCATACTTTGTCAACTCTATTTCAGTTTCTTGGTGAATAGAAAAAATAAAAACTTCAATGAAATTTTGCTTGCACCACATTCGATGATCAGAGTCAGTATTTTAGAGATGTAGATGGATGGCATTTTGTTTTATGATCCAAAACCCCCTCACATGTGATTACAAGAAATGTCCAGCACTACAAATAATCTACAAAAAAGCTTAACAAGCATTCAGAGATCTTGCACACCATTGCATATAAATCCCAGGATCCTGAGAAGGCTTGCAGCCTGTGTACACTGACTGAAATGATTTTACATTTTTAAAGTTACTGCTTTTTGAAACTGTAAACAATGATTTTTCATAACTGCTATTTTCCTGGCTGGGTAAGGCCAAGATATAGATATTTACTACTACACAGCTCTAAAGTGGCAATCATAACCCTGTTTAGAGGAATAGAAACACCTACTAAATGTTTCAGAGTTTGATCATTTAACAAACCCAAAGTGACACTTTTGAGGAAAAACTGTCTCTGTGAAGGCAAAAGCAGCCTCAGCCCATGTTTGCTCAGAATGGGCTAGATCCTACTAAGAATGTAGTCAAATCCCATTCAGATCACAAGTGAAGTGAGGGATGCTAGGTGTTACTCTGTCTTCCCCATGAAACGAGCACACATTTTAGTATGACTGACTTTCTTCAATTCAAAAAAACCTCCAAGTCCAGAGGAGGAGGATGACAGCAGGGCTTGTCTAACATGCCAGAGGGGTAAGCTTCCCTTTCCCCTGTTGGTATTGTAGTCCAACCAACTCATGTGGTGCAATGAGTTCTTCCTATAAATGAAAACAAAAATATCTCCTTTAATTTAGATTTGAACTGGAAGAGCCACTTTGTGAAAATGGATTTGAGTGCTTAGCTTCAATCATGTAGGAGCTGTCTTCATTTAATGACCCACAAATGAGCTTTTTTCCGCTGCTCAGCCAGTCTGCATCCCAGCATCAGCAGAACGGAGCTGGGTTATTGAGCCTAGCCTGCAAGACAAGGCAAACAGATTGGATTATAAATCCAAGACATAAAAATAAGTTAAAGGAATTTATCATTTTAGGTGGGTTTATCAAAAGAGACTGGTTGCCAATTAGCACTGTGTCATGGCAGGGACATAAATAGTCCAGAGCTGTAGTTAAACAGTGGAACTCAAGGCATGAAGCGCAGGTCTAAACATCCAGAATCCAGGTTAGCTGATGACAGCAAAAGAGGTGGGGTTAAATCATTGGGGTCTGCAGAAGAGTCTGAATAACATCTGAAGGGAGTCCCTCAGTGATGAGATTTTCAGTGTTCTTTGACTTTCCTCTGGCCACAGAGAAAATATGATCAGGCTGAGCAATAAATATCCATTTGTTTTCTGTAAGCACTTGCAATGAAAACAGGCAAACACTTCTTGAAGTGCAATGCTTCTCTCTCTGTTCTGGGACCCTATTTTGGTTGTCAATTCTGACAGAGAAAGGGTCTCCCCTGAAGGTGTATTCAGTCCCTGTGACAATCAGGTTTGTAGTAGTGCACAAATACTGCAAAGGAGTAGAATAACTCTGTCTCAAGTGAGATGTGTAGAATTCTGCTGTGCTAAAGGTGGAACAATTCTACCTCAGACTTGCAAATTGCCACGTAGGCCAAAGATCGATTTTCTGGCCAACAAAAACATGATCAAACACCTTGTCTAAAGGGGTGGAATCCAAACCTCACCCCTTACTACAATGCCTTATAAGCCTATGTGAGAGCTTTTGTCGGAAAATGCTGATTCAAGGAAACAGAATTGTTTTGCTGAAATGTCTTCATTTTGATGAAAAGCCACCACAGGCACCATCTTGAGTAATGACTCCCCTCCTCTGTTCTTACTTTGCCACTCCATCCTAGGATTCGAAGATCCTCATCTCTTTCTGCTGGAAAGCCTGGAAATGTTATCCTTCATCCAAAGTTTCTCATTGTTTTGGTTGCCTGCAAACATGGGATTTCAGAGCTGCTATGAGCTCTCCTCCACCCTCTCACTAATAATGCCGAGCAAAGAGACACAAGGAGGATAGGCTACAATCTTTCTTTGATAAAGATGAGCATTCCCTGTCTCACATCTCCTCCTCTCATTTGAAGCAAGGGCTGATAAATGAGACTTCGGATGAGAAAATTAACTTCAGCACTTGCACAAGTTCTGCTGGTAACTGGAGAACCTGCTAGCCAAAGGTTGTTTTTACTGCCCACATTCTACCACTAGTCCTGGTCATCTCATGCATCTCTTTGTGTTTACTTTACTCCCTGGACCACATTCATCCCAAAGAAGTATCCTGCTCAAGAGGCTGGGGTACTTCATCTTGTGCAGGCATGAATACAGTAAGCATCATTTGGTCCTAAATATTGTTTAAAACAGTTTTAAACATTAACTTTCTGGGCAATCTGGATCTGGCCTCCTTCCCACTTCATTTCTCTTACTAGCCTTTTTGACATCTCACCACATGGATTAAGTAGAAAGAATCTAGGTTTGCACCACATTTTGAGGACAAGAGGTACAATTGTCATTCTAACAGCCACAGTGATTCTCAGTGGATGTGTAAAAGACTATTTAGACCTCATATGAGCTGAGCTTGCATAAAGACTTAAGCAGTCCTATAAAAGCTTTGTTTGGCAAGTCTTTAGCTTAAAAGCCACAACTCCCTTCCTCTTACTTAGGGGTCATCATTTGAAAAGAAGGGCCTCATTTGTACAGGATGAGTTTTCTTGGAACAAGTTGTCTTTCTGCATAGTCCTTGCTGTGTTTCATTGTTTGGCAGATGATAGCACAGAGGTCTACATGTCAGAAAACATTTCCTGTTTATGTGTCAGTCTGGTCAATTAAAATTCAATTATACATTCATGTGACATGCTTTTTTCAGGCCATTTAAGTGCCAATGCAGTGTCAAATTAGTCAGCTCCTGAGTCCTTTGAGAGATTAAGAATCTACTACAGCTGCTAGCTAGAAAAATCACTTATTTTACATTAAAATGATAGCAGTTCATGCTTCTAGTGTTCATTGCCCAAGGTCCAAACCCATGAAATGGTTCAGCAAATCCACCTGCAAACTCTTCAGGAGTCCTTGGATTAAAAAGCAAATGTGTAAATAATATTCTCTTATCTGACTGCAGTGTCAATTCATAGTATTTTCACTCCATAATGTTCCCCAGGAAATTGCTTGCTAAGTAAAGGACAGACTTAGATGGCCTTACATATACACACATACACACAGATGCAGACTAGGCTGCTGAGCTCTGATGTTAAATCTTCATCATGGGCCACTGCCTCTGCTAGTGTTCTGACTCTGAAGAAAAACACTCTTGATCTCATAGTCTCCCCTAGAGACTATGTAATTATTTACATACAAGTGGATTGCTGCAACAATAGCTCCTGTGAGAAACTGCTTCTGCAGATGGGTGATTTTGTTCTCCCTGGTAGGGAGTGTCAGCAGGGGAGAGGAGATATGGAGCAGAGTTGCATGGGAGGATGTGTGGTTCTGAAGTCTCATACTGTATTTTATAAACAAGTGCTTTTCTCGCTTTCTCCCCTCCCTCCCTTCCAGAAAACAAGATTTTAGTGGCTCAGCATCCTTTGCTCATTGTAGCTAACCAAACTGCAACTCTAGTTTGCAACTACACCTACAATGGGACAGGGAAGGAATTTCGAGCTTCGCTACACAAAGGAACGGACAGTTCAGTTGAAGTTTGCGTTATTTCATGGAACACAACCAAAACTAGCAGCAGTTCCAATAAAGAATTTAACTGCCAGGGGGATCATGGTAAAGACAAAGTCATCTTCAATATTTGGAACATGAATGCCAACCAAACTGACATCTACTTCTGCAAAATTGAGGTCATGTATCCACCTCCATATGTCTACAATGAGAAGAGTAATGGGACTGTCATTCATGTGAAAGGTAAGCTGAGAAACTTCTGTAGGCCACTATCCTCCCTATACATACTCCCTCCGTAATGGCTGGAGGCAGTTTGCTTTCTTAAAAAAAAAAAAAAAAGAAGCCTGGTAAAACTACATTCCTGCTCTGGACTTCCTGAAGAAGAGATCTTAAAATGATGTTTAATAAAAATGACATACTGGTACAAGGAGTAAATAAGCAGAAAACAATGTTTTTAATGTCATGTACCTAAAGTTTGCTTTGTTCTTTTCTTAAAGAGACACCCATCCAAATACAAGAGCCTCAGTCTGCAATTCCTTTGTCGATTCTGGCAACAGTGACTGGAATTCTTGCACTCTACAGTATGCTAATAACTGCAGTTGTTGTTAACTACTGGGTAAGGAACTTGTATTTTCCTTTGCTCTGTATGCTCTAGTAGTTCATTTCTCAGGCTATACTTGCCATGTTTACCACTAACTCACTGATACCCGTTGAGTACAGGATGACAGTGTTTCTTCATCCCAGCTGTGTATGCACACCCATGGTGTACCCCAAAAGAGCTGAAACGCCAGATGCTCCCCAGGTGGGCAGTCAGGCCTCTGCAGCAGAGTCCTAAAGCAAAAAGTAATGCCAGCGTTGGCAGTGCCCTGCACACCAGCAATACCAGGACACCTTTGCCAGCTGAATCTGTCAGGGAAATCTAGAACTACAAGCATTTCTGGCAAAACCCTTTGAGACTATACTGACAGGAGCTCACCTATAACAAAACTATAGGGAGCCTCAGCTCAGGACCATCTGCACTGGTGTCTTGTGCCTATTCAGCACTTCCCTTGAGCAGGCACTATTTCTGGCAGCTTGACTACAACGGAATAGGAGCACCTGGATCTCAGTAGTCCCTTGTCTGTACATCAACAGTAAGAAACCTGAGACAGCCTTATGGCTCATAATTTTTGCTTTCTAATCTCTCTGGAGAGTTGACAGGACCAAGTCACATCCAGTTCTCCTCCTGGTGTGATACACGGGCAGCAGAACGACATTTTCCTTGACAAGTCTTAGGACTGTAATGCCCAGAGCCAATTTACACTTCTTACTCCATATGAGAAAGACCTGAACATAGAGAACTCAATTCCTTGCACTCTGACTTTCCTCTCTATCTTTGTTGTTAAATAGCAATTTTCAACACAACAGTTACGAGGTAGCCTGTATAAAGGGTCCAGAGTCCCTGCCAGGTTAAATGTTGCATGTATACAGAAAGCCACTGTCACTGCTAGCTGAAGCTTGAGATCTGCTGTTTCACAAAAGGACACTTTCTCAATCTGTGGCTATTTCTAATGGAAAACAATTAAAGGGGGCACTGCTGCAGGAAAATGCAAAGTTAAGTGGTTAAGTGGTTCTTCTTTGTGCCCTATTGTAGAGGCTGACTCTGAGGAGAGCTGAGAGGATTATGTGAGCAGCTGCTGGTGTTACAGTGCTGTGCTGCTGTGGCTGTGCCACAGATGAGATGCTGTAGCTTCAAATCCATCACTTACAATCTGAACCATCTTCTCTGTGCTATATTTATTTGCTACCTAATGGCTTCACACTTTGCCACTAACATGTCTGCCCCCAGCAAGAGTGACAAGGCTGCATTGCCACGTGTGCTGTTTGCTGCATCGGTTTTTACCTGCTGTTATTACTGCTGGTAGTATTCTGCAGATAATATGTATTCTGATTGTGGATGTATTTAGAGTGTTGTTGAATGTAAATACAGCTGGCTAGAAGACATTGTGAAATGTAAAAAAAGGTCCTAATTATGGTACTCGACAGACATGGCAAGCCTGATCAGTTCCTGAAAGCAGCCAAAGATTTGTCTATTTTCATAGAGTTCTGCCTTCCCTGAAGGAAAACTGCTTTCCGTTGTAAATGTTTGATCCTGTAACAGCCAACAATCATTCATGCTAGCAAAATGTCTTTCTCCCATGCAAAACTACCTCCTAGGTGAGTTAGAAATCCTGTATTATGGAGATGAACACACAGAGATAAAGCTTTTGTATCTAATGCTTTACATTGTAAAATGCATTGACTGCATTACATGGCTTAAGTGGTATGTAACTTACATCCAACACTTCACATATATATAACATTAATATTAAAAAGCTTAAAATTTCGTAGTAGCTGCCCCACTCTGCACTCTGCACATTCAGCCATCATATTTTCTAATGCAAACCTCCTCCAATTCCACAGTATCATTTTCATGTATACTGAAGCATATGCAACTATTTCTGTACATGGGAAGGAAATTTCAGTAAAAAGGATCAGCAAAAGATCAGTATTAAGGAAAAAGCATGGAAGCACTTTAAGTACCCCTGATCAATAAAACCTTAAGCTATGTAAAAAAAACAAACCACCAACCTTGTGCACAGCCTGCAGCAGTCAGAGGCTGAAATGCTGCTGTAGCCACATTTTTCCTCTGTGATTTTAGGCAAATTATTTCACCTGTCTTCTGCTACTCTTATTTCTGAAAGAGCTGATGCTTCCCTTGTATCACAGGGGCATTATAAGCAGGAATCCAGCAGCAGAAATAAGATTTTTGAGGCCCAGATAAGGAGATGTAAAAGATTAACATCGGCTCTGATTCTTTCACTCCTTGAAGGAAGGTTCAGAAAAACATATGCATTGTGTCTTACCACTGTAAATGGTAGGAAAACCATTATACACATAGTCTGGGCTGGTTTTTCATGCTCTTACTCTATTAGAGTTAAGCTAACTTCTCTTTACCTCCTTATAAATGAGGACAGCCTTCACAGCTCAAACTCTGTTGTTTCTGCTGAATCATTCCCCAGATGAGAGAGGCAAGATGATGGTTAGAGGCATCAGTTCGTATCCTTGGTGTGTAGCATTCCTTTACCTGAAGAACTAACACTGTAAATCTCTCACCAGATAAACTGGAGACTTACTTTCAGGTTGTGCAAATTCCATAGACAATTTGATGAGAACATGTGTTCTAACTCTTTTGTAAATGTATTTAAACCTGAAGCTGCCTTACAAACATGCTAACTTCCCTGAACGAGGACCTAGGGCCAGAACTGTCAGCAGTTAACACAGGAGTTTTTACAGTTGTCTTCACCCTTCTCCCACAGCAAAAATCCAAAAAGAATATGTACCATCAGAGCGACTACATGAACATGATTCCCCGGCACCCACCACACCAGAAGAACAAGGGTTACCCATCCTATGCACCAACACGAGACTACACCGCGTACCGGTCCTGGCAGCCCTGAGCCCACAGGAGCCTCGTGTGCAGTCACTTGCTCTGGGGCGTGGAAGGACAGCTTCTCATTTTCTCATCTTGTTTGTTGCTATTCATCACAGACACCTACACCACAGCAAGTATTGACTAAACTTTGATCTACTAAAAGAAAATCAGGCGAACAAACCAATATAAAAAGGGGGGGCGGGGGGGTAGGGGGGAGAGAATTTTTCTCCATGATGCTGAAGATGAGGCCCAGCTTGTGTTGATGCTTGTCAACAACATCATGGATGGATGTGGATAAGATGGAAAGTGGATAAGATGGAAAGATGGCATCAAACCTCAGAGCTGGTTTCTTCCTAACACTTGTGATTTTCCTCAGCTGTTGGAAAAAGCAGAACTTCTGATATTTTCCAATAACTTCTGCCTTAGATTTTACCCTTAATTCCTTTCCCTGTATGTGTAATCCTCAGATTGTTGCTGTTAAACCTGGCAAAATGTAAAAAATAATTTTTTTTCTCCATAAGATGAAGACACAGTTTGAAGTTCAAAACATGTGCTTAAAAGAAAAAGGTCAGTCAGAAGGCATCCAAGCTATTACGCTATGGAACAAATGATCTGCCAGGACAAATCAAGCTAACAGAAAACTAGTAAACCTTCAACATGTGAGTCCTTAGGCTGGACACTTTGTAAATGTTCATAAGGCCACCTGCAGTCATGACCAGGCAACTCCACAGACTGAAAAAGCAAGCAACCTGAAGACAAAGACAAGTGGGAGAGGAAGAAAGATCTGTCTTAATCACGAACAACCTCATTTCTTTTTTGTTTGCCTTCTGCAAGGGAATGCAAAGTCATATATGAAGCATTAGAAGACAGAGAGCTCAGATTTTGAGAAGATTTTTACTTTTACTTTTGAATTTGAGAATTCAGAAGGTATTTTTCTGAGTCCTCCTGAAAATTCATGCACATCTTCTGGCACCTAGGTTGTACCAGAGCTCTTTCAAAAATCTGGGTTGACTTATGAGCAACTAAAGACCACTTAATATTTTTTCCTGTGTCTGGTTTTTGGGGTGTGAGAGGATTCTTCATTCTCAGCATTGCTAATTGGACCTGCAAGTTCTCAGACATCTGCAGGATCTGCTTTGGGCACTTTGAGGAACTTTGTGTTATCTGGAGAAGTTACTTTTCTCTCTAAAGATGTTCTTCAAGACTGCTCCATGCTAGAGTAGGACCAAGTCTTTAGCAAAACATGATCCATTCTTTTAATCTAGTATATTTACAATAACAGGACATCCTAAATTGTAATTAGGGTTGCCTTGGCATAAAATCCCTTTTCATACTGAGGAGACAATGTTTATTTTATAAAGACTACTGAATAAACAAATAAAAGAAAAAAACCCACATTCCCACCTTGAAATAAAATTTGGATTGTACAACGTTTAATTTCCTTCAAACTGGGATAAGAAGATTCTTTCTCTCTCTGAGGAGACAGGACAAAAGTAGAGATTGGAAGCATGAAAACAATCTGCTTTAATGTCTTAACGCAAGAAAACAACTTTGGCACATCCAAATTGGAAGTTTTATTTGAGTTTGCTGACTGGGCCACAAACCTTCCACTCTGAGTCTTCTATCACCATGAACCATGTTCCTGGAGGGTGCTGTGCCACCTCTGAGCAGCAGTGAGGTGCCCCCTGCCCCAGCCAGGGACAGCAGAGCCCCAATGGCAATAGTAAGCAAGGCCCAAGAGGCAGTGCTGGGCCTTCAGCATGGGAATCTGGTCATAGACCCAGCAGGCCCTGAGAGCCTTGGTCTGGTTCAGTTCAGCGAACTCAAACACTTAAGATTGAACTAAAGAACTTCAAAACAAAGTCTTATTTATTTCTTCTCCTTTGCCCTCACCACGTGCACAAACACTCCAAGGCTGACAGTCTCCCACATACAAATTTACTTTCTTTTCCTGAAAAGCACTGACTGCACATTTGTGCTGCAGCTGAAGCAGCAAGGAGCACGTGCTCAGAGCAGAGGGGAGGAGGCTGGCAGGACACATGGCAGTCGCTGCATGGCCCAGCCTGGCCCTCCTCGCTGGCACTGACTGGGGGGATGCGAGTGCCTTGTCACCTCCCTCCTCACTGGAGGGCAGATATGAATGATCCTGTGCTGGGACATCGAGACACTCCCAGCAGAGAGCAGCAGGCTGAGCACAGCTCTTTGTCAGGGTATGGCACTGTCTCACCAAGCTCCAGTCTGTCACTGTATCACACAATGACGTGTATGATCACAGTGTGCTGTGGAAAATCACAACTCCTAGTTCAAGTATAAGGTGAGATGGCAAATGTGTATCAAACCCATGAAACAGGATAAATGTTCTTTACATAAACTGCACATATACATATCTAGGTATAGATGCATCTTTTTAATTGCATCTATATTCCCTCGGGTTTTATTATAATTTTTGCAATCTCCTTTTAAAATTATTAAATAGATACAGTAAATTAAATCTTGAATGAATGTGTTAGGCCTGAGGCTAGTCAGAGGAAAATATTACTTTCTAAAGCAAATATTGGTATAATTTGCTTTCCTTCCTCTAACACTTTTGTACTTTCCATATTTAAAACATACTGGTAGCTCTTAGGACATGATACTGGAAAGTAAGTCCTGGAACATCTGCAAAAAGTATTAATTAGTTTGACCAAAAATGAAGGGGGATACAGGGAAATATCCTAAACATAAAATGAGGAGAATCAGGACATGAGAAGTCCCAGCACTATGTTAAGGTGGACATCGCTGTTATATTAGAGCTCTGTAGGAACATGAATTACAGACTGTTGGAGTTGGGATACCAGTAAATTCCTTTTATCCACCACTGTAAAAGGACTAAAATAAAGTGTTTGCAGAGAAGCAAGCCAGTTAAGCCTGGAGTCTGGTTCTGCACATATGGATTAGCATATTCGACAAACAGCAATCCTAATTCATTCCATCTGGTTTTAGGCAATGCATAACATGCCAGGACAGCCCTGTCCCTCCGTGGCCCTGCCTTTGGGGTCTATATGTTTATGGGATGATGTAAAAAGAAACCTCCCTCTGCTGCCGCTCTGAACTTGGAAACTGGCCCTCATGGAGGGCAGAGGTAAATCAGTAGGGTTTTCTGTCTTACACATAGGTTTTAATTCAAATGCAAATATAATCCTGCCAAAGAGTGATTTAATTTTTCATCCTCCTTTCCCCCACTTTTGGGTCTCAGTGTCAAATGAACATCTGATATGCAGTCATCACATCTGAACAGCAATCAACATATGTTGCAAGGGGTCAACCAAGGGTTGTGCAGCTCCAGCCCCCTGCATGCTGATTCCTGTTCTGCATGTCTTCGGCACAGCACAATACAACAGCCTGGCACTTCTTTGTTTCCAGGAACTAAAGCCCTAGAACAAGAATGCCGAGGAGGTAGCCTGTGTTATCTCTGCATATCTTGAACCTTCCCCACTGGGGTGGTCAGGCTTACTAAAGCTAAAAGTCTTGGATGTTTCTTCTAGTCTGAATATACCAAATTCCAGTATCATCCTCCTGTATAACATTTTTTCCAAAATGCCTCTTATTTCTTCTGTAGCTATAAATGTGAACCCTGCATGTCTGCCAAACAGTATCGTATCTTCCGTCTTTGTGCATCATCTTTTCCCTTTCATTTCTATTCCAGACTCAGTAGCTCAGGAACCTATCCCATTTGTTAATCTCCAACACCATTGTGCAGCCTTCCACATATGCTTCTGCCTGGCTGGTTACTGGCTTCACAAAGATGGTCTTGTATGCCACATTCCTCCTCAGCTTGAGGCAGGGAGTTGCCATCGGAAATTGAAGCCATGTGGTGATTGGATAGGTATATGTTTTCCATTTGAAGGATTTGGGGGTCTTTCATCCCTTTGATTTTTCCCATCATCTTCATATTTTCAGTTGTGCCAAACAGCCACGTGGGGATCCCACACACCACATGCTTCCCACAGTGCATTTAATTTCTGTACGTTTCATTTCCTGTGCATAGCAGGCGCTTGGCTATTGCCAAGTTCATTATGCCTGCAGACATGCTCTGACAACAGAAGCAACTTTGGCTACTGATGGTATGTTTGACTAATAAAAACATGGTACAAAAAGCTTGAGCTTTAAGAGCACACAGGCGAAGGCCTCGGTGCTAAAGATCAAATCTTTCCACTTTCAGCAAGGCTTTTGCTGTGTGACTGGAAAATGCGTTATGCAAGATGAATCACAGGCCAAGACATAGTTTTGTTAGTCACTCATACTAACCAGAAAACAGGTTAGGGTGATGAGAACAGGATCAGCTTTGTTAAGGTCCAGTAAAGATTGGGAAAGGCTGAAAACAGCACTAGGCAGTAATTTGTAGCCAGTCAGTGTCTTTAAGTGGCTGTAAGAGGGAAACTAGCTGCCTATCTTGATGCAAATGGACTGTTCTTCACAACTGGGTGCTTTTGTTAGAGCATCACATTACAGTATGTTACTATTCCAGCCTCAAGGGCATGCTGATTGTATGATGTGGCCAATTTGGCTGACAAAGTATTAGGAGGCTGCCAATTTCATATTAACTCATTTGCAAAGAAACAAAAAGTTGAATGATTACAAATTCATGGTAGGTTTTTTTGTTTGTTTGTTTGCTGTTTTCTTTTACTTACCGGATCTTCAGGATCAAGGCGCTGGTTCTTATTTCCTGCCCCTCCTGCTTTTGTTGTTGTTGTTTTATTAAAAATTGAATATAACTTTAGGTCACATAAACTTACCAGGAGCTCTTCAGTTTCCTTCATCTGACCATTGAAATTATGAGGAATTTTCAAAAGCCACAGTTTTCATTGTATTATGAGGCTACATAATTCCTTTTACTCATTGTCTTCCTATTCCTTAAAGGGAACTATTCTAGATAGGTTGAAATGTTCTCATGGATTGGGACAAATCTAGTTTTTCAGACAGGAAAGATTACTACCTAACCAGCAAATTCAAAGATGCAAGCAAGCAATTAGTAACAGTTCTGTGGAAATTAACGTAGTGGTTTCAATCTAGTAGGAGGATCAAATAGTCTTTTTATAATTTCCTTTTCCTCTAAAATGAAGAAGCTTAAGAAATTGTATACTAAAGTGCCTTTAAAGATCAGGTTGCGAATCTAAGGAATCAAAGGTAGGAAATGCCAGAGGAAGCTTTCCTATCCAGCCTCCCTTCTGCCCGCTTGTGTGACCGGAGCGGCTCCTTAACTACGCTGCGTTTCCCCGTGCTAAGCCGAGCCCACGCTGAGCGGGGCCGGCCCCGCTCCCTCGCAGCGCTGCAGGAAGGCTCCGGGTAGGGCCAGAGCAGGCGCTCAGCGGGCGGCGGATTCCGAGAGCAGCTCAAGCCCTTCACATGGAGGGCTGCAGCAGGGCACAACTGGCAATCAGGCTAGCTTAGATAATAGCTAAATTAGTGCCCGACAGCCTCGTCAGTGCCCCATTAAATTAGATCATTCTGTCGTGAGTCAGAACGAACTAATTTTCCTGCTATGCTCGCTGCCTGTGACAGCCCTTGGGCTACTTTTAATCTTCAAACACCAGTGGTCAAGATGAGAGCTGATTTATTTTTTTTTCCTCATGAAAATGATTAAGTAGATTGCTCACATTTCTTCCTGGGCTTCTCAACCTTCCCCAGACAAATCAAAACTGGCTGCAGAAAGGAAATTGTTTCTCTGTTTGCATAGCTCATCAGCTCTAATACTTAGGGACAGAGGCTGAAGTCCAGGATGGAATGATGCCTTTGGGAGCATTATCCCCTCCTTGTAGCTCTTTCTCTCATTAGCTGATTGTTGAAGTAATGCCAATGTTTTATTTTAACAACAACAAAAAAGTATGAGACTGTGAAGATAACAGAATTGGACAGCAGGGGAATAACCTCTCTTCCTCCTGCAGACACACACAGTTGACACTATGTTCATGTCCAGCCCTATAAGGGAGCAATTCACCAGTAGGGATGGGAGAAGCAAAAAGGGTTAAATAAGGAGAAATCACTCTGAAACCTCTTCAGTGAAATTCTGGAACAGTCCCTCAGGGAATGGAAATGAACAAACCAGCTGCAGGATGTACTACACAACTCAGACGTTTTCCTCTCCCTAGCCATACACTAGAAATAACTCTTAAAAACTCCCTAGTCCTTCTTGCCTCAAGAAGTACTTTTTACTGTTTGGCTGCTCTGCATCATTGAGACATAAGCTGCATTTGATGGTGAAAGCCAGGTTAGGTCCTGTGTGTGGACTTGGGTGCACAGCTGACTCCCAAGAAACTCTTGAGATGAAAAACAAATTATATTCAAAGGGCAATGGACAAGCCAACTGGCTGGAAAGGTAGGGTGGATGAATGGCTGCAGGAAAAGTGAGTTAAGCAACTCCAGAGCTTTCCTCCAGCAACTAGAGAAATGCATTAGTATGAACTGCAGCTGTAGTGGATTTCCTCCAGTAAAAACAGCTCTTGGAAGGATGAAGTGATTATTTCAGGATATTTAAGTAAAAATAACCATACATATGCAAAAAAGATATAAAAATACCCCTATTTTTGCCTTTTTTCTGTACTAAATGATTACTTACTTAAAAATCCTACATTTAAGCGGAAGTATTAGGTTTTTTAAATCAATGTTCCTGTGTTGTCTCTTTTTTGAAAAAAAAATAAATTATTAAGGTGTTGTAGTTCTGCAATCTGATTTCAAACCCCTGAGGCAGAGGCAAAATGAGGACCGGGATATAGGCAGAGTATAAATGGACTGCAGCTCAGTCCAGTCCCAGCATGGCAGTTCCCACATGCTGTAAAAAGACAGCAGGTACAAAGCGGATTTCAAAGAGTCCACAGGTTACATGAGCAACCTGGTGAAGAAATGTCAGTTAGAAACGAGCAGCAGAAACCAGCTCTATTTTCCTACTGCTGTGGCTTTGCTTGGCAATGATGACATACAAAGATTAAGCCTAACTGCACGAGCTCCAGTTGTTTATCTCCTTTTTTATCATCGCCAGTAAGTGAAGGAGATGTGTGGGTGTCACCTGCAAAAAAAAAAAAAGAGGTTGCATTTCTGAGAGAAAAACATCTGCAGATCCAAAAAGGCAAATGGTCTTGTTTAATTTATGCATATCCAGTTTCCTTCCTGTCACTAATCTGCAGCACTGAATTTAGTCTCCTGGATTTCCTTAGCTTTATTATGCTGAGAGAGAGTGCAAGAGAGAGGGAGACAGAGAGACTTGAGCAATATTAAGTGCCCAGAATGACTTCAATCACTGCGGTCATTTGTAAATCACTAAGATAGCCTGGCTCCCAGGGCATGGAATTTGATTTTCCCTCCCCCTCCTCCAATCTGCTGAACTATGGAGATTTGCAACAAGAAAAGCTATTTGCTGTGCAATCAATTTACAGAGTAACATTTTGTTTGGTCTGCTATTGATGGATGCTAGCAGAAACTGGAAGCCCTGGGTTCATGACACAAGTGTTAGTGTCCATGTAGAAGATGTGGCTTTTCTGTCCTTGCATGTTTATGCCTGTGACAAAAGGAACCTCTGCACAGTTAAACACTGCTTGCCGCATACATTGCAAAGAAATCACTATTTTAAAAAGAGATTTAAAGCAAAGGCATCTCTTACATTGGATACTGATGGATACTACACATATGGACATATAAACAACTGTACAAACACAGATGCAAGCTTTGGTCTTTCCTCTCCATTATTATGTATATACGTATATATGTAAATATAAAATAAAAAACGCCCAAAGCAGTGAGCATATGTCTTGGATTGCACATCAGGCACAGTATGCTCACTGCATCTAAGGTATCTCTAGATTAATAATGTTTGACATGGCTGTGTGCTGACTTGTCTGGGTAAACTTACCAGCCACTGAGATATAAGGAGTATCAGAAAAATTATAAGTTCAGACTCTCTGTATTTACAAGTAAGACTGCCCTACACCTCCAATTTTGCTGTAATTTGCTCTAGCCCTGAACTTGAGATATATTCATAAAACTTTTATCACTAAGCCCAGTGAGAAGACTGATAGCCATCCCTTTTGACCGTAGAACAGAGAGCAGGTTCCCTGTGGCTCTGCTACAACTATTCTAATCATCAAAAGTGCACGTTGCACTCCTCTTGTGCCCCAGATACAGCTCGGGAAAACCAAGGTCTTGACTAACCCTTCTTGCCCAAGTGCAAAATATGACATTCACCTTCCCCACTAAACAGACCTCTTTATAAAAATTAAACTCACTTGTTCTCAATAGCTGCCATAATGAATGCTTGGTCAATAAAGATTAACTCCTTGTTCTTGCAAACAACAAGTTCTTATGTCTGTTTACTGAGGGAAGGAATCCAGTTGATGTATCATTAGTTGTGTGAGAAAGTTGCACATCTGTGCAACTTGGTGTGGGAGTGTCTTCTTCCCTCATGTAAATGCTGGGTTGCAATCTGGGTCAACAAACTAATGTTTAGCACTTTTGACTACAGAAAAGCAGAAGAAAAAGACCAGAACCAAGAATCTGAAATTTGAAGGACTAATCAATCCAGTGCTGCCTCTGTTGAATGACATGAGCACTAGCAGCTGAGTAGCACTCTCAGATCCCTTGGGATTGAGTTCACGCTGTAATCTCTCCAAGTTTAGCATCTCATGTGCATATAGATTTCAAAGACACAGTAAAATTCTGAAGGATCCAAGACAGTGGGAAGATACAGAGAAGCAAAGAGTTTTACTTGCTAAAGGCAAACTGGTTTTCTGCTGGCAACAGGAAACAAGAGACAGTGCAAAGGATGTTGTGGCTGCTGGAAGGGCCACCACTGTAATTACTGTGCATACCTGGGTGACTTATCGTCACTGTGACACTGGCTTGCACTCTAATGTCCCTCCTCTCCCAGCTGAAGCCAGCTGGCTCATCCTGCCTGGCCTCTCCATGTTTCATCTCTGCTAGGGTATCATCTGGAAAGCACTTGGGCTGGCACTAGGATGGACTAGACGTTGGAGTTGTGAATATATAGAATATATATGTGACACACACAGGAGTGATGTGCCAGTCCTTGCTTGAGGAGATGAGAAATGGAAAAAGGAAGTGTAGGGGGAAGCAGAGGTATGGTGCTTATGCACATGTACAAAGCTCAGCAGTCCTGAGGACAGAAAGCACAACTGCGACATTCTTCACACTGCTTGTAAACTCTACCCATTGCACCCACCACGGGTACAAATGCATCTTGTGGGGGACTCACTGCTCCACAGGACCTAGAGAGGATAATCATTTCATCATTTGAAAAACTTTGGGATTGGGATTATTTTGTAATGAGTTTTCCTGTGGTCATACAGTTGACCATCTCCCACAGGTTTCCATAACTCAAGCTGTCCCCTAGGACTATGGACAGAGGATGACAACATTTGGTTATCAGATGACAGGGTTGGGAAACATGTTTCCATGTAAAAAGAAATGTCTGCTGCTGTGGGACTAAAGTAGTAAAGCAGCATGGTCGTACACTGTAATAATACAGTATGGCAAATTGAAGGCAGCAGAAAGCCAAAGATCTGTGTCAGAATTTGTCTGTGCCACTGCTCTTCGGGAATGATTGGGAATACACCACATTACACAGCAAGATGGCAAGTGAAAGTGATGAGTCTGACTGAGGAGCAGGAGCTTCAGACTGAAGCTTTATTCCTCAAGAAGATTGCCAGGGTATTGACAAGCATCCTTGGCATACATTCCCTCTTCAAACTGTGGAACTTGCTTTGCATGCAAAGGATAAATTAGTCTGCAGTTTATTCTTGCACAGATCACAAGCAAATTCATGTACTGCAAGAATAATGACTGAAGTCTAGTCCTTCATCTATTCCTGCAGATGCCCTGTAGCTCTGGGTAGCTGATGTCCCTACAATTCAACGACTTGCTGGCCAAGATCACCTGTGCTGAGAGGTCATCAGAAAGACTTGGCAGAAGCAGTGTAATGTAAAGATGACACAGAGAAACAAATAGGTGAGTTTTGTTGTCAGCACTGCCTTCGGAGCTTTCATTGGCACTTTCTATGTATCTTCCTTATTGTGACTGCAAGCTCTTTGGGCTATTTTTACTGGTGACTACATTTTTGTACAGTGCCTTGGACTCCAAATCTTGGTCAAGGTCCTCATATTGTAGTACAAATGACAGTGATAACTTCAGAAGATGTTATATCAGATCCTCATTCCTTTCTTCCATAAATGTCGGCACTAAGAGCCATGGAGGATAAAGTATAAAAGCAAACCTGCAAAGTTGTGGGGGCTAGTATGGAAACATATAAATGTTCTTATTTTCTTTCTTCCACACATTTCACTTCCTTTCTGACATATCTCTTATTTACCACTTGGAACACATCTGGCCATCAGAGATGTGGTCTTTCCAAAGCTTATTTTTCACTGTATCACGTATTTATATGGCTGCACATGTCAACATCAAAGGGAAGCCAAGAAAACAATACCAACAGAGAACTCTCTAAGTCATCTCCCTCACCACACAACCCAGAAACCAGAGATGATCCCCTCACACAGAATTCAAGCACAGCATTGCTCTGAAATAGTTCCACTGAGAGAGAGCTTTGCTGATGCTTGACTCACAACAAATTTGCAACTTCATGGTACTGGGGGCAAAACAGGGAGGAAGAACAGAGTGCAGATCAAACACATGTACACAACCCAGAAGACAAATGAGTGTTTTTCAAAGGGCAGAAGGAAGCTTTAGACCCACCTCACACCCCCTCTGCTCCTCACGCCCACTCCCACCATTAGAACATACTGAAAATGCTTTATCCCATGGAAAACATCTGTACCTGGTTGAGAGGGGGTAAACATTTACACATATAATCAGTTCTATGAGAATATAATGTTTCTTTTAGAGTTATGCCAGCATGGTTTTCTGTTTCCCTAGTGTTGCTCACTGTAAGGTCTTCTTGCACAAACTGTCCATGCTGATCAGTGACTGCTGCCTGCCCTGCTCTCTGGTTGGCAAAGTGTGTCCCTTTTTAATGGAAAAAACCCCATGCCTGAAGAAACTTGCTTTCTGAATGCATCAGTCACTCCTCTTGCAAACCAGATCATGTAAACTCTCTTGCCTTGTCCTGAGGGACCCAGAACTCATGAGGGTTTTTGCAAGAGAACAGAAACACACAGACCTGTGCTCCATCTGGCAATGGTGTCCAGTTTCCAACAAACCTATCTTCTCCAGTGGAAGATATTAAGCTTTTATGATGGCCTGGCTTGCCCCAAAAGCAATGTGTTTCTATCATTAGCTAGCAATCATCTCAGAGCCTTTAACAGGAGCTTTGAGAAATAATATTTATGACTTTCATTTTATGCAATTGCAATTGCTGTGATCGCAAATACACGTTTATATTACAGTAATAATCAAAGATCTATTTTTTTTCCATGCTGTACAAGCTGAAAAGTGATATTTCATGTCCTGAAGAGTTTAGAGGGTAAAGGCAAAACAGATGACAGCTGATTGGGAAATACAATACAAGAAAATGTAAGGAATTGTAATGTGATTGGCATGTGTACCTGTTTGCTTTTAAATTGGGTGTATAACCAGTGAAAAAGGAATGAAGAGAGAGGAATATATATTGTTACTGCCTTTTGGGGTTAGCTGGCTTTGTTTTCAGTCAAACCCAGTTTAATGCTTGAGAAGAGGAACACAATCTACATCTCTCTGCTACACAACAATGAACAGTCAGTGGTGACTGTTTGGGATTTACACTGGTGCAAGAGCATGAAATTGGATCTGGAAAGGTCTTTCTTATTATTATTTTTTTTATTATTTTTTTTATAACCTGCCTGCTGCAGCCAGCAATCTGCAGAGGAGTGTCTCCAGTTTCTGGCTAATTGGTTGAACAGTCTTTTTCTTCCTCTGAACCTTCATTAACTTCCTCTCTGCTCCCAGCTATCATTCCTGGAGAGTTTTGGTAGGATGCTGTCAGATACATGTGAGGGAGAGATTTCTTTTCACTGATGACCTGATCCCATTGTCCTTTCCTGACAAACTATGGTGCTTTCTCCTGCCAGTATGTGACTGGCAGCACTTGGCTCTGTATTTTATGCCTCACTCAGACCTTGACTGCAGCACTGTATTCACTTAATTCATTAATTGCAATAGTTCTCTTTACTGCGAGCTGTAAAAGCAGAGTAATAAACCTAATGGTATTATGTAGTGTAGACTCCAGCTCATGTTGTTACTCATTCTCTCAAAGCAGGGACTGCTCAGAAGGACAGCTGCCTAATTAACGTCCTTCTGCATTGAGGAAGCCTTGGCAATTGGGTCATTTTAATTTAGATTTCAACACCAATGACTTTGATTTCAAAAGAACCCTCCCTTCCTTGGATCAAAACAAATTTGTCATCTCCAGCCCATTGGCCTCCAGGTTGCAGCTGCACTCAGAAACATTAACTGACAGAATAGGGAAATTGCTTACAGTGATGCTGAATGAAAACACAAGTACTGTGCCCTCTTTGCAATGTCAGCATGTGCTGGTATTTCTTTAGCAAACACGGAATCTCTCTGCTGACATCAACCATAGGAAGAGATATCCTGTCCCCAAGGGAAATAATATGGCAACACATAAGTCGTTTTGAAGAACTAATACAAAAATACACAAAGGCTGTGTAATGGTTCTTTTGCCCTGAAATCTGAGGTCTCTGCTACTGAAGCAGAGCCCTCTTGATGTGGCTTGGCAAGTCCCGTGCACACAGAGGACAACCATGGGAGTAAGCATTCCTTCAAAACTTCAGAAGAAATTTACCCATCCACTGGGCAACATCCTGGATCATGAGAAGGTGAAGTCTCGCTATGAAGAGTAAGACAAAGAACAGTGGCACATCAGAACAACCTTCTGTTGTTACAAGAGATAAAGGACAAACAGAAGCTCTTCAAGAGATCTGGTACTCTGAAGGAAAAAACCCAAAAATCACTATGGGACAAGTACCTGAAAGCAGCTTAAATAAAACAGGAACTCTTGAGCCACCAGATGTACAGAGACCATTGTAGGCACTACAAGGCTGAACTATGCAAGCCACCTAAATAATCCATTAAGATTTTTTAGACATGGGTTCTTTTAAAAGCCTTTGACCTCTCCATACACTTGGAAAGAGGCAAAATGTCAGGTCATCTTATCTTTTCCTAGATGAACAAAGTAAATAATTTTGCAAAAAACTTTTCAGATGCTCTTACGGGAAAAGTATTTCAGGACACAGCTTGAAGCTTTAGTCTTTAAGTCTTTAGTGTAAATGAAAAGGCTGGCCATCAACCTTTTATGACTTACAGACAAGGAGAACAGAGAGAATGTGGAAATGGCTCCATTATCTCAAGAACAAAATTGCAATCCTAACATATGTAAAATCTGTTTCCTTTTCTACTGAGATGATTTAGGTTTTGAAGGGTTAAGTCACCAGAATGGAGCAACTCCAATGCCGCAGAAAAAAACCTGTGAGAGCTTTTTAGTGGTGTATATGTCTCTGCAGAGTGATGTGTCTGCAAACCATACTGAATTATCTGATTAGAAAGTGAGAAAAAACAAAGGCAGCCTGCAGTGAGAAAATGAGACTGTGCAGAATCCATCAGGCAGCAAAGCAATTAAAAAGATGGACTTCTTAGAACTGCATTGATTGTTGCTTGTGTATGACACCCAGTGGGCTCTGATTCCCACAGATAACACTCACGCATCGCAGCACCTGAAGATCACGTGATGATCACTATGTAGCTCAGTACATTTCCATTAGTAGCACTAGTTTAATCCCAAACTAAGGTATTTAACAGGTGTGAGACCGAACAGCCTCTTCACACAGAGTGTGGTGCAGAAAGATTTGCTTGTTTGTTTGTTTATTTCCTGTAAATGTATTTCTCAGAAGGTTTGTGGATATGTATCTCCCTCCTCTGGTGCACAATAAAGTAACACTCTGGTGGAAGATTTGGAAGATCTGATGTGGAAAAAAAAAGGAAAATAGTGAAGGAGCACTTCATAAAATTCATGGGAGATAATTTATTTCTTTTGTTTCTTGATTTCATTATACTAATTTCCTCATATAATATAAATGTAATAGCTGTCCTCTACACCTGGGCACTTCACATTCATTAATAGTTTGCCGTAGAAATAGTTCAGCCCTGATTTGATGCCAAATCTCCATGAATGTCAAAGAAAGTGCACACTGTCCCCTGGCAAACTGGTAACAATGGATGAGGAGAAGGCTGAGGTACTCAAAAACTTTTTTTGCCTTAATGTCCACTGGAAACCTCTCTTCCCACATCTCTTAAGTGGGTGGACTGCAAGGCAGGCAGACTGGGGGAGCAAAGTGCCTCCCAGTGTAAAAGAAGAAGACGTTTGTGACCATTTATGGCACCTGATGAGATGCATCCCAGAGTCCCCAGGGAATTGGCTGATGTAGTTGCCAAGCCATTCTCTGTGATATTTGAAAAGACATGGCAGTCAAGTGAAGTCCCAGGTGACTGCAAAAAGGGAAATACTGCACCCATTTTTAAGAAGCATAGAAAGGAGGATCATGGCAACTACTGAGTTGTCAAACTCACCTCAGTGCATGGGAAGATCATGGAACAGATCCACCCAGACAGCCTAGTGTCCTTCTGTGATGGAGTGACTACATTAGGGGACAAGGGAAGAGCTACAGATGTCGTCTATTTGAACTTCTGAAAGGTCTTTGACACAGTCCCCCAGCACCTTTCTCTCTAAACTGGAGAGAGATGGATTTGATGTGTGAACTGATCAATGGATGAGGAATTGGTTGGCCAGTTGTATCCATAGGGTAGAGATCAATGGCTCAATATTCAGATGGACATCATGACAAGTGGTGTCCCTCAGGTCTCTGCTGAGACCTGTACTGTTGCATATCTTCATCAGTTACAACAGACAGTGGAATTGGGTGCATCCTTCGCAAGTTTGCAGACACCACCAAGCTGAGTGGTCCTGTTGGCACATCTGATGGATGAGATGTCATCCAGAGGGACGTGGACAAGCTTGAGAAGTGGGCCCATGGGAATCTCATAAAGTTTAATAAGACCAAGTGCTGGGTAAGGGCAACCCCCAATGTTAATCCAGGTTGGGCATGAACAGGCCAAGAACAGCCCTGCTGAGAAGGACTTGGGGGTGCTGCTGGATGAGAGGTTGGACATGAGCCAGCACCATGTGCCCCCAGCCCAGAAAACCAATTGTGTCCTGGGCTGCATCCAAAGCAGCAAAGCCAGCAGAGTGAGGGGGAGGATTCTGCCCCTCTACTTTGCTGCTATGGGGCCCCACCTGGAGTACTGTGTCATCGACACAGAAGAGGCATGGACCTGGTGGAGAACATCCAGAGGAGGGCCATGAAAATGATCAGAAGGATGAACACCTTTCTTATAAGGACAGGCTGAGAGAGCTGGGGTTGTTCAGCCTGGAGAAGTGCAGGGTCCAGGGAGACTTTATTGCAGCCTTGCAATACCTAAAGGGGCCCTACAAGAAAGATAAGGACAGACATTTTAGCAGGGTCTGTTGCAATAGGACAAGAGGCAACGGTTTCAAACTAAATTAAGGTAGATTTAGACTGAATATAAGGGATGAATTTTTCACAATTAGGGTGGTGAAACAGTGGAACAGGCTGTCCAGAGAGGGTGGAGATGTCCCAGCTCTGGAAACATCCAAGGTCAGGTTGGACAGGGCTCTGGGTAACCTGTTCTAGTTGAAGATCTCCCTGCCCATTGCATGAGGGTTGGACTAAAGATCTTTAAAGATCCTTTCCAACCCAAACTACTCTGTGATTCTGTGATCTTCTCTGAACTCAATTCTTTCATTCCTATCAGGCTGATCCTGTTTCTTATCAGGAGGATACAGAGACACATTTTCCCATTTTCCTAGTTGTTTCGTTCACAAAAATGGCATGACTGCAAGTTGCCAAGCCACATGTTAAAATGACTGTATTTCACTCGTAGTAATTTATGTAGATCTATACTTGGCACTACAGTGAGTCCATTCATAGCCTATGAGAGAGCCTGAAGAAACTGGGTTCATCTCATCTAATATCTGACATCAGTAAAGAGAGGATTTGTCTTGGCTGATTTGAAGGGGCTCTGGGAGAACTACCTTAACTGCAGACACTTGCATTGGCTAGCAGCCTGCCTGAGGCAGTGCTCAGAAAAAAACCTTCCCACCTCTTTCACTCCACTCTACCTTCTGTTTGGTTCATCTTCAGTTTGAGCTGGGTACCCTGCCAGAAATCCTAAGAGAATAATATCATTGCCCTAGTCCAGAACATCAGCTGGAAAGGCAAAGTGATCTGGGCAGGGAGCAGGAAGCTATCACTGCTGACATCTGTCTGCAGCAGAGCAAGCGTTCCCTCACAGGTGGGTAGGAAACTGCTTGCTGCTTCTCCAAGCAAGACTGCTCAAGCTGGTGCAGAAAATTCAGATTAGAAGAGAAATCCTACATCTGCAGACTTCTTTATTCTTCGACACAGTTAAGGGAGTTTAAGAAGAAAAACTCTGTGGGCTTGAGTGCTTGCTAAGAGAAAAAGAATTTACAGTGTGCAGAGCTTGACAGAAGCAGACAGCTGCCAAAGAGGTATTTAGCTCAAGTGGTCTCACAAAATGTGTCTGTACTATGACTGCTCAGCTAACCATGCCAGTGGTACAGCAACTCTTACATGGCTATTTGGGGGATGGGAGTACACTGCTTATCCAAGCCCAGCCACCCTCTAAGAGGTACAACACCCAAATGGGCCTGAGGTGTTGCCTGAAGTAGTTATGTGTCACAGTGAGAAAGGCAGAAGCAACAGTTCTATTTGCCCTTTCAATTTTTCCTTGGCTGCATGGAAATTCAGCTTTTCCCCTTGAACACATGGACAGCCTTTGAGCTAAAAGGAAATAAATAAAACAGAAATAAATAAATAAATGAATCAAGAATTAAAAGGAGCATCTAATACTAACAGAGGAAATGAGAAAATACAGAATATGATCCTGAAATGTAATGCACATCTATGTCTTTACTGCTTTCAGAATAAATTGGCAACAATCATAGTATTAAATAGACCACTGTGTGCTCAGCACTTGGAAATTCAATTGCTTTACTAACTGTAAGTGATACAAGTGTGCAAGGCAGAGTGATTTTTAATTAAATGATATTTAAAAATTCTGCAAACCATTTCCCTGCCTTTAAACTTATAGTTTTCGTACAGGACATTACTGCTGTTGGGGGGGGGGGGGGGAGGGGTGGTGGTGTTGTGCGGAAAGATAAAAAGAAAAAAAAAAAGGGAAAAAAAAGCTTTATTCTTGCACAGGAGCTTTTGAGTCATGGATATTAAATTTAAAAAAATGTTGATTAAGTACGCTCCTACTTGCCGTAGGTCTACTTGTGGGTGTGCTGTTGGAATGGCAGTGGATTTCAGCAGCATCCACAATTCACAGAAAGCTGCATTCCCGCTGTCATCTCCTGTTCCCGTGCTGCGGTGGCAGTCAGTGACAAGTGGCTGAGGAATGCGCTGCCCCAGAGCTCGCACAGGCCGAGCCCCGCACAGTCCCTCCCTGGCGGCGCACAGGAGCGCTCCGTCCCGTCCCGGAGCGTGCCCGGGCACAGCGCTGGTGCCGCGGCGCCGCTCGGGGCGGGAGGGAGCCCCGGGCGGGGCCGCGCTGTTCCCGCCCGCGGCGCTGGCACCGGCCCCCAGCGCCCCCCCGCGGCCGCCGCCCGCCGCTGCGGTTGCTGCTCTCGGCCCGGCCCGGCAGCCCCGAGCCCCTGCAGGTCCCCTCCTGCCTCTGCCCAAGCCGGGGCCTCTGCAGAGAGCCATGAGATGCTGTTCTGCACCAAGAGTCTGCAAACCGCCGGTACGCACCGTCCCCCGTGCGCAGCCGAGGGCGCATTCTTCACATTCACATCGATTCACTTGGGGACAACTGAATCGATGCCACTAGGAGGGCAGCTAGGAAAGGGGGCAGTCCCTGTTATCTCAAGGAGCAGTGTTTCTCCACCTGCTGATCCATGTGGATCAAAATTCTCCTGCCTTTACAGGCTCACAGGGAGCTAGCTAGAAGCACCCCACAGATTCTGGGATGTACCTCGCCTCAGCTTTGGGCCATGCATCCAACTGCTCTGCTGCAAGCAGAAGAAAGCTAAGTTAGGCAGCTGGAAGGAGAGCTGTGTGTCCTTTTTGAAAAATCACCTGCTCTGATGGGCTGCTGCACACAGAGGGCTGCCATCCTCTGTTCAATATGGGCACTTTGTGAGCTGAGCCAAGGAAAACTGCATGTGGGAAAAGAAGCTGGGAGGTGCCTCTTCAGCTGAGATCCCATGCAGCCTTTCCCCAGGGTCCAGAGGAATTTGATGCATTTCCGAAAGTAACAAATGTTCTTGAAAGCAGTGACATCCAGTGCTGAGTACCAGAGATCTCCCAGGACTGGCTTGGACAGTTCCCACATGAGAGGATGTGGGGAGGAGAGAAAAAGGTCAGAGGTCTGTTTGCTCATTCTTTATATGAAGGCCAAATGAGGTAACTGGAGGCTCCAGAAGGTTCACCACAGTTCTCACACTCTGTTCATTCCATAGTGCTGACTTGTCTCAGTTGATGAAAAAAGACTGATAGTACAAACCCCAGGAATAAGCTTTACTCGATCTAGTCAACTAATCCAGGTTTACACTTCTGCTTCCCAGTTTAAGACTGCAAGACAAAGTATGACTTCATCCTAGGACAGCAGGAAATATTCCCTACATTTTCCCATGAGCTCCCAAACTACTGATAAACTTTGGGCTTTCCCCCTCATATTCTCATGCATACTCCTTCAGCCTTGTAAATTATGAAGACACCAAGATGGAACAATGATGAAATGTTCCCTGGCAGGAGAGTTGGGCTCTGCACAAAACTGGCCAAGGAACAAAGCCACTATTGTTTTCCTGTGTGGGGCTCCCACCAGAACACCTGCCAGGATGCTACACTCTCCATGCCTCACCTGCTGATGGTGTAGTGACTGTGCGGTGAGAAACAAACTTGACATATTGGATTTGTTCAAGCTTTGGGCTGGACCCCCATGATACTGATAGAGCCTTTTCCCTATCTCATGCAGCACCTGCCATGATATGCCTTGCGGGCTTTGCCTGGAACTGTGCAAATCTCTGTGACTGGACTCCAGTGCAAATAGTCTCTGACCTGCAGAAGGACACCAAGCTTTCAGCTCTGGTCTGCCCCACACAACTGTGAGCAACACTGAGTAAAAAAAGCAGAGAGCACATTCCCTTCTGGAGGACACCTGAGAGGGGCATCCAGCCACACAGCCAGTCTGCACAAAAGCAGAGACCACTGGTGCCGAGTAGGATATGAAAGGAAAGGCTTGGTTGGCTCACACGCATTTCATAGTTACCCTTGATATATCCTCATTCCTGCCAAGGGCACGCTATTGCTGGTTCTGAGAATGCAGCATGTCAAGTGACATTTGGCTGTGGTAGACCTATTTTACAGTGATGCTTTGTGCAAACCCACAGCTCTCAAACTGAAAAGGGGGAGGCTTGCGGGAAATGAATTCTTCAGGAAGGTATGGCAGAGGCTTTTCTAAGAATATACTGCATGATAACACATAACACTCTTGCCAAGGGGGAAAGGCCAAAGATATATATTGCCCTGTTCATCTATCAAGGAAGCCTGATAAGGACATTATTGCACACTCAGCTCATTTTTTTACTTCTAAGTTATTTTTTTCATTACCCATTTCCATCAGAGTTTTTACCTTATTGGCTATGCTTAAATATTTTGGAGGGATGCTGAATTTAGAGAAATTAGGCTGCGATTCGCTCCCCATCCCTTTTTATCTTCCCTTTTCTTTGGGGCTGTCAAGTTATAGTGGTCAGTAGCTGTTGTTTCTTGTTGCACCCCCACTTACATGGACTAGATAGAAGATTACAAACCTGGTCTTAATGTGAGGATGACAACACTGTAAACGTGAAGGATAAGAATCATAGAATCATAGAATATCCTGAGCTGGAATAGAATATCCTGAGCTTGAAGGATCATCAAAGTCCAACTCCTGACCCTGTACTGGACAACCCCCACACATCATACCATGTGCCTGAGAGCATTGTCCAAATGCTTCTTGAAGGTGTGGGTGTATTTTACGGGAAAAATTAACAATGCTTTTAAGATTTGAGGCCCACTCTTTAATGTAAAAGGTGTGTTCTTCCTAGAAGGGGAGAACCTTGTGAGTTCCTTATAAAGCCTCAGGGTTCCAACCCCCAGAGTTACAGGAACATCGGCTCAGAAAGCTTGCAAGAAAAGTTCCCTTTGCACCATTTCCCTGGGGCTAAATCTTGCTCTGTGTCTGTTAGCAAATCAAATGGGCCCAAGGACACTCCTGTGAAAACCTCTCAGCCTCCAAAGCTGGGCAGCTGCATCCAAACTGCTTATCTGTGAGGCTGGTACAGGAACATCCTCAGTCCACAAGTGTGGGGCCCTTTGGTGAGGGCACTTGCTGGCTGCCCTGGGGAAGGGCTGGCTGTTCCCCCCTGCCAGAACCATCAGCTGGTAACTAACACTTGATCTTTGAGTTTAAATACCTTACAACACTCAGGCATGGCTGCTGGAGAATGGTGTGGGGACAGACAGGGTATTCCTGGAGCCCAGAGCCATTCATTCCAGAAACAAGTATCTTGTGGCACACACCCGAAGTAGCATCTGCTGTTCACAGAGACAAGTAGCAGAGTTCCTCACAACTCCATCATTCCTATAGCTATGGCTGATCCAACAGGATTTATCTTATAAACACAGACAACTAGAGTGAATTTCTGGGCACCCAGAACGCCTTTTCCCTGATCTCCCTCTTGAGGTTCCCAACATGCCCAGATTTGCTTTACCCTTTGGAGAGCTGAACCCTGCTTTGACCCCATTACATTCACTTGATATGTCTTTCCGTCTCTGTAGTGAACTGTGTGTTTCTGGAAGACATTCCCCTGTTCAATTTAAATATTTCTGATATTTTTCACAGCCCCTCCTTCAGCCCTTTCTATCACAGCAAAAAAAAAAAATTTTGCTAGAAAACTTTACTATAGCAGTCATTGCTTAGAGGGACTTTGAGGTCAAAGCTGAGTAGACCTCAAGACCACATCAGGCAATTGTACAGAAATAAATTTCAATTTCAAAGATTCATCCCATCCATTTATTCCCTGAGGTGACACTGCTCACAAGCGTGAGCCATATCACACTTGTGTGTCAAGCCATATTATAGATTACATGTTTAGGATTTAATTATCTTCACTATTTATTAGATATACTATATATGGCATGTTGGAGGGTCAAGACTCAGAAAGATTTAAACACAAACAAAATGTATGTGGTTGAGAAAGCCTTGAGGAATTCTCCAGTCCTGTCCTGACTGTCAGGAGTGTTTTGTGCTAGGCAGTATTTTAGGACATGTTTTCATGATCTGCTTTACCTGATCTCAGTCAGCATTGTCAAGGAAATGCAGCACCATCCAGACTGCTTCTCCGGCCTCCAGCTGCACCACCACTCTGTTGTGGTGGCACTGGGATTCATTTGGCAGTGGCATGATCTGGGGCAAAGAAAGGATTTAGCTTACACAGCTGCACAAAGGCTAATGCCACAATAAGGGAGAGAGAGGCAGTGGGCTACTCGGCTGGGGATTTAGCGGGGCCGGGAATGATCCTGCCCATTCTGGTAGAAGTTGCTCTTCCACAGGGTCAGGCTGTCAGTGAAACCACACCCACAGGACAGGGACCCTTCCTCCTCTGTGTGATGAGACAATTCAGGTGCTGTGCAGTGTCTTCTCACTTGCATCACAGTAATTTATACAGTAGAATCCCATGAGTTTAATCAATGAAAAGGTGGCAGTTTGGGCATGCCTGAGTCAAATGATGAGGCAGGAGGGTGATAGCTACTTCAGCTTAAGAGAGAAGAGCTGAGACCTGGCAGTAGCACACACCCAACTGCAGGCCAAGTCCTCCCTTTGCAGGGAAGGCTTAGTGCTGCCTTGTGTAAGGTCGCTGTCACAAGAGGAATCTTCTAGCAGCTCAAAAGCAGCACCACAGTGCCAGCACTGAATGTGTGCCCACAATGTATCAGCAGAGGTGGCCCTGTTGGTTGGTAAACAGCGTTGCTCCCTGAGGAGAATTTCCTCTTGAAGGATGACAATCGCTAGTGCAAATTAGAGCTGCCTGCAGTTTCAAGAGTACAAGGACAAACTTTTTGTCATGTAATCACCAGAAATCAAGTCACATGAAACATTTGCCACTAAGACATGTTGATTGCCACTGCTTCACAATGTCCCTGAAATAAGCACGAGAATTTCAGAGGATAAAGTGCCATTGGCTAAGCTCTGCTCCTGCCTGATCTTCAAGGACTGGAGGTCTTGGTGGCATTGGAATCGAAGAACCAATCTGTCCTTGATAACAAAATACTTTATCATCTGCATTCTCTTTCCTGCTAAACGAATGATGTTGCTGTAGGCACACATCCCTGTAGAAAACTTCCACCCATCAAGGGGAAAAAATGTCCAACAGTGACATGGACAATTATGGTAGATATTTAAACAGCTTGGAATGTACAAGCTAGAACTGGCCTTTATGACATTTGCTATTAAACTGGGTAACTGAGCAAAAGCCTTGAAGAAACTGTGGGCACTTATTCAAGTGAATCCAAGTAACAGAAAATGCAGGTTAACTAAAAATGCAGGAAAATGCAGTTGATTCCTGAAAGTTCAGAGCAAATGAATTACCATGTAGACAGTGTGCAGGTGGCTGCTGTCCATTTTAGTGCAAAGGGAAGGACCTGTGCTCAGCTGGGGCACCTGGGATACCACCCCGAGGCCCCACTGGTCCCATGTATGAGTGAGAAGTGCAAGAAACAGAACATTTCTTGTGCAAATTGTGAGCAGCAATACTAAAGCAAGAAGCAGGTGTGTTCCTCTTCAATGTCAGCTGAAAAGCCTGGCAGCATGAGGGTGAATGAGGCCAGGGTGCTCTTCCAGAGAGGCTTCTGGGGAGGGATTGACTGTGATTCACTTCAGGAGGGTGTTGATTGACAGTAAAGAAGCTGGCAGCCCTTGCCTCTCACCACACTCACTGGTGGCAGCGTTGGTAGTCTCAGGGCACAGGGAAGAAAGAAATGAAGAGATCGGGGTGGCAAAAGGAGGGGAAAATCAAAGCTTCTTCCTTTCCCTCCTGTGCCTCTGGTCCCCCAGTTTGACCTTGTGTGTATCTCAGTTCTGTTTTGTTTCTTGGTGTTTGTTTTCCCTAAGGGTTCACCTGCAAGGACAGGCCACTGTGAAGAGAATCCTTTCACCCTTTGCCAAAAAGAATTCCTGCCCTGCTAGAGATCCTGAGCAACATCAGCTGGCAGGCCAGGCCTGCTCTCCCTGCTCTCCCTGCCATCCCTGTATCGGTGCTACCTGGGGGTGCCATGGGTGCCCCAGGAACAGGTGGCTGCTCCTCATCCTTTCTGCTGACATCACCAGAGTAGTAACAGGTTTTACAAGGAACTTTATGAACCAAGTCATGTAATCATTTCTGTCCTCTCATGTGCATTTCCCTCATAGGATGGCAGCACTGATATCTCAAAAGATAAAGAACATTTTGTTGTAAGCAAAAGAAAACTAGAGAAGATTGATGATGGTATGAGGGAGGGTGGAAATGACCTCAAAACCTTCATAGAGAAGGCAAAAGTCTAAATAATCAGATGAGTGAGGAGGGTTATAGTGTGCAAGTGGAGAGTCATTGAGTCATGTTTCAAGCTTGTACAATAAAATGATCTATAACTATTTCCCAGAAGGTGATTAGTTTGCATAATTCAGAAGTTTTACGAAGGGTGTTCATTGGAACTCAATGAATAATTACTTTTTGTATTTCATTGGAAAATTTGGAAAGTCAAGAGGACTCATTTCAGTCAAACTGAAATGAAAATAATTTTGTGAATAGAGAAGTAAAACAAATAATAATTTGGAGGCTTCAAAACAGACATTTAATCCTAAAACAATTAAGACTTGATTTGGATGGTGACTATTTAAATATTGTTGAATATTTAAAGCTAGAGGGGTTTTGGAAGGAAAATAATGCTTTGGAAGAAAATTAAAATAATTTAATTTTAAAAAAATTTGAGAATTATTTAATTTGAATATCTGATTATTTTTCCTTGTTATTAAAGAATATGATTGTACTGGCCAAGCTCCTGAAGGATATTACTATCTCCCCTCCTAAACTTTTGGCTGCAGAAGTTTATTTCAAAAACAAAGGCCCCATTCCAAGGCTTGACAGTATATCACGCAAGTCCAAATTTCTCAAGATTCCAGAGCCTGCAGCTTCATGTGTCTCCAGCTCCTCAGTGGCCCAGGAACTTTAACAAAACACTAACCATTCACTGCCAAGTCACAGACAGAAATTATAGCTGCATCCTCTCCAGAGCCTGCATTTGCCCACTGAGTGCATTATGACTTAGTACACAATCTACCATTAAATAGCTTGAAAATGAAATTACTCTGTTTCAGGATGCAGTATTAAAAGAGCAGCAAGAAAAGTGCTCTTACAGAGAATTTGTAGTTAAACCCCTTCAAGGCAGGAATGGGCAATGCTGTAGTTCAGTGGCTGAAGGAATGGTAATGAAAGGAGACTGAGTCCTGCTTAACCCCTCTAGCTCAAAGCCCTTGATACAGAGATACCATGTATTTTCACTGAATTTTGACCCCTGGCAAAAACCCAACACAGGCTGATACATAAGGCACCTAGTATTGCAGGAACACCAATTACAAGGCTGTGGCAGCAAAATCTGTTGATTTGCTTAGATTAATGAGAACCAGGCAGTCTGCTTTCTTCTACTTTTTCTAAAAGGCATCAGATAGTTGCTGACATTTGAAACTCACAAAAAGTGGGTTAATACAATGGCCATTTAAATGAGCAAACATAGCAAAAACTTAGGAAGTGAAACTTTCTCAAGAAAGCTTTGCTAAACTGCAGTTGCTTTTGCTGAAAAAGGTTCCCTTCACCTGTTTCTCATTTCACCCATTATTATTTTCACAAAAAAGAAAAAAAATGTATCTTGCCAGTATGTAAGACACTGCTGGGTCTTTTTTTTGTAAAAGAGCTAATGGTTTAAAAATGAAATATATTGTGGGGGACTTAAAGTTTTATAAAAATAGGTACATGCATTTCCCAAAAAAAATTTCCTTTTTCCTTCAACATTTCTTCCAAATTGTAAAATTCAAAACATTTCTTCCTATTTTGCTTAGAGTTTGATTTTTATTGGACCCAATCCAACACATTTGCTTTCTTTATATGTACCAGATATAATCTCACTGATACAGAAAAGAAGAATTCCCCAAGTGGTGTGTTACCCACAAGCCCATTCTCTCTTACTGATTTTGCAGCCTTTTTTCATAATTTCTTTCCCCTCTACGAATACATTTGCAAACTTCCTTGAGTCTCCCCTTCATCTCTAGTACACAGGCCAACAAAAACTGATCACTATCATATGTTATAGCATGTTATCCCTGTGGCCAAAACATAAATAATTCTTCTGGAGGATGGATTTGAATTTAAAAATGTAGGATTTTCTTGCTGGGTTTTCAGGAATGATAGTGGGAGGAACCAGCTAGAGCTGTGATGAAGCACTTAAGTTGAATGCTCACTGCAGTCAGAGGCTTTATAGCAGGCATTAATTTGTGCTCAACTTAAATAACCAGGAGAGCAAGCTGGCCACACTCACACATTCAAGTTAATATCCTTAAGAGTTGCTATGATGTGATTGTCTAAGAATATGAGAAAGGCAAAGCTTGTAGGGAATGCTAATATCTGCCATCAAAGAGAGAGAGTACCAAAGAAGGAGCTTCTGAGCAGAGAGGTAGAAGCTTGTCAGCTATTTCAAACTTCACTTTGGCTAATGAAAGACTTCAGCCTTCCCTTGCACATACAGCCTTTCAGATATTTCAGGGCTTTGTTTTTGTACTTAGCCCTGGTAGGCACTTTGGGAAAGAGCAATTGCTAAGTCCTAGACATACAGTTTCAAATAGTTCATAAATTAGGGAAGACAAAGGGAGTTTGAGTTATCACTAATGCAAGAGTAAGGCTTTGTATGCGAGATCGGATTCTGTGGGGAGGAATGGCTTGAACAACAAATCCTGCAGCTGATACATTTTGAAGGTATAGGACCTGCTTTTAGTTTGCTGATAATAAAGCCACTGCTTGGCTATAGTATCCCATTTGCAGAGACGTCTGCCTTATGGAGTGACAATTTTTTTGCAACTGCTACACTTCAATATCAGAAAGGTTCTTGCTAAGTCTGGGATTTATTCTACAATCCTCTGCTAGAAAATCTGCATCTTTGTTTTCCAGAGCCCCCAGCCAATGGTGTAATAACCATTCCAATGGCATCTCACAATCCTTGCATACGACACTGTAAACTTTTAGTAACATGTGGTGGCATGGACCAAGGGCAAACAGATTGAACATTAAAGTTCCTTAAATCAGGGTATCAGCCCTACAGATCTTAGACATAATTCCCAGGACTACATTATCATACAGGCCTTGAATAAACAATCTGTGATAAAGCCACTATTCATTCTATGCTTTCTGTAAATAAAACTGCAAGCAAAGAGGCAAGGAGAAGGTGTCTGAAACAGCAAAACAAGGCAAGGTTTATAGCAAGGAGGGATTCTGAAATGGTTCCCATCCATCGGTGTTGTGTTTCTGTATTGCCTAGCTTTATCATGTAAAATTTAAAGAGCATTATTGACAGACATGCAGGCAGTGCATTATCTGGTCTTCACTAAAATGTTTTCTCACTCAGAGGAGACTTCTGGGCAGGTTTTGTCTCAGAATGTACTTCACTCAGCCCAACAGTGACATCTGAAAGCACAAAAAAGCTACATGTGCCCTTCACGGATCCAGCCACTCATATTTCTGCCAAAACATCCTTTCCCCCCTTGGTATTCTCATTTCCCTACTTCCATCTCATCACAAGCCCTGAGACTTCCATATAGAAGTTGGTCCCCTAAAGTGTCCACAGCTTGTGGCTCGTGTTCCCAAACTCAGTGTGCCCCTGGGAAGAGATGCATACTGTGCTGCACTTCTGGGATCTAGTCCCTGCAAAGGCAAATCAGACAAAATGTGGATGTGGTTGACTGTGATCAAATACCTTCAGAAGCCTTAGCTCATGATTCTTGTTCACCTCAGCTGCTGAAACAATCTCTGTTAGCCTTGACAAACATTGGCTCACTGCTGCATATTCCAAATGTTAGTGTGAATCTGTCGGTTTGAACACCTTGTCATTCTTCCTGTGCCTGTCCAGTGACTTCTGCCTTTTGCTACATTACAGATTTCTCCCTTAATTTAATTTCATTTCATTTCACTTCATTTCATTTTCTATTCTAACTATCCTATTCTAACTATCAGCTCACATCCACTCTTCCGAAATGGCCTCCAGACTCTGGCAAATGAGGTTGACCTTCATTACTCACTTTTCAATAATTCGAAGGAGTACTTTAGAATCTGCTCCATCTCCTTCTTTGGATGAACTTCACTCCATGAGCTTACAAAAATGCCTTTCTTTGTCAGGTCTCCTGTCTTTCAAACATTTGGATTCTCCATAAGTCTACTGAGCTGGAGCACTGTCTCTTTTATGTAAACTTCATTGAGTCCTTTGCTTTATAAAGGTTTAATTCTAGGTTTTCCAGAAGCCCTGCTTTGATCTTAATAGTTTGAAATACCATAATTTTCTTTCTTTTTTTTTTACATCAGGGACTTAATTAGTCCTGTGTAAACTGGAAGTAGGCCCTTAATTATGCTCCTCAACTGTACCCTTTTAAAATATTTCTCACCCATCTCATTTTTGATTAGAATGCCATTTCTCACGTTTTCAGCAAAACTTTATGATTTATTCTTGTGTCCCTCATTAAATTCAAACTGCTGCAATGTCAGAGCCAGAGACTCAGAAATATGTCTACCTCTTGCTGTGTTTCCTTTTTACAATGCTTTAAGAAAAAAAGGAAAGTGGAAGTAAAACCTTTCTCCAGTATTTCTCCAGTCATGGGGTACACATAACAGCTTACTTTTAGGTTTGGGGGGTTCTCTTGGCTTTTCTCTGCTTATTCATGGAAACAGACTAGCTTCCAGTGTTCGCTTTGGGGTGAAGATATCTGCTTTATCCTGTGCTCAATCCCAAGTGATTGGTCTAGAAACAACAAATATGTGGAGCTCTGCTTTGGAAAACTCCTTCCAGTAAAGGAAGCATCTTAAACATTGTTAAATGTCTTCCAAGACATTTATGGTCTCTGTTAAAATTTGTCCTAAAATCTTTCCCTTGCCACAACCCCCTACAGGAAACTGGAGAAGAATAAGGGAGTTGGTGTGTGAAGACCTTCTGTCTGTGTCGTTTCCCAGCCCTGTGTCTCTATTTCCTCTTACTTCTGTCTGTATTTCTTTCCATACATTTCAAATCTTACATTTTGACCATAAGCTGCATGGGGATGGGGTGGGGGCAATACACACAGGCCTGGTTGCTACTGGGGCATAGGTGGCTTATGACAAATAACATGTAGCAAACCTGGCCCAGTAAGGCCTAGAATGCAGACACTCGAGACTAACTAAGAACTGGCAGCATAAAAAAACTGGGATAAATTTGCCCTTTGTGTTAGATAATTATAGATGCTGTGCATATCAGGAAAGATTGGATAAAATTGACTTTATAGTAGGGGAAACAAAGCCTAGCTTCCAGAAAAGAAATGCCAAAGAAAAAGGACACTTGCACGTCCACCCCCATCTCAAATCTTTTTGGACAATCTGCTCATCAGCAGAAGCTGATGACAAGAAGACCAACCCCGTGAGCCCTAAGAAGCAGTGGAAAGAGAATTCCTCAGCTAGTGCTGTCCTCACCTCTTCTGAGGTTGGATTGAGGGCACAGGCTTAGGACTGGAGAGCAGCATTTACAAAACCAGGTTAGAAGCTGAGAAAAAGGCAACAGTTCTGAGAGATTTAAAAATCGGCAATTTTGTGATGTGAAGTTTGGTTCCTTCAGGAACTAGGTCTGATCCACCAAACTTAGCTATGTATAAGACATTTACTTAAATTAATCAGGTTTTAGTCCTTTAATGGTAATGAAGTAGTGTTTTTCCAGTCACTCTGTTATTTCCTTTTCTCTTCACCTCTTGTTTTGTACAAAAGAATTTTTCTTCAGCCATACCACTTAGAGATCCGGATTTTTTTTCAAATGACAGTGCATTTCAAAACCCCAATAGGTTTGTGGCAAACTAACATGGTAAAAACGTGAACTGTTCAACATAATAAGACATGATCTCACATTTTGAGTTTAGCAAAATATCCTGAAACCAGATACTTATGCAAATTGTAAGAATTTCTTCTCCCCCTTACATCTCAAGCGATTTACCAAGCAAGTTCCTGTCACAGAAAAAAACATGGGCAGCACGAGATAGGTTTACAAGTGTGAAAATAATTTTCTGAATAAAACCATTTTGCAATGGGAATTCTGACAGGGTATCAGCAGGAAGGTTTGCCCTAACAAGTGTTCAGTGAAGAAAAGCAAATCACTAGAATGCAAGTGACTAACCCAAAATGAGAGAGAAACTTACATGAGAAACCTAGTTATTTAACTTCCTAGCAATCTGAGTAATTACAGTAGTGTAGTCCAGTGTAAAACTGCATGTCCCTCCCTCAGCTAAGTTCAAAGAGGTCGTGAAGCCCAAGCTGCTCCTAAGCTGAACCTTTTGTTTAAGGCTCTGCAGCTTTGCACTACAAGGCCCTCAGTCCTCTCTCCCCTGCTCTGACACTTTGCTGTGGCAGCATATGTAAAGTATAAAGGTTTCCTGCGACATGGGAATTAATATCAACCCTAAGAACAAAGAGCACTGCAGTACAAGTATGTGCATTAAAGGAAAGAAGAATATCATATTGATCTTTTGGAGCACAAAGAGCAAGCTTTTAGAAACAGCCTGAGCAATAACCTCAGGCTGAACCTCAAAGTCAAAATTAGGGCTCTTCTTTCAGCCATTTCCTTGCCCGGCCACTAGACCATGTGTAAGGTTCCATTTACGGGAAAGGGTGAAAGATGAAGAGTTCCCAAGAGTCAGGACAGGAAGATACCAGACTACACAGACAAGAAGGTGCAGTAACTAGGTAAGATAGGTCTTGTGGCTTTGTAGCCCACAAAGCATGGCCTGTATTTTTCATATGATATATTCAGGGAAGGTGGGGCAAGCTGACGTCCAGAAACTCTTGTCCAGCTGAAGAGTAGTTAGATAAGGGACATAGAGGAGAGAAAAGGTGTCCCCAGTGATTCTTGTGGATTTTATTTTAGTGGAGAACTCATTCTGTTATCAATACCTTGTTCCATGCTGCAACTGAGCTGGAAAGGATGGGAGCAGTAAAAGTGAGATCTTATTTGGAACAAGATCTCTTCTCCTGCATGATCTACCTGCTGTCTGCATACATTAACTCAAGAGCCAAAGTCTGATTAGGAAGGGTAGAAGGCACCCTGACAAGGTAATCTCTATCCATCAGAAGGGATAACCAGAGGCAGCCTGGGCTCTCTTCAGGCTGCCCGATCTGCAAAGACAGAGACACTTCAAGAGGCTCCACAGGGAGACATGTGCTTTACTTAGAAGAGTAATTATCATAACACAAGGCTTTTAAGGAGGAACAAGGGTAAAAAGGGATAAGTCTGGGATCTGAAAATGCACCCTGAGAACAAAACAGCTGGGAAACAAGATGAGTACCACTGGAAACAAAGCTTGCTAGAGCAGTCTCAAACAGGAGAGAGAGGAGTGCCAGAGTGCTGCCTGTCACTCTAGCAGTGCAAGGTCTTGTGGGTATGTGTGGCATGAACACTGACTTTTACATGGCAATCCATTGCCAGTGTTTAGTGGCTAATTGCACCATCAATTTGCAGTCTCAATCAATTATCAGGAGATGACACCATAGCTGATGAAGTTCAAATGTATCATTTGTTTAACTGCATGCAAAACCCAAGCCCAAAAGATACAAAGGGCAGATAATGTAGTTACTGCTCTGGATATGAAAATGTCAGCATAACCTGGTAATTTCATGCCATAAATATCACTGATATTCTGGTACATGATGTTGCAATAGCATTTATTTTACATTTAATATTAAAATTGATTTAAGCTTGTCTAACCAGTAATACAGTATGTGCCTGTCTCATTATTAAGGTGCCGTTTTTCATTTTCCCATAGCAGTATTTTTATTTATCACCAGTTTTGTTTTAAATGCTGGTTAAGGTTAAAATGACTGTGAATCTGTCATTACAAACAAATATTGCATAACCTACATATGGAAGCAGTAAAGTTATTTATATCATTAGGTATTTATGTGATTTCAAGACTAAGTATTTATCCTGGATCTTTAGATTGGGCAGGCTAGTGTTGAAGAACTAATGCTGTTAGTTTTTCTAGGTCACAGTGCAAAAGCAGCTCTTGGCAATCTGCTAGATCTACATATATAAATGATGAAGCGCCTTCTGAAAGACTTCTCAAAGTGTGGGTAAAAAAAAGAATGCCGACCTTCAGGATAAGTGAAGTGAACTTTCAGTTCACTTTCATTTTTATGGAATTCTTTAGGCAATGATTCATGGATGTGATAGCTTATCATATAAAAAAACAAAACAAGTTTCAGAGCTTACATGACTTTTAAAAGGTTCACGAGCAAAAACTGTTTCACTGAGATTTGAAATGACGCAGGTGCTCTAAGCAGAGATAGCAATAATCAAAGCTCCTGCAGTGTTTTTCATCTGTTGATGTCAAGGTAGTTAGGCAGTAAAGTCTGTAGGTAGCAAAGTTCTGTACAGATGTGGAAGTCATTAGCTATAAACCTAGATATTTTTTTCTTGGAAACAGGAAAGCTTAAAGAGGCTGGGTTCTGGGTCACATTGCTGATACAAAAAGATGAAGTAATTGCAAGTGTAATCAGTATTTTGAAGGGGGTAGCAATTTTTAAACATCAAAAGCACTGACATTAAAGCAAGCAAAGAAATTGGGGGTGGAGGCAAGTCCTCCATAAAAAAGCTAGCTTGCAGGGATTCACTGTGCCACATTAGGCAGAAGTACAGTTCTCTGCATGTTGCCCTTGTAGGCAATACCTGATGATTGCTAAATTATTAAGTGCTATGATTCTGCAAGCTGGCACCACCAAAGGGCCAGAACTGCTCTAATGATGATTACCTTTCCTCCCACAATTAAAGCAGAATGGACGGCAGTTTCAGATTGAATATGTATTTTCCATCTGCTGAATAGTTGTTTTTGTTCATGCTGTTTGAGGTTAACTGTGTACGTACTAATCAAACCCACTACTTCCTTTCTTGTAAAACCAAAACAAAGCTTCATACTACTTTCAGGTACAGCATCTGGGATCAAAGCTATATATACACACTGGCTCTGTGTGGGTTCAAACATTTCGAAGATTCACTATCCTGAAAGGTGCCACCTCTTTTCCAGTCCTGAGAGTTCCAGTTTGTCTTAAAGTCTGAAGTCATCAGACACCTTCAGGCCCTTGAGCTTCTGTCCCAGCACAGGAATGCTCTCAATATTGGTCACCGTGGGCTTTCTCTGCACAGCCACTACCATTGCTGAAGGTGGGTAGATGAAGGAGGCAAGGTATCTGGGGGTGTTGACTTGTTTTCAGTTTCACGTCCTTGCAGGAGACGGACTTGGTACAACAAGGAGAGGAAGGTGAGAGCGAGGCCTTGGAGCACTGCAAAGTGTCTGAAAAACCAGACACAGATTTTAGAGCAGTATTATCTGCAGGGACACTGGGCAACATTCAAAGTAGCTCAAGAAGAAAGAAAAGATCTTGAAAATCCAGGCCCTGCAAGTGAAGTTGTGGCAGCTGATAATATGGGTATACAGGTTTGAATGTATGGAGAAATTGTACTCTTCATCTAGAATTCTTGCACTGCAGAACTGAGAAGATAAACCCTGCCCCAAAATGGACTCATATAAAATTGGATTGAAAAAAATGCTGAGTCTTCACAGCTTACTAAAGCAAAAGACAGTGCCATCTTATCATGTGTCAGGAGAGAATACAGAAGTGGCAAAAAGCTGTCAGTGAGGTTGTACATGGTACAGTAATTTCCCCTTAAGATTTTTTTTGCAGTCTGTTTATCAGGCTTTGCTATGTGCTATATTGGCTTAGGGTATATATTGTTGCTATACTGTGGCTTGGGGGTAGCTAGTTAAAAATAAGGAGGAAAAGGACCAGAAAGAAAAATAATGCAAACAGAATTTCTATTCAGATTTACTGTTACTTAAGTAGCTCTGTTCCATGTTCCATACAGGATGTCAACTTTTTTGTTCCTAAATGTTTATATCTACTAGGCAGAAATTGTGGTTTAAAAGCCTGATTTTAAATTTCAGATTTCAGCCTTATCATCTGTAGTCTATTTTTTTGTTTTCTTATGTATACTTAAAAGTGTGTGTTGAGGAAAACTGAAGCATGGAGGTCATTTATTGCTCAACTAAGTGGGCCAAATACCCTACTATTTAAGCAACAAGTAATTGATGAGATTTATAATATCATTTTTAGTAATCAAAGCATTTCTTGAACTTTTTAAAGAATATTAATGCACTGCTGACATGAATTGTGGTCTTGGAGTCCTTTCTTTGAAAGCAGCATTTCTAGGAATCGCCCATGGATAATAGGAGGTGGCAGGACTCCCTTCCTACTGTGCAGGTTTGAAGTAAATTACTCCAGATCCTTTCTTGACAGTTCACTTATCATCACACTCTTTATTTCCTTGCAGTAATGGAAGTGACTCAGCCAGCAATGGTGCTGGCCAACAGGCAAGGAGTCGCCAGCTTGGTGTGTAAATACAAGAACATCGGGAATGCAAAGGAAATTCGAGTGACTTTGCTTAAACAGACTGGTGACCAGTTCACAGAAATCTGTGCTTCATCATACACCATGGAGTTTAAAACATTCTTCGTGGAAGAGGTCATTCAGTGCCATGTTACCCCTGGCCAAAACAACGTGACCCTCACCCTGGCTGGCCTGCAAGCAAATGACACCGGGCTTTACATTTGCAAGATGGAGCGCATGTACCCCCCACCCTATTTTATGAACAAGGGGAATGGGACACATCTCTATGTCATTGGTAAGGCAAGCAGGTTTACAGTACTGTGATATTTCCAAGTTAAGGGGGCTGCTATTACATCTCAAAGGTCTTCAGAATTCTGTTTCTAAGAAGTGAGGGCGAATACTGGTTTCAGCACTGAAAATCTTGATTAGCTCTTATTTCTTTCAGGTCTCTCTGCACAGACCCAAAGCAAGCACAGTCATAGCCATGGAAGGATAACATAAGCAGCATCATGAAGTGTACACGTAGGTCTAGGCAGTTAGATACAGAAGTGCAAAAGTAACAGAGTAAGGTGTGAGCTCTTCTACAGATAAAGACTCTTTTCATTGGAGGTTGAGTAGGCAGTGACTCAGAGCTCAGTCCTGGTGGTATCCTGGGATAGCACATGCTAGAGAAAAGCAGTGTAGAGGCTGACTTACTGACTCTAGGGCCTTCCTTATGAGGCTCATGTGTGACATAACTTGTGTGATATTGTATGTTTTAGATCCAGAACCTTGTCCAGACACAGCCATATATTTCTGGGTATTAGGAGCTACTGCCTCAGGATTTTTTCTTTACAGTATCATCATCTCAGCCATTCTTGTGGGCAAAGCGGTAAGTCCCATCAACTCAGCCCTCTTCTGCTAACAATACCCCTTTGTGTGATGAGGACAAGGAGGAAGAAGTGAGAACAGGGAAGAGCACTGGGAACAAGCCCAGTGGGATGCTCCATTTTACTAGTGCACTGTTATTACAATAATGCAAAATAAGAGAACTTGCTGGAACTGCCAGCAAGTATATTTATTTATGGCTCATTTGTGCTGCCAGCACACTAGAAAGCAGTCAGCTTCCATCAGCTGATCTGAGCCTTGGCTTAGGGCTGGATGCTTAAAACCAAGCAGAGTCCCGGATGCTTCTGGAATTGAAGGCAACAGTTTTCATACGTACTCTCATTTCATAAATGATTCACACAAAACCCCAGAATCTGATGTTTTCCTTTTCTCATCATTCACCTCTTCAAAGCATCATTCACCTCTTTAAACAGCCCTCTCCTTGGATGGGGGAAGTGTAACTTTAAGCATTTTTAGTTTCACAGCTAGAAATGTCTGCACAAAAGCATGCAAAATGCCTTTTTCCACAGGGGTCTGCAGCACTCACATTTCTTACTCACAGTTAGAAATGAACCTGAGCTTGAAACCAAACAATGTCTCTGTCCCATATTTTTCAATCAGTCCTTGTCCCTAGAATTTAAATGAAGCTGTCAGGTGTGAACACTCCTAACTTTGAACCAACACTGAACTCCAAAGCAGGAGCACCTTCAAAGGGCTAAATGAATGGCAGGACTTTTTTTCCCCCTTTGTATAAATAGCCCCTGTACATCCTGATCCTCCCTCAAATGCTCTTAACAGATCTTCTATAAAGGGGCAGAGAAAGGTGTCTAGAATACATTCTACTCAGTAAAGGAAGAACATCCATAGTTTCTCTAAAATGTGCTGGTCAATGATTATGATATGTTTATGTTTATTTTACTTTCTTCCCATATGTTACAGATAAAGAGAAGACAATGTCTCACTACTGGAGTCTATGTGAAAATGCCATCTGAAAAGCTAGAGAAAAAAGTGATTCCATTCCACATCACTGTTAACTGTGACAAGGAAAAAGAGAAACCATTTCCTAGCTGGGATGGAGTGTCTGCTAATTCATTTCAGTTAAAGAAATAAATTAACTGTCTTTTTACAAAAGGTGTACAGGAAGGTGAGAGAATAGTCTTTGTAACTTCTATGGTTTGGAGGAGAATAAATAGTATATGTATTCATATTTGAAGATAAACCCTGTCATGTAAAAATGGCTACATTAGGCCATTTGACTTTTTTGAGATGTATTGTACCAATATGTAATATATATGTGTGTGCAGCATTAAGAGCTATTGCTGTTGCAGTTGAGCATCTTACTGTCAAATTTCATCATGCCTACTGATCAACTGAAATCCAAACACTATAATGACAGAGGCTTGTGTGTCATTGCAAGGATGATCCACAAGTCTGGGGGGCAGAGGTAGGAGAGCACACTAATGTACAAAGGAATGTTGGCTTTTCCCCCTGCATTGATATTTATTGGTTCCATTTCTGGCATTAGTGCTCTGCACTTCCACAGAGGCCTCCCCATAGGCTGGCACTGATGACACTGCTGCTCTAGAAGCCTGATCTTAGCTCCCTTGAGTGGCATTGTGTCCCAGAAGTGCTGTGATGGAGCTGACCAATGGTCTCTGAGCCAGTGCTGACAGTTTGATTAGAGAAAAGGCTCCAGCAGGAGCCCTCTTTGTGCTGGGAGAATGCTCCAGGCTCTGCTGGGGCCTTGTGTTTTACAAATGCTAAATTAGCATCTATCCAAAAGGCAGAGGTATGTTGCTGTGTTTAATTAAGTCTATTTTCCATGAAAATACTGACAGTGTATAATTTTGTTCATTACTTATGTACCATTCAATAAAAACATTGAAGCTTTGCCCAAATTCAAGTTCATTTTGTGTTCACTGTTCTCAGAAGAAACAGGAAGTGGCTACATGTTAGAAAGCAGTGAAGGCAACATGAACCTTTCCTCTCTGACCATGTTTTGCCCTTCAGAGACAGCCTGGGTGCTCATGCCAACGCTTCTCAGCTCTCCTCCTCAGCCAACCACCACTACAATCTATCAGTTCCTCCATTAGTCCAGTTACAGCTGCTGTGATGTGCTTCAGAGACACTACTAATCAAGTGCTCACCTCCAGCAGAGTTACTCACTTGCAGAAGGGAGCTGTGATGCCTTTGACAGCACCTCCTGTACATGTTTAAACAAAAAGTTGTCCTAGTTTCAAATCCTGTTTTCTTTGCATCACTTTGACACTCTCACTCACTAAACACCAGGCAACACACAAAGCTGCTGGAGGTTAAAACAATTGCAGAATTCTCAGCTATTGTCTATTAATTTGACTCTTTGCTATCAAAAGTTTCACATTGCAACCCAAAACACTGGCAGCATGTGCCTCTGTTCCACAGCTGTGAATCCAGTTTCTTGGCTGCACAGCTGTGCAGCCAAACCCCAGAGCCCTTTATTCCATGTTCTTGAAGTGGCAGCAGCTCCCAGAACATCAAATCTCATAGCTCTATTAGTCTGCTTTCCCTCTCTTGCCCATTCATCTGGCACCACCTCCAACTGTGCAAAGACACATTCACATTCTCAATTTGCCAATGTTTGCAAGTGCTAACTGCTATCTCAGTGTTGATATACAAGTGTGCTGCATTAAGTAAAAGTAGCATATCGTTTTTTTGAAGGTGTTTTAGTATTATGACATTAGTCTGGTATTTTTCACTACCCCGTGTTTTGGGGATAAAAAATGGTAAAAGATCACATATCTATTGTCACTGCAAGATGACTAAACTTCTGCCCATTCAGGTGAAGCCTGATCAAGCAAGTGTGTTCTATGACTCCATGACAAAAAATAGGTTTGACCCACACATCCACTTGTAGAAGCTGTACAAAGTGTGAATAATTATCCAGGGCAATTTTCTCCACCACAGCAAGTGGTGAATCATGTGTCTGATTCCTAAAGGAATTGACTGTTTCTTTTTTTTCCTTTCCTTGGCAATTCCTCTACACTGGGACCAAGAACTTACTTTTCTTAAGCAATCCAAAAGCAGTTCAAGTACATTATTTTCCTAGCTTATCCCTCCTGGGTGAAGAGATGCTTTGGATCTGTCCACAACTTCATGACATCTGGCCACAGCTGGCTGTGAATCTGTGAATCTGTGTCACCACAGATTCAGTGTATATTCCAGTTCACCTCCATTTCTTACCACTAAGTTGACCATAACTAGGCCTTCTGCACCTACCTGGATAATTTCCTCTTGGTACACCTGCCTTTCCTTGAGACATTCAGTCTGTAACAACCAAGGAAGAATTCTGCCATAAATAAGCAATAGGTTGCTAAAATAGCTGAATAGTGAAGGCTATGGGAGAGCAGAATGGAAAAAACAACCTCACATATGGTAGTAGCACTATTTTGTGTTTGTCTCCTGCACTTAAATAATTATTCATGTTTATTAATTATCTTATTAGAAATTACTCTGCCCAAATTCTCTGTCTGTTCTGATCTTGTCTTCATCCTTAGTGGTTACTTTTCCCAACCCTCTTTTGTTTCTGCAGTGCTTAATTTTCTTTGCCTTTCCTTACCACTGTGGCAGCCTTTTCTGAGCTAAATGATATATAATGCTTTATCACTTTCTGTTCTAAGCCAGGTTCTCTTTTTGAATTTTCTGGCAGGGTAGTAGGTGCACTCAAACCAGCAGATGTAGCAGTGAAGACCGAGGGAGATTTCAGTTCAGATTTTATTGACAATGATATTCTTATCATTCATATCTGGCACTACAGAGATGAGTGGAGCCTAAGTACTTACAGAGATGATATTTATACCTACCTCCCTAAGGTCCATATAGCAGCTAGCTCTGATGAGGGCAGAGCCGAGACCTCAGGGAATTTCCATTGTCCTGTGATGCCCTCCAGAACCTTGAGGTCTGTGCTTTTCCCTGATAGCAGGGAGAAGCATGTTTTACTATCAGCAATTTTACACATACAAGTCAAATATAGCGTTCTGTGAGATCACAGTAGTACCAAAATAAAAGGTGCAAATGCTAGATCAATGTGCATCCCAGAAAATGCAATAAAAAGAAAATCATTACTCTTTTTGGGAAGAATGTACAAAGCAAAGGCGAAAGGATTTGGTCTCAGAATTCTGCTCATTAGAACGGGGAGTTTTAAAACACAACTGAATATCTTACCTGGACAGACAAATTATGAGACCATACTGCTTGGTGAGGTTCAGGAAGAGCTTCTTTTGATGTGTTCTTCACCCCTTTAGGAGATCTGTCATCCTGTTTGTGAAACAGAGAGTGTGAGTTTCTGGCTGGATGGTTTGGAATTCACAGGTATACGTGTCTGCATCAAAGACAACGGCATATGCATACACTGCTCCCAGCCGCCAATATTCTACTTTCATTTTCATCCACCTCTTTATCTGAACTATCATTTTCCTTGTCATTTTCAATTATCAGAGTCCTATCTGATACAGAAAAACATATGACAAAGTTTTCCCACACAGCTACTCCATGAGTAGGCAATGAGTAGTCTATCATTATAGGATTAGAGATTCCCCACTCTTTGAAGTGAATCTGAACTTACTACTCTGTCAGGCCTTGAGATCTGTAGGGAAAGTTCATTAATTCTGTTTTCCACAGATGCTTAATAAATTAAAAAAAAATATTGAGGATTCCTAGGCTATGCAAGAGCAGACATTTTTGACCTATTGCTATCCTTCCTAACCTCCTGACTTTTGCTCAAGACTCCTTTGGGTCTAATTCCTTGTTTTCCAAAAACAAATGCTGGCATTGGCCAGGTAACTCCTAATGGATCTGTTACAATTCCTGGCTTCAGGAATTGAGCTTTGCAGGTCCAAAGAGTGTGAGTATGTGTGTGAGGAGCTGAGGTGAGGTTTGGAGGCAAAATACCTTGGAAGGTAAGATACAATAGGTTTCTTCCTTTCACTAGACAAAAGGTATTGCTGGGGAGTGAGTTCTGAAAAATCAACCAGAAAATGCATGATTTTGCCTTTGGCAGGAACAGTCTGAACAATGTCTAAAGAGCTCAGTCTCTAGGAGAGACATATGGGAATCTGATGATGTATCCAAGAGTTGTAACATGAAATCCAAACCAAAGAAGGCTGGTGTATAATAGATGGATTTATGCATTACTAAAACCAATTTACTGTTGACATTTGCAAACGGCATTCTTGCTTCAACATGTAAAAGTTGTTTTGAGGTAGCTTCTATCACAGCTAAGCAGTGGGACCCCTGCACATAACAGTTATTGATAAAAGATCTTAGAAATTGTGGGAAAGGGGACATGTAAAAATTGTGCCTGAAGTCAATTTAATTTTTTTTTGTTGTTTACTAGAGGGATGAAGCAAGGCAGAGTTTAGGTAAGGGACAAAACTTCACTGGGAATCATTACTAATTGCAGCTGAGGTAACATGGCAGATGTTTCCACGAACTAAGAGATTGTTACCTACTAAAAATTTCGCTATTCTTTCCTTTTTTGACTTTTCAAATGCAATTCTATTTCTCTTTCTCTTTCTATTTCTATAGCAAACTGTCTTAATCACAGTCATGTTTTTATATTTTACTGAACTTTTTTAGTGATTATGAAGTTCCAGTTGAACAAAAAGTTCTCAGTTTCTTCATTGATGGCTTTTCCTCTTCATTCTTTTCTGACTGCTGCTTTTAAAGAGTAGCACTTGAAAATGTTCAGTTTTTTATTCAGCAGAAAGAAAGACCTTAGTTTCAGGGAAAATGGAATTTCTCACATAATTATATGATTCCAATAGGTGGTACTTTTAGATGACCACATCCTCTAACAGCACAGGTGATACAACTGGGAAAACTTGAAACACTGGGTAACATCTGGTTGGACTATGCTGTGTTGTGGGTGGGATTCACTGACATTCATGCTCTAGCCTGTGATGCAGCAGCTTCTGTGGAAAGCTGGAACAAGCAGCAGGGTCCTTTATTCTTCCCAGACAGAACAGTGCCTGCGATGAGGGTTTTCTATAGAAATGAATGTTAACATTTGGGCCAAGACTGCAACTGACATGAAAAATATAGGATTGCTTGTTTTATATAAATAAAAATATACACACTGAGCAAATACTCCATGTTTTTTCCAACTAGAAACTCAGTAGCCAGACCCCAAAGACTCTTACAGTTCAGTATACACAGGCAATAAATAAATTCTGCTCTACATTAAATGGGTTATTGTTAACTTACTACTCCTTAGTTTTGTTTGTAGAATTTCTCCTTGGGAATTTGCAGCTTCCTTGAGCTAGTGATGAAAGGGGCCAGCAGAAATACTGCTGACTTTTGTGCAAACTAGAAAGTCTTCCCTCTGCAAACTAGAAAGCATGAGGGGATTGATATGTACTAACTTCCCCAGTACTTAATGCTGGGCACTTGCAACATCATCAGCTGTAAAAAAATTTCAATATCCTTCCTCCCTGTGAAAATTCTCATTAGAAGTTGGATCTCTGTTGGCCTTCAGCTGAACTCCAGATACCTCTTTCCTTGTGTGGTGTGTGGGGAAAGCTGAGGTGTTTGAAGTCCTGTAGAAGCTTTATAAGACTTCTTTTCATCTGGCATGCTTTCAGAGGTGGCCTTCGTATCTGCCAGACAGAGCTGCTAGCTCTTGCTATTGTCATCTTTCTACTTCGTTTGAAGCCGAACAAATGGGTGATTAAAAATAGGCCTTCTCTTCTCCTGTGCTACAAAGGGTCTTAGGTGGTACTATAGTCTAAATTATTTGCATCATACAGATAAAAAATGTAGGTGCAATGAGCTGGATAAAAATCATAAAAATACTTGGTGGTGGGGAAACAAGTACCAAAAATAATCCACAATTGAAACTGTCATAAAACGTGGTATGTTAGCAGTACTTAATCAAGATCAGGAAGCAAAACAGTTCATTTCTCTGTAAGTTATCAAATCCTTCTGGTAAGTGACACTTTGGAAACATTCAACAGCTTCATAACTGGCTGACTTAATGTTTTACATGCAGAAAAGATGGCTAGAACAGCAGTAATCAGCAGAATAAGTTGGTTTCATAGTTGAGCTTTGGTGAGGTGTTGGATCGTGTGGGTAGCATTTATAAAAGCTTTCTCACTTTTAATTCTGTAGCAAAGATGACTGTCTGCTTCACAAATTAATAATATTTTCCTTTCTCTCCTAATGCCAAACTAATTCATTATATCATTTTGTATTATATGACTATTTGTCTGGTCTTCTTTTTATAGTACTCTCTCACTAAGATGAAACATCTCTTAAGCTCTTTTCCCTCTTCCTCTCTCAGCAATAACATAGTATCATTATTATAATTTTACCAATAGGTTCCAAACTCATGTTATTCCTTGTCTCTTATGTAAGCCACAGGGACATATCTGGTGTAGAAATTCCTTACATTGATGCCATCATTTATACTGCAATTTTCAGAAAACTTGCATTATTTTTATCATATTTTCACTTCATATTTTATGACTAAAAAAGACCAGGCTTCCACATACTTTCATTATACAATTGCTGTATTTCATAAATACAGCAATGACTTTACTGTCACTGGTCACAGGGAAGGAGTGGTTCTTTGATGGGAGTTGACAGAAGATTCACTGGTGTTTCAGATGCCTCAGTCAGAAATACACCGTGAGCAGTTGCTCTGTGGTTCCTGGAAGGAGGACATTCCCTATGCTGTGTGCATCTGTTTTCTGGGTTTGTTTCCTGGTGCTGGATGCTCCATAGGACCTGATCACTTGTGTCTCATCCAACAAATCCCTGAACTAGAAGAGGATGCAGGCTGTGTCTTACCCAGGGGGTGGATGATTTGCAGGAGACGGAAAACCTGCACAGCACCAATGGAAGTCAGGGGGCAAAAGAGGCTGCAGGAAGTGAGAGGGAGTCAGCCTGTCTGCACACAGCGTGAATGGCACCTCCAAACGTGGCACCTTTTGAAAGGGCTGTCCCTCAAAAAGTTCATTTAGATTCAGCAACATGGATGCTCTTGGTTTACTTTTCAACATGCAGAACATGAAACACTCAGCACCTAATCGGCTCTAGAGACATGAAGTACTTAAATTTAATAACTTCTTCCACTTACAGTAAATATGTCAATATTTATTTTGGCAGATTTTTGTGTATAGAAAGATTGTGGAAAAAAAAGGGAATTTGTTGGTATTTTTATATCAAATACTCGGACTTCTTTGAAATAGTGTTGAACTTTAACTATATCAAATTTGTAACAAAAGAACTCTTTTTGCCCAACATAAAATTATTTTTTCTCAACTTCCTAGTTTGTCAGATTTCAGATTTTCAGTTTAGACAGTGAATTTAAAACAAAATTTAAGTCTAGTCTTTGCAGAAGAACAGAAATTACAGGTGTGAGTGTTAAACCTATAAAGAAAAAAGATACTGAAGCTTTAATATCAAAAAATCCAGATTAGGCCAAATGTAGCAAAACTTCTTGTGTTGATCATTCCACTTGACAATGAAACCAGAAGTGTTCTGTCTTATTTGTGACATTTGAGTGGCTAATGAAGATCCAATTATTTTTCAATAATTAGTCAGCCTTTTTTTCTTCTGATTATGCTATGGGCAGTTAACACTGTATGATTCCAAGTTCAAGTAATTGTTAAGACAAATAGAACTTTAGATGCTGCCAGTTAGACCTATCTGGGTCTTTCTAACTTCCTTTTAACCTAATCCTTTTTTTACTTGATTTAATTGCCATGGAGGCCAGTATATGGATTAAAAGCATTGGCATGGGCAGCCAACTAATCAGATTCACACTAAAAGCTTGTTCACGTGGCTTTAAGATCGTGACTAAGTCACAAAATCTTACTTATCATGTAAAAGTAACAATATGGTAAAGTTTAGTGAAATGTTTAGGTGTAGCAGAAAGCTGTCCCTGCACCAGAACTGGAAGAACAAAAGCTGGAAATAGCCTTTTCCATGTGAAGCAGGTAGTGTGGGAAAGTAGATTTAGGATTTAAATCTATTAAACATATGCAATATAGTAATCTAAAAATATGCTTATGAAATATGCATAACTCTATATTGAGTATGCCTGGAGGCTTCCCTTGCTACCTAAACCCACACTCTATTACAAAAAAACTCTTGACAAAACCTGTCATTTATTCAGCAACACATTGTCTTGACACTATTCTGAAGTAAAACCTAAAAATTACCAGAAAATCAGTGTTGCCAGTTTCTGTCTAGAAAATATTTCCATGCTTTGCTAAAGTGCTACTTTCAGCCTTTTCAGCACGAAATTGATGCATTGATGATATGTGATCGCTGGAGATCCCTTAGCCCTTTTGTAATAAAATGTTTAAAAAGAATACCAAATCAAGAGATTTTACAAGCTCTGCAGAGTCCTCTTTAGTTCCCACCCTAATTTCTTCTTAGGTATGTATGAGTACAAGGCTGACACTTTCCAGTGAGGGGTGAGCTGACGCAATTAGTCACCTTCACTTAACTAGAATTGTCCAGAAAGCTCATACAGAGAATGCTCATCTATTGAAAAAGCCTCTGTGCACATGTGCATGGGCGTGAATGCAGCAATTAAACCATGCATGCTAAAACTTTCCTTGGGTCAAAGTAACACATCGTGTTCAGCACCAGAGGCAGGAAGGAGAAGAGCCACTTGGCCAAAGGTTGTGGTACTGCTGGGAAGTGAGACGCACAGGTTGCCGCTGTCTGATCTGACACCAAAGGCAGGAGCATGCCTGGAGCACTGACTATCCTCACTTCTTGCACTTTCAGTGGAAAACTTTGAAGGCTGGCAGGCCTTCTTGATTTCTACTGATAATCTGTGAAAGATGACAATTTTGTACTGATACAGACTGGGAAATTCTTATCTTGAAAGTTTGCAAGTTTAATAGCAAGTGTACTGATATTTTTGTTCATTGCATTAAAGTCCTTTGAGATTTCAAAAGAGGATATGCCATTACCAACACTGTCATGTTACAGCATGGATCAGCAGCAGACTTAGTAATGAGTACTGTGAATCTCTCTTGCAACAGAACTAGGAATCACTGCTTTCAACAATTTTCAGATACTTAAACATCCTTTACCTGGTAGATTTTTATGACAGAAGGAACAGGTTGTTTAGGGATCAAAACCAATAAGCACCATTGTTTTGCATGCTAGAAAGATCTCTAATTTGAAAATCTTATCGATGATTTAGGTGCTGCCACATACCAAGCATTAGTATTTTGAATCTCTTTCTGGCTGGAGTTTTATCTGTGCTGGTAATACTGTGTTTAGCTTTTCTTTTCCCTTCCCAAGTCACAAACATGCTGCATCTTATTTGTACTGTTTGTAAGTAGTTAATCATGAAGTATCATAGCTCATCTTTTTGAAACTGGCAGGCTGTGCTCTTGGCTCCCAACCCTGCTGCAGTCAGTGTTAACTCACTGGGAATACCAAAAGACTCTCAGTTCTACTGATGCCTAAGAGAAGAGCCCAGCAGCAGTAACTCTTTATTTCATATGTGGTAACATTATTATTTGCAATAATCAGGAAGAGTACAGCACAAATGAATATGATTAAAACAAGACCTGTTCTACAGTGTCTGTAGGCATCATTCAAGACCAGACAGAGCAGGCAGGAAAAGAAGGTGGGAATGATGCTAAAAGAACAGTAGCAGCTGTCCACTTCCCAGCAGTACTCAAGGGCAGATGGCAGGGAAGAGTATATAATCAATGATAGCATGCTATGAAACCTTCCTAAAATACTGTTCCAGCCCTCCTTCACCAGCAGCTCAGGAACTTCAAAGGGTGGTGACTTTGTCTTCAACAGCCTCAAGGGACTTCTCTTCCAGGAATTTACTCTGTCACTTTTTGAAGCCCTGTGGACTTTTGAGTTAACATAAACAAGGATGATCAGCTGTTGTGCATTACAGAAGAAATGGAAGAACCCAAAGCGACACGAACAGCCTTGAAAAGCAGTGAGGAAACCTAGATAGACCAAAGGGGATCTCTGGGGTAGTTTTCAAAGGCTGGAAACAATTAAATGTTTCTTTTCATAGTGGAAAAGTTATGTTTCCATATCAACTAGAACAACTTGTACCTGTCTGATATAAAGCTAATAATAAAATCACCACTTTCTTCTCTGTAACCACTAGCACTCATCACCTACTTATGAAAACGTAACTAGAATGAAAGATGGAAAGGGCCAAATAAATTTTTTCCCCTTTAACTATTTTTCTTCTTCAAGCAAAAGAAGCACCAAAACAGTCCATTTTTCAAGAACTACAGAGCCTTCACTGATGTCACTAGAAAACACAGTGTAACCACAGAACCACAGCCCCAACGAGAAGTAGAGTGGTGTGAGTGGCTTTTTTTTTTTCTTTTTTTTCTTTTCTTTTCTTTTTGTTACAGCTTTTTCTTCCCTAGCAGGGAAGGGATAAAAAAACAATGGCTTGTGGAGGTACATGCCTAAATCAATATAATATGAACCCGTGATCTTGTAACTACATAATACTATATTTGTTGATTGCATGTGCAGCAAGACACCCAGCATCAGAAGTAATACATTTGTACCTTCACCATCACACTGTGATCACCAACAAAACAGTGCTTACAGATCTCTGGATCACGACAAGCTCCATTCTTGGGCTGGCAGCAAAGCAAGGCAGCTTCCAGCCAGAAGGGGATTCCTGAGGGATTCTGAAGTTAGGATTGTGAACAGTGCCACCATTAGCCCCAGATGCTAATGTAACAATAATGTTTAGCAGCACTATCAACACAGTGAGAACAGAGAAACACCAACCTCCACCTTTTCCAACAGTCATCTGAATTCATGAGAGTACAAATGTAAAGACTGTACCAGATGAGAATAAAAAATAAAAAAATCAGAGGTCAGGTATCTTACCTCACAGGTAAGTATCCATCAGCGGGTGCCTAGGGAGGAATGTAACATGAGGAAAGACAGATGGTAATGCTATCCTGAAAGACTCTCATAACCTACAAAAATATTCAGGTTGAGGAATTGTCTGATTCTGCCGAGGAGACAGAAAATCCAGGATTCTATAGTATCTATAGAAACAGTGTGGACACCCCTATTTCCCCAGCTTTGCTATGCTGCAGCAGGCTCCAGCAGGCTGCTTGACTTCCATTCTGGATATGGGCGGGCTTTGCCATGCTTCAGTCAGGATCACAAGAGGCTACAGACACAAATGAAGCATTAGTGGGGTGATGACAATGAAAGCCCCCTAAGCAAACATTCACTTTTAATGACCAGCAAACACAGAGTGGAGAGCAAAGAGACCTAGTGTGAAAAGCATGTTCTTTTCAGCCAGTCATGGGCAAGCAGGGAACTGCACACTCCTATACAATGTGCATACATCTGCCCTGACCAACTTAGGAGTAGCTGGGAACAGCTTAGACTGAGCAGAGCTTGCTGAGGTTTTTTTCTGAGCACAAGCTACTGGGGAGCTTGCCTGAATGTAACTAGATATTTCCTGCATTCAGGCTGACACGGTGATCCCGTTAAAGCTGGTTTGGATAGTTCACCCCAAACTGTACTGAGAGTGCACTAGAGATTAGGGCACCTTATCAAGATGTGAGCCTGGCAGCAGCAGAGCTCATTCTTTTTGCTCCAGTGCTGTGTCTCCCAGGAGCAGAGAGGTGCATGGCAGCTGGGAACTTCAGTGAGGAAATCTGGAGTCTTTACATGACAAACGCCAAATCATCAGAATATCCTAAGGTGATCTGCAGTGTGATCACTGCGGTTAAAGTCATGTTTTAGAGTAGTCATTTCAATCACGTGTTTTCTAGAGAATATAGATATCTGATTTCTATTTTTTGCTCGTTATCACTCTAGTTATTACTGCAAATTCCTCTTCGTGTGGTGACAGCATCCAAGCTAGCTGAAAGAAGTGTGCCTAGACCCCTCCCTTACAGTGAGATCCTGAAGCACATAAAGCTCTGCTTCACTGGGTTAAAAGTACTCTGGGACAAATAGCAAATACATCAGAAAGGTTTACAGTCGAGTCCCACCCTCTCTTGCAGGAGGGAATTTGCTCCCGGGTTTAAAGTCGGTTAACTCAGTCTGGCCTCAGGGGAGTTCCTCCTTCACTGTTCCCTATAGCACCTCTGAGACTGCATCAGCCACACACTTGTAGTGATTCCCTGAGAAATTACTTCTGTTCAAACTCCATTACCTCTTGGTCTTTCCTGGCCTGCTGGAACGATTGTTTTTACAGCTTGTTCTTTCTCATCAAATTAGCAAGAACAGATGAACAATGTTCAAATACATCCAAAAAAGACCAAACCCCCTTCTTGGCTATGACGCTTTCAAAACCTCCTGAGCCCTAAAAAACCTGTTCTGTCCCTTCAAGCACAGGCACTGGCGACCCTGACATTGCACTGCTCTCTGCTGTGCGGTTTCAGAATTTCTTCCTGATTAAAAAAAAAAAAACAAACCAACAAAATCTGAAACCCCTTTAAACAGAAAGCTAAGTGCAGAGACTGGTGTGGGATTATAGGAAACCACAGAGAGCGGTCGTACCTTCGTGAGGGCCGGCGCGGGGCCGTTCAGGGTGACCCCAAAGGGCTGCACTGCAAGCCAGGAGTTCGGCTGTGCCGACACCGGCCTGAGGGCGAGCCCCCCGTGTGGCACGGGCTGTACGGGACGGCCCCGTTCCCCCGGCCTGGCCCCGTCCCCTCGGCCTAGCCCCGTCCCCACAGCGGTGCCGGGCGCTGCCGCCCCGCGCTCCCGCTGCCGCCCTGCGCTCCCGCTGCCGCCCCGCGCTCCCGCTGCCGCCCCGCGCTCCCGCTGCCGCCCCGCGCTCCCGCTGCCGCCTCACCCGCCCGGCCCGCAGCGCCCCCTCGCGGCCGCGGAGCCGCAGGGCCGCCCGCGGCCCGGGCACCGGGGCTCGCCGCATTCCGGGGCCGCGGCTGCCGAGCCGGGCTGGGCCGTCACCCGGGCTACAGGGATTTCGGCCGCGGGGCAGCAGTGCTGCTCCCCCGTGTCACAGCGTCCGGGCGAGCTCAGCCTGAAAGGCAGCTCTTGGAAGCCTGTCCTGCAGAAGGTGAAACAAATCCTTTAGCAGCCCCTCGCGGCAGGAGCCCGGGGCTGACGCAGCATTGCAGGGTACCCAGCTTTGGTTGTCTTTGCTCTGGCACCCATCAGAGGAGCCAGGGATCTCGCCTTTGCAGATGGGAGTACTGCCTTCGGTAGCCTTGGCCTGCATGTACGAAGAACTTCGTTCCCAAGGCAGTAAGCTGTGAGATTCTGAATGACAGACACAAAATAGAGGAGATTTAGTTACATATTTGTGATGTCATTTTTTTACTTCCCAAATCCACCAAGGCCTGAGCTGTCTAAGCCTAGCTCAAGTTAACTACTAACAACAACAGTGAAGTCTGGCTTGGAAACACTTGAGAAACAGGGTTTCCAAAAGCGGTTTAAATAATTTCTGAATTTAAATCAGTTCTGAATACTGTCATTTCTGAATGCAGGAAAAGCATTTGTGTCCCCAGCCAGTTTAGTGTTTCTGGAAGTCCAAGACAGGGTCGTGCTGCTTCACCCAACCTTGCAAGTTTCAGCATAGTTTTTCATTTATCTGTTATCTGCAAGAACGCATCACAACTTTGGTGACTGTTTCTGTTGCAGAAAGTTTCTCTTTGTTACACTGTCAAGGCAGTGGTAGCAAGGTTTACCTTTTAAAAGTAATCACAACAATGCTGAGATAAAAACCACACCACAAACCCCAAGCATCACCACAGAATGTGGCTCTTTCCATCCTAACTCCTCAAAGGCAGCTGACCAGATAACCACATAATAGGGGTCCCCACCCTACTGCAAGCCTTGAAAGACTTGGGGTGTGAAAATTTTACAAAATGTGTATAATTTGTCACTGTCACACCTAGAACAACTTCTATGGTCACCCAGCACATCCACATGTAGCTGTCATGCACTGCTCCCCCTAGTGCCAGGCAGTAACAGCCTTGGTCTCTAGGTTTGCACTTGGGTTTTACATATTTGCCACCTGTTCTGAAAGACTTCCTTTCCAAACCTAGATATAAGGGGCCCTGTAAAAAAGTCCCACTCAGCAGCATGTTGGCTATAGGGAACTGCAATGGCTTCAGAAGATACACTCCTCCTTCTGGAACATTGACCATGAACACAAGCTATCTACAACCCTTGTGTTTTTCTAAATACCTCCTGCACACTCTGGCATATGCCAGTGAAAAGTACCTGCTACTCACAGTCCTCTTCCTAGTACACCTCAAAGGGCAGGAGCATGGTCCTTACCTTTGTTGTTGTTGTTGAAGACAGTAAACCCTCCCCAGCCACCCTGTGGGTCTGCAGTCCACACCACCAGCATGTGCACATGAGCTTCACTGGGCCCTTTTTATCTACATTCACATCCTGAAGAAGTGTTCAGTATCTCTTTCAGGTAACTGTGTTGCAGGAGGAACAGGGCTGGACAGAGGCAAAACAGATCCTAAGATCAGATGGAGACAGTCTTTTCCTAGGTGGCTCTCAGTTGCCTTGAGTCAGCCAGTCCAAGACATTAGTCCCACGATGTGAAGAGGCATTTAGAATAATAGAATAGTTTGCTTTGGAAGGGACCTTTAAAAATCATCTAGTCCAGGCCCCCAGCAATAAGCAATGACATCTCCAACTAGGTCAGGTTTTTTTCCAGGGAGGTGGTGTCTACTGCCTCTCTGGGTAACCTGTTCAGACTTGACTGAATTTGCCACTTAGCGCCTGTCAACTGACTTTATAGGTCAATGCCCCTGTAAGCCTTAGAGGGGTAAACTCCTTAACATACTTGTTTTTTCTTCTTTTAGGAAACTTGATGACAAATATTCTCAAGCATCATCCAAAGGAAAAGAAAACAAACACCCAAAAGAAGGGATCAATGGGGTAACTAAGCTTGTAGCAAGAGGCAAAGCCACACACAATCCCACCCCAAAGGGGTCTGTCTCCTTAGATCTGCTCTGCAGGGAGATGTTTGCTCAGCTGCTGAGCTGGCTGAGCTGAGCCCCAGTTGCCTCTACTGGCACGTTGATGGAGAGAATATTACAGCATGCCCACAGGCCTGGGGGAGCGGCCAGACCAGTATATCAGCACAGGAGGCATCAGAACAAATGAGGGAGCACATGAGCTGCGTTTGGGCTGAAATCTCTACATCCTGAATGACTGCAGCTTGTTTACACACCTAATGGGGAGTGGTGCAGATGGGAAGTGGGATTTAAAGCCATCACAGAACTTTAAAAATAGCACAGTGAAAGTCATTGTTCCCCTTCTCAATTAGGAGGACAGGAAATGAAAACGCATGAGTGTAGAGGCTTTCTGCTCCAGCCCTGAGGGAATGACCCAGAGTCATGAGAATATAGGCCAGATATTGAAGCAAAGAATGAGAAGCAGCAGGAGACAATGGAATATAATTTGTGTGGATAGACTGTAGCAGTCTCTGCAGAAAGAATTGCAAAACATTCTATAGAGAGAAATTTGCAACTGCTCATCTGTGAGCAGGAGTGGAAAACTGCTGGTGAGATGGAATAAAAGTCTTCACTGCACCTTGGTTTCACAGTGGACCATGCAGCATCATTTTGCTAACATGGACATTGTTTTGAGTGATAACAGTAATTAGGTGATTAAACAGAGCAAAGAAAAATACACATCATACACAAAGGGAAATTCTTTACCATGTCCTTGGGGAAACTGCAGAAGTGTTGTTTACCAAGTGACTTGGAGTTAGAAGGGAGAAGCACTGATGTCTGTGTTACTGCACAGTCACAAAGAACACTGGCATATGGACCAAGGGATGAGGAAGCTCATCTTTCTTTGGAACTCAGTGTATCACTGAATACATTTTAAAGGCATAAAAATTCACATAAGGATTTTCCAGTTTGCAAACAGTCAGAAGCAAGACAACGGGAAGAAAAGGAGATTATCACTATAGAGTAACATCGGAAGTAGGACATGAAGAAAGAATAAGGCATGGGGTGAAGGAAAAGCTACATTCCAGACAGGAGTTATTGCACATGGTGAAGAGAAGCTACTGCTTGAGGAGAAGGGTACTCAGGGACTGGGAGACAGTCAGGTTGGAGGAGGAAAGGAGTCAGTCTGAGAGGCATATGAGGATGGGAGAAAATCAAGATACAGAGAAGATAAATGAGTGAGGATGGAAAAAGGAAACACGTGTTTGTGAGCAAAAATAGTTATAGTTGTAGGAAGCCTGTGGAAACAAACTGCTTGTTCCAGGTGTTTAACCGTAACCAACTGTGGTATTTATTTAGAAGAAACCCTTCTAAATTGCAGTAACAATGTCTTTGTGAAGTAGGTAAGCGCTGACGGGGGAGTGAGGCAAAGATGGAAAAACTGAAAGGCAGAGGAGGAGTCTCTGTTGGTGTGGGACTGGAAGGAGAGCATCCCTCACACCAAGAACTTTGTGTCGCTTTGCTTGTAAATATACTCTGTGAGTACCCCGGCTCTGCGGGCTCATCATCAGATACACTTGGAATCACTGTTTAGAGCAAACTTCAGAGTGCTGCTAAATGTGATGCAAAGTATTCTCTGGGCTAGACCCTTTTGAAATAAAGGGGTCAGTGCGTTCTAGCCATCCCAAGTGCCAAGAAGCAGAAAAGGAGAAGGTGTAATTGTAGACTGGAAACTATAATTATAGTAAAGAGAGACGACTTGGCATATACAAACTGGACAGTGAGATTTTCTTCAATTGTTGTAGTGAGATGTATACCAGCCAAGCTATGCTGGTAGCTATTCTTCCCCCAAAAGTGAAATAGATGTGTATTAATCATATCTGCCTTGGTGTAACTGATATGGTCATAGGCAGAGAGGGAAGGAGTAAGTTGCTCCATAATAACTATATTGATTTAAAAAAAACCTCTCTAACAAAATTGCTTTCCTAACCAAATCGCTTTCCTAATAACATGTTTAAATTTTTAAGAAAGACAAAAAATTTTGGAACCCTAACAGTACTGATTTGTTTTAAAACTTGTTTTCATGAAAAAGTAGCCAAAACTCTGCACATGGAGTACATTTCCCTACACCTTTATTGGCCTTCCCAGTCAGGCTGTGATAGGCTTTGTAGGACTCAGTCTTTGGTGTGTGTTGTCACCATGCTCTCCCAAAGATGTGCATAGCTTCACACATGATTCTCTTCCACCCTTAATTCTCTGCAGCAGCAGCTCTTTTTGCTATTGGCTTTTCCAGGTGCCACTCTTGAGTTTACTTGGGTGGCAGTAAAGGTCATGTCTCAGGAGAGGGTTGCACTGTTTTTTCAGCATTTCCCATTAGTTTTTATGGGGGATGGAAAAGATGATCCTACCTAGACTCTCAGTAGATCCCAACATATTTTATAACCTCATAGGCAAATCTCAGGACTCAGATCTATGTTTTATAGTGTATCATTGTTTGAACCTCCATATACTTTTGGACTTTAGAATTAAAAGCATACTGCAGAAACTTCCTCTACTTAGAGTTACTTAATTTTGGCCCCAGAGACTTGAGCTGAAAATTTCGATCAACAGCTGATTTAACTCAGGTTTAGTTCCGACAGTAATGTTAAAAAAATGCATGGATTTGCAGGGTTTTGGAAAGATTTGAAGAAAGTAAAACTTGCCAATATCCATGTGAATAGATCTTTAGCATAAATAGTGAAACTCATTAAATCACATGTCAAAGAAGAGTAAACCAACATGTGAGGATTTACTTACACAGTATAAAGTAGGGCTGTAATACAGCCCTGTTATTCTGCAATTATCTGACCATTACAAGGACTCAGTCCCAGCAGTGTCTGTCAGGCACCAGTAGTAGTCCTTGGTGTTTTCTTTTTGTGCAATCAGAAATGCAATTTTCATCTAATATATTAAGCATCATTTAGAGGCTGGTTTTCTTGCATAATTTCTGCACTAAAATTAGTATCATAGACATAAATAAGCAGCCAGAATTGAATGATTGTAGAACATGTTACAAAGGGTGCTAAAACATTCCCAGGATAAAGATGGATAATAGGCCAGGATAGAGTTTGCTGCACAAAGGCAGGGAAGAGGGAAGGAGAGAACCTTTTGACCTAAGGCCCTAGGGCACTGAGTCAGATCTCCTCTCACAGAGCCACATAAAGTTTCTCATGAGACTTCAGGCAAAACAAGCCTGATCTCCAGGATGGAAGTCATGCTGGAGTGAACATCTTAGAAGTCACAGGGCTGAAGGGATCTTTCTGCAATTTGGCCATGTTCTTCCTATAAATTTCAGGAGCTGGACACACAAGAGACTCATACCCCACTCACGAATGGTTTCCACATTAGTTATCTAAAACCAGTTGAAACTGGTGGGAAGAAACCAGGTTGCTAGTTACAAATATGCATGTACTGTAAGTTAATACTAGTTGCTGACCATGGGCCATCTGCAGAAGTCTACTGTAGATGACTGCAGCCTCTATTGTTATAGACTTTACAGAAACAGTCTTTGCAAAGTGAACATCAAAAGTAATGTCAGAAAGTCTTTCATCTTCCTTTCTGTGACAGCAAACCATTAGGTAGGAAAAACAAAAATAAAGCATTAAACCAGATATGTGCAACAGCTAATGCTGACATAGCTGTAACGTAGTCAGGAGACAAATGTTAAATTAAAAAGAATTCTGATTATTTTACAATTTTCCCCAGAGCCCACAAACCACTTCCTTTCTCTACCCATGTGTTTTTCCCCATCTTCTCAGTAGACAGAAGGCTGATGCCTCTGTGTCAGGCAGGCATGAAGGCAGTTGCTGTAACTTGCTGTCTCCTCTGCTTTCAGTTTGAAGCCCTGTATGGTAAGTAACATTTTGGACTATTCTCCTTGCAGTAGGTGTCTCTATAGAATATATCTTAGCCAATGAGGGAGACAGTAAATAGCAAGGGGTTGGAGGAACAAAGGTAATGGAGGGTAACAGCTGCAAAAAGACTGCTCTCAACTTTAAAATCACTAGAGTTGGTGGGAAGAGAATTCCTGCCAGCATAGGATGTTTGCTCTGAAACTGAACAGTACAAGTTTTCACTGTTTATGTTCTTAACTCATCTGCTCAGTGTTACCCTTTAGCTGTTTAGACTGTACTGCTCCAGCCAGCTTCTCTTGATGGATATAAGATCTCATAGCAGCATGATGGTGAATAATAAAGAGAAACCAAGTTATCAATATTAAACCTGCTCTCATTTGGGCAGGGAATTTTTATATGATGAAAAATGTATATGGAATGGAAGAGTAGATGAGATCATTTTGGTGCAGGCTTGAAACACAGACTTAAAAGGAAGCATAGAATTCCTATGCTGTGTTTGAGAAGGTGCACAGTGACAGGACCAATCTCAGTCCAGCCTTAAACATGGATGTAGCATTTAACAAGATTTAGTGTTTTATCCTAGCTGTGCAATGTAAAATATCACAGATTTACCTGCAACCTCTCTGAAACCCACATGGGTCAGCATGGAAACACAGATAATAACAGATTAAGATGATTCTTTTTTTCCATACATATTCTGTCCAAGGATTTGGAATGATGCATCATATAAGTAAGATCTGAGATTTAGTGTGCACAGTTACTAACCACCATCTAAATACATTCCTTTGATGGTCATGCCAAGGGCTACTAAATATTTGTTTCCGAAATTGTAGTGAAAAGGGATAGAATTTAATTACTTCTGAGGTTTCAGGAAGAACTTCAGCTTTCCTATAAATAAAAACTAGTTTTCAGTTCTTTAGGTAATACAGGTATTTTTTGAAGGCTAACTAATATATGGATAATATGCTGAGTTTTCAGATAAAATTAAAAGATGGGGGAATTTCTAAAAGGAGTTCTCCTTGGAAAGTTGTTCCTAAATCTATTAACAAAAAGTCCTTTCGGTTTGGTTACTTCTCACTTAAATTTAGCATGAATACCTGACCAGCATGCTTTTAGACATGACTGAAGCTATCTAGAAAGCCCTTCCTCATGGAAAGAAATAAAATGTAATTTTAAGGGTGCAAATAATTGTTCTGTGTGATACCAGCATTTCTCTCCTCTTTCTCCCTTCCTTCAAATATGGAAAATAGGATTTGGGCAGGGGACTGGGGAAAGGAGATGACAAGAGAAAGAGACTGCGTGTAAGAAGAAATGGTATCTCTCAGTTTTTTTGTCTTACAGTGTTCTCAGCATAACTTGTGGCCTCGATGTAAATAGGTCACAGGAGGTGATATATATGTGTGTGCATGTGTGCATTATGATTTGATAACCCAGTTGTGATAAAGAAATTGTTCATGAGAGCAGGGAGCCTCTCTGTTGCCTGCAGAGAAATACAGGCAGTGGGATTTTGGAATACAGAGCTCTAGGTAGGATTCCATGGCACTTGAGGCCCTTGCTATGAAACATTGCACGTGAGCTTTTGCACACCAACATTTGCAAAATGTTATCACTCTTCACCCATGTATCTCCTGTTGTCAATACAGGAGGAAACCGTGGTAATTTCTTAGAAGGGCTTCTGAAATACTATCAACACTGACTGTTCTTTCTGTGATATATTTTATATGAATTTCAGTATTTCTCAACGTAAGTTATACCATAGAAATAATTCAGATTAAAGATGGCTTCCTAGAATAAATCTGGCCATTACTGCTTTGCCCACAAGCACTCCTTCTTCACTTAGTCCTGGATTCTTTAAAGATAGAAATGTGCTTGTTTTAGGTATATGACTAATGACACTAAATTGACAATGTCATCTTTCAAAATGCCTTGAAAGTTTGAAACTATAGCAACTTAAAAACTGTGTGTAGTTTCATTATGTATTTAGCATTAACAAAACAAATGTGTTTGTTTTAAAGGTGAGGTCTGCAATTTCCTTGCTCATCTTCACACACAAGTGAAATTATGAATGTTCTTTTTATCTGCTTAGTTTTCTGAGAGCTGGGGAAGATCATACAAACAGCAAAAAAACCAAGTAACAGTATTCTATTCTCCTACCCTAAACCAAGCTTGAAAAGTGATTGAAAGTGTTTTTATAAACTTTTGTTAGGACCAAAATGCGTAACGGATTGGTAATGTTTTCAAATAGTGCTGGGTCTGCCAAAGAGCAACTAGAAAGCTCAAATTTGCAACCCCATTAACATGAAAATGACACACTGTCCATTGGTCTCAGTACCCAAGCACACTACCATAGACATTCCCAAACTTCTGCCAAAAGACTTTCCTGCTGCACTAAAGATGAAATTGAGATGGAAATGTACATGACTGTAAATACAGTTATACACAAATGTACACACATGCACTTTCTCCTTCAGATTTTAACATAACAAGATGTAACTTTCATACACATGTTAATCTTTTAGATTTATATCTAAATCACAATATTTGTCTTGGCACTCTGCTTCACATCAGGTCATCCAGGAGCAAGTCCTTGCAACTCCACATTGTGACACGGCTAGGAAACAAATTAAAGATTTGTTTTCCCTTGTCTCAAACCTTTATATGCAATTGAATTCTCTCTTTTATGAAAAATAACAAAAAACAAAAATAACAAAACAGCCATATCTAAGCATTTTTACTGCTGAACAAGTGAAATTCTTCTGTTCAATTTCAGCAATGCCGTAATTTAGACTTTTATTCACATATTTCTGAGGTAGAATTAGGGAGAATTGGTCAGTGAATCTTTCAATATTATTGGATGCTTAAACCCCAGTCTCCTATCTCACATCCCACTAAACGTACATTTATTCTGATTGGAGCTTGGCAAGAAACATCCCAAATGTGTCTGGCCATTAACAGCAGAGTGCTACAGGTCTGTATAATTACCTAGGAATGAATGGGTACAAATGGGCATGGAAAATCAACAAGGAGAATGAGCAACTTTTAGTATTCAGCAAGTGCATTCAAATTAGGAGCTGATGCAGAATAGCTAGTGAGTTGGAAATTTATATCAGCTCTCACCCATTGTGGTCATTCTGTGTAGACAATTTTTGTCTTTTAATCTCAGGCACTGTTAATCTAATTCTAAAATGTGTCGTCTTTATCCTACACTAAGCACAATTTCCTATATGGATACTCGTTTCAGAGGAATACTAGTTGCATCACATTTACCAAAATGCTCATTCAGAGAAACAAATTACTGAGCCTTCCTTGAAAACAAGCATTTTAGGCTTCTGGGTTGGAGAGAATACAAAACGATCTTTCAGCTTGCCACAAGGTCACATGAACTAAATATTGCTTAATTACCTCTCTCTGCCCTTTTCCATTAAAAACAAGGATTAAAACCATGATCTCTGACAAACATTTTAACCCACATGCTATGAAAGGGCAATTTCATTAGCTAACAGCCAAATTGAACTAGTCTCAGAGACAATCAGAGAAAACAATCTGAAGTTGTTACTTTAGTGCTCAGAGTAGGGTTGTCCCACGCTCCTCTGGGACAACAAAGGAATATGGCACCACTTGGCTCTCTAGCTGCCCTGACAGAGTCAGCATCTGCCTTTCCTCTCAGATGACCAGTGACAAATGTAGAGGTTTCAACTCTAGACAGATGCTTCTCAAAAGCATCAGATAAGTCTAAGCATTCATCATGCTCCCTAGCTTCTGTTGTACGTTTGTTTTTTCTTCCCCTCCCTAAATAATTTGTTGGCTGTTTGGCCTAATTCTAAAGGTATGTGTTACCAGACTACAGGATGTCAAACTACAGAGCATTTTAAATGACCTTTATCTCAAATGCTGTTCTCATAGCAACTGCTTTCCTTCATTGTGCAACGTATAACTCATCAAGAATTATTTCTTTATTTGACCTTTGATTTCATCTTTTCAGACTATGTAACATTTTAAGGGTTTTCATTTTCTGTTTGTGCCTTCAGTGGTTCTAGAGCTCTATTTCACTGTGGCTTGGCAAGCTGTGTGTTTTGTCTGCCTTATCTTCACACCAGTGGTACAAGATGCTAAATACCTTCTCTGTTATCATACACTTAAGTAATAGTCCTGAGACAAGTACAGATATTAGAACTGTCACTGAATTAGATAAGGGCACTGACTGTGCACGGTAAACCAGGAAGAATTTGGTAACTAAGAAAATGGTACATCAGTCAAGAAGGGATAACAGTTTCTATTGCTCTCTAACTGAGCATCACAAAGTGTCTTCCAGAAGTCCATTAGCTTCTGTGTCACACTAAAGATATCTAAAATGAGTATCATTCATTTCAATGTCCTTGCCAATGGCAGTAACTGGGGAGCAAGAATTCAAAAAAGGAAAAAAGCATGAACACTAAAAGATCAAAAGAGTTGAGATCATACAAAGGCACCAAAAAGAGAATGATCCTATGTTCCTGTACATTTACAGGCCAAATATCAAAGAAAACAGGTGCCTTGGAAAAAAAAAAAAATTTTATACTATGCAATCAGTACAATACCTGGAACATCTGGGCGTCTACTTGGTGTGGATATCTCTAGACTACCATGTAGCTGTAACATGAATAGGATAGTGCATCAAAATCTTTAAGTATTTGCCCTGTATTTCCTTAGCATCATAAAATCCTGATGTTTAGATATTTCATTCTAAGCAGCACCTGAAGAAGTTACTCAGGCTACCAGAAAACAGGAACAGCAGACAGACTGTTTTTCTGTTTATCTCTCTGCCTATCTGAACATGTAATTTTAGGGCACTGCAAGAAGAAAAAAATCCAAATGAAACACAATCAGACTGTGCCATGTTGCCAGTACGGACACACAAACCATTATAAAACGCTGCCGTAGTATGTGGTGGTGGAGGCAGCGGTTTAAAAAACAAAACCAGAACAATTATTAAAAATGTGTCTGTGTTCTGTAGTGAAGATCACCTGTGAAGAGGAAGAGAAGTTGTTTCTGTTGGAAAAGGAACAGAACCATATACAGTGCTTGAATGTTTTCTTGATGTATGTACTGGAACATCATCCAGATAATTATAAGTTTTGGTGCTGTGTCAAGCAGTGGGGGAAGCAGAACAAACACTGTTGGAAAGTAGTACTTTGGTCAGGGAAAATATAATGCTGGCTCATTGTAAAATCAGGATTCATGGGAAATCAAAAATATGCCTTTTATTTTAGGCAGATTTCTTCAGTATCTTGGTGAAAGAGTTTTTACTTTCGTGTCAGTTCTATTTCTGAAGTACACGTATTACTTTGCAAAGATGTTTTAAGAATTTGTGAATGTTATGTGGATGATCAATATAAATTCTTGCCTTGAGCATTTTCTTTCTACTTTGATTTTTTTATATTTCATTCTTTTATTATATCATATGGCTTTAGAGTGTAGCACAGAAAGGATCAGATAGGATAATGATATAAATTATAAAATATCTTCAGCATCTTAACATTGCACGGTTAACCCCCTGTTCCTGTATCGCTCTTCTTGAATTTTAAACAGAAAACAATTTTGTATTTTTCAGGAGCTGACAGCTGCTTATTACGTGCATGCAAAAATACAGGTAAGATGCATTTGCCTAATTTGGTTTATGGTTTTAAATACCTTTCTACATCAGAAAATACTGCCCTTAAAGAAAAATGTCATTTTTTACTGCACATTTTAACTTTTTTTTGTCTGAGGGAGTTTTCTATGCTATTGTTTGCTGACTTTACAAAGTCAAACTGTGAGGTAGCAGGACAACTTCAGTCAGTTCACTTTTTTTCCTTCTCCAAGAAGTTTGTAAAATGAGAGTCGCACAACATCTGAGAGCTTTTCACAGAGATTTCGGGAGGGTCAGTTGTGATTTCTGGACTGCATGTGGGTGCACGCACACAGTAACGTTTGTCCTCTATACCTTCCATTATCTGAATGATAATGGTGCTATAGCCATCTAAGTAATTAGGTTGAAACTTTATGTCATGTCTCAAATCTATTCCACAAAGACAAGTCAGGTCCTGTGGTTAAGGCAGTCACATAGGAGCTTGTGGTTCGCATCCCATTTTAAGTTTTCAGCTACATCATCAAACCAGCTGGGTCGCCGGGCCCAGAGAGTGGTGGTGAATAGGGTTACATCCAGCTGGTGGCTGCTCACAAATGGAGTTCGCCACTTGCACCTTCAGTAAATTTGCAGACAACAAGTTAGGTGGAAGTGTTAGGTGGGATTATAGGAAGGCTCTGGACAGGCTGGATCAATGGGTCAACATCAACTGTATAAGGTTCAACAAGCCAAGTGCCAAGTCCTGCACTTGGGTCACAACAACCCAGGCAACCCTACAAGCTGGGGGAAGAGTATCTGGAAAGCTGTCTGGTAAAGGTCTTGAGGGTGCTGGTCAGCAGCTGGCTGAACACGAGCCAGTGTGTGCCCAGGTGACCAAGAAAGCCAGTGGCATCCTGGCCTGCATCTATTACTGTATGGCCAGGAAGATCAGGGAAGTGACTGTCACCCTGTACTCGGCACTGGTGAGGCCACACCTGAATCCTGTGTCCAGTTTTGGACCCCTCACTACAGGAAAGACATCGAAGTGTTGTAGTAGATCCAGAGGAGGCAACAGAGCTGATGAAAGGAGTGGCTGAAGGAGCTGGGGGTGTTTAGCCTGAAAAAAAGGAGGTTCAGGGGAGAACTTGCCATTTTCTACACCTACCTGAAAGGGGGCTGCAGCAAGGTAGGGTTCTGTCTCTTCTCCTAAGTAACAAGTGACAAGAAAGGCAGCTGCAGCAAGGTAGGGTTCTGTCTTTTCTCCTAAATAACAAGTGACAAGAGGACAAGAGGAAATGGCCTCAAGTTGCATGAGGATTTAGACTGGGTATTAGGAAAAATTTCTTCACTGAAAGAGCAGTCAGGTACTGGAGCAGGCTGCCCGGAGAAATGGTAGAGTTATCGCCCCGGTGCGATTTAAAAGATACATTGGTGTGGCACTTAGGGACATGGTTTAGTGGTGGACTTGGCCATGCTGGGCTAATGCTTGGACTTGATAATCTTAAGGGTCTTTTCTAATCTAAATGATTTTATAATGGCATGTTCAGTAGGGAACAGATTACAAACCATAAACCAGAAATAATTATTATCATTATCATCTTTGTCCCACTTGTTTTATCTATGAATAGGACAATTTGACACTGAGACAGGGATTTTATATCTATATCTATCTGGTCCAGGGGGCCTTTAAACAGTATCTAGTAACTGATACTCTAAGTAATATTAGTAACTTCACCATTTAGTAGCTTTAGTAGGGAGTAATATTATCAAGGTCACTGATCTAATGCTAACAGTAATCTCTCCAGCCTTAGAGAAGGTAAAAGGCAGGTCTCATTTATTTTGTCAGTAATGTCTGGCACAACCAGAATAATCCACTGGTGTCTCATTGTGAGGCTGCTTTTCGCAGCCAGACCATTCTGATTATCAACATGCCTTAATTACAATCACATGGTTCATTTGTTTTGTTTAAATGAGTTTCTTAGCACTTCAAGGATTCTTTTCACTGCTGTGTGTGTGACTATACTTATTGCTTTCGTGTCTTCAGATCAGTCCCGTGTTCCTGACACCCAGGTGATGGTGGAATTTGAAAATGGAAATTTCAATTTCACATTCCCTAACCCCAAAAATGTGAGTGAGTTCAGCATGACCCTCTTCAAAGGACATGAAAAGAAGGAAATCTGTGCACTCCATTTGAGCGAAGGGAAAGTTATTCCGAAGAGTAATGTGACCTACTGTCAGACACAGAATTCAAGAAGCAGCACCACTTTCATTCTTAAAAATTTGGAAAAAAACCATATTGATGTTTATACCTACGACCTGGAGATATTCTTACCCCCTCCTTACATAGAATGCTGTCTGAAAGAAACCTATTTGTATGTGCAAGGTAAGTTTAGTTCTCTTCTCCCCTCACTTCAGTTTACTGATAGGTAGACACTGGGTATAGCTATGCCGCAGTGAAAAATGTGACTAGAATTTGCACAGCAGCTTAAAATTACTTAGCAGGGGGCTGGTAACAGTGGAGCTGTGTTGCCACTCTGCTTAGCATGTCCCCTCCATATTTATTCATCTTCTTGGGCAGGTTTTGCAGGCCATGCAGAGCTTTGCGTGGTGGTAGTGGCACCCAAGTTAGCTTGACTACAGCTTTTAGAGTACTGCAGTCTCTCCTTTGCCTGCAACAGCAATTTCTCTTGTCCATTTTTAAGTTGCTGAGTATAAATGCTAAGATTAGGTCTAGCCAGTGGGGAAAAAAATCCATTCTGAGATCTCTCTTTAAAAGCCTATCATAAAAGAAAATTGATCCTCAAATATCCATACTAGTAGGGGTATATGGAACTCTCGGATGCCATTGAGGTGTGAGGAAGATGGTGTTCACCTCTGTGAAGCAGACCTTCAGCTTTAGGGCCTCCTTAGAGCAGAAGAGATCCAGAACTGTTGAGAATTTTTGGCCATTTACTTAGAAGGGCTTGGACTAACTCCAGAAGACTACCTTCTCAGGCTGTAATTTTGACCTGGCTTTCATTCTGTGGTTCTTTAGTATACTAAACCAAAAAAAAGTTAATGGTGATTTTGCTCACGCCAAATCTTGGTTCTGCATACAGTTCAGTTGCAGCATGGTTCTGCCTGTTGTCCTTCCCTTGCTTTCTTTTCCTCTCTTCCAACACAAGCAATAAACAAAGATAGAAGCTGAAATGCTACAGCAATTACATGGCTGAGTCAAGTTGTCTCTCAATCCTCTCTGTATTTAAAAAAGCTTCTCAGAATCAAGCTGTGACATTTGGTTTTGTCTGCAGTGTCCATTTCCACTTGTACGGATAGCCAGATGCTCAGAGCTTTTTCTAAGTGTTTCACATCCTGTCATATTTTCTCCCAGATCTGGGCAAGGGTAATCTTGAATACCTCAGCTTGCCTCCCTATCCAAACAGTCTACCCTTCTTTTGACCAGGCTGTCCTTTAAATCACCTGTAGTACTTACTGCATATAAGCTTAAACTTTGTTCAGATCTGAAACACCATGTTGGAGGTTGGTATTTTTCTGGGGTTTTTTTGTTGTTGTTGTGTTTTTTTGTTTTGTTTTGTTTTGGTGGTTTTTATTTTTTTATTTTTTTTCTTTTCTTTTTTTTCCTTTTCTTTCTCATCATGCTCTCAAGCCTGGCTTGGTTTCTTTTCAGTCTACACTTTCCGCACTGTGTACCAACAGTTTCCCCTCCCTTTTGGAAAAAATGCCATCTGCTGCTTCCTACTGAATACACTTTTCCAAGGTGGCAATTCACCTCAGCAAAATCCTTCTTCAGAGTTCACTTTTGCTAGTTTATTAATATGAAGAGGGAAAAGAATTGAAGTTATCCGTAGAAGGCAAAAATGAAAATTATCAGTAATGATTTTTTTTTTTTGCCTCCCTGTCTTCAGATAAGGAGAACTGCTTTTCACTCGGACTCATGTCATGGATAATCATCAGCCTGATCATTTTTGCCATTTCCTGTGTATGCTTTGTTGTGGCCTGTTGCTTAAGGAACAAGGTAAGCAAATATATGAGATTAGGCAGAACCCTTCTTCCAAAGGTCATGGATGGGGAACTTGATTTAATGAGATTTTAGGCACATACTCACTCAGCATGTGCTGTGTTTTTCAACAAAAAGACTGAGTTGTTAACTTACCACTGGAATTCAAGTCATTGATGACAGCAGCTCAGATTTAATTTTTCTAGAGAGAATTGTTTATTGATTTAAAGGCTTGGAACCAAAGGAAAGGGGAGAAATGCTGCACAGGTCAGCAAAATTCCCTTGGTAAGCAGTTCACCTGGTTGTTTTCTTTAAGAAGGGGAAACAAGCATCAGTGGAGCAATTCCAGCACTGTTCTGCTGCAAAATCACTTAGATTTGACTCAGGAAAGAAGGAAGACCAAGGACATTAGCTATTCTTTTGGGCAATGTGTGTTTTTAATTTTCGGTTTGTTTTATTCCAAGTTTTCTATGTGAGTTCGACATGTCTATTCTGACCCTAATGTTCCCACTGAAAACAGAGTAACTGTCCTACTTAACAAACAAAGGCAGGAGTGGCAAAGGTAAGTGAGCACAAATTCATTTCATGGCATTTTCTCTCTGTTGGCAGACTCAGATGCGTGAATCCATCTCCCACGAGTACAACAGTGAATACATGCCCATGGCAGCAGGTGAACGCAGCTAAAAAAACAAGAATTTGAGGTAGTGTTAAGCCCAGTTGTACCTGTGCTTGTGTCTGTTGCAAGGCTTTCTCTGGGAGGGGAAGAACTGCTTGCTGTGTCTGCCATTGATTCTGGGTGGGTGGGTGACCGGGTGGGATTGTTGCAATAACTTGTTAGTGGAGTTCATGCAGCCACGTTGCAGTAAAACAAAACTAAAAGTAAGATCTCTGGAATCCTTCTGAATTGTAATGGTGGGCTAGTTCCTAGAAATGCCACCGCTTCATGTCTGTGCAAAGTAATGAACTGACACATGAGGAAGAGATGCAAAACTATTCTGTTCAGATTCTTGAGATATTGCATGGTACCCAAAATCTCTGTGGGGAAGTGGTTTACTAGATTTGTGAGTGTTACTGGCTAAGGGCAAATATTCTGCAGAGAATGAGGAACTTCCTAACTACTTAAGCCCTACAGAAGCTACTACACAAGCAGTTTTGCACACAGAACAGAAGCAAAAGTTGGACTTAGTCAGACATACGGGTGCTGCACATAACTGATTCTCCGTTTCTATTCTAGGTATAAGTTGCTTGTGGCATGGAAATTTTGGAAGCAGAGTTTTCCAGCTACCTGAACTTGGACAATGGGAAATCAGCATTTCTCCACCTTTCCCAGCCTCCCTGAGCTCACATGATGACACTGTGTTCAGTCATGTGCAACCCACTGTAGTACTGTTCTGAGCTTTGCTCTAGCCTTGTTTGTGAACTGGCACGCTGCCTGATCCACTGACTGGGACATGAAATGATAACAATGTGTTAAAGATGTCAGCTTTTAGTTTAAGAAAATGTAAGATTCCTGTAGTGTTGCTACAGAGAGAACTTTGATTTTCTAGTCTCCTTTATGATAAACTTTTCACCAGGGACAAAAAAAAAAATAAGAGACTACCTCCAAAGCCAAACCTTGTGGTACAGCCATACTGCCATGTATTGCACATGCCCTTTTGTTAGGGCTAGTTTAGCAGGGGAACAAAACTTGAGAGAGTACAGCAGAGACTTCTCTGTGACACACTGCCTCGGTTACATGCATCTGCATTTTTTGTATTTGTGTTATCAATACAACTTTGCCATTCACACCTTGGGCCTCCTCTTATTTAACTAAATCCTGGCTGCTTTTACTAAGAGAGGAATATATTACAAGGTGGATATATTGTAAGACTGCAATTGCTCCTTAGGTCAGTTCAAACCTACAAAGTCTGTCCCTAAACTAGGAGGCACAATCTCTCCTATTTGTGTCTTGCAGCACAAACACAACACAGTCCCTATGGCCAGTATATTCATGGACTCTGCATTGCAGTTTTCTTCCTCTTGTGGTTTGACATGAAACCTTTACAACTTCCCCAGAGGGTTCAGGGGTTACTTGACCCGCTTCAAATTGCTCTGAGCCTTCAGTATGAATGAAATGATGAATCCTTCATGCTCCATATGAAATCCATCAAAACTCTGACCATAAATGACCAGCTGTGAATCCAGCCTGCATATCTTGCCAGACACCTTTGGGCTGCTGGAACGAGAGCAGTATATTGATTCTGAACCTCTCTGTAATACATTGGAAAACCCCAAATATTGCTCAGAGAACACTGTTGAGAGAGATACACAGCCTGCTTGTCTGGCAAACAGAAGTCTGGTTTCAAATTTGATAGGGCAAACAGGGGGGAGGAGGACATAAGCTGGTACATCAAGAACAGGGTTTTCCTCAGCAAACACCTGGGTACACAGAAGTATTGCAGATAGAAGGTGCAAACTGCTAAGTGTGACATTAAGCACATGAAAATGAGTGAAGCATCAAATAAGGTGGGGACTGCCAATTACACAGCCCTGCTCAGCTAACCAGCTCCTAGGCAGAGATGGAGAGGGGAACCCTGATGTATTGGGTCAGATCACATTTTCTCCCACCATTCTTTGAAAAATTACTTAACCTCCCCAGCAAACTAAGCTCACTGTACATCCATAAATCCATTGATTTCATGATTTAAAAAAATATTAATGAAATTACTGTGTTTGAAAATTATTGGTGAAAAAAGCTAACATCTACTACCTATGAAAAGAACTAGATGCAAGATCCCATGTAACAGTGGAGAGTCTTGGAACCTTTCACCACTCTGAGGAAAAAAATTCAAGAAACAGAGTTTCTGAAAGAAGGAAAAACTTGAGGGTTGCCTTCGGATGCTGCTGGAAAAACAACAAATTATAGAAGTTTGAACAAAGCAGTTCAAAATACATACATCCTGCACTGGAGAGATAAATGATTTATATTCATTGTAAAAAGCTTGTGGAAGTCTCAGGTTCCATTACTCCTTTCCTTTTAGAAAAAGATTTTTTTTATTCTTAATAAAACATTTTTTATTATGCCATATGTGTCCATAAGAATGTTCATGCATGCATGCCTATCATGTGAAAGAATTAATCTCTGTAAAATCCACAGCACAATGGGGAGAGAGTGCAGGGCAATTTATCCCTGTATTGCATTTTAGTGGGAAACAGGAAAAGAAGTTAGGGAAAAAATATTAAAAAACCTGAAAACCAAAAAGTTGGAGCAGTTTCTAGGCAGTGAGGTAAAGGACAGTGTTTGCATGTGTGTATTTCCTATTATTTTCATGAGAAAGTGTTTTTCCATATTGTCCCATATCTTCTTCCTTTCCTTTAATCCCTTATGCAGTATGCTTTAAATGTCCCAGATTATTTTGGGACATTTTTCAATTTCCTTCTGCCGTTTTCTAATACGTCGAAGTCAAAAGGAGCTGGAAGAAGACAAAGGATGACAGAATGAAAAAGAAAAAAAGGAAAAAACTATGTATAAATAACATGAACTAGTCTATAGACAGTACGACAAGAAAGGAGTAAAATGAAAGGAAATAAAAAATAACAGTCAGCAAGATTAAATAAAAAGCCTGATACTCTAACAGGTCATCATTTCAAAAAGTAAAATCTCTCTTTGGAAACTCCCAGTTTTGGGAAAAGACTATTTCTGGGGGAAGGATAAATGAAAAATATATCAAAATTTGAACACCTGCATACCTTGAGACGATTTGAAATGCTAACCTTGATAGGTATTTTGCAAGTTTATCTTCCCAAGCTGAATTATGAACCCAAGTACGAATACTCTTGGAGTTTAATGATTAGCTTTAAGACTGCAATTTCATATCTAATACATAGGATAGGGAATGAAATGACACTAAGAGAACCATTTTCCCTTAGTACAGGTATTTCATTACTTCAAAGTTCAAATAGTTCTGAATTCTATCATATTTCTTACAGGCTATAAGAAGTTTATTTAAGGCTGGGGCAAAGAGGCTCCCAAACTTGGGTAAAGCAAACAAATGAATCAAAACGAGGATTGGTACTGAAGATATCACACACCATTATTCATAAAGTGTTTTATAATGTGGGAAGTTCCCTATACATTTGAAACTATAAATTGCCATGCAGAAAAAGACAGCAAACCCACCCCCCCCCTCAAACAACAGGTATTTGAAAATATTTAGGTAAAAAAAAATTCATGTGGTCAGTAGGGACTTCTGCCCGTAGAAGATTTACTGGGGAGCTGGATTTAAATCTCTGTCTTCATTTGACTTCAACTGCAATGACACACTCCATATACCCAAGTCCCTTAAGTTGCCCAGTCGATCATGGTTATAGCAGTCTACCCAGTGAGATAAAAATCTCCCATTTCCTTGAGAGATGAAAGTTTGTATTTATGTTCTATGATTAGGAGTTCAAGTCAGCGAGTGGGGTTGCTTGGAGAAGAGGGAGAAATAGGAAGGATTAAACAGCTTTTTTGGCAAAATGAACTGGACAGGTATGAACTGGAGATATGAATAAGAGGTCAGGGGGTGAACTTCATCTAAATGAGTATGCCTGAGCTATTTAATTCCTCTTGGGAGTAATAAGATCTTGCATGGCTTGAGATCAATTTTTAAAAAGAGATAAATCATCTCTGATTATCAACAAGAAAGATTTAGCTGCTGCACACATTAAGCATAATCATTTTTAAAAACTGCAAACATTAACAACTTGGAAATATCGAACGTCCTCAACATATTAAATCCTGCAACACTCCTCCCAGTTTTTACTACACTGTTGGCAAATCCATCACCAATGGTATTTCATCCCGTCTCAATGCACTGCAGCAGCAAGTTTCACTGTAGCTTATATATTGTATTCCATCTCTCAAAACTGAGGCCAGGATTTAACATCTGGATTGTGCAAAGACTTGCAAGGGGGAATTCCCTTTGCAAACTGCCTTCCATGGGTGGCAGTTTGAGCATAATCTATGGAGTATGAGAGCACTGGATAGGTTTTTCAGGCTCCTGAGGCCGAACAGTAGAGGAGGAAGCTCAAAACTGGGATTCTCAGTCCTTTAGCTGGCTACTTTCCTCCACAAAATGTAAAGTACTTGTCTTTGTCTATTCAGTCAAATAATTCTCCCTTTGAAAAGCAACAGCCCCTGCAAAAAAAAAACCCAACCCAAAACAACAAACTGAACTTCCGCTTCCCCCTCAAAAATTTTTTTAAAAATTAAAAAAAATTTAAAAATATTTAAAAATTTTAAAAAATTAAAATATTAAAATATTTAAAAATAAATTTTTTAAATAAAAATAAAAAATAAAAAATAATTAAAAGAAATGTTTAAAAATTAAACGAATTTTTAAAAAATTAAAAATAAAAGTTTGGTCATTAAGGCACTTTTGGGCCCAAGTGAAACAACAGATAGTGTATTAAGCACTTGGTTGTGTGCCAGCAGAACTGCCTGTGTTGATTATGTTGATGCTCCTCTCTAATGGGCTACCACACAGCTGGGCAGAACCAGGACCATGAGATAAAGGGACTACAGGATCTCTCAAGGGAATCAGAACTTAGTGCTGCTGCTCTCATGAAATGGAGCTATACCTCAGTAGCTCTTGCTACCCACATCCTTGAAAGCCAGACCAATGCCTGCATTTCTAGAAGTCCCTTCTCCTGGCTGTGTCTCTGCTGTTCAGTCACAACCACAGCTCCATGGAAATCCACCTCATTCCACACCCTGGCTCCTCTTAATGCCCGTGCTTCAGAAGCCCAGCCAGGACTTCCCCTCCTGCAGCAGGGTAGTGCTCCAGGACATCGGCTGACAGCAGAAGGACTTTACAGCAGCTCCCTTGTGTAGCAAGGGGGATCTCAGGGGAAGGACCTGGCAGAAGGCCCTGCGTGGTTAGACTGTGGTCATGAAAGAGAAGTTAAAGATATTGTCACGGCTGTGTTAGAGGCATGTGTGGGTTTCAGGAGTGTAGGGAAGAAAAACTAAATTAAAGGATTTACTATTTGGGGAGCTGCAATATCTCACGACCATGACACAGCCCTGTTTGAAATAGAATTTGGCAAACATTGCCTTCAGGGACAGGTAGCTTCCAGAAAAATACCTGACATCCACCCAGTTGATTGACAAAACCTTAGCCAGGCAGCACCTTCTATGACCTACAGACCTTCCGTAGGCTACAATAAGTAATCTTTAAGACATACTTCCAGAGCAAAAGGTACTTTGCTTCTAAAAAAAGCCATGTTTTTTACTCAAAAAACTGTGGGTTATTTTGGTTAAAACATGCAGCCAGTGAATAAGGATCTCTTTCAAGCACAATATATTTATTCAGCAAAACAGTCCCTGGCCTGGGGCTTCATGTGTATAAGGGTCTGATGTAGACACTGTCCTTCCAAACCCCGTTCCCACGGTTTTCCACCTGTGAAGGAGCTGCTCAGCCCCTGACAGGGCTGTGCTGTCAGGCACCCTCAGTGGTCTGCAGCAGTGTGGCCTGGCCAAGGAGCCACATCAAGGCAGTGCAAGAGATGCTGCTGAGCATCTTTTCTGCATTTCCTTCTTTCTTTTTTTGTGATAAATGTTGTAAATAATTTGGTTTTATTGTAAATATGTTTTATAAAATCATGTATGCCATACCCAAATACAACCTTAAAACCATACCCACAAGCGCCCTGAAAGTCACACCCTTAAAGCCATACCCAAAGACACCCTTAAGATTGTGACATCGCTGCCAGCACCCAAGGAAACATTAGCAGAAGAAAAAAGGGTGCAACTGAGAGGAAATGGGCTTTCACCACTGATGGGTCCACCAACGACCCAGTGACTAACGACTGATATGAATCTTATCAGCATCGTCAAGGCCATGCATCCCAATAAATCCCATAAATCCACTCACAGGCATCCTCCTTCTTGGAAATCCACTCAACAGACCAGCAGCAGGAAAACAAAGATACATGAATGTGTATCTCGGACAAGAGAGAAGAGACAAAGGACTGGGACCACATACTGGACAGCCAGAAAAACTGTATAAAAACCGGCTGCACAGTGCACACCTTGTGAACTGTGGGGGACACAGTGTGATAGAGGCCGTGTCTGTGGTTCCCCCAGTGTCCATCCCAGGCTCAGCACTGACTTTGCTTGTGGCTTTTCTCGATTTTTCTATTTCAATTTTCAATAAATCCTTTTATTGATAAATTGGCTAATTTCATTTATAACATTTTTCACACTGTCAAGGCAAAGTGGTATGAAGCATTTCCTACTGTAGCATCACTAGCTTCAAAAGCTAAAGGAAGCTTCATCTATATCAGGAATCCAACCCAGACGAATCAGGCCTTGTTTTTCTTCCTACTAACTGGGTTGGTAATCTTTCTGTTTCAAGACCAAAGAAGAAAGTATGCTCTTTACTGGAAAATATAGACATACTAAAGAAAACAGCCACCCATGTTGACTAGTGGCTCATGATTCATACTTTCCACTGAGTGAGAAAATCTGAGTGAGAGAAATATGCTTTTCAGTCAAGATGAAAAAAACATGTTTTGTGAGAAAAGAGGCCTCTGTATGTTTAAAAAAAAATCCTGCCACTAGGCACAATTATTAAACAAAAGTATCCATGTGACCCAAATGTCTTCAGCACACAGATCCCAGCTCTCCATCTGTAATTAGAACTAGCCAAAATGTCTTGCAGAGATTTGAACACTGATCTGATAATGGTGACCCACTTCCCTTTCCATTACCAAAAAGTGTTCAGTTAGTAGACACTAATAAAAACAAGAGGTATGAAGAAAAACAAGCAGAGAAATATTGCTACAGTCAAGGTAACAGAATAAAACACATGCAGTGGATTTTTTAAATGCAGACATTCAGTCTGGGCTGGCTTATCAAACCATCCCATCATGAAGTGGTGGGCATCCCACCATGGCCATGGAATCCTTTCTTAGTCATTTTTAAGATACACTTTCTCTGCTTTCTGTGGTGATGCCAAATGCAGGTAAAGAATCTGAGTCTAGAGCAAGGGCAACAAGGGTAATTTTCCAACATTTAGGTGCAAATGAACAATCCACAAAGGACCTGCTTGTCTCTGTGGCATCCCAAGTTGTTCAGAGATGTCAGCAGAAAAGTGATACTCTGTTGCCTACATATGGTAGGTCCCTGAAGCCATACTCCAGCAGCTCAATTCACAAGTGCTCACAGGATAAATGGCTTTAATGTCAGAAAGGGATTTTTAAAAAATGGATAGGATAAATACCTAGAATGTGGCTCGTTCTCCAGTAAGGTATTGGTGTCCTGAGTGATCTGAAACACTCAGGCTTCTCCAAGCTGCTATCCAGCTGCTTGACTTGGGCAGAGGATGTCACAGCTGCCTGAAATACTGAGGTGTCTCATCCCAAGGGCCTGGGGACATCTCCTCACCAGTGACCTCACTGCAGCGAGTCACAGGCCTGGAGAAGGGATGGAGCATGTTCTGCAGTTTAATGGTTGCACCCTCACAGTACCATCCCAAGGACTGCTAATGAACTTTGTGTGAAGAATTCAGGGGTAAAGTACCAAAACCAGATTTTTAATCAGAACTACAGATTTGCCTTCCCCAGGTGACTGCCAGTGACTAGTGGACTACAGAGGTTTCTCTCTCCCATATTCTCCCTCACCCCACTGAACCTTCAGCCTATTTCAGGTCATTTAAATCACCCCTCATGGAAGGGGTTATTTGATAACCAGGTGTATGTTCAGTAAAATACTCTGCATTGGGTGAGCCACATGCTACTGACACAATTATAAATCACCTAATTAGGCATTTTGCAGCTGGATACTGGCTACACTCTGTGCCTGCAGAGAGACAGTGGCCCGTATCTGCCAAGGGCAAAGGAACACCTATGAAAGTTTAGAACTTTAGAAGGGTTTTATGCAACCACCTTATACATCATTGTCTGGTAGCTTATACATCACCAGTGTTTCCTGTGTGTCCTGCGTCACTGACTAATGCTGCTGTAAGGAAACTACCAAGCATGTTTAGAGCTACCCCAGTTAGTGCCCCTCACACAGGCAAAATTCAGGCTGGCAGTGAGATTTTAGTGAGTGAGGGAAGCAGGAAAGAAACCCTGGAATTAGTGGGGTATGGCTAGCAGAAAGAGCTGTATGGTTTCAGGCACCCGTGCGAGGAAGAAGGGGGGGTCTTATTCTCTTCCCCTTCTTTCCCTTCTGCTACCTCACTCCTCTGGGTTACGGAATTCCCACCTGGGACCTTGTGATGTTTAATTTTCTCTCCTGCAGGTGCCTCTGCTCATAGTGCTGCAGTTCTGAAGGGAAGGAAGACAAGACAGGGCTTTGCACATAAATAACTCTGCTCATACAGGAAGCAGGGTGGAAGAGATAAGCCCTGCTCTAGAAGCCAGATGAGGACTATCCTTTGCCTGAACGTCAGGAAAGATTTGCTCAATGCCTGCAAACTGAACTGGGTCCCTTGAAATGAGGAAGGGAAAAAGCTAAATGGATGAGAAGGAGTCAAACTTGTTCCTGTTGGTAACTTTTATTCAAGTAATGCTTTGCAAAGCCACTTTATTTCAGTGCAAACTGTACAGACAAACTTTAATAAAACTCCAAACTATGCAAAAGTTAAATGATCTGGACTTCTTAACCAAGGTTGAGATTTAGGTCAAATTTGCTTAAAATACAACTAAATTGTGAATACTTTTGCCACATCAGGCTACTTTTGATTTGACATCAAAATAATGCAAATCTCACATTACTTTCAGGATGTGCTCGCATTGTGAAGTCTCCCCCACCCCCTCCCCCATTAGAGGTCCCGGGGAATTTTTGCAAATTTTTTTCAATTTTTTTCTGAGTCTTCAAGTTTTTTCAGGACCACAAATTTTCACAGATATCTCTGACTACCAGCAAGAGACTTCAGCACAGTAAATAACCTGGTTGAAAATGGCAGAAAGCACTCTCTTGATGCCAGCCCCTTTCTCAACACAGACTTACATAGTTGCCTCTTCTACATCAAAAAGGGTTGAGAACCAATGCAAAGAGCATGAAAAGCAGCTGGTCTGTGATTTTGCACATATGGATCTGAGCTTACAGCACAATTCCACTGACACCTGCACATGTTGGTAATTCCAGGAGAGTCCACTGAACATATACAGGTCAATGTTTAGGGTATTTATGCAGCACTGCAAAACATCACAAATAATGATGTTTGCAAATAACTGGAGAAGAAAATAATAGCAATGTGCATTCACATGTGGACAATCAAGACCTTGTTTGGAAGTTCATCTGGTAAGGCCAGCCAAACAAGCATTTCTCAGTGTGCCTCTGCTCTGTGGGGCTACCAGCAACATGAAATAAGTGAAATATTTTCATAATGATACTACACATGTACAACCCTAAAGGCACAGAGTAAGCAGATCTGTTAGGAGATGGTACTCTCTCCCTGACTCGATTCAAAGCAAGCATATGCTGCTATCAGCAATATGCCTTCTCAACAAACCCAGACAGCTTCTCGTGATGGCCTGGGACCAAAATCAGCAACTTCAGCAACACTTATCATCAGTAAAGCAACACTAAGAATCTTTTATCAAGATGGGATGTATTTTGAGAATACTAACTTCAATATAACCAAGATAAAAATAGCAGTATTTAAGTGAATGACTAACCACACGGCTTCCAGGAACTGAAACCCCTACAAACTAAATCTCTTTTTGAAAATTGTATGTTATCTAAGCACATCGAGATGTTGATGATCAAATAATTCAATCTATCAAATATGCAGAAGTGTTTCTGAGGAACACAGAATTGATGCACACTTCCTTATAAGCCCATCACATTGCCAAACAAATACATATTCTTTTTTTTTTCCTCCTAAAAAAAAAAATCAAAGGAGCTAAATAATACTTCTTGCAAATCATTTTGATCTCTCTACTGTTCTGTTTCATTCTTCCCCTCCTGTTCCTTCAGATTTGTCTCCTGCCTTTAATTTGGAGGTTCCTCAGCTGAGGAGTGATATGCTGTGCAAGTATAGCAGGACCCTGACACCTCCTTTCAGGCCTTCTGGTACACAGAATGTAAATAGAATAAAATCATCAAAGTCTTCCCCATCTATACACATCTTCTGGACTCCACCTGCTCCAAGCTAGCCCAGCTATAAATGGATAATGCTCACTTGGCTTGGAGGCAACAGCTGCGGAAGTGTCACCTCAGCCGCTGCCTCTGTGTTTACTGCGAAGCCACAGCGAGTGTGAGCAGACAGGGCACCAACATCCAGCTTTGATCTTTTCCTTTTCCTTTTCACTACAAACAACTATGTGTCAAAACCTGTTTACCACAAAGAACAAATCGTGGTGAGTGTACCTGGGCAACTGGAGTCCACTTATTTTGTGTGCAGACTGTGCAGAACTAAAAAGCCACTTCCATATCGCATCAGCTAAGAGTCTGTGAGCTTCCCTTGGGAACTCAGAAGATCCCAAATAAGCCACAGCAAATCCCACTTTCCAGTTTTACAGCTCAGTACTTATCCCTCAGATACTGGCAACTCAGAGTACCACTGCTGCTGGGAAGGAATTCCTTAACAAGAATTCGGGCTGCATGATTAAGGACTTCAGTGACCTCTATAGATGTCTGAAACTGGAGCAAACAGAAGGCAAAGCAGGAATCAAGCTCTGAATCTGGCTAGTGCAGCATAGCTGGCAGGGGAACAGGGTCTGACTAGAAATGCTGTGTTCCATGGGCTAGACACTCCTTTCATCTTCCAACACATGGACACCCTTAATCCCAGTTCCAAACTGAGCTGAAAACTGAACAAGATAACTTTGTTACCTGACTCCTGAGATATGACTGATCATTGTAGCAGTGGAAGCACAGATGTCCTGTCAGGGTTCCCATCATAAGAAATTATGACAGACCCTTCCCCCCTGCAATGACAGGTGGGTCAGAGCACCCTAATATATTCTGGGGCCCAAGATATATTTGAGTTTCCCATAATTATATTCAGCCTTGTATATGATGGGGTTTCCTATTCTGGCTACTTCCTTGTATCCTGCCACACGGGTTTTTCACTTGTGGATCCCCTCCATGGACACAGACAATGAAAGCAAGGAGTCTCAGGGCAGAGGTGCCCTCCTGGAAGAAGGACAGGAGAGAATCCCCCATTTAGGACTCAGTATTCTTGTGGTAACAACCTCAGCAGTGTGAAGTGGGGGCAAGGCATTATGGACTCTCTGCTGTGTAATATTCTCACATAAAACCAGAACATGCCTAGTGAACTTAGAGTAACACAGTCAATAATCTATGTTTTGCAACCATGTCTACATCTCTTCTGTCAACTGGAGAGCTCATGGTGCACAATTATAAAATGTAGGAGTTAGGGTAATCTGTTAAAAAGTCCACGCACAGTAAAATCATACAATTTCTACACCCTGTGCAGATCAATATTGAGATGGTTTCCTCCCAAAGAAATAGAGATCATGTTTGTTTGGTTTTTAATGTGGGGCACTCTCATGTGTTCCCAAGAGTGCTTTCATTAGTGGATCTCTAGTATGTTACTCAGATGTGAAAGATTTCCTTGGTGAAAAAAGCTAGTGGATAACACCAGATAGGCAGCCACAGCCATGTGGCTTGCCTTTGCCTGAGTGAGAAGGATGCAGCCAGCCCTGAGATGTCCTAGTTGTAGACATCATTGGTGTTCTACAAACTGCTTAGACACGTATGCGGTTTTGGCTTCTGAGAACTGGGTTAATGATGCTGAAAACTTCAGTATAAATGCCACTCGTGTACTAGAGTTACAGATGATAAGGAAAAATTATAATCAGTATTTTATATTATATATAAACAAATACTCTCTGTATATTATGTAATATTTGGCATATATATATACATACATATGCATATGTGAATCATTATCATCAGTCTGTTCTGAATGACATATAAACAATTATTTCTGGTTTATGCTTCAAGTGAAAGACATGAAAAAGTCAGAAAAATTAATTATTTTAAATCCTGGATCTATGAGAAGACAGGGAGATACTTACCCTTCCCCCCCTTCCCCACCTCCCCAGTAATTTCAGAATGGAAAGAACATTACAAATTTAAGGATGATTCATATCTGCCAACTTATCACCAACAAAGTTGGTGAGCTCTATTCTCATAGTGCCCCATTTTAACAGTTCCTGGGGTTATTTCAGTTTCATAAGGGTAAAGATAATGTAGACTTGAGCAGGCTACACTGGGAAGGGTGATCTGGTGTGCACAAAGCCTCTGGGCCTTTGGTTCATTGATCAAATTCTTCGCTATGAAAAAGCAGTCCCCTGCCTCCCCCTCCACAGGATGTGGGATTTGAAGGCTCTAAAGCCTATTGCCACAGGGGTTTTTGTGATTACGAAAAAACTTCATAACCTTGGTCCTCTACAGAGGGAGGAATAGTCTGGCATTGCCAGCGTGATGCTTGGGAGGAAGCAGAGTTTGTAGAACGGTGTCAGAACAGGGTTAAAACTTGTGATCAGCACAACAGGGTTCTTCATTGCTGCCTAGGAGATGTTTGTATTTTGAGGACAGCCTGATTACTCAACAGAAAGAGATCACATCAGTGACGAAGGAAACCTTACAAAGGAGAAGAAAGATTTCAGTATAAACAGTATTCAGAGCCTTACCAGTACATAGCCTTAGTATGTCCCTGCATGGCTTGGTGTAGATTTTTATTTTGAGAGACCTGAAATATGGCACTATATCTTCCTGCAGGCAGCTATCACAGATGGACAAAAAAATCCAACCCCATCAATATAATGGCTGTCATATATCTCAAAGAGAACACTGAGAATTCTCATGCACTGAAGGACAGCGTTAAAGAGGGACCTGTGGCTTAGGAAAGTGATGCTGTTGCTATTGGGGAATTTGTGGCCTTTGGATTGAACAGATTTTCCCTCCCACATTTTGTCACCTGCTCCTGCAAAGCAGAGTGATAGTTCCTAATGACACCAACATGGGATTTTCTTCTTAGCAGAACAAGGTGTATATTATTTGGGTACTGTGTCCAGTTCTGGACAGTTCAGGAAGGATGTGTGAATGTGTGCAGAGGAGGGCAACAAGGCTGGTGAAGGGTCTGGAGCATAAGCCCTATGAAGAGTGGCTGAGGGAGCTGGGGGTGTTTAGCCTGGAGAAGGGGATGAGGGGCAACCTTATCACTCTGAGGTTGTAGCCAGGTGGGGATCGGTCTCTCCTCCCAGTGACCAGTGACAGGATGAGAGGGCACAGCATCAAGCTGCACAAGGGGAAGTTTAGGCTAGGTACAGAAAAAATTCTTCACAGAAAGAGTGGCTTGGCATTGGAATGGGCTGCCCAGGGAAGTGGTTGAGTCACCATCCCTGAAGGTGTTTAAAAAGAGACCTGATGAAGCATTCAGTTACATGGTTTAGCTGATAAGGTAATGATAGGTCACAGGTTGGACTTGATGATCTCGAAGGTCTTTTCTAACCTAGTTTATTCTGTGATTCTGTGATTTCTATGTTTCTCTGCATGTCTAAAGCACACTTCCTGGACCATTTCTGAATGCTAGAAATTGACAGGGAGCCTGTGGCTCGTTTAAAGAAAGCTCAACTACTGTGGCCTCTGGCCTCCAGAGATATTCTTTTTGGGGGAAATAATCAGTGCATGTGCTTTTACACAATTCTAGCTCAGAATACTTCAAAACCACAGTGAATGAGAGCCATATTTAACATAAGTCTCTACTACCAATGGGAAGTTTCTCATCTTTTCTCATTTACTTCTTCCTCACAAATAGAGGGTCCCAGGTCTTGACCTTACTTCTAAAGTGTTTAGGAGGACAGGTATGTATGATGGGAAGTAAATTTTTCTTTTTCTTTTAGGTTGGTTTTTTTTTCTTTTTTTTCTTTTTTTGGTTTTGTTTTGTTTTGTTTTGTTTTTTGCTATGTATCAGGCACAAACACTTCCCTGAGAGGATGGAATCCACCTTATTTAAAGTGTCCCACCATCACACAAGGTTTAGCAATCTCTAGGCTCTTTCTCAGAAAAGGTGCAATTTTGTGAGACAGGATGTCAGATACGTGCCCCACACATATCACTCCCATCACGGTGAATCAGGAACCCACTGACAGACATGTTATGAAATAGTTCTGGCATATGGAAAAGTTTGCACAACTTTCACCCCATGAATAACTATTCTTATTCAAAATCCAACAGCTTTCTGATTACTTAGGGTTTAGCTTGACTTTTACTTTGCCAAGAAGGAATGTTACAATGGCCTTATTTGCCCTTATTGGTGTCAGCATAACTCACAGGAACCTAATGCAAATTGTCCTATATAAACAACAAACAGTACTTGTTCTTTCCTTGATGGGCTAAGCAGCACAACCCAGGTATAGAAAGTCTCCCACATGCCACATGTCCATGTGTACAATGTCCATGTCTATGCACCAGAGGGATGTTTTGTGGATCTCTGTGGTAAAGAGGAATTCATGAGCAGCCCCTCAGCAAAACTACTTTAAGTAATGGTTAGTTTACCATCCCTGGAAAAAAAAAATTAAGCACTGTTATACATCTTTTTTCCAACCATCTGTTCACTTCTCAGCAGTACCTCAGGCAACTTAGTCTACTTGTCCTACCTTTGCTCATGTGGAACAATAATTCCTGAAGGGATGAATAATAGCAGAGCAGTATAAATTATGCCCATTTTTTGCCTCCCTCAGGAGATCTAAAAAGCAGTTTCTTCAGAGGTGTTGTTCCAGCTGTTGGGATAGTTAATTTCCACTAAATCCTCTTTCCAAGAATGTGAAAATTTCAAGGATTTAACTGATGGAATCATAAAACCTGAGCTCACAATTTACGGGCAAACTCCAGCATAGGCTTTGCTGCAGAGTAGGGTAAAAGCTCACATTGCTTATATTGTCTTCTGAAAGCATTGCCCAAACATCACCCCTCTCTGAGACTTCCATCCAGCTGCTGAAGTTAGCATCCCACCTCAGCTATTTCTCTTGCTAATTGCTTGCATGCCTCACTCCCTATCTTGTACTGCAACACAACACCAGTAAGACAAACTTAACCTGTCTCACAACGGTCTAACCCAGCTCAGATTCTCTTTTCTCTATTTACTCCTTTTCCAGCTGTAGCAGTTTCATCTATGTAAACCCTGTCTGTGTTTCTACTTGGCTTTTTTTAATCCTTGAAAGTAAAAAGAGACAACAGTCTCCCCTGGTAATCTTTTACTTGGCACCTTGTTCTCAAGCACTCTAATAACTCCATCTGCTTTGAAAATGTCACTGGCCTACATCTGTTAACAACCTTTATCAAGGTTCTTTTACTTCCAGCACATTCATATAGCCTCCTTTGGTAAAGGAAGGCCCTTCCCTTCTTATTTTCTTTCCATTTTCCCCTTCCTTTTCTTTTCATTTCCTTTGGAAAGGACTTTTTGAAGGATGTTTAAGACCTGGTAGCTCTAAGGCAGTGGCAGAAAATGGGGCCCACAACAGCGGCAAAGGATGTCTAGTCCTGCTGCTGAGTATTACTGGCAATGATTACAGGCTGGTTTCAGGGCTCCTATCTGAAGGAGTTCAGCTGGGTGCTTAAGAGAAGTCTGGACCTAGAACATGTTCCTACTCACAGCTGTCAGAGATTTAGTTCAGCTTTCTCTGTGTCTCTCCATTGCTGTTTTCAATGGCAGTTAGTTTCTGCTCCCAAATGTGCACTTGGAGTTTAAGTCACTGAGGGAAATCTATGCTGTTTAGGTCACAAACACCTCAGCTCCAATATGAGCAAAGGAAGAGTGAGGTGAGTTGCTGACCAGGCTCCCACATCACCCAGCACCCGGCTCTCAGCAGCACCACAGCTTGGCCTCACTGGAGTCCGGCCCACAGCAAACCACACACAGCTGCAGGTGTGCTCTTGTCTTGATGTAAGACACAGCTCACCCCATTCCCCCAGGTTCTAGAAAGCTGTTTTGCTTACTGACAGCAGACAGCTTTTGCCTCAAAATGAGTGAAAGGTTTAGGCAGGATCTGGATGTTGCTTTCAACCCAGAAAGCTGAAATGGGAAAAGCTGCTGTAGTGGGCATGCAGCCTTGGATTCATAAGGATTGATTTATTTAATTATTTATTTATTTAAGTCTTTATATGAAGTGAGACCTGGGGAAGTCTTGGTGTAAGCTGTCTTCTCAGGAAGGCTCATAATTGATTTTATCAGGTAACAGTTTCAATTTAGAGTGGGAGAGGGGGAATGTGCTCAGATCACTGCAAACTACATTTGGAACAGGCTTACTGGCACACACATTGCCAGTTTCAGCCCAGGTGACTCAAGAATCACACTAACTGAGTCACTATTTCAGTGACATCAATGTTACCTGCAGTAGTTAATTGCTGAAACTTATCAAAATAGTAGTATGACAGAGATGCTTCTGTTTTAACTCACCCTGCCCCTATCACGGACAGCTGGTGGATGTTGGCTTTTAGCTGTGGCCAACGGTCACATTTTTTAACTGGGAGAAGTGAAAAATGGTGCAGTCACCATTGCCAGGGGTTGAGTGATGTTTCTGTACTGGGAACAGCCAAACTGACAGCAGGCAAGTGCCTCTGACTGTGGCTTTGCTGCCTCTGCCAGCTGTGCCCCAGAACGACTTCTAGTTTTTGAACCAAAGAGTTTGAGACAGACACTTTCATGTTGTCCACAGCCATAAAGCAGAAATGTGCCAGCCACCAGCCCTCTTCCCGTGCAAGGAGAAGAACAGATTGAAAATTAATATGAAGGCTGGGAGTCTGGGTCCAAGCGACCCATCATGGAATTACTAGAAATTTTCTCAAGTGGAAGCTAAGTAGAATAAATTTACTACTCTAATTAAAACTGAAGTAACCCACATCTTTGGGAGGATACTGATGGTGTCAGAGCTGTAAGAAGATATGGTCCAGTTCTTTATATCATTCCTTTCCCTCACTTTGATCCCAACACGTAAGTTTAGAATGCGGCACTTAGAACAAACTCTTGGTGTGGTGTAGTAGGATGTTTAAAACCCCCTCACATTCTGTTTCCTCTCTGCTGGGTTCAGACTTTTAGATGAAATCGCCCTGAAAAAGATGTTTGTGCACAGGAAAATGCCAGTATCGAGATTATCAGAACAAGGTAGGCAGCAATGTATTTCATGCGACTTGATTGCAAAAAATGACAAGGAAACCACAGGACATCCATCGGTGTGAATGCAATGGAATGAGGCCATGAGCATGTGTTATGTGCCACAGACATAAGGTCTGTATAGATTTGAATGAGATTCAATTTAGATCAAAAGGACCTTCAGGGCTTTTTTTCTTCTTTAAGATAGAGGCATGTCTTTTGGCATTGCACAGCTTGTGGCTATTGAGGCAGATCTGAAGGTAACAGGATGTGAGCATGCACTTCTGATTTACTAGTACAAATGGCTTACACAGGCATGGAAAGTAAACTGCTTTAAGCTCTTTAAGATCAAAGATAAGGCTAATTAGCAGGACTGTCTGGGGAGTTTTTTTCTCATTACTTTCTTGCCATGTTAATTTGGTATAAAGGTACTTCCCTGACAGACCTATTTGCACAACACAATACCCATATTTTGTAACACATTCCCTGCACTAACTTCCATGCCATGCTCCCCATACCCCCTCTCACTCTGCTGTTACATTTTGTTTTCTATTTCTCTTGGGTCATAGAACCAAAGAACAGTTTGAGTTGGAGGGGACCTTGTAGACCATTTAGTTCCACCAACTCTGCCATGGGCAGCAACACCTCCTACTAGAACAGGATGCTCAGGGGCCCATCCAACCTGGCCTTGAACACAACCAGGGATGGGCATCCACAGCGTCTCTGGGCAACCTGTGCCAGTGTCTCACTGCCCCCAAAATAAAGTATTTCTTCTGCATATCTAACCTAACTTCCCCTCTTTCAGTTTGCACCCATTATTCCCTGTCCTGTCACTACAGTTCCTGATGAAGAGTCCCTCTCCGGCCTCCTTGCAGGCCCCCTTCAGATACTGCAAGGTTCCTATGAGGTCTCCACAAAACCTTCTCTCTCCAAGCTGAACAGCCCCAACTTTCTCAGCCTGTCAGTACCAACTGTTCTTTAGATTCCTGTTTTCTTACAGCATCTTATTCTACCTGCAGGTAGGAAATAACAACATGACAAATCACTTCTTAGACACTGCAGAAATAGGTAATTTTGGTTGCTGTGACCTCATGGCAGAATGGTACTTTGCAGCAATCTGAAATGCTCCTAGGTAACAGCAGTCTGCAAGAACTAAAATACACACAATCAAGTCACATGAAACATGAAATACACACATGAAGTACCGTGACCAGTAATTCAAAAAAGATATTTTACAGTGCTTTTTCTGTATATTTTTCACTATTCCAGAATTCAGTTCAGTGTAAGTGAACCCTGAAGAAATTTGTGCTTAAATTCAGTAGCCTCAAGGACATCCTAGAGATAATTTATTCTGTAGAGCTGGTTTTAGGGAGGAAGCAATACTGTTTCTCCCTCAGAAAGCACTATTCTTCCATTTTGTGTGAAGTTACCAATTTCAGACTCATCGCAATTTAGAAGCTGCAGATGTAGCTTCTTAAATATCACTATCAAAGCATCCAGAACACGACTTGATACACAACTTAGAACATGCACAAACCAGCTCTCTCAGCCTGATGTAGTTGATGGCTCCTTCACGCACTACTTGTTAAGTATTTATTGTTCAGCTTTTTACCCAGCCCTGTAGATTGAAGCCAGGCTCATGGAGCAGACCTTCTTCATTCTATTGCTTCCAAACAAAGATCTACAAAGTAATGCCCACTCCTGAAAACCATTCGCTTCCAAGGGGATTGTGAGACAGAGCAGTTGGTCCTTGAAGAGCCCATTCCTTAAAAGCAAGTGCTATGGAAAAGAAGGGAAATCAAGCTCTCATCCTAGCACTCGCCCATTAGCTGTGCATCCCAGTCCCTAATTCCAGCAACCTAGAACCTGCTTGCATCCCAACAGCTCCCAGCAATCCTTCAATTCTCACTCCAGAAAGAGAAATCTCCCACTATTTTTAAACTTTCCATTTCAACTTCTCTCAAGCACCTTCTGGAAAGTACTGAAATAAAGATGCTTTCCTCAAAGTTTCATTATTTTCTGCTACTCATGAGGTCCTTGCATGAAGAATCTTTGCCTGGCTAACACCAATAAGCCAATTAGCACAAATCATCTGGGCACAGAACCATTCATAAATAGAGCATATGCATTACTGTTTGAGAAGAAATTATTCAACTTGAATTTTTCAAACTTGAATTATTTCAAAAGAACATTCTATAATTTTCTGTTCACAGGTAAAGATCTTGACAAAACCAGCCAACTGATTATAGTCTTTCACAGAAACAACACAGGGAAAATTACTTTAAACAAAGAACTCTGGAATGCACTAATACATAATAACCCATTTCTCTATATATCTTTCTTTCTGACTTTCTCAGGAAGAAAAGCTACTTTATGTACCACATTCTGCTAGCCTTCAAACTGAGATCATGCTGGCCAAATTAATAGCACCATTCTTACTTGTACCAACTATGGGGCAACTCAGCATATGAGAGTTTTTTAGTAAAAGGCCCATATGCTCTGAATTTTTATGTTTGTGCATACCCAGATTCTGTATGATGTTCGCTCGCTGTGCAGGAAAATCTTTTACACCTCATCTGCTCACATCAAGTTTTTCAAAGTAGGTGGCTACATCATGTTTCCCCAAGACACAGTGTTCTGTCTTTATCACAAATGAAACCAACCTGTGCACTGGGTTGCTGGTGAGATGATTGGTATTTGGAAGCAAGAGAAAAAGCATATATGCATAGTCCTCATAAAATTGTTCCTTTTCAGAGAGTAAATGTTAATAGGGATTTTTAATGCTGAGAGAAAACGGCAGATCAGACATTAAACTATTGGAAATACTTATTTAGAAAAAGAGAAGCACATCACTGCCACATCTAAGGCTTTCCGGTGCGTAATATATAAAGTTTTTACAAGAAGAACCTCTCTCTTTCACAGAAACATTTCATAATCCTAAAACACGTCAATGCAAAAGTGTGCCAGTTTTGATGTTGAAATGTAGTCACCTTTCCTCTCAGTTAACAGGACTTTCAAGATTAAAATATCTGTTTCAGGTACATGATTCCAAAATTTACTCATATATGTTCATCCCCCTAATAAATATGGCTGAAGAATAAAGATGTTTTTGATAGTACTTCTAGGGTGTTTTCTTCAGTGAAATTTGAAGGATTCAACATTAAAAAAAAAAAAAGAATAGGTTTATAATCTACTCAGGCACGTTGTTGAATTCAGATTACTTGTTTTCAGAGAAACATACATGTTAATCTCTGAATTCTTTATAGTCCTAACTCTAAATGAAAGGCGTCTTTGCAAATGCACTTTGTTACATATTTAAGGAGAGTGAGGAGCACAGTAAGAAACCCTGAGAAGGAGATTGCATTTCTTTGTACAAATCTGGTCTCTCTTTGCTTTTATTATTAAAATTGTGTCTGTTGGAAATAGAGACAGTAAGTTGCTATTAGTTGAAGGAAATTTTTGCTTGGTCTTTTGCAGGTTCATGTGTGAATGTTCTTCATATGTTCCTCATTCTGAGTCTGTATTATGTTTTGTCTCTCCTGTTTAGACCTAAGTGACTTGAAAGGTTTATCACATTAACTGAATTAATTTGATTTCTTTAAATGGATGGAATGTAGAATTTCTCTAGCCCGTCTCTGCTTGGAAGACAAAAAGTTGTATTTGATTAACATGGACATCCAGAAATATAACTGTAGACTTATTTAAAAATATCAAGAAATAGAGAAATCCCACCACTTCTTTTGAAAGTTTATTTTACTGGTTGATCACTTTCAGAGTTAAACTCCTGAACCTTTATCTGTGTGGGTAAATCCTTGTGGTCAATCTCATTTCTGAATTACTGCACATGTGCCTGTGCTACATGGCTCTCTTGCTGTCACAGTGTTTGGAATTTGGGACTGCACCTTGAACTTGTTCAGCTGCTGTGAGTACTGATCCATTGCTTGTATTGTATTAGCAAATAGAGACACCAGCTAAGATTTTATGGACAGGTGCACAGTATGTATCTCTTTCTGTGAGAAACAGGAAAAATGCAAGGTGTGAGAAAAGTTCTTCCTCTTTTTACAGTTGAAGAAATAGGAATTTACAAAGGAATAAATGAAGATCAGCATTTGGCTCTGAAGCTTGCATGAGAGGAACAGGAAGTTCGTGAGAACTAAACCCAGAAAGCAAATTCATGTCTAAAAAGCCCTGGAAAAGAACCAAACAATTTATATTTATAACAGATTAGAGCTCCTGTCCTAATTCTGTTTTCTGATACCCAAATGCTTACTGCCTCATATCCTGTAAACTCAGTCTGTGCCTTGGAGCACTCCTACATACATGGCACCAGACTGACACCATTTGTGTTGTTTCAGTCTAAGCCAATTACAAATTGGGAAGCTTTTAGTCAGCAGCTAATGTGATAGTTTCACTGTCTTTAATGGATATGAACAATATATGCTGTGCCTTGTTACATGCATTTTCTTTCTCTGCCAGTAAAAGCATTTCTGTGGCCAGAGTACTGTGTGGCATGTTGACTCTTGAGTTAGTGTTTGGTGACAAGCTGAATCAAACTCACTTCCTCTGGGGTGCTGTACAGAATTTTACTGTTTGGTTCAAATTTTCACTAAGTCCTTTCCTGAGTTCCTTCAATTGTTTTTTTTCATGTTTCATTCTGCAACGCCTCAAGGAACACAATACAGCTGCTACTGTGTGCTATGACTCTTGGCTTGTCCATCTAATTATCTAAACCCCGAAATTATAGAATATTCCCTTACTTTGCCCAAGATGGACCAGAGACAGACCTAAGTGTAGGTTTGTAAAGCAGCCTTAATAGTCTTCATTTTGGCATAGCATATTTGACTTTTAACAGGTATTGTTTTTTCTATCTTATGTTAGTTTTGCTGTGGTATACAGATAATATTTCCACAAATCTCATTATTTAAAACAGGTTTTTTGCCTGCTATGTGATAGATTTGCATATATCACTCTCATCAACTATAATGAAAGTTACACATGTAAAAACCCTGGTGGCAGATTGTGATAAGGCAGATTTGACACACATCATTCTGCAGATAAGGATGCTACAAGACATTGACATTTGTAGTGAAATGCTTTGAAGAAGGACTGTATATAATTGATAATGAGATGCAGATGGCTGGAACAAACTGGATGCCAAAAGGTGACCAGCCTTGGAAGAAAGTTTGTGGCAGGACTCATCCCAGAGAAAAGAGCAGAGATAGAAAGGGTAGGCCTGATTTGGTCCTCTATCTTTACTGCAGGATAAATGCTACTGAAAGTAAAAAAGAAGGACTAGAGAAAACAATCCCTTCAAGATCAGAAGACGGGGTTGGAAGATTTGACAGCAGCACAATAGTTTGCCTGTTTCCATCTTCCCATCGCCTTACATTTCACAACGGCAGTCCTAGAGTGCCTGGTGAAGATTCCCATCTTAAACACACTATGTCTTTAATGCAGGGTTAAGAAAAAAATAGAAGCGGTTATTGAAATGTTATACATCATTTCCCATGCCATCTGCACGAAGAATTCTATCTTTCTGTTAAAGAAATGGCATCCTCTATTTACTTGAATGGCAGATATTACTTTCCCCTAGCTTCTACTTCAAATAGTTTTAGATATAACTCACAGCTGATTTAGAACTACAATGCTGATTTCCTTGCCACTACCCTGGTGATTGGTCATACATTACAGCTATTCCTTATGAATAATCACAAGTAACCTTGACATCTAGCCAAGCCCGTAGTAAGTTTGAGGAGTCTGCTTGAAAATACGGCCCACTCGGTTAACTGAACTTGAAATGTGGAGCCTGGGACCGGCATAAAGAAGTATACTTCTCACCTGTAAATGAACTAAGCCAGGGGTTTGAAATCTTCAAGAAACCTTGAAGCCAAAAAAAGCTTCCAGTGATACCTTATAATCATCAAACCTGGGAGAAGGCTTTAGATGTAAGCTTATTACTTGTTTCTTACTTAATGTTGATTTAATAAGCTTCTCTCTATTTCATTAATGTCTTTTAATGCTGCATTCTGCCTGGCTCACAGGCTTCTATCCTCTGCTTAAAGAAAGTGGAATATAATAGCCTGTTACCTCAGAGAGATGCCACTGTTTCTTTTCCACATATTACCACAGACAATCTCTTGTATCAAGAATTGATCCGCATTCACAAGCATTTTCTTCAAACAGCTAAAACCAGAACTATTAAATGCAGAAAGAAAACAAAGACATCTCAGATAACTCGCTAAGAGATGATTGAGTGTAGGAAGAAAGAATGGGAAATACACCAAGCTGAAATGTGGTGAGAACCATGCTTTCTATTACATTTTAGGGATCTGTTCTTCGTAATCAGAAGGGATCGTGAAAAGCCAGAACACCAAGATGTAGGTATAAGATGTTATGAACAAAGATTACATAGATGAAACAAAGTGGCACACAGCCCCCTTCCAGAGGTAACCCATGAGAGCGAATGGAATGCAAGGCCTCTCAGTGCCACACAATGGAATCCAAAGAAGTTTGTGCCGGAGGGCTCTGAACCTCTTTTGCAGCACTGCAGCCACAGATGAGCTGAGCTGGGCCCACGCTAATGGCCAGGCCCAAGGACCCTGGCTCAGGCAGCCGCCCCCACTGTGGTGGGGCCTGGCGCCTGCAGGGGACAACACGCTGCCTGTGGTGGCATCGGCGCCAGCATCCCTTGGCTGTGCCGTGCCACACAGTTCAGGTGCCATCCCTTGGCCGTGCTCCACCGGGCTGTGCCACACACCTCAGGTGCCATCCCTTGGCTGTGCCGTGCCACACACCTCAGGTGCCACCCCTTGGCTGTGCTCCACCGTGCCGTACCACACAGCTCAGCCGGGAGGCCGGCAGACCTGCCGCAGGCAATCTGTTCAAATCTCATTTGGCCCACCAGTAAACCCTTGAAATCAGTCTTATTGCATAGCCGGGTGGAATCCCCATTCCCACCCTTTGCCAAAGTAATCCGCTCTAACCTGCTCTAAACGTTGTCCCGGGCTGTGTGACGGCTTTCTCCGCACCTTGTCTCCATTTCCCCCCACAAGAGGGCACTAACACTGCATCCTTTGAGGAGGTTCGTTTCCCAACGAAACGTGCCTCAAAGGAAACCGGCGGAGAGAAGCCAGAGGGACCTAGCTGAGATTTCAGATCTAGAGCAACTCCCTTCCCCCCAGGGCTCCACACTTTTAATTCCAAGGTTTTGATTCAGAAACATCTCTGGTAACAGCAGCATGAGGCCTCTAATAGAAGACAGTTGCATAAAGCCACTAATAGAAGATGGTAGTTCACAGGCATATATCTGATTTTATTTCTGTTTTGTCTCTTGGCCTCTGCTTCAAGCAGTGAGACTATAAAAAAATATGGGCGTCTCTGGAATTAGAAACCTTCATGGACCTTAAGAGAAACCAGTCAGAGAGCTGAGAAATACCAGACACCAAACGTCTCTTGAAATAAAACATACATGAGACAGCCAAGAGACAAATCCTATTCAGGGAAATCAGAGTGAAGTAGAAACACAACTAAAATTGCCATAGGATAGGGAGAATCTAATGAATAGAGAACAAGCTAAAAAAAGCCCTTGTACTGCGCATAGCCTGACACAGTGACAGGTCTGGATGAGACAAGATAAATATACAGAGAAAATTAAGAAAGGAAACAACTTAGTGTTGTCTATGGGTTTATGCTTACATATACAAAAATAATTCTAAAGAAAGGAAAATTTAGGCTAAGTACCAGACAAGGTTTCTGTACATGGCAGAGAGCCCACATGCTCTCATGCAGGCAGTGAATGACATTTGAGCCACTAATTTGGTTCCCTTTTTCTGGAATTTATAAATGCTGGGCTAGCCTTCAGGGACAGGACATAACTACCAAGATGGTGCTACTTAGCTTCTGCTAGAGTTTTAGTTTACTTAATCTGCTAAGAAGCATATTTTTACACAACTCTCTGATATAAGAAACCCCTGTATGCTCTTTCCTCCTCTCTCCTCCTCCCCCTGCACTGGCTGCACACAGCACTTCCTCAGGTAAAGGCAGAGCAGTTTTCACTAAGTCCTGTAACTTGAGAAACGGGTGCTTGATGAAACCAATATAAGATTGGGTTAAAACAGGTAAAATAAATTGCTTCTTTACAAAACACACAGAGGATTTCTGGAATTTGCTACCACAAGAGGAATTTGATGCTCAGGGAATACAAGGGGTATGGACTGCAGACAATGGCCAAGCTTGCACTGTCTCCTTAAATAACTGCTTTTGCTGTTACTCCTGGAGAGAGAACATGGAATGACTGAGCCCTGCTCTTGCTCAGGAGTGTACTTCTATATCCCCATGTTACCCCCTTCCACTCTTCTGATTTGGGTAGGGCTGTAACAACCACAGCTTTTAATGCTATGACCACTCATCAGCTATCTAGAGGCTGCATAGAAAAAAGGCACATTGAAAAGCTGATTTGAAAAAGAATTAGTATGCACAAGTCTCTCAAAGCCACCACCTTGCAGGGATCCCGAGGTCCTACACACAGAAAACCTACTGGAAAATACTGCCTGTTGTCCGAAGATGCAACATTTGTTGTCAGAAAATGCTGCATTTGCTGTCAGAAGATGCAACTCCTGCAAGCCAAACACCCTTCACCAAACTGCATCAGTTTGGCTTAAGTTTATTTTGGCAAACAAACAAAGGGAGAAGGGCGGGTACTCTTGGTATTGTCCAAACATCCCATTCCAATGTTTTTTGAATGAAGCCTTTTAGTTTCCCTTGTTTTGACAGCATATAAAATAAAAGAAAGAAAATTGAATTTTAATGTGTAGTGGTCTGTGGATTCTGAATCACTTTAACACTTACGGAACATGAAATTTCACTACCCAGTGAAGGAATTAATGTATCCAATTATAACAGTCATAGCAGTGGTAAAAAAAAAGAAGGTAATGTTTTTCATATTCTATGCTATAGGAGTAGCCATCATGTCCTCACTGTTTTCATCACTAAAAAAATTCACAAGGGAAGGTTTCATGTCTAATGCTGTAAGGAATACATAGACAACATACACAAGTCTTTCTAGGGCAAGGCCTCAAAAAAAACTCTCCTGGACCTCCCAAGGCTCTAATTTTCCTAATGTCCATAAAGGAATCCCTTTCAGTATCATGTATTTATTGCATGGAGACCAAACCCTACGATTGCTTTTCATAGACTAGGCAAAGGAATTAGTTCTGTTAGAAAGAATTACATTACTTAGAAAGTCAGTTCTGCAAGAGGACTTCAGCACTGGCTCAGAAAATTCCGTTTCTGGATCAGCTTTTTGTGTGGCCTTGTGCAGGTCATGTAATCAGGCCTGTAGGTACTGGCAGTGCTGGATGGGCCACACCAGTGGGGTTGCACCCAGGCACGCACATAACCCATTCCACCAAACAACCCCATTTTGTCAGTCAGCCCTAACACCTACTTACCTGTGAGCAGGGTTATTTCCCTGCCTTAGGAGGAGGAGGGGGAATAACATCGGAGAGACCAAATCCGCTCACAATTGTGTAGTATTCAAATACTGCTGTAAGTGTAGGCGTAGGAACAGAGCTAAATCGTTATCGTACTCTACTTAACACCTACTCATGGACACACTGATTCATATTGGAGCGTTTGGAGAATACACTGGATTGTACTTGCTTTTCATTATGAGACTGGTGTTTGAATATAGCTCACCCTTCTATGGTTTTTCACGTATCTCTTCTCTATTGAGGTGCACTTCTTGAAATGATTCTTTTGTAGCCTTTGTTCTGAAGCAACTTTAAATAAAAAACTACTGGAAGTTATAGTAGTTACTGTGCCATTTTCCACGCATTTTAGAATTCAGTCCCAGGTTTCACATTCAACAGTTCCACTCCGTGTTTTTAAGGCTAAGAAGACAACTTTGTTCAAATGACTACCAACAACCCAAGCTGCCTAAAAAATGTAAACAGAAAAGGCTGTTGTCCCAGGCTCATGCTATGGGATGTCACTGCACAGATAGCCAGTTGCACTCAGTATTTTGCAATTTACATAAATTATAGGAATTTTCTTTCTTTTTTTTGTTTTTGTTTTGTTTTTCTACTCTTTCACAGTAAAGTTTTCTTCTGCAGTGGTTATTTGTGGTTCATGATGGATTGCCTAAAATATGTAAAGTAGGGAAGCAGAAGTCTGGAACAGTAATATTAAAACACTTACCATGTTCCATGCATTAGCACAGTAAATGCTGTAGAATTTAAATTGTCTGTGGACTCAGCACAGACAAGGTGCCAGAAATCTGCAAGTTCTAATCTCATCTTTGCAGCTCTAGAAATAGGCATAAGAGAATTAACTCATCATGCTTTATTGCTTGAAAGCATCTATAAACTAAAATTGTATTTCAGATATTCTTCCATAATTGATTCACAGTTTTACTGCAGTTATTTTCTTAATGGCCTTACCAGGCAATAAGTCTTAATACATAAGTCTGTCCAAAACATGGAAACTTGTTTCCTAATTCATTGCTGGAAGTATCAGGACAGGGGACATGTTCTCAGTGAACAAAACTCCTTATCATTTTAGTATAAATTTTTGCTTGCCCCAGGGTTTGCTAGCTGTACCCACACAAGTGTTTCTTAGGCTCTTTTTTGTGTCAGAATTCATTACAAGATCTCCTGACTAGGAGACAGTTTCCATCCTTTCCCCTTTTTCATTTTTCTTTTTTAGAAAAGTGAGATAATACTTGAGAAAGATGTCAGATCAAAAAGCCCTCAAGTCCTCCTTGCAACACTCCAAATCCCATGCCAAGAAACACTCATCTCTCCTCCCAGGCATGACTCTCAACCCTTTGTCTAATAAAATAATTGAAACCTGCTCCCAGGCTCTCCTGTGCTCCTCCATCTCCCTTGAAATTCTCAAATAGGATGCCCGGTTGTTGCCCTTTGAACCCACAATAAGTCTATGAAAGTCAAACCAATTAGTTTAATACATCTAGAGAGCACAGAAGTTCCTCTCATGTCTGGGTCTGAGCCTGCAAGGAACTGCAGATCCTCAGCTGCCTTTGACTGAGAATGTCTAAGCACTTTGAGAAGACCAAGACTAGCTGAAATTAAAGCTCTGGATGGAATAAGACTGTTAATATTAAATTAATGAAAAAGCAATTTTGCATTAATAAAAATAGGAAAAGAAATGCAAAAAATGTAGATGATGGTATAGAATGATAACAAAAAGATGAAATTATTAGCAATGAATGTTATAGATGGAGCCTGAAATAACAGGGCTGATAATAAAGACAGAGATGGAGTAATGCTAATTCCCAAGATATCAAGCTTGGCAGTAAACCTGTTAGTAAAATTCAGCCTCATTGAAGCAGAAGTGAAACTGTAATGACTAACTTTAACTAGAATTATGTATCACTATCTCATGGGAGGGACAAGGTACATGTCACCCCTGGCAGCACTTTGCTGAGAGAGGAAGAGAGGGGAAAGAAGAGTCTAAATGAAAACACCCAAGGTCCCTCTCTTTCCTTCTAAGATACTAACTGTTGCATGGGGACAGAATTTGCAAATGTAGCTCCCAGTTTCAGGGAAGGGAAATGCCTGCCAGGACCCCTTGTGTCCTGTAAGCCCAAAAGGGTCTCTCTCCTTTCCCAGGGAACCTGTTAACTACACCAGATTTCTGTCTCTCAAAAACTGAACTGCTGCCTCCTCATGTTCTTATATCTCTTGGACTGGGAGAGAGCTGCTGAGATGGCTGAGGATTCCCCTCATGTTCTTATGTCTCTTGGACTGGGAGAGAGCTGCTGAGATGGCTGAGGATTCCTCTATCTGTTACTCCTGCCATCAGAGGAAGAACACTCTGCTTGAAGAGAGTATTCATCTTCACAAATTAGGAAATAAACATCACAAGTCCATGGTTTTCCCAAAATAACAAAATATAAGAGAAAGGGACACAGACATTCAGAGAACAGGGTTCTGAAGACAATTTTTGAAAAATCACATTGTTGTATTATCTTTCAAACTTCTTGTATTTTTTCAAACTTTTATTGTACTTTCTCTTTTGTGTTTCCTTGAAGAAGCGAAATAAGATGGTACTAACATTTTAAATATAAATACTACATTTTTTACATGCTCTGCCATCTTCCCAAGAAAACAGGCTGCAATAGTAGCCTGTTTTATCAAAGAGGTGACTGTTTGACTTTCAGAGTCCATTTTTACAACCTCTTCACTTCCTGTTCAAATCACTATTCAGAGAGATAGATTTTCCTCCACAGATAGATGTGCTTTTCATATCTACTGCTGGCTTTTTAATTGCAGGAGCTGTAGCATTAGGTCAGGCTTCAGATATTCGAGTTATAGGAGTTGACTGTAGCCTCTTAACTAACCTGTTGCATAAATTCTGATTCAGCAATATATTATATGCTGGATTCATTCTTCACATTAATGGAAATACAGCTTTTAATGCAGTTGGAATACAGTGCTGGAAGTTTTGATTCAGCAGCAGATTATGTGCTGAATTAATTCATAATATTAATGGAAATTTTAAGTGCTGTTGGAAGATGTCATGGGAAGATTTTTTATTTTTCATTCTATACTGTTTTCAAAAATACATTTGAAGGTTTTTTAGATTTTGCAGCACATCCAGATGACACAGCAAATGTTAATAGACCAAAGGCCTTATATTCAGGTACCCTGAAATGTCAGATTTCCATGGATCTAGCTTCACTCTTCTGAACCCTGAACCACTGCAAGGCCACGTTTAGCAGAAAGGATTTCATGGGTCTGACGACACATCTAGGTTGGCCAGCAAATTGAAGCTTCACTTTCTCCACATTCCTCTCTCCTTTGGAGGGAGGAAAGATGCAAGGGCAAGTCCAGTGTGTACGTAGCACTGAGAGGAATGACAGAAAACACTGAAAGTGTGGTCTTGAAACTCCTATCAGTAATCTATGAAGAGTATCCTTTACTCTCCACAAGTTACTTTACTCTCCACAAGGCTCTAAGACTACTATAGTCTTTTGGAAGAGGACTCCAATGTGGAACGTTTTAGCCCCGAAGGCATGGTCTGCCTAGCTAACACCGTAATAAAAAAGCCTATAACCCACTATAGGACAAGTAAGATTTCCCCCAAATGTCCCATATTCCCAGACTCTCATTCCTTCCTACAAAAGCACCTGAAGCCCTGCAGCTGCTCAGCTTCTTCCTCTGCAGCACTGCACATTCATGGCTGCTCAGAAACCCATCAGGCTCATTGAATCAGAGGGGTGTGGGATTTTCTCTCTCATACACATCATGAGAGTCATTGTATAGAGGATATTAAAATTAGGAGCCACCTGCATGTGGTTTCAGAACAATCCATCTGAGCTTGTAAGATAGGAAGAAGGCAATATGGGTGTCTGCTGGGGTTCAGATATCCCCAGAGTATGAGTGTATTGAAGGTAGTTATGGAGTGTATTGATCCTCTTACTAGATGCTGGAATAAAGCCCAGACCTGTGCAGACTGAGAACAGGATCTCATTTTTGTGCCAGTAGAGCCACCACGAAGGCTGACTTGAAAATTTGGATCAACTGATGGAAATATGGACATCTTGTTATGACAAATACACCATTTGGATAGAATTTTTCAAAGGCAAGCACACAATAGCTTCTCAGTAATGCTAAAATCCTGCATACTACTACCTCAGCCTGAAGGTGAAGTTCAAATTGCATTAGAGTGTAAATCAACACACCAGAGACGACTTGGGTCTCGGTGGACACCAAAGCTCTTGAGGAGCAGCATCCTGGATGAACTTACCCTATTGAAACTGTCCCAAACTCTTCAGAGATACGGGCATTTACAACAACACATTTGTAAGAGGCTTTAAGTCACTGCTAAGAGTACTGCTAAACACGATTCTGTCACACTATGCATTTTTGCTGACATGTCACTTCCTCTCTCGTTTTGTGGTGAAGGTATAGACAGGGTTTATTATCAAGTCATCCTTCCTGTGGTAACAGATGGAAGTAACAAAAACAAAAAAGCACACAAAAGGATTATTAACATCTATGGCAAGCTTCTCGATACTCTGGCCATTAATTCTGAGTACATACAAGCTGGAATGTATTATCACATCCAAGTGCACCCAATCTCCAAAGAAGGAAAAATAAAAAATATGAAGAACAGACATATGTTCATAGAATATTGATCCAGAAAGAGACATAAAGTATTTGACAATGGATACAACATTGAAATATTATTAGAATTAATAAAGTTTTTCTTTTAAAAAATTACATGAAATTCACTAGTTTTATGGATAAGCACTTGATTTTACCCCTGTTAGGTTTCAGCTGCAGAACCAAGAGGTTACTGAACAATGGGCTATTACCTGAGCAGTTGCCTCCTGCAGCTGTAAGCTCAAAGCTTGCTTTCGGATAAAGAAAAAATTTGGTGATCTTAACTCTGCTTCTTTTTTTTATGTAACTCATAAAACACATTGACAAACTGGCTGTCCTGTTGCAAAAAACCCACAAGATTGGATTAACAGGACTCAGGGTTGAGGTGCAGTGGCTGAACTACAAGATGAAGCTTGTACAGAACATGCATTGTGTCTAGTTTAAACCAGAGCACTTAGCTGTTCACTTTCATGACTATTAAATGCACTCATAATTAAAATTTAAAAGTCTGAAGTCTATACTATTTTTTCCAAGCTCCAATTATGGGTAATAAGATTTAAGTTTAAGTTTAACTTGTCTTTTAATAGAGGGTAAAGAGCCCTTATAAATCAGTCAAATAGAAATTGCCATTGAAGAGCTATTACTGAAGAATTGCTGTCGAAGTAAAACTAATTAATATCTGTCACTGCAAAGAGTTAACTACAGAAAACTTTCCTGCTTAACTACCAGCACTATTAAACCACCAGGACTTATATCATCAAAAGAAAAAGTAGGAGAGAACACACTGTTTCTTTTGACACCAGCTTTCATCTTTTGCTCTGGCAAGATTCTGAAGTCTTTTTTCACAAAATCTGACCAGACAGAACCAAAGCCAGGTCTGGCTCCCCAATTAGCTCTGGCAATGTGGTGTCGCATCACATTCTGAAAGGGTTTCCCCTTAACTGAACTTTTGGATCACAAAATTACAAAAAAAGAGACAAGCTCTAAAGAAACTGAGAGGTTAATAAGTTTCACTGAAGAGACCCAGAGATGGCTTTGCCCCCTTGGGCCCAGAACTGATATCCAGCTCCTGAGATAACACAAAGTGGTCTCAGGTCTCCTCCATGATCCCTGGTGATACACATCTATTCCAAAAGACACTTGTGACCTCACACCTATGTATTACTATAGCAAAAGAGATCTTTGAAGACTTAAAGTACAAAATTTGACGGCTGTCTGGTGCAATACTGGTATTTTCTTCTCGGCTTTTGTGTCCAAAAACTTTTTCTTAACAGTACTTTTTCTTAACAGTAATTGCAAATTCTTATTAGTGGAGCACTTATTGGATGAGTTTTATGGGTTAATCCTTCAGAAAGCATTAGATTCTTCTTCCCAGGGTCTGTCCTAGTCCTGAAAATATGCAACAGCCTCTCTGAGGAAAGCTTTGATTGCTTATTCAGAAGTCCTCATCAGAGATTATCAGAAATGTTTGTAACATGAAAATTAAGGCCCTGAGCAAGCTAGTATAATTTTAAAGCTGGTGCTGCTTTGGGAAGGAATTGAACCAGATATCTCCAAAGGTCCCTTCCAATGAAGATTTTTCTCTGTTTCTCTGGTCATGCCTTGCATTCCACTGCACATGCAGAAACATCTGCCAGTAAATGTATATAACTGGATCAGGCCATAATCAACCTTTTTTTTTTTCTTTTTTAAAGAAGCAATCCTACTTTGATTGTATCATTTTCATAGTAACTTCCCTTTGATTGTATCATTTTTATAGTAACTTAGATAGTAATCTATCTATAGTGATAGATTTCCTGAAAGGATATTGTTATCAGCTGTAACAGCAAACCATATATCCCAAATATTCTCCTGACTTGAACAAATGATAAAGTTCAGATTTCACTTGAGCTCAACGCAGCACACCTCCACTGGATATTCTCCCTGCTGTCCTTTTGCATAGAAAGTATTCCTATTTCCCATGCCCAATAACAGGAAAGTGCAGGATTTCAGGGTGGTAGCAGTCTCTCCTCCTTTGGCACCAAGGTGAGGAGTCAGTACACACTGCTATTTCTCCAGGGCACCTCAGATCCAGGCAGGTGTTGGCAAACAGGAGGGAATTAAAAGAGCAAGGACAAACATGATTAAGGAAAAGAAGTGACTGATTTATGACAGGTTAAAAAGTTTGGTCAAAAGTTGGCTAAGGAAATGGCTATTCAAGTATATTTGGTATGGCTTTCCTTTCACTTTAAGAAGGCATAAAGCTCAAAAGAGAAAAGTGTCAATCTACAAATGATTAGAGAAATAGTCCAAAATGGTCCAACAGCTTCTGATGGGAACTGACTAAAAAACAAATACTGAGATTTTTCAGATGTGCAAACCAAGATATTGCCATTTCTTTCAACTTCTTCAAAACAGCTGAGGATCCTGGCATGTCTGATTTTGATCTTGACACTTGTCTGAGCAGACTATGTTTTCTCATATTATCTCCACTGATAACCTGACTGAGAGAAGTTAGGTTAAGGAATGGCAGAGTAATTCAGTCTTTGTACCTAGCTGCTCTTTTGACATCCTTGCTGAGTATCTGTATTTCTGGTAACCATTGCACTGATGATCATATTTTTCATGAAAATGGCTAGCTGTTCCCTAGAAACTGGAATAAGATGGTCTAGGTGATTTTCAAGAGAAATGCCTGAAAAGGGAGACCTAAGAAACTGGAAGTAGCCTCAGCATAGCAGTGGTCTCATCATTTGTATCAGACAAACTGAACTGGAAAGAGCATTGGTGAATTATTCAGTGAAAAAAATATGGCAAGAGCTCCTGGAGGGGGCAAGTAGCTGGACTATGTTTGATTGGGGAGGGTTTGGTTTGTTGGTTTGTTTGTTTTTTTGCGGGTGGGGGGCGGGGGGTGGGTGCAGGGTTAATATAAACCTCCTCTTAACCCATCCTCAATGTCATATATCCACACCTCAGGCTGTAGTGCCAATGCTCACCAACACAACTCTTGGCCTGATGGTTTGCTGTGGTTTGGACTTGCTGCTCCCTTGACTTCAGTCTGGTTTGCTGAATCTTTTTCCAGTTCCAAACTGGTTTGGGGAAATGGCTTCAGCTGGAGAGGTGTAAGAAATGGGACATGCTCAGTCTTCCTAGACACAATCTCTACATTTCATATCTCACTAGCAGAAATCTCTTTAGGAGGTGACTAACCAGGCCAATCTCCAGCTCTGCTATGTCAGTCTCTGTTCAATTAGTCCAGCTAACTGGGACAACAAATCATGCTTTGGCTTTGCAGATTTTAGCTGACCACTGGAGAGGAACTGAGCCACCTTTGAAGTTCTATGTCTTGGAGATGAATTGATATAGAAGCAACAATTAGCTAATCCATAGTATTGGATGAACATTTCTTAGTTCTCCCAAGAAAAAGGAATATTTTACATTGCTGTTCATAACAGACACCCAAAATGCTCTACTGTTAGCAGTTACTATGGGAACTGCTGGCAGTTTATTTTAAAAAAGGGAAAGACTCATTTTTTCACTGGTTACCAGATTTAGTTTGGTTTTTTTCACTTGAAATCTGACGTGACATGTGAAACAGCTACCAAATACCATTGTCATGGCCAGCTCAAAGACCCAGTGATCTACTAGGCCAGATCCTAACTGCTGATCTTGAACTTAAGTTTTAGTGACTTTGGCAGAACTACTTGGGAGGGTAACCCAGCAGGATGAAATTTTAAAACCTCTGCCTTTCATATCCCTACTTCAATTAGTTGTATTGAGAAAACAACACAGCTAGTTCTTTGTCAGCTGAAGATCTGCATTTAGTTTCAGATATAAGCTCACTAACTTGAATTTGAAATTGGTAGTGAGGGTTTGTTATTACCCTGATTAGTTACCAGATTTTCAGTAGTAAAACAATTTCATTCATTGTAGGGTTGATAGTTGCCATTATGTTTAAGGTTGCAACTACCTGTACGTAACACACAAAAGCTGGAGACCTCTGATTTTTCCATCCCTCCTCATCTGTATTTTTCTTTATATGAAAGCAAAGCTGTTTAATGCTGGAAGCATGAGAGCCATTCCTTATTCTGGAAAAAAGCCCCAACAGCTTGTGCCTTTTTATAACCTGCCAAAAGAAAACATCAAACTTAAGTTCTGGTCCAAACTCTACAGCCGGATCCAACTTCACGTAATAGAGAGAAACATAGAGGCAGAACTAAGTTTAATGACAAAGCAGCCTGTATGCATGTGAAAGTATTTTACTGGTTTCACATGTTGGGAAGAAATATAATGATCATTCTGTGCTACACAAGTCTTTTATGCTATGAGCTTCACCAAGACTATAAAATACATTTCTACTGAAAAATACAGCCTTTTGTAACATGATAACATTTGGGAACCATTAGCAGCATGAATGAAGTATTAGATGCAGCCTGTGACATCAAGAACAAGGAAAGCCGAAGGGTTCAAATCATGACAAAGAAAATGCCAAGAGACAATGTAAATTAATAGTTAAAAAGAACAAACTGGCAAGCATCTTAAAGTGATATTATAAGGGAAAGGAAAACTGGCCCAACTTCATGGAAGTTAAGTGGTTGTTCTTGGAAATCAACTAGGATACATGGCATGGAAACATAAAATGATAAGAACTATTTGGCATTTGGATCCTATTTATAAATAACCTCCCATTTCTACTTTAATAAATCAGGCTGTTTTAGGAAGTGCTGACTTTGTACCTTTTGGCTTTATCAGCAGTACTTCAATAATGTTTAGGAAATAAACTTCACAGGAAAACCTCGGGTGTTCAATTAGTTTTAAATGTTTTAGGGTAGGAACTGAGATAATTAAATTAAAAGGATAATGGTGGCTTAATGCTTTGTGGCTCACATGAGATTTATACATTCCAATTTAACCTCAAGCTGTACATATGGCATTAGAGAGGAAAAAATGAAGGAAAAAGAAAAAGAAAAGGTTCCTTATCAGAGGAACAAGAGTGTAGTATGGAATCTGACTACAGTGGACATTTTCTGGCTTCTCAGGTTTTGTTGGTTTTTCTTCTGTACCAGTGCTTAGTTTGGATGTAGTGACCAGGAAATACAGTACATTTAAATGCCATCTTTCCTGCTACCCAACCCTCTGAAACCATGAGCAATGCTAACCGAACTGAACAGCATTGGAACACACTAAGACTTACTTTGCAAGATTCATTTCCTCCCTATGTTAATTATGCTCGGAGGGAATACAGTGCAAACCACAAGCCTGGAAAAGCTTGCAAAAATATGTGTCCCTCTCTCCAACTGCAACTGCTAAAACCAAGGGGTTTAACTTTTGCTGTGCAAACTCTGGGATCTGGGGAAGAGTGAGGGCTGGGGGACATAGAGATGGCAAGGGAGCAAGGGAGAGAGTGGGCTCATGCTGGGTGATTTGGAGTTTTGCAGCTTCAATTTAGCAGCCAAGGGTGGCTATTTTCCCATCTCAATGTCTGCCTACAGAGAGATGCTTCAGTCATGCATTCTTTTTTTGTGAAGAAGGGCCCCTACTCTGAGTGCTCCCACTACACCCCAAAAGCGCGCCTTTCAGATTTCTGGGGAAGTCTGGAAGGAGCTAGCTAAACTACAATCAAATAGGGAAATATTTTTAAGTTTTAATTTCATATAAGCATGCTTTTCAATAGAACAGCGTTTTCAGAAAAGAAAACCAAAGGGAACCTTATATCCCTGAAGGCCTCATGGCAGGAGAGCAAACTTTACAAATCCCTAGTGTGCCCTATGGTGAGCTGGCTTCCTTTTCCCTCTGAGGAGTGAGCATGGTACTAGACCAGCTGGGTGTCTTCTGGAGACCTTTGACTGCCTGTGCCACAAGTTACCAGCTTTGAGAACATACAAGGGGTGGGTCAACAGTTTAACCATTGCAGATACTAAGGATGTTCTACCTCCAGTGTCTCAGAGTTACTTGCAGCAATCTGTTTGGGGGCAGTCTTGCCCTCAGAAAGAGGAAGAGCTGAGCAGCCACAAATACATCAGGCCAGCTTCCTTTTATGTTCTCATATGTATGTATGCACGGAAAAGAAGAAAGGGGGAAAGGGGCCAAAAGAGACCCACTGGAATGAAGAAACTCCTCACAAAGCCAGCTGACAGTCCTAGAAAGAGTTGTTCAAATTCCTGCTAGCAGAAAATTCATAATATTCAAAATACAAAAACCTCTGAATTGCACTCTCTCTTGTAGAGCTTTATGACAGCCAAGGGGAACCCTGCTGATCCATTTGCATCAAGAGAAATTGGATCTTATGCCAAATTGCTGGCAAAAGTGTAGACTAAGAATGCAGAAGAGAAGATGATCTCATCTTTGCATGTAATGTCACAACCTTCCCTTTGACAACTCAGTATCTCTAAAGCCAGAGACAATTAAAAGAAGACTGTACACATAGGTACTGTGCAATATTGTTTTGCTCTCCTTCATGGCAAATCTGACTTCTGTGTGCTCATTAGATTCTGTGGGAGAAACCCTGCCTCAGGTTCCTCCAAGGTCGTGAAGACAGCACCACACAAACTCCAAGGATGTGGCAGGGATTAGTTCATGGCAAGGGAAAATGCCCCATGGATATGGCAAGAGGGCAACTCAGGAAATTTCTTTGCCACAACAGTCCTGGGCAACTCAGTTCATTTTCCAAGTTTCAGTTCCTTTGTTTGTGAAATTCTCCTACTGCTGCTTTCTCTTTCCCTTGAGGCTGTTTGGCCTTCAAGGCAAGGTTTGCCATGTACTGTGCATTTGCACAATGGCTGGCAAAGCAATACTATTCAGAGCTGCTCTACCAGCAGTGAATGCATTAACTCCCTGATTCACTTTGCCTCTTCTGTTTGACTATTCAGTGGCACACATGCAATGGACTCATTTAATTTCATGTGGATGTGTATTCATGTTGACTCACTCAGAAATGTCTTTATCTGGTCATAATGGCAGCTTATTTTGCAGGTGAATGAATACACTTCAGAGCTGCATAATTTCTTTTTTTCACTGGACCAGTGCTATTCAAAGAGGGTTATACATTAAATCTGAGAACAGCTATGTGAGCCCTTTTTGCAGCCTTTTCACTTATCTGTGGAGAGTACTTGAAGGAAAATACTTTTCTCTGACTGCTTCAAGTGAAGGTGTCATCAAGACTTTCAGGAATGGCAGGAAAAGGCTTCTAGAAAGACATGGACCAGCTGAAGAGAGCTCAAAGGAAGGACTCAAGAATGATCAGATGTCTAGAAACATGTGATCTGCAGGGAAAGGTGACATAAATTTGGATTGCTTATTCTAAAAGGGACTTGGAGAGGGTGTGATAACAGTCTTCCAACACCTGAAAATCTGGTTCACAATGAGAACTGTTTTCTCATGGTGGATATAATGAGAAGTAATGAACTTCTGAAAATTGCTGCATGGCAAACCCAGGTAAAATACTGGGAAGAGCCCTCTCTGTGGGCATAAAGCACTGGAATAGATAGAGTAGGGAAATTGTACAGTAACCATTACAGGGGTCAAGATGGCAAAAGTATAATACTTCCTTCTTTTCTTTGGGCTAAGGGACACAATAGATGACCTCCCTTACAACCCTATGATTCTTTGTACTCCCAAATCCATCTTCATGTATAGTGCAGAAACCAAATTAGAGATAATACAAAAAACAGTATAAAGGAAATCTTGCACTGAATGAAATCATCACTACTTAAAGTACAGGAAGTACTTTTAAAAGGCTTCCTTTTATTGCTTATTATTAATTTCATTTCAGGTATTAATTTTATTGGTTGTTACATACCAGTGGTGAATACTGGATCCAGAAAGAGGGATGGAGATCCTTGGATATTGTTATTTTATATTAGATGAGCTGAGCTCTAAACCTGCAGCAGTCTTGGCAAAACCGAGTGATTTTACATAAACAGAGCCCAAATGGGCCCCGTGGACTTCTGCCATTTGAGCAGCTGCCCACACCTGCCTGGAAGTCCAGGAGCAGCAGCTAATCCTTCCCCCTAGCAATGGCCTTGAAAACCAATCTTGAGCTTTCAGAGATTGGCATTGATTTTTCCTTAAGATCACAGGTTATTCACAGTGACTTCTGTAGTCCCATGCTGGATGCAAAATGCTTTTTTGCTGCATTATTATACCTTTTTTCTCTTAAATAAACTGCTGAGAACATTGTCAATACTTAACTTACAACAGCAGGAATAATAGGGTAGTTAAGTTCATTTCCCACAGGATAACACTGAACTGACAAAATGCAAAACTATGTATTATCTGATGCATAAATAATGCTGGTAAAGCTATTATTTGTTCCATGTTCAGCAGAGTAAAAAGTCAATATAATTTTGTAAAGGTTTGATAATTTTCAAAACTTCACAATTTCAGAACAACATTTTTTGAGAAAAATGCCTGCTGGATATTTGGCAGAGTACAAATAGCACTGGCCCACAGGAGTCACATGCCACACTGACTTCATAATCTTTCCATGTGTCTCTGTGCCTGGTGGTGTGGCTGCCTTGCTGAGACTATCCCTAGCTCCTCAACACACGACTGCTGAGGACACCAGACTGTAAGAAGTAGAACAAAAGTACATCCTCTATCATCAGTCAAAATCAAAAGCTGGCAGCTTGAGCAACAGGCACAGGGAAATCTAAAGCTCTGCAGACTCACCCAGTGGCTCCATCCAGCAGCCTGGGCTCTGCTGAGCAACTCCCAGGAAACCCACCTGCAGAGCCTCAGCCACCAGTGAGTCACAGCCCCTCTGGTGTGAGGGAACAAAGAGCCACCTTCAGGGAGCTCGACAGCCATCAGCTGGGGGTGCTGCTTGGCTCTCACGACTCTCAGATGTAAATCACAAACGGGAATAGAAACTCAGTGTAGCTGAATGTACTAATTTTTTCCTAGTTGCCTGACCAAAATAGAAATTTGATAAATGAGCAGGAGGGGGTTTGAAGAGAAGGGCCAAATTCAGCCCTAGCATAACCAGTTGTAATTCTACTCCCTGTAGGGGCAGGGGTGTTACCTTCTTTCCTAAGATTTGGCCTATAGGTAGATAATGACCAAAGCAAAACAATTACATTCTCATAAATAAAATACATGTAGCATTTAACTACATGATAAAAAAGAAAATTAAAGGCTATATAAAGAAAATTTTAAAAATTGGGGTCTTCAACCCAAATTTCTTAAATTTTTCTTTATCTCCTGAGAAGAGATCCATAAATATATAAGAAAGATATTCAAGAAGCAAACATTAGAAAAGACTCCAGGACTCCAGGGAAGGAAGTCTGTATGCCTCCTATACTATTAGATGCAATTTTCTACATTTATCAAAAAGCTTTTGTCATGAGAGCCAAATTCTTGGGACAAACATGGAGAAAAATAGGCTTCTAGCAGTAGTGCATGATGTGCCATTAATTAACAGGACTTAGTGCGGCTTGAGGAACAACTGCAGCTTGCAAAGTAAAGCTAATGATGGCACCAGGCTCACAAAATGGATGCACAGCAGTGCTATGTATATGCTGCCCCCAGACTTCTGAATTCTCACATTGTTCTGGTTTTGAAAGGTGTCATATGGTGGCACAGCAGGCTAATGATATAGCATGTTCTGAGGAATTAGTTTAAGGGGCTTTTTTTTTTCCCCAACCCAATGAAAAATAGTAGAAATAGTGAATTTTTGGAACTTAATGGGATCACACTGTTCTTTCTTCACATTGTCAACTTCACTTAATTTCCTCCTTCCTATTAATGTGTCTAATGCATATGTCAGGCGGAAGCCTGACACACTAGTGGCAAACAGACTGTTGTACGAAGGCGGCAAAGTGTTAAAACAATTGAGCAAGTGAGTACTAAAGTTTGCTGCTCTGGCCATATGGTACAGTGTTTAATTTCCCGTAGTGAAAGAACGTGGCTGTCATAGAAAAAGATGATGAATAAATTTACTTGGGGCAACTTATTATAATGAAGAATGACTTCTCAGAGGAAGCAAACAGAGGAATTTAGAGTCTGATGAGAAGCATATGGGAAGCATTAAGATATAAGCAAGGGTAGCAAGGCTGTGTGCTTTAAAAATGAAAGACATTTAATCGATGCTTGTTGCTGGTGTCGACATATGGAAGTGAGAAATGGGTTTTGATTTGGAAGACAGGAAGAAGGTTAATAGCAGTAAAGGTGGTTGTGGAGTGATTGATACTTTGAATAACTAAGGCAGAAAGGGAGACAGAACTTCGTGCAAGTCAGACAACGTACTACTTGGGAGAACAATGTAATCCAAAAAATAAAGGACATTTAATGACTGGGCAGATCGCTTGCCTGCAAGGAGAACTGATAGGCCAAACCAGCAGTGATCAAATAATAGCCCATGGACAGCAAGGGAGACTGAGACAGGCAAGAGCATCTAGGCTGGCTGGGAAAGGGCACAGTGGAAGAGATCAGCTGTTTCTCAGGATTTGTCTGGTGCAGAACTCCTGTACAACAAATAATGGTAGGAGGTTGGGTGGAAAGGAAACAGCAAGAGTGATGTATGAGGAATACCCATCAGTGTTTCTGCTATCTGTGTGTGTGAATTTTCCCAACATCTATGCTAGACAAATCAAGGTGAGTGAATGAGATGGCACAGTTCCTTCCTTGCAGCAGCTCCTGCTTTATGTGGGCTCAATGAGGTTGGATAGGCTCTGATACCAGAGGCCTCACAGAAGGAGCCCTGTGCAAGCTGCTGCACGTGCAAGAGCTTTACCTGTTTGCTCTGGATTGTGTCCCCCACCAACACACCCGCAGCTGTCCAGGGTATGCAGAACTGCAGAGGAGCTGAAGGCATAATTTCTCTCCTCCAATAGATTTCTATTAAAGCCAGCTTCCCAGAGGTGAAAGGTGAGCTCAGGAGCTGCCATGTGATTTAGTATTTAATACCAGCTTATTCTGCCTGTTTCAGTTACTTTCTCTCAGTCATAACTCTAGCACACAGAATTCATTCTTGCTTGTTAAGTGCTGACATTGCACCTAGATAGTAAACGATATATAATATGAATGCATAGCAAACCAACTGCACAGTCTGAGTACTTTTCATTTTTCAAGCAGAGCAGTGGGCTAACCTGATCCTTATGCTATGCAAGGTTAAAGAACTTATTTTACAATTAAAAAAATTGACATGAAGTTACAAGAAAATGCAACAAGAAGTTTAACTTTTGCAGGCAATGATCTGCTTTTTACTAATTTGTCTTCAACAATTCATTTAATATGATACAATATAGAAAGATAAGGATTTAAGTGGAGAAATTGGACAGCTTTAAAATTGTAAGAGAACTTGTGGCAGCTTCTTAAAGGGAATGAGGCAATTGGCCCTCTGTGCAGAAGATATTTCTGGTAGGAGGTTTCTTCGGGTCAGCCCTCAACAGCTGCTATTGAAATCAATCTCATTCTGTATCTTCTGTTTTGATGACCTTGGCATGAAGAGCCAGTGTATGCAGAAGTGATTAACAGATGCACAAAGTCAGAAGGCATTGTCAGGAAAAAGAAAAGACTATCACTATCTGAAGTGGGAAGAAATCAAAAATCAGAAATGAAATAAAGTTATGCAATGTAAAGTCATGCACTTACAGACCAGTAACTGAACCCCTACTGCAATCTTTGGCTCATTAGCTGGAAATCACGAAGAAGGAGAAAAACCTGGGTATATTGTATAGGATTACTACTGTATATGATCACCACCAGCAATGTAATATGGCTCCTAATATGTAATATGACAAGAAATAAGAAGTCCTGGGTGAAAGATTTCCAGAGAAAATAAGGAAACATTGATGTCAGCAGACAAGTACTGAGACTTCACTTGGAATATTGGCCAAATCTGTTCAAGGCAGAGTTTCAGGCTGGAACAGGTCTGGAGAAGACTATGGAGCGAGCAAATTGCTGTGTAGTGAAACGTTATTACAGGCCTATCCTCATGGGGAATAACTATTTACACTGAAGAATAAGGTCAGCACCAGAAAAGATAGGTCTAAATCAATAAGGAATAGACTTCAAATGAAAATCAGCTTTCCAGAGTAAGAGGATTCCTACCTAAGGTGGATTCCTTTCAAGTGGGATCTGACCTGATTATTAATTTGTGTATAGAGTGGTTAGCAAATGGTTAATTACAGTCTTTATTTCATATTCGTACACTTTGGACATGAACAAATGGTGGGCATGTTGCAATGAAAAAGATATTGGCTGTGGCACTGTATTCACAGGGGCACTGTATCACAAAGACCTGCTTCATACTACCTGGCATTCCTGAGACCAAAAACTAAGTATCTGGTGCTTGTTCCCATCCTCCAAGCAGTGAGGAGCTTTGGCCAGTGCAGGCAGCACTGGGGTGAGTCTCTGTTTGCCTGGCATCACAAGAGGAAGAAGAGAAAAACTAACAAATCTGGAGTGGACCAGACTGACGCCAGCAGCAGGGAGAGTTCCAGAATAAAGGAATGAGAAAGATGATGAAGAATTACCTGAATTCACTAAGTTCTGGCCCCAGAGAACTGAGCAAAAGAAAATCTCACTCTGCCTTCTGAACTTGAGGAGAGCAGCAGAATTGTGTATTGGGTCAACCAGGCCTGGAGGACACTAGAGATCAGAGGAGAACACAAGGGGATGTGCTACAGTCAGCCCCCTCCCCTAACTTCTTTAGGCAGAGCCGGGAGAGGGTAAGGTGCATACAAAGTTTAGTTAAGATGGACTGCATCCACAAGTTACAATTCACTCTTTCAACAGCACTGGTGTCATACAGTTGGGCTTTAAAATCTTGCTCTCCTGACAAAATCCTTAGTCCTTTAAGGAAAAGATTTCTGGGATGCAAGGGCAATTCAAAGTCCCCTCCTCCCAACCATCAAGTCATCTCAGCCTGGAATTTAATTAAATATTTCATAAGCACAGCAGACAAAGATGAAATATTATGTTTAATTTTCCAGTCATACTTTTATTTATTGGACCTTTAAAAGATCAATTTGGTTTAAAAAGATAATATTCCTTTAATTTTCTCATAAAGGCTACAGAACTTAATTAATGAGAAAAAAAATCTGATTTTAAAGAGGTGGAGACAGGTAGTTACAGAGGAAATTAAAAAAAAATTGCACAAAACATGTTGTCTCATGAGTGTCTTGAAGTACTAGGAAATTCACTGTTGGCCAGATGGGGATAAGTCAGACAGCTGCAGTAAGATGTCTGTATTATCAGTGGGTATTTCTCTTCTATTATTCACAAAGAAATTGCTGGGAGAAAGGAGAATGCTTTTCTTGCAGCAAGTACCATAGAACTTGAATATCCAAGAAGAAAAGGGAGATGATTTAACAAGAGGTGAAAAAAGGGGGCTCAGTCATCCATTGTTAAGAATTGGCACTACTCTGGCAAGTAAAGCCAAACTAAATTCAGTGAAGCAATGAACTATTATGATAGTTAAGGATCTGGCTGAAAAATCTTACAAAGGGGTAAAGGAAAGGGAGAGTGATATGCTGAACAGTCAGAGGGCAACCAACATCTCTTGTAAAAGACAAGCAGGGAATAAAGTGAGAGGAGGTTAGGGAGAAAATAAAACAGCCCTGCTCCTTAAGCACTCACTCATGTCAGTGCAGCTATGTCCATCCATGCTAGCCAAGGACTCAGTCTAGGGAAAGGGCATTCCTCTGGGGCAGCCAAGGTTTTGATGGATAGTCTTCAGCTCTCAGAAATGTAGCTAGAAAAGTGCACATGTTTTTAACATGAGTCATCCCTGAGTAAAGTATAGCTGAAGTTCACAGAAGGTTCACAAAATCAAGCTGGTTATGCAAACCCAAAAAGTAGTTTGCAAATTCACAAGCACAAAGGAACTGCAGTGTGCTCCTTTCTACTGAGGGAACCTAAGAAGACCTAGTTTGGCATTCCTATGTGTGAAGCAGAAGGTTCTCACTCCACCTGCTCTGAGAAGGCCCCAGCAAAGCATGTGGATGCTGCCACCAGAACAACTCCTCTACCTGGAGAGGAAGATGAAAAAATAATAAAGGGATCAGGGAATCTATTGTACAAGGAGAGGCTGAGAGAGTTAGCATTATTTAGCCTGAAGAAGGGAAAGCTCAGAGGGATCTTCTAAGTCTTTATAAATATCTGATGGTGGAAGTAAAGAAGACAGCAACAGGGATTTCTCAGTGGTGCCCAGTGGCTGCACAAAACACAATGGGCACAAATTAAATACAGGAAATTAAATTTAAACAAAAGTAACTTTTTCACTAGGAGTGCAATGGGACAGTCCTGAGCAGTCTGTTTGGGAAGAGGGGGTGGACTACATGATCTCCAGAGATGCCTGCCAACCTCAGCCACTCTGCAATGCTGTGAAATACCACTCATTGAAATCCTGCTTAGCTACTGTTAGGTTTGGAGTAGCCTTCAAAGTCTTAGAGTAGCACAGAGTTCCAGTGAAATTAATTAGCAAGCACTCCCTTGTCTGAATAGATCACAGGTCATTTTTCCACTTCTTAAGTGTCCTTTTTTGCCCTGTCACCACAGGCCTCCTGATAATTATGCAACAAGTACACTTGAGAATGAAGTGGTTATAGACTGGGAGCTGCAATCATACTCTGAACAAATCATATTTTCACCTGTGTATGTGCTGTAGACCTGTGACCTGGTTGCAGTGCTGTCATGCGCACTGAGTAAGAACAAAACCTCAGTCAGTAGCTCTTCAGCCAGCCAGCCAGGCTGTTTTTTACCAAACAACAAACACACCTGCTTTAATGTCTACTCGAGGGATGTAATTATATGAATAAAAGGAGGCCATGTGTATGGGTGCATAGTTGTGTACTTATTGTTCAAGCAGGAAAGCCAGAAAAGCACATTATGTATACACACAAGTGGCTGCCTTGTAGGTTAATAGCACTTGGAGTCTGCAGTCTGGAGTGTCTCGATAAACGTGCACAATTACTTTGTAAAACTGAAAGGGATTCCCTTCACCCACATTGAAATTTGCCTTCAAGAATGCTGAGGCTAGAGATAGCTGGTTTAATACCTGTGAGGGTGAATAGTAATAGGCCATAAATTCTACTCTTTATCTTTATAGAATTCTCTCAGACTTGAAAAAGCCAAGAGTCATTTGAAAAAATCTAATATATTTTCTAGCACAAAGAGCCAGATTTTATTCTTTGAAATATGCAGTTTGCTGGGTGGAGAGTGGTCAAGAATTCCTTGCACTTTACAGAAGACATCAAGCATAGGTTTACTTTGTATTCAACTTCTACAGCTACTGAAACTCAGTAATTTCTCGTTCTTTCCCCAGACTTATTCCTTTCCTTACTGTTAGAGCCACTCTGCACTTATTCTCCACCAGTCAGATCCAATACAAGATTCAAAAGAAGGAGACTCAGATCATCCCCTGTCCAGAGAACAGTAAATACCTAATTCAGTACCAACACAGCACAGGCATCTCTGGGGTCTGGAGGCATTCAAACTCATGGGGAACAGGGCTGAATGCAAAAGACTGTTGGAACATTAACCCTTCAACATGAAGGATATATGGAAAGTGACAGCTGTACTTTTAAAAGAGGGATGCCTACCAGCAGAACAGAAAGGGTAAAGAGAAGCATGATTCCCAGCATCTTGTCCAGACTTGCATAAGGAGACAGTGGAATTATATGGTTAACAGCAGAAGACTGTGGGCCAGCTTGTAAGAGTGCATTTGGGGGAAGCCTCAAGAAAAAGGAATGTAACCTCACTGTTCTGCAAAATCCTGGGAAACATTAATATTGCAGTATCAATTATAAGTCACAGGAAATTATTATGCCATTGGTTAAGTACATGTGAGGTCACAGTTGAGATGCTGTATGCCTTTCTGGGCACCTTATAAAAGAAGGATATTATGGAAAAGTACCAGAGGGCAACAGATATGACTCAGACACAGCAGTATTTAGAAAGGTTAGGTAAACTGAATCTGCATTCCTTGAAAAAAAAAAAAAAAAAAAGGAGATTATAGGACTTATTAAAGTACTGCAGGCAACTTCTGAGAGAAGAAAAAGCTCCTGTAGCCTATTTGAGCTAGGGTGCATGAATGTCATCAACAAAGAACAGACAAACTAAAAGAACTGATGAGGCACTTCAAGGAATAAATTAGCTGGGAGAGAAATGTAGAGCTGCTACATAAAAAAGTTGAAACAATATGAAGGCAAAGGAATTATTTAGAGAGGGGGGAAAGTATGGTCTGGCAGGATAAGATAACCTTGGGCAGTTCTTTTTAAATAAGGAATAAAATATTAATCCAGCTGGGTTTCTGTAAGTATTATACTGGAGGTAAAGCATGCTTGCCTGCATAATGCATGACTGTAGGAGTCAATGACATGAGTAGTATTAAATGCTACACAATAATCAGTTGACCAAAAGATGTATTTCTCTCTGGATCATGAAAATGGAATTACAGCATCAGCACAAAAAACGTGAGAGGGCTGGGAAATGCCGAAGATTTCCTGTTTTCCCAGTTTTCTATAAATTAGATGGTCTCACAGGACTAGAAGGGATAACAGTTCTCCAAAATCCATGAATATTACAGCCTGCAGGAGGAAATCCCCTGGATATCAGAGCATGTCAGGAGGTCTGAAACATTGATTTTTTGGGACTGCCTGTTCTCATGCTGTGCTTCCAGGAACACCCCTGTGGTAGTGCAGTTTTTTTCAGCAGTCACGTTTCTCTCATCTTCCTGCGGATGGAAGCACTATGGAATGAGTTCTCACAGGATGTGTCAGGAGGAAAATTCTTCCCAGCTCAATGCTTTCTCTTATTCTTTTGTTTCCTTTCCTAACCACATCTCAGTAGTACCATATGTGAGAGGCTGTGTGGGGTTATAGCCACAGATAATGTCCAAGCTGAGGTTCCTCCAGCGAGGTTCTCTCCATACCCCCATGTGTGAAGGGCCAGCTCCGAGGTGGAGTTGAGGAAGGTTCAGTTCTGCTGTGGGGTTGGAATGGTACCTGAGTCAGGCACCTTTAGATCTGCTCAGAGTCATTCATTCTCACTGGCATCTCTAGAGGAAAGGCAGGCAGAGGTGGCCTCTGCCACACAATGCCAGAAGCTCTTTGTTGGCCCCTGGAGAAATCAGTGCTGGCTGAGGGAAGAGCAGGGCCAGCAGGGACTGCTTTACTTGGAGCCTGGCCACCAGCTGAGCAAGGACCAGTATCGTGCCTCACCCTGCCTGCAGGCAAAGGAGCTCTCTCACCTCGTCTCTCAAGTCACCACAGGTCTCATGTGGCTCTCAGGAAATCTTGAGCAGAAAAATTGCCTGCCCCTCTCTGAGACCCCTTCTTCTGATAGCATTGTTAGAGAGGTTCCCTTGTTTATCTAAGGTGCAGGAAGAGACACTGAGCTACAGACAGGCTTTTGTAATGCAAGGCCTATACAGTGAAGGACTCTAGAAAATTCGTGAGATAGCAATGATTTTATGGCACTGCAAGCAAAGGGAGCAGAAACATGCTCTTGAACAGCAGAGCTGGAGTGGGTGATAATCAATCTGGGAACTGCTGAACTTCTCCTGTTGCTCCCTTGTGTCTTCTCTACCTGGACACATGCAAATACTCTGTGTTTTTCCAACCTCTACTAATGATGGTATGAAATCCCCTGTACGTAGGAAAGGCCAAAGATGGTGGAAACATTACAGAAAGGGCAAAGTAAGGAGGAATAGTTATTTACACCATTGTGGATGAAGAGCCTCGGGAGAGCAATTTCAGTGGCTCAGTTTCTCACACTGAAACAAGCAGGAGCCAACAAGAGGCAGGAGCTGCTGAGCTGCTTGGGCAGCGTTCATTATTTATGCAGATCTTGGAAATTGTTACCTCTTTAGGAAAAACATAACTAAATAAAATGGCTGGAAGGCAAACATATTTCAGTTTAAACAACATTAATTTAAAATACGAATAACAGTCTTGGTAGATTAATCAATCCAAATGTTGGGGTTGTTTGGGGAATTTTTTTCTCCTCTGCAGCTGTATCTTGCTAAGTAACACATTTCTATTTCAAGACTGTTAATGCTGCAGCAGCTGCAACACTCTCAGGGAATTTTTAAAAATCATATTGAAATTAAAGTCTGAGACATAAAAACAAATCCTTCACAGCTATCCTAGCCGATGGTATTATAACAGTAACAGGCATTTTCAATCCATCGTATTCTTGGCACATGCTACTTCTAGTCAGTGCAAGTCATAACACTGCATGTGTCTTAATGTATTTTTCTCTCTGCCACCTGAAGATAATTACCAAATGTTAAAAAACTGAGCTTCACAGCCTCCCTTGAAAAATGTGCTTTGTCTCTTCCCTCCCCTGTTTTGTCTTTTTTTTTAATAAAGACATGGAATAACTTGCTCACTCAGTTGCTACCTACAGCTGTTTTTGTCTATTTTTTTAAGAAGTCTGTGTTTCTAAAAAGTGTGCACCTAATTGCATAAAAACAAGAGATGTGATTGCAAGCACAAATTAAGTATTTGCATGTAGAAGATGAAATAGCCACTTGTGTTGAGTAACTCGATTGTAGGAGCTAAGAGTGTGACTCTGAGTTTACAACATTTTCTCTCATAAAAAATTTTGGGGAGAAAAAATGATATCCAGATGTTGAGTGACTCTCACATGTCATAGAATTATAGAATCATCATAGAAAGGCTTGGGCTAAAGGGACCTTAAAGATCATCTAGTGCTAACTCCCCAGCCATGGACAGGAATGCCACCCACTAAATCAGGTTGCTCAAAGTCCCACCCAACCTGGCCTTAAACACTGCCAGGGATGGGGAAGCCACAGCTTCTTTGGGCAACCTGTTCCAGTGCCTCACTACACTCTGAGTAACGAATTTCTTCATAACATCTAATCTAAATCTCTCCTTTTTTAGCTCAAAACTCTTCCCCTTTGTCCTATCACTTTGTGCCCATGTAAAAATTCGTATGTACCCATGAAGCATGAGTAGGGCTAGGAATGGAGCACAGGGCACTGCCCCGTGTCTTTTGTATCAGGGAAATAAACCATCTTTTTATAGAAGTCCTATTCAAGGGCAGAGCTGTAGGAGTGGTTGCTGTCAGCAGTTGTTTGAGATGAAGAGCTGTGAATCCAAACTTTCACATTGTATCAATGCTGTTCAGAGCACAGAGGTGAAAGAATGAACAAACCCCTTCTCCACTACAAAAGCACTGCCTCCAGACCACTTATTTATTTTCTAGGGTATCAAAAGCCTCAACAGGCCCCAAATAATTTGTAAAACCCAAAGCTCTTCCGTCCTTAATGTCCATTCAGGGCTGAATTTGTAAATCCACCTTCTACTTCAGTACGTGCAAACCAAGCACAGATCTCTCTCCTTACTAATAAAGTCCAGACACTTTAAAATGCAGGCTTATTGCCTGCACAATAGTAAGCCCCAAAACTACAATAGACCACAGGAGGAGTTCAAGAGAAGTCAGAATTACTCCATCAACCTAGAAAAATTTGTCCTGTCAGGTAAAATGGTGCTATGATCCCAGGAAGGGCTCTACAGACTACAAAGAAGCAGAAAAATAGCAATTAGTCGTTTACCCCTCACTTCAGGAATCTTCCCCGTGAGCAGGGAAAAATTAATTTCTCTCTCTAAATCTCACAAAGAGCACCATCACTGGAGCAATGAGAAATACACACAGATCAGGTACCTGCAGGGGTTTCACAGTGCTCCTCCACCATCCGTGAGAGGTGCTGTTTAGTCTGTGTGAGCTACATCCTGCTGGTCCAGTCCTTGCTATATGGAGAACATCAGGCCTTAACCAGGGCAAATAGTTGTGGGATTCATGGCAAACAGCAGAGTGACCACCATGTGAGGCCTGCCTTTATCTGACTGTATGGTACCAGAATATATACCTGGCATGACCAGGATGGATGCCTTGCTCCCTCAGTCTGTTGGGAGGGAACTGAGAGGAAGAGAAAAGGCTCATTGCTCTCTACAAGAAGGCAGAAGCTGAGTGAGTGACTTTTGTGGAAGGCAAGAAGATGGCTCATGTCCTTGCACAGAAGTGAAGGGGGATTTAGGTGAATAAGAGATGCTGGTCTCTCCCTCCCCATCAGGTAGAATCTGGTGTACACATCTGAGGCTTGGGGGAGAGATGTAGACAACCATCTTGAGGCCTTGTGCTTTTTTGTCAGGATTTGGGCAGGTGTTTATACTCTTGTGCAAAGCAGACAAGCTGTTCTTTGGCCTGATCCTGTAAAGGCCTGAGTCACTTCCAGGGTTCGGTACCCCTCATCATGGGGGAACTGCCACAGACAGTTTCAAAGATCGTTTTCATTTTTTTTGTCTTTGTGTTTCTTTTCTTCTTCTTTTGGCAGAACAAATTTCGGTTATTTTCCAATGAATCATTTCCAGCTTTTTGTCTTCTAAAGCTGATGACAAAGGAGAGAGTGTGCTGACAAAAACCAGCCCTATCAAAGCATGATAAAGTTCTTGCTGTCTGCCTTTATCACAGATCTAAGCAGTGTCAAGAACCCAAGATTTAAACAAGCAGCAAACCTAAAAATAGATGGAACAAATGCACTTGTTGTTTTGACTTTTAAGAATTATTACAGATGAAATCTGCTTTGTATTTAATATATGCAGCGGAAAGAGAGGGGGGCTTCAAGCAGACTTGGATGCATTCAGCTGTTGCCTTGCAAGTGTAACACAGCTAAGACATGAACCCTGGGCCTGTGAAGGCACATTTATCTGCAACTCATCTCCAACTCAGAAGGGTCCCTGTTCCTGTTCTAGCGCAGGCTCAATTCCTGCATCTGCACAGTTTCACAGATTTCAGTGCCTGGGCAGACACTGCTGCAGGATTCAAACCTTTGTGGATATCTAAGTCCAGACAAAAGCATCCTCTGAGGACTCTCTTCTGTCTTTTGAGTAAGGGCTCATTCCCACATACGGAGTGCTTAGCAGGACAAGGAATCAGCCTGGTCTCCAAGCTACACCACACAAGAGATAAAATCCCCCAGAGAGAGAAAGAACCACCAGACTGACTGGACTGGGACCTACTGATCCTCTGGTGGAGAGCTCAGGTTTGGAGTTCACAACCCACACTCTATCATCCTGTCTGTTCTGCACTAAAAGCAAGACTGCTTTCAGGACTACGTGTGCCAAGGGCATACAGTAAGTCATTCAAAACTGGTTTCAGCTTTCTGGCTCACACTCTTTATACCATGCAGTCCTTTCATTTACTATCACTTTCTGTACTGTATGCCTCTGGACACTATTCCTGTACTTGAGCATCCATCCTATGCATCCATTCTCAGCCAATCCCCTTCAGACGTGACTTGGAAGCACCAATACACAGCTAGAAATGAGGCCTGGAGCACTCACCAATTGACAGCCATGGAGCACATGGGCTGTCTTATAGTGGCAGGTTTGTGGGGAAGCAGACATACTCTGTCCTCAACAGACACTGGAGAAATGTCCTAAAGAAACACAAGATCCTTCCTGACTCTGACATTTCTCAGGCTGGGATGACAGCATCACTGGTGGCATTATATCATGGTTTCCACTTCACATTATTCCCAGTTGCACTGGGCAGTTCATTTCCATCATTATTGGTGGAGGCCAAAAGTAGAGATGGTTTGAGAAATGACTGGACATTTTCATGGCAGGTATACCTACAGTGGCTTTTAAACACAATGATTTATATGCTTACAAGGTCCTTAATCCAGTAACTTTTGGAAAGTTATATAGCAAGGAAGGAGTACTCTCAACTTTCCTGTTTTCCTAAACATCTGCTACTGGACAGTGTCAGGAACATAGCAAGAGGGATCTTTGATCTAACCCAGTAAGGCCATTTCAGTTCTAAAGGACTGAAAACTCCTGCAGTTTCCTTATTCACTCTTGACCCCAGTGCATATCCTCAACTGCTCCCTGGTCTCTGCTGCCCAGATAATGACCTCATTTTTTTTCTTATTATTGAAGGGCTACTCTTTCTTTGATTAATCATTCCCCGTATTAACATCAAACTGCCTTTGGCTTTCTCAAACAGATTTCTGTTTCTGTCAAATGATTCCCTCCCATTCCTCTCAGATAAAGAAAATGGATAAATTATGACCATCAGTCCAATGGGAATGAAATAGATGCATTTTAAATATAGCTTTGGAAAAAAAAATGGAAAAAAAGAAGAAACCCTGTGAGTCAGTTAGCATTTGATATGAACTTAAAATGACTTGTGAAATAGATCAAGAGTCTTAAAGGCTGAGACCTATATTTTGAGTTTCTACAAAGTTGGCTGAGAAAATTATGAACATTTTTTGTTGTTGTTAACTTAGAGCAGCTTCAAAAATGGAGCCAAATTTTCTTGAACAGTAAGAAAGAATGTGCTAAAGATTTTTAAACTTTTTTTTATTTTCAAGGTGGAGGGAAGATATCTTTTTTTTAAAAGCAATTAAAATTTTATTTTACAAAGAACTTGCCAGTGCAGGATAGCAAAAACATGAGTGCTTTGTAATTATTAAGTTCTTTTTACTTTAAAGATCTCAAACCAGTTTAACTATCCAGAATCACTTGTTTTATGTAAAACAGATTATAAGCCAGATGCTGTTACCATGCATCACTATCTGGACACATCAATTTTTCAGTCATCTTGACTATTTGAATGGGTCAGGCAGCAGTGTCATGGGCCCTACCCAGGTAAGAACTGCTCAGTAATACTCCAAGGTGGTGACAGAATGAGGCAGGAATCCCAATTCCTATCACTCTAACACTTCACTTTCTCCACTAAAGCTGCAGACATTTCTTTTGCTACCATGGCATCTCACATGAGCTCAGGCAATGGAATTGCTGAAGAGGTGTTTTTTTTGTTTTTTTTTTCCTCTGACAAGTTGTCTAGCAAGTTTAATAAATAGAATTTGAAAGGTTTTTAATATTCTCCCCTACAGCTGTGTGAACGGCACTGAGCAAGCTGTTATCTGCTGGATTTGCAAGAATATGAGCTAATTTCTGAACTTCTAAAATAACATCTGATTTCTCTCCTCGATCAAGAGACAACTGTCTCCAGAAATTCTCTGAATTCTCTGGCAGTTTTCAGGGGAATAAAAAAGGCAAAAAACCACAACCAGTCCCAAAAAACTTGAGGGTGGGAGAGAATGGGGCTTTCAAAGAACAATGCCTCAAAAAACCAAGTTTCCTATGGAATCAGAATTTATGCTGGGGACTGCCCAGCTAGAAAGCAGCTCAGCAGAAAAGGAACCTGGGGCTCCTGGTGGACACCAGGATGACCATGAGCTAGCACTGTACTTCCAGCAAAGGTTAACAGTAACCAGAGCTGCATTAAGCAAAGTACTGCCAGCAGATCATGCAAAGTCATCCATCCCCTCTAGTGAGCACTGGTGAGGCCACACCTGGAGGTGTGCATCCAGTTCTGGGCTCCCCAGTCCAGGGGACATGGACGTAGTGGAAGAGTCCAGTTAATGGCCATAAAGTTGGCTAAAGAACTGGAGAATCAGTCCTGTGAGGAAAGGCTGAGAGTGGGAACTATTCAGCCTGGAGAAGGGAGATCTTACCAACATTTTTAAGTACCTGAAGGAAAGGTGTGCAAAGAGGTTGGAGCCAGGCTCTTTTCAGTGGCACCCAGTGCCAGGTCACAAACTGAAACACAGGAGGTTCTCTTGAAACATCAGGAGATAATTTTTTACAGTGAGGGTGACTGAGCACTGGCACAAGTTGTCCAGGTAGTTTATGGAGTCTCCATACTCAGAAGCTGTCTGGACACATCCTGGTTGGCAACTGGCTCTAACTGGCCCTGTTTGAGAGGGGGTTTGTACCAGATGATCTCCCTTTCAACCTCAATCACTCTGTGATTCTCCGATTTTCTGAAAGCACTGGCTGTCAGCAGTGGCAACAGAAAGTTTGGGGTTGGGGCTGCTTTCAGTCACCCCAGATGACAGGTCAGGAGTAGTCTGTGAGCTTTAGGCACAGCCTTTCTTTTCTAGCTTTCTAGCTCTTCAACCAAGAACTTGCAGTGCCAGATTGGAGATTAAAGGCTTTTTTTCACGTTATATAAGGATATGCTGACTCACACAAAGACAAGATAAAATATCTATAAAATCAATTCCAGTTGGTCAGCAAAAAATTCCACAATTGTCCCTTCTTCAATGTACATGCTATAAATCTGTGATTCTCCTGTGTGGAGGAATGTTTAAGAGAGATGTCTCTGGTTTGGGCATGGAGCAGTAAGCTAGCAGCTCTGAGATCCCAACCCTCTTTCTAATGGAGAACATCCATGCAATCCAGTTCTGGACTCTGCTTTCAGGGAGATATTGCTTACCCACCCCCCTGTATGAGCATTATCTGCTGTGCCTGTCGAGGCTTAAACCTGGGTCTCTGGAAAATTGATGGGACATTTGCCACTGACTTTGACAGAACTACAGATGCAAGTTTATTCCTATTCTATGCTTTTCTAGCTAATAGCTGCACTGTTTTCTGAGCCCTAACCACAGATCAAAAGGTAGAGGAATGTTTGTATGTGCCCAGAGTCATTTCCACAGCATAAAAAGCTTCGCCCGCTACATTTTTTAAGTAACACTGGGTTAGATGTGACCTCCTGTAATTTAAATAACTCAGGAAACCTCTTTGATATGGTTCGGGGTCTGTAGACTTTTCACAGAGAAATCTTATACTAATTTTTTACAGAGGTTCCACAACAGAAAATAATTATAGCGAAGAAGTTACGGTGCCTCAGATTTGGTCTCAACAATCAAGTTGCTGTGTTTGAAAAGCAAAAGTTCACCAAAGAAGCAACAATAGAGATTGTATCTGTCTCAAGTCTTCACAAGAGTTTATTTTGATTTCTGGGATTGCTTTGCTTACAACTTCGTACAGAATTAACAACTCATTGATTGAGTTTTAAGCTCTGTCTCCAGACAAACACATCCATAGGCAGCTCCCGGGGCTTTTGTATTGTCTGGGAGTCAGTGGAAGTTGTTGGCACAGAACAGGCAGCAGAATTTTGGCCTCTAGCCAATGCACAACTGTGAAAGGCTCAAACCACTGTACAAACAAAAAGGACTCAGTCCCATCCAAGAGCACCTTCAAAAGTGCATTATCATGCAAATATACCAACATGGCTTGTATGAAAAGCAAACAAACAGCACAGATAAACCCAGCTGTGAAATATAACTGCATCCCTGACTGAATGTCTCTCTTTCCCCCCCAAAAGTGTAAGCCAACACAATGAGTAAAGAAGCAAGCAGAGGTGACACTTCGTTTCATGGTATGACTAAAAATCCCATTAGGAGTAGAGATTTTTGACCAAAGCCTGTCCAATGTGTTGAAAGGCCCAGAGATCAAGTGGTCACACAATTCTGAATTCTTGTGTGCACTTCCAAGTGATGTGCACCACCAGAAGCTCCCCCAGAGCTGAATGCATCACCTGCATCATAAGCATTTCACCCAAACAGAAGGATGTGTTGTGGCCAAGGCACTGTTCAGCAGAACTGCCCTTACCCACACCACACTCACTGAACACACACGAGCAGGAGCTCAGTAGGAGAGGTTTGCTTGTGTGCGTCTCAAGGTGGAGAACAGAGAATAGGATACAGCACTGAGATATTCTGAAATCTCATCTGTCATTTTTGCCTCTTCCTCCTCTAAAAGACTGCCAAGGAATGAAGCACAATCAGTTCTGTGGAAACTGGATATCTAATTCTCTTATCCTATAACAAATTACCTGAACAGCTTTTTGCAAACAATCACAAAAATGTAGAGCCACACCCTTTTATTTGCTGCATAGATTGAAGTATATTCTACAAGGAGACACCACAGTAGTTACCATCATCTAGTATAACTGAGGCAGAGATAGGCTCAGACTTCTCTAAGTAGGGGAATAGTTCCTCTGAATTAAATGCGAGCTCTAAGTTCTTATTTTGATGTGGATATAATTAGTCTAATTTTCAAATATGTAAGAGTTTTTCCTATGGTTTCAGTGAAAAAGCTTGTGGTGTTCAAGAGTCTGGATGTTTAGGCTCTTCAGGTGCTTCCTACTCTGTGACTTCCAGAGAATTTAGCCACCTAACTCTTTTTGAGGAATCCAGATTGGGATCTTAATTTCAGGTACCAGTTTTTACAGACAATATAAAGAGAAAACTTGGCTATCATCTTTCTTCCAAATACTTCTTAAAATTAAAGATAACAAAACTACAAATTTGTTTTGAATCCGCACTTCTTTCTGTGGTCTACTAGTACCATGACTAAAACTTGCAACTCACATCAACATCTGGCAGAATAAATGTGGATGTGTACCCCCTGCACTTGTGTGTGCTGACTGCAGAAGGGTACAGGCCAGTGTGTGGTGAAACCCTGTGGCTGCTGTCACCTGGCTTACAGGCACACTTTTGTCTGTCTGAGAAAGTAAAGCACCTACCTGCACTGCATGTGAGTACCAGAAACCCTTCACTGTCACCCTATCAGATCTACACTAGGCCCCAGGAGGGGCAGAGGCCCTGGAAAGTCTGTGTAGTCCTGTGCATGGGGCACTAAATGGATTCTCCTGAGACCTCAGTTCTTTTCTTAGAAATGTTATTCATGTGCTACATGACCTTTGGAGCATCCCTGTGCTCCTCTGCACTTCTACTTCCTCTCCCAGTGTCTGCTTTCTCTCACTGCAAATTCTTTAGAGCAGAAAGTTTCTCATTTTTTCATCCTTCAGTCTCATGCAGGGGTGGTGAAATACAAAACATAATAACAACTGAGAAAAACAAATGCTTATAAATTCTTTTGTAGTTCATGGATAATTTTGTCCATGAGGACAAGATGGAGCATCATATTCTTGCAATTGTCTCTTTAAGGTATGCCAGGAAAATGCAAGTCGGGTCTTTGGCTAAATTGCTGCAGACGTTCCTAAGAAAAAAATTTCAAACCCTCAAACAAATCTCACACTGCAGACCCACATCTCTTCCAAAGTTGGTCTGTTTTCCTTGTTCTAACCCCCCACTGGGCCAAAATAAACCGCCTGCTTGCCAAAGAAAACTGCGTTTTTGAAGAACTGACACGTGGAAAACAAACCCGAAAGTTTTGTTGGCTAGCTTTCCCCTCTCATGGAGAACCCCACCAAGAGTCCCGGAGCAGCACTACCCGCTGCCTGGCCGCCCGTACGAAGCGCCCCGCGCGTCCCCGCTCCCGGAGCGCCGTGGCTGTCCCTGCGGTGGCGTGGCGCTCCGGCGTGGCACTGACAGCCGGGTCTGTCTGTCCCCGCGGTGGCGTGGCACTGCCAGCGGTGGCTGGCTGTCCCCGCGGTGGCGTGGCACTGACAGCGGTGTCTGTCTGTCCCCGTGGTGATGTGGCACTGACATGGGTGGCTGTCTGTCCCTGCGGTGGCGTGGCACGGACAGCCGTGGCTGGCTGTCCCTGCGGTGGCGTGGCACTGACAGCGGTGGCTGGCTGTCCCTGCGGTGGCGTGGCACTGCCAGCCATGTCTGTCTGTCCCCGCGGTGGTGTGGCGCTCCGGGCGCTGTCCCGTGGGCGCTGCAGCCGCCCCGGCCCCCGCGGCTCCTGCAGGTGTCAGCACCGCACCGCCGCTCCCGCCCGGCCTCCCGCGCGCAAGGGAGGGCGGCTGCTTCCCTCTCGGCTACATTTGTTTTTCTAATTTCTTTTTACTTCAAGGTTTACCAGCTGCTTTATTACCAGGCTGAGCTTTCCTTGCAGTCTCTCCCTCTCTCCTCCTCCTTCCCCTTTTTTTGTTCCTCGAGACAATCAATGTCTCTGGTCCCAGCTGCCACTGCTGATTTTTCATTACAGTTTAATTTAAAACCGGGATTGGAATGGAAATGTCTTTTTGCCATTTGGGGTTTGTGAGGCCTGTGGTTTTATTGCCAAAGGCACAAATGTTAGCTACTACTGTTTTTCCAGAGTACAAGTGTAAGGGGTTTGCCAAAGGGGGGCAAAAGGGTCATGAGGCTTGTGGGGAATGGCGAGGGGGAGGAATAAATCCACTTCACAGAGACAAAATAACCCAATTCTTTGTTTTGCATTTATGCTGGTACACGTGCTGGTGTGTTAGAGAGAGGTGGGGTTGTAACATGTCTCTGGACATGGGTCTGTGCAGTGCACTCGTGAAGCAGATGTAAAAACAGACTAAAGCTCTGCTTGCTTCCTCAGGCCATGAGGAAACCAAAACAGACTAACTACTTTTCATTTACAACTCCCTGGCTCTCCTGCTTTATATAGCAAGCTGAGTGTTATGTAGCACCCTGCTCAAGTAATAGCACTTCAAGGGAAAACAAAACTACAGCAACGATGTGTGAGATGAAAAGGAGACCTGCTAGTCACTTTCTTCAGTTCTCTTTTCCTTGTCTACACCAGAGAGCAGGGCACTACAGACTTTGCTGCAAATTCTCCCAGGGGGTCAACAGCAAGTTCTCCTAAATCAGTGTTCCTCCACATGCCCCCAGCTGGCAGAGCCTCTGCTGCTCCTTCTGTTTTGCTTTACTCCATCTCCCCCATTCATCTGTAAGGAAATGATCAGAGAGAGAAGAAAGAAGTAGCAGTGTTTCCAAGTTCAAAATTAACTTAAGCTGGATGGAAAATTTAATTATTTCTCTTTAGAGATAAATGGAGGAGGATGTTGTGGACTGTTACAATTCAAATATTCAGCATCAAGACAGGAAGCTACTGTTTCCAGCATGGCAGATTTTAGATGGGAATGCCTAATCTCTGATCTGTTACACTAAAAACAATTATTGTCTCTCCTCCTAGAGAGAGCCTTATCTTCCTGCAGCTACATCATTTCAGATGTCAGACAGAATATGTGCATTATCTGTGTGGATCATACTGACTCTTCACACGTCCTAAATTGCAACCTCCTCCTGTGTTGGCCTTGGGCTTCTCTGCATCTGGAGCTTGTCTGGTGTCACTGTGGTATTTTACTCAGTCCACCAGCACAGGGGGCATGTGCCACTCTGCAGAGAGCTGTGGAGACCCTCTTCTTCTCCAGCAAGTTTCATTTCTGTCTCCACCACCAAACAGGTTCTCAGTCACATGGAAGCACTGACAATACATTCAGTAGGACAGCACAATTTATGGCCACATGCAGTTCAGGCTGCTTTGCCCCCTGCTCTCCAGACCGGTAATGAAACTAGAGAGTCCTATGAAATATTGATTCTTCTCCCACAGCCAGGCAAAAGCAGCCATTTCTATACCTTCCTGCACTGCTCAGGGCCTCTCCAGATCTACTTTTCCCTTGCACTTAACTGTAAGGAGGAAGTTTAATGCTGGAAAAGAAGATGTATCTGTCAGCCTGCTGAACTGATGCACCATGTTTGCTATGATGTTAGATGGGCTGAGGCACATTGGGCAGACCTGAGTGCAGTTAGTAGGAGAGGATGAAAACACTGAACTTGACAATAGAAGGAACCAATTAAGACTACCAAAAAAGGAAGAAGCCTGATCAGAAACAGCAGGAAAATATCTTAAGAAAGATCAGACACAAAAGAAGATCCACCAAGATGAACCAAGAGACCAGAGACGTTTAAAGATCTACTTTTAAAGATTTTGCAGTCAGGTTCATAAAGAAAGAATAATTTCCAGAATCACTGCAAATGAAGAGGTGACAGGATTTGGCAGAACCACAAATATGGTAAAGGCTGAACAGAGAAATGCTGAAGACTGTCATCTTCTTCCACTTACAGTGCATTTTTCTGTCCACTGGCTGTGATCATCCAGGAAACATTTTTTTGTTGTTGTTGTTCAGTGATCTTTCTGTGTCCTTGCTAGCCTGCACATTTACTTTTCAACATCTGTTTTCTTTGCTGCCTCTCTGTTTCCAAGTTAGACCTGTGTGCCAAGGGATAGTGACAGAAGGCTAACAATGGGGGTTATTTAATCCTGGTGATGCCCTGTACACTTACAGACAGCCTTGGACAATGGCCTGGCTAATGTCCACAGATAAACTCAAACCAACCAATCCTGAAACAAACAAACAAACAAAAACCAAATAAAAACCCAATTTCCCATAGCTTTTCCTCCCCATCTGAACAAACAGAGTCTGCTGAGGTCACTGAATAATTAAGAAACAGATCAGTTAGAAGAAACTTGGATTAATTGCAAAGGTTGGCCCAAGGTAAGCTGGGCAAGTGTTCTATTAGAGAAGGGAAACAAACTCTCTCGTCTGCCAGTTCTGAAGGAATAGAAATGCCCAGGCAGGTTCCATGTTCCTGAGGAGCAGCCATGTTTTATGAGAAGGGAAAGCATCTCAGGCACACTAGAAGAAAACATCTATTTCTACAAAGGGTGTTTGACGGATTACCAAAGCCTGGCCCAAACTGGGGAACCCAAAAAAGCACCAGGAGAAGCATTCCCAAGGCTCAGCCGGAGATGCTAGCTCAGGTTTCAAGGTCACCTGGCTCTGTGGTGGCTCACTGTCCCACCACTGCTGGCAGTACCAGGCACTCCACTTGGTGGCTCCATATGGTTTTTCATGCAGTATTTGCATTTTGCAGTGTTGTGGGATGCACCCTGTGAGACTGCACCCATCGTGTCTGGCTTTGGGCCTGCTCCCTGCTCCTCAGTGACTCATCTCATGGTCTTCCCAGAGAGCTACAGCACTGATTGCTCTATGCCACTACAGTGACCCAGTCCTCTGCCTGTCACAGAGAAACCTGCTCTTGCTACAGTCAACCTACCTCCTACAGTGCCAGGGCAGCTCAAAAGGCACAAACAGGCTGCTAATTCTGGCAAAATAAAGCAGTCTCTTAATTGTGAGATTCAGCTTTCCTTGGCCTCAGCTTCTGAGCTGTCTTTCCCATGCCCATTGAAGTCACCACATGGCTCCTCCACCAGGAGGCATGACAAAGATCCTCTTGGGGGCACCCCTTCCAGGACAGCAAGATATGGGAAACCTATGCCCATATCTTCCTCCTGCATCACCCACTGACACAATTTCATGCTGGCCTCCCTGGATGTTCTTGTGGGTTTTTATTGAGGACTGTCTAGAAGGATTCTCCAGTTCGCCAGTCATCATGGCATCTCTTACCCATGGAACTCCTTTTTCTCTCTTTCCATTTATCTCCACCCTGACAGAGCTGTAGGCTACTTTTAATTGTTCAAATCTTTATTACCTATTTCTGGGAAAGTAATACAGGAACAGATAAATCTCCAAGGTCAGCTCAGACTGTAGTATAGGGTGACTCAACAAAATAATATATCCCACATAAACACCTGCAGTTTGCTCTCACACTTTGCAGCATTCTTCATCTCTGACAATTTTTCTTCAGCAGAAACACTTCACACTTTTTGAGAACTTTCCACCTGAAGATCCCACAGAAGGCTACAGACAAAAATAAATGAAGCCACCCAGAATCTCAGTCAAGAGAAACTGAGCATGTGATAATATGGCAAGTTATCTATTGATTATGTTTAAACTTCTAACCTCTATAAAGGCTAAAGGTCCCCCCAAAATTGTTAAAGCAAGTTCTGCAATTGGTCTCAAAGGAACAGCAACTCTCTCTCCTGCTCTTAGGGCTGAGTGCTAACTTCTACACTGATGAGCTTCCCTGCAGGAATGTGAGGGAGGTTTGAAGAGCCCTCCTAATTGTATATGAGGCTGTGTTAAAAACATGGAAATGATCAAAAGACAGTGTTCTGAATGCCAGCATGGCAGCTGCATGGGTACCAAGAGGAAAAGATTTTGATTTGGCCTGTAGTGGTTTTGTTACCAGTTTGCCTTGGGAGACATTCTTTGTCAGGACTTCTAGCTCAAAATTCCCCAAATGTTACTTTTGCCAGCCTAAGCCCTTAAAATCACACATTTACAATCCCCCAGCACATCTGCACTCCAGGCAATCGTTGGGAGAAACATGGTGCTTTTTAGTTTTCAGACCTAGCCTACTGATCCTTCTCTTATGCAAACAGAATGGCAAACAGAATTCCAGTGGTTTGACTTTTCTCACTGAATTCATGTCAGCACATGAAAACAATATTTCTTACCCCTGTTGCTCCGAGCACACTTAAAATGTATGGGGAAAAAACAAACCAAACCCAGCCTCCTTAGGTTTAGTACGCTCTAAGATAATACATTTCCATCCCAGTAAGGATTAAACACAGTGAGAGCTACAGCAACACTGGCACATCTGTTGAAGGCATCACCAAGTTCATCAAAGTATGTGAGTTGTGTGTTCACTGTACAAGAAGCAAGGCATGTGATCTAACTGCAGTGCATGAATACAAAAATATCTAGGATGACTAAAACACCACATCTCTACAAGGTGTAGAGAAAGGTAAAAGGTAAATATTTTCTGAACTGTTTCAGATCTTGTTTTGTTGAGAAGCTGATTAAAGCTTTAAGTGTCTTCACGTTCAGGAATACTAGAGGTTGCCATCTGTTTTTTTTACAGTGAGAATCCTATGCAGGTTTGTTAGCATGCATTTATAGACTCCACTATGGAAAAAAATGCATCCTTAATGTTAGCTGTCCAGTTTAAAAAGAAAATGAATTTTTGTTCTTATTTGCTGCTATAGAAATTTTTTCAGAAATCTCATGGAAAATCTTATAAAGCCCAGGTTAGCTGCCACATATGGGACCCATTAACTCCTCATTTCTGCTGGTACTTAGCAAATTTTTTTCTGGTGACTACACTTGAACTTTTTGTGGTTTTGTTTTGCTTTGCACTGCAGAGCGCTCTGTTGACTTGATTTGGTCTTGGAAAGCACTAATGGTACAATAGAGCCCTGGTATATCTGAGAGGATCAGTTAGTTATGTTAAATTGTGTGGAGCCACACTCAGATTCTTTGGCAGAGAGAAGAGTCTGATCTTCTTTCCTTTTCTTGGGATTTCAGCGCTGGCCATTGTTGCACTGAAAGCTTTGCCCCGCGCCATGCAAAGGCACATCTAAGGATTGTGCATTTGGACATGAACTCTGTCCCATCCCCCAGTGATGATGAAAAGTAAATCTCCCATTTCTCATGTGGTCTCTGAAGTAGATGTGTTTGTGTGTGCACATGTACCTGTGTATACAGGGAGCTTTGCTGGCCACGTAGGGAGGTGGCATCCTGTTGCACACCCAGTCTGGTGCCTGTGGCACATGTCTGTCAGAAAGGGCTGCTCACCCTCACCAGGTGGGTATCTCATTCTCATCCTGATGCAAAATGGGAAGATAGTAGCAACAACCACACATACTTTCTCCCATCTGAAACCTAGAAGTTTTGGGGATCTAAACAGTTCCTCTGTGTTGTGGGGGAGACCAAGGGAAAAAACCCTCTTTAACAGACAATAATATTTCCAGGTTTCAGCCATTTTATTTTCAAAAGCCAGAAGGCAAGCCCTGTCAAGGTCATGTGTAGAAATAAGTTTTCTAAGCAATAATGTGGATAAAGCAATAATGTGGATCATCAAGGGACAGCTGCCCGTGGAACCTGTGGAACACTCTTCAGCCCCAGCACGCTTCTCATGCCCCTGGCATCCCCTGACATGTCCTGAAACAAAGGAAAGATGTTGCTCCAGCACAGCCCAGCTTTGTGACATCAGAGCTGCTCTGAAAGGGAATGAGCTGCATTGGCAGGGAAAAGTGGCAAAAGTGGTACAGCATTTGGCAACACCAAATTTATCCAAGCTGCTGTGATTAGCACTTCTTTTTCTTAACCTCCCTTTTCCTCAAAAATGTAAATTATCCGAGGCTGGAGGGAATTTTTGGTCCTTGCTTTTTGTTTGGATGATAAGCAGGCTTGATGGACTGAATGTGCTTAACGAAGATGCACACTTTGTATTCATATTTATGGCTCTGAAATGCTCAGCTCAGACCATTAGGAAAAGGGTTTGTGTATTTAACCTTTCTCTGGGGAATGGACTACAGGAAAGGCAAAACCTGCCAGATATTGAAGGTCTTTCCTTATAAACTCAGAGCTATTTTTAGTTTTCTAATGTAAAAAAGTCAGTGAGATGAAGAGTGAAGTGATCCGTTTCCAGCAGAAAAATGTCTGAATCTTCATTAATAGTTCTTTATAGATGGCTGTGTGCCTTTATCTGACAGACTGACAAGCCATGCTAAACAGCAGTTACTGCACAAATGGAAAAGATATAATGTCACTACCCAGTCTCATGGTGCTTCCATTGTCATGTTACATTATGACTGGAGTCTCCACCTTCCCAGAGAGACATGGCAGCAGGGTTATTTTGTTAGGACTTGCACAAATGTGCTCATGATGGATGAAGTTCAGTGCTTTGACATGGAAATGTATTTGGAAACCAGAGCTGACACATGATATGAAGAAGGAAAGGAAAAAAACAAGAACTCAAACGTATAATCTTACCCTCCATCTGCCTGTCAGTGATAATTAGAAAAAGCCTATATCAAAAGCTAGCTGCAAACTGCCCAGAGGATGGCAAACTGCCCAATTGAATGTCCTAGCTGGCTTTTACCAGGTTACCTAAGCCAGTTTAGTGGATGTTGGTAACATGAGTTTCACTCCTGGCTTTGATTTCCTTGTAGAATAGGTGACTTCTTGCAGTAGTTATGAGGCAGTGGAAGGTAAGACTTCCCTTTTGCCACACCCTCACACTCAAGGAGAGAATAAGTTTGGTCATTTTACTGTCCTCTGTGGTGCTGAAACCAAGCCAAAACATCTCCAACCTTTGCACTGGTTCAGAACAGTCCCATCTTGAGCCCATTTCAGCTGCTGGTGGAAATGGCATGACTTCATATGCAGCACCAAGTCTGTGGCAGTGACACTGCAAAGGAAAGAATAGCTTATAAAGCTGCTTGCCTGGGCTGATTTTACAATGACAAACACACTCTAAGCTACTGAACTGTTTGCTTTCCTCCCTCTTCCTGATGTTATCACTATTTCCTAAACCCTGCCTGTCAGGCATGCTTTGTTAATAACCCTCCAATTCTATCCAGAGCAAAGGTTGCCCAACAGCTTTCTGATCTTCCTGCTGCCTGTCAGGAGAGGAAATCACAGCTTTCAGGAGAACCTGACAGAGGGAACTGGATAGCACACTGGGGTCAAGGGTAAGAATGCACGAAGAAGTGAGAAAGCACAGGCCCTCCAGCTGGCTGCACAGGAAAAGCTTTGCCTTTGCTTTGCTTTCCCTTGTTTACTGTATTGGGATGTTCCAGGAAGAAACTCAGCAGGCTTTACATCTGAAACAGTCAGCCAAGCACAAATCACTGCCCACAAAGCAGCATGAGGGCGAAGAATGACAACTAAAAATCTTGGCTTCAGTTTTTGATGACTTAGATCTTTCTTCTTAAGCAAAGGATTCTGAAAGTGTAGTGGACAATGCTACCAGCATGTCACACAGCTGTTACATTCTGGCTCATCTTGACTGCTGTCTGTGAGAAGTCCCAGCCAAACCAGAAGTACCTAAGTGTCATCAGAATGTATCTACCAACTCCTGCAGCAAAGTAAAAACTTTTGCAAATGGCTTTCCTAAGACTTATTACCTGTAATAAGAACAGCTGAAGCAAGGTTTGGAGAGGAAAGTGCTGTAAGAGGTGCTTTTATGTGAAAATGTGTTTAAAAGTGGGACCCCGGTTGTTCATCCTGGTCTATTGAGGTCTCGTCTACAAAGCTGGGACAGGAAAAACCTCTGCATATCCTCCCCCACCTTTCCTGGGTGTCTCCAGTCTCCATGTTTTTCCAGCCCCGGGCCTGAGCAAATGCCTCCTGACTCTACCAGCTCTGCAGCAACCCTGGGCAACTGCCTTCTTCACAGGGTAAATTTTCCTTGCACTGGTCAAGAAAACCAGATAGGAATGAGCTTGAAGGAGTGAGGACTGGCTGTGTTTCAAATTATCTGAGTTCAGATTTACTAAAACTTGTCAAAACAAACCACTGGAGAGAATTTATAATTTTCCCTCATGAAGAATATGATAAAGGTGACAAGTTAAAGGCAGAGTTCTAAGAGAAGATTGTTGTAAAAGGTTATAACATTTCTGCTGGAAAAAAGAATATTCTTCCACAACAAAACTGAAAAAAAAAATTAGGGAAATCGAGCCAAAGAATTTTCCAAACAATTGGTAACAAACAAACCCTCCAAACAATTTTCTTGAAACACAATTTTCTGTCATGATGATTATATAAAACAACCATCACCATCTGTACAATAAAGCTGCGCCTTAGAATTCTCTTTTTCATGAGATTTTGGAGCAGATAAAGCAGTGTTTTACTGACTCAGAAACCAAGGCAGAATGAGAGACATAGTTTCACCACCATCATCCAGTTGGCCAGTAGCAGAAAAGAATACGGAACCAGCCAGTCCCAAATCTTCACAGGGCCTTGGCAGTGATTGATCAGAGATGGCAAAAATGTAATTGGCAGTTGTTGATCAGCTGGCATAAAGTTCGATATTACTTAGTTGCAGGGCAACAGGGGAAAATCTTTTGTGAAACAAAGAGAAATTGAAGTGGATAAGAAGAGAGAAAAAAAAAAATGAAAAAAATGAGTCAGCCTTGGCATGTACTTAAGGTCCAGACAGAATCATCTCAGGGACTCCAAAAGCACTGAGTGATTTTGATCTTCCTGTTAATTGTTTCATATTTATTTTTCAGATAGTGCAAAAAAGCCAAGTCAGTACCCAGGGGAGTAGCAGGCAGCTGTTCAAAGACCGGTCTCTGGAATATCAATGTTGAACATGAGTGTCCAGGAAAAAGAAAAATAAGCAGAAACAGGGAGAAGTCTATAGAGAAGCAAGCTACAAAGCAATCAGCCATCCCACAATGAAAGACACACTGAGCATGTTTTCCCAAGAGCAGTCACAACCTTTGCCCTCACTGCTGCTCTTCCCTGTGCAAGGGTGGCTCCTCTTGATAGAAGCCACTTGCATTTTCTGCACTCCGAGCTCAGGCTGGGCATGTACATGAGCAAGTATTCGTAGATCCAGATGAAAAAATCAACCCCAAAAATACTGTCAGAAAATTAATTAGAAATGTAAGAACTGATCAGGGTGGTAAGACAAGCCAAAAAAGCAATTGAGAGACAGAAATAAACAATTAAATACACGTGACTCCCTTCACAGGGAAATGAATGCCATGAGGAAAAAAGTAAGTTTCAGTAAAGGGGGCAGGAACTCCTACCCTTCCAATTTAAAAATGCTCTTTTATAATTGCCGTTGTTTTAGAGAAACACTTTTCTAGAAAATTCTTGGCTTGAATTTGAAAATGTCATTAGACTTAACTGAAGATGCAAAGAAAATACAAAGGATTAAGCAGATGGGGTAGGTAATAAAATGCCAAACCTCCCCCTGTTAATTAAACAAGCCTACCAGATGGTAATGGTGCAGAATCAGGGTCCTGAAGGGGGAGCTCAGCTGCAGGCCCTGCTACACCCTCTCCTTAAGCCCCTGATTACAGATGCCAGAGGGAGGTACCAGAGGAAAGGTTACTCTGTACGCTTCAGTTTTCCTTTCTTCTTTTTGTCTTTCAGAGTCGAGACCGTAGGGCTGACCAATTTTGATGAGTCGCAGTTTTTGTGAGCCCAAGGATGAGAGAAGTCTCAGAATTAAGACAAACAGTTTATGACAGACACTTCTTTTTTTCTGAAAAAAAACCCCAAAAAACAAAACCAAAACCAACCAACCAACCAACCAAACACAAAACCCCCGAACCAACCAACCAACCAAAAAAACCCCACAAAACAAAAAAGCAAAAATAAAAGCAAACAAACAACAAAAAACAGCTTCTGAAAGAAATCAGCCCTTTAGATTATGGACACAGCTTTGTGTTTTCCATGAAGATAGAAATTAAAAAAAATGGATGTGATGAAAAATTCTGTGCCCCAATGAGCAACACATTGTGGAGCCTTTCCTGGACGCAGCCCTGAGTCCTAATTTCAGACTAGCTCCTGACTCACACTGCAAGAGTTACTGGTGGACAGTTAATCCTTCACTTGAGATAAAACCAACATGAAATACAGCCAACATGAAATACATTTATTAAGTTTAAAAATCAGACCTTGTGTCTTTCCATGATTTGTAGTATGCAACAGATTTTGGTGGATTTAGTTTACTTTCTAAGTTAATAAGAAATACATATACTTTTTTGCCCCATGTTATTCATCAGGCAATTTTTTACAAAGCCCATTTCAGCCTATACATCTGTGGCAAGCTCAGTAATCAGTTGACAACTCACCACTTCCATGGTATCACTGATCACTACAGTCACACAGCACTGTCTGTTAATCTTTGATGAAGTGACTGCCATAGTCCAAAGCACTTCCATGTGCCCACTGATAGGCTGGAGAAATGAGAATTAGCCAAACCATACTAAGACCAGGTCTTCCCTGTCTATAGGTCAGTGATAGGAACATTCAGAGGAGCTGCAAATACCACAGTGAAAAGGATCTTTTCCTCCTGTGACAGCCTCTCACATTATTACTCTTGTAATTTTGCACTAAGATCCAGAAACAGGGGCTCTTACATGCCTATACATAAATGCATATAGTCTCTAACCAAAGCAGTGACAATCTGAGAAAACTGTATCTCTGTTCTATAAAAGCAAGCTAAGGCCCACAAAGCTGTCATGACTTGCTGACACAGGAACTGAACTCATATCTCTTGGCTTTCCACCTCCCCAACCACCAGATCTCTATTAACTACACAGCAGTACCTCTATTCAGTGACATTTAAGGGCTACTCAATAGGTTTTTAAATGCAGAAGCAATTTCTACTCATCTACTGCCACTAAATATGACATTTTTTTTCCTTCCAGAAAGCCTCAGTGATAGAAACTGTTAGGAAAGACACACTAAAAAGGACTTGACTGTCCAAATCAAGGCAAGACAGCTAATTAGTGTAACAAGGTATAGGAGGAAAGCCTCAAGAAAGAGGGTAATTACAAAATCAGCAGTTGGCAGAATGCAGTCATGTAAGAGTCAAGGCCTAGATTAGCTATTTCTGTAGAACGATTTCAAGACTACCCTTAAAAATAACATTTTCCACTAAAAAAAATCTGACTTCAGCAGCATGGAGCACAGCCTCTGTTCAAGCCAGGAAACCATGCAGAGAGACCCCTCAGGACAAAAACGACAGCAGCATTCCCAAAAAAGAAGGAAACCAAGATGCTCAAGCTCTTCCTGATAAGCTGGCAAGGAAGAGATTGCACTTTTGAAAGCTGAGATCTTTGCATGGGACTCTGAGGGTCAGAGCAAATCAGCCCTCAAGTAAGTTGCCAGTTAGGGAGAAGGATGCTTGTTGATACAAAGAGAAATGAACACAAACTCCTTTGCTAAACCAGGCTCACAATAAGTATTTTCTCACAAACCCTGCAGCTTTTGTAGGGTAAAAATAACACCTTCCAAATGACCCTTAGGACATGCCGAGGAACAATCTTCACAATACTCTCTCTGCTTGGAGGGGCCAAGCTGTCTCGCATACCAAGGGCATGCCAATTTAGATCCCTGCTTCCTCTCAGGCATAAAGGAGCTCTCACAGTCACACCTATTCTCCAGGGTAGATGAAGGACTGAGGGAACTGCTGATGGGTGGGAAACAACACTGCCACACAAACATGCTCTGTTGGTTCAGAGCAGAAGGTCCTTTTTGAGAGATATGACACACTCTCCAATAAAAAGGCATGTGCCAGGATCCAAGGACAGCACCAAATCCCTTCCCAAACTTCACTCTCTCACAATCCACTCCTTTTCTCTTCCTCTTTTTGCATGTTTCAGTGAGCCTCACAGGTTAACTCCAGCTGCACCCACTCACCAGACACCGTTCCCTCAGCTGTCTGCTTCCAGCCTTGCAGACCTGACAGGAAAATGGAGTTTTTTTGGACTTGGTTCAGATGCTGCAGTGATAAGGGCCATGGAAATACCTTTAGTTAAAATAAACAGCATTGCACCAACCTTTTCCATTTTAGGACATTGAAGTCACCACATCCAAAGCTTTAGCCTCTTTCTTCCCTCCCTGTCTCCCTATAAGCAAGAGATGAGTCACAGCCCAGGTTAATGCCTTGGATGAGGAACCTCTGAATGTCTGAAGCATCCTCTAGTGTTTTAAAGATCTTTTGAAAATCAGAAAATATCATATTTATAAGCATTTTGGAAAGAAACTCTGTGAGTGCACTGCAGCTGAAGTGCAGATTGCAGTGAGGCCAGATGCACACTCAGACTGTCCTCTGGAGCACTCAGAGCTGGAGTGCTTGCCTTGGGAACCCAGTCAACAGCCAATGGTGCCCTTGGGACTGCTCCTCCATAAGAAAACACATCCATTTTCTGCAGCAACCACTGGCAGATCTTGCTGTGTATATGTGCCACACAAACCAGCTCACAGCTCATGTTCTTCACCCAGGTGGTGACTGATACCTAAGGACAGGTGAAAGAAAAGAAAAATGTCTCTAACTTCATCACCCTCTATTCTTATTCTCTACTTCATCTTGGAAAATAAGGAAGAAGTGCAGCAGTAGGGGTTTTTTGTGATACTCTCACCATTGGGAAAGAGAAAATAATTTGTCATTCCTTGGTCTGATGGAAACTGTGTTTAGGGAACAAGCCCCTGCTGACAGTGTTTTTTATTCCACACAAGCTGTCAAGAAGCTTAGGCCATTCAGCAACCACATAGATCAAATGAGATCAGCACAGCTCAAAGCCCAGAAGTTCCTTCAGGAACTTACAGGATGCCCTTTTGCCTGCCCCTACCAGTAGGGATTTAAGATATATTTAGTTAAATTTAATCACAAATATGTGTATAAATCCACAAACAAGATAATGAAAACTGATAAATATGTAGTTGCATCTGTGTGACCCAGTATTGACTCAGCAAAATGAGCACCTCTAAGTCTAATGTTAATAAATGAGCAAGATCTGTCACAGTGCAGAGTGGCATTTTTTTGGCACTAATGATAGGGGGAGGCAGCCCCTATTAAAGAGGTTTGAAATACTTTTTTATCTCTTTTCTGCTTTGTCTAAGACTGAACTCTTTCTCCTCTTCTGGGAAGGAAGTCTACCTGCTGCTGTTTTGTTTCTGTGTGGAGGTAAACCAGAAGGGTAGGAACTGTCAGCAGCGTGGGATACCTGCACTCTTCTCTCTGGACAAGCACTGACCAAATAATTTGTTCTTTTCTTGGAATGTGGACTTGCTCTTGCTTATTCCCAAAAGGGATCATACCAATCCTCAGGCCAAAAAGAGCTTTGTCAGTGCCTTCAGCCAAAGCAGCAGAATCAGGGCCCAAATGACTGTATTATATGCCAAACCTGCAAGTGCTGCAGTGAACAAATAGCCTAAAAAAATCAATGTGGAAAAAAGTTCCAAGGGTAGAAACCACTTCTAGTTGCAAAGCTGACACCAGTTTTATCCTTGGGAGCAGAAAAATATGTGGAGAATCTGGACGGCTCAGAGGCTCAGCAAAATCTGAAGAATAGTAAGGAAAAGAAATTTAGATGCTGATATGGTTCTTTAAAACTTGTTGACTTAAATGTTCACTGTAAACTGTATTCTATAAGCCTCACAAAGCTTCATGGCACTGCATCTGTTTTCTGTAGCTCTCTTATCAGCATATGTGCTGTGTTTCTTTATATTCTCTCTTCACTTTCATGGAGATGTCTGATTTTGGGCAAATCATCCTGCTGCTCTGCCTGTTTATCCTTTTCATCATGTCCTGCAAATTGCTGTTATACAGTTTTTATGGGGTGGATGTAAGAAGCTTGAAGCACAAGGGTTCACCTTTCCAAAGCATATGAACTTTCTCTGCAAAGATTTTCAAAGTATTCAGACATGTATGTTTTACAACTCCCCTCTGAGACTTACTGACATTTGGTTTTGGGTCACTGATTCTAATCAGCCTTGTCATGTCTCAATGAGTATAAAAATAACAAAATGAAAGCCAGTAATATTAATATATGAATATACTGCTCTTATAAAAGTGAATATTGAGTGACTTGAAACTTAAACATAATCCAGAAAGCTCTGCTTCAAACACTTCTCAAATCATGCCTTTTAGATACTGGTGAAAGTCACCACATTCAGATGCAACTGCTGAGCTGCAAAGGTTTAACTTGACACAGTGTCAGGAGAGGGACATTTGCAAATCACTGCTGCAAAGTAGGACTTTTGATAGCTCCAAAGTAGGCCAGTGTTAGAATGCTTATTTTACTCTGTTACTTAAGGGTGACAAATCTTTGTGGGAGCTGTTGGTCTCTACATCTTGCTTGTTGCTGTCCTCAGCACATACCTTCCACAAAATTCCTTTGCAAAAAAAATAAGTCCATCGTTGGAATTGTGTCTGCTTTTATCCTGGAGGTTAATAACTATTTTCTCTACAAGGAAGGAATTTTTTTTTTAATTTTTTTTTTTGGGCTGTAATCCTAAGTGTGATAAAGAAAGGAGTTTTCATACACTAGATATTTGAAGGGCTTTGAAGAATTCACTTCACAGAACAATTCTAGTTTCTGACAGATGGGGTTTATGTTGTCTGAGAAGAAAGGGCAGAAGCAAAGGGTACCATGCTTGGAGAAATATCTTGATGAAGCATGTATAGCAAAGGGGGAAATGCTGTCTATTAGGGTCTGGCAGATCAACATTATGGGAAACATGCCAAGAAGGAACAATAAGGGATATATGTCTGGTTGCAAAATGGAGCTAAGGAAATTTATTTTCCTAGCATTGCTCCTTCAGTGTTTACCCATTAAAAGAGTACACATCAAAAGAAGATACTAGGAGTTCTGACTTTTGGAAATAAAGAATTGACATTTCAGCTCCCTGGTTTTGTAGTTTTTACACACTCGAACCCTCAAGTTCAAGAAAAAAGGAAAAAAAGAAGGATTGATTGCAAGGTTGGGTTGATGGTGGGTAAAAGATTAGCAAGTAATTGGTGGGAAAAGCAAGGACAAATAATGTGTGTGCATGTGCAGCACAGTCTGTTTGTCTGTCAGTATGGCAGATGGACTCCTCCACCACAGAACCAGGGTGGCTAATGACAGCCTACAGTGCTGCTGGACAGTCTCTGCCTAGACAGGAGAGACAGTCCAGTGTGGATCTGGACTGGAAAGTAAACCCACCAAAGGTCAGGATATTGGCCTGTTCTAGCCAAAGGGAATGTGTAAGCTCCGAAATCTCTTTCTTTTCTTAGGACTCCAGACAGATCCTAAATTCAGCAGATTTGTCAAACTCATTCTGATGGTAAGGAAAACCTTCTTGCTGAATTTGTTTGCTAGCTCAGTAGCTTTTTAATTAAATAAAAAGTATTCATTCTTCCCTGTCCATTCAAGCTGTGCAAGAGACGACATGCAAGCAAGCATTAGTAAAGAAGCAGCAATGAATTTCCAGAACAACACTGGCACACCTGCTATCCCTGAGCTGACTGCTAATGCTCCTGCTGTTGTTCCCCAAAATATCTTTTTGGAGAGGCAGTCTTTTGTAGGAACATGGTGGTCTGTCCCACCCCGGGTGCAGTTATCAGTAAGTTAGGCAGTAGCACATGGGGAAAAAAGACTTCAGAAATCTAAAAACCATCAAAGTATTATTGTTTCAAGGCAAAAATAGCCATTTTAGGCTGTACTTAGACTCTTTTCCTTTTGATTACTTGGCTGTAATCAGAGAAGCAGACCCTCTATCCAAGTCCCTGATATTCAGGAGAATGATCATCCAAGGTGACAGTAAGGTAATCCTGACCAAGTGAGGTGTCAGAAGGTAAAAGGTTATATCCATTAACATGTTCTTATCTGCACTGTCATCCTTAACCAAAGGGAAACGTGGTCAGACCTCCCTTCCATCAGCACCTCAACCAATGTTGCGAATTATCTCTTCTGAAGTTTGAAAGCTTTTGTCTACAGTGAACTGACCCTTGACTAACAGCTGAAAGCTGGGTTAGAAAAATATCCAGCCTTCAAATTCCAACTGGAAAGTGAATGTGAGCTTTTTTTTACCTTGCATTTCACAGTCAAAGCACACAGCATTCAAAGATCGAGCCAGAGAGATGGGAGGCATGTGAAGGATGAAGAGAGATGAGCTTCTCCCTTTATAAAAATGAAGTAATTAGCTTAGTAAGTACAGGAGGAGAGACAGGAAAGGGAGATCCTTTTGTTAGGCATTTATAATACAATCCTCTCTAGTTGCCAGATGTGCTTGCAAGATGTTACCAGACTGCACACACTGATGAATGTAAGGACTAGGGCTACACTAAATTACTTTCAAAGGCACCCATCTGGGGAATCCTCATTTCTAAAAGCAGGAGATGTTCCACCTGTGTGCAGTGCATTTGATTTTCAGGGACTGCCATTCACAGGAGACAGTACCAATTTCCCTGCAGCAAAGAAACGTTATTGCTCCGATTTTAAGCAATATATGGAACCTTTGGTTACAACAGGCAATCTTCCAGGCCTTTAGGGCTGTCATGATCAGGACTTTGATGGGGAAGGGTTAAGGGCTGAGGAGCTGGCAAACACTGAAACAAACAGATAGAGAAGTTCCCATGAAGCAGTCCCTTCCTTGCATGTTGGACAATCTTCAGATAAATGACCCTTCTATAAGAGGAACTCTTCAGTGCATTAGGTGAATGTTTGGAATAACAATTGCCTATGTTCGTACTGTCCAGAAGCATAAACAAACAGCCAATTTACATTTCCCCTATTACCTCTAGCAAAAACCTTTTCTAAGGTATAGTCTCTCAGCCCCTGATTGCAGCTTGAATTTCAATATTAAAAGACAGAGCTAGACTGTGGAAAAGGGAAGAGTTATGAGTAACTATTGTATAAGCTTCTTCCCTTTGAACCTTGCCTCACACACTGTTCACCAGTCACATAGCCTTGCCTCTGAGCTTCTTTGTCAGAATATAATGGGCAGAAGTTGGAAGCATAGCTCAGTTCATTGTAAGCACTGTGTAAACCTCCAGGGTAATTGAAATTATACATATTGCAGGAGTTGTTTGAATAAAAGAATATCCAAAGAGAAGAGAAAAGAGCAGAGCCAGCATAAACTGTTCCAAAAGCAAGGCTGAGTGTGTTGTTGTGAAACCTTGAGGCCTGAAAGAAGAAACCTACCCTACAGGGAAGTTTAGAAGCCTCTCATGAAATTTTCTTATAGGGAGCCACATCACCCAGAGGAAGAGAGCAGAAGAGTCTCTGAGAAAAATGCAGGGCCCTGCTGAAAGGTACAGGTAACTCCCCAGAGGCACCAGATAATAATTACACTCAGTTCCAGTTTTGCTGCAAGAAGCAAAATTAATTGTTCATGAGGGGGACAAGAAAAGAAGCTTTACTGATTCATGGAATGTGCAGAGCACAAAAAGAGAGATGGGAGAAAAGGATCCTCACGGCACCTTTTCCTTGGCTTCCATAGCTCCCTTGCTCTGCCTTTCTGTACCTGTCTCCACACAGAGAAAGGTTTTACTTACCAGGCCCCTCAAGATATTTGTCCCATGTGCCCTAATGCTCTCCTTCTTACAATTCCTTACCACACTGAATACTGTAATATTACTACTATCATTCCCACTCTTATCTTACATCTTAAATCTCTGCTGTTTTCAACTCCTCCTCTTCCTCTGCATCATTATGCTTATGGAAGTTCCCACTTGCATTTGAGAGATGATGTCAAATCAAGTTCAAGCAATTTCAACAAAAGGACAATTTGCCAAAGAAGAGGTTTTTCAGGTGGCTCCAAACTGTGAGTTTGTATGGAAAATTTTGACAACCTAGTTTCATCTGTACAAAAAATGGAAAAAAGAAGAGGAAGTTTTGTTTTAAACAAAACAGCATTTTAAAAACAATGCTCCCTCATTATTTCTTTTTCTTTTTGTCCAAAATTGTTTGCCATCTATTCTAAGTTCATGATACATACCTGAAATGACTCTATTTAGAAAGTATCTGAATGTGTTCTCAACTTTTATTTCAGGTATTGTATTTTAAGTATGTGTTTCAGCTGTTTTGGAGACTTTTCATCTCCCTCTACTTCAAGGCTCCCTCACTTCCTCCTGTTCAATTGCATTCAATATTATCCCCATCCTGCCCATGGTCCAAGAGATGTTTGTGATTGGGATCTCCCCCTCAGTATCCAACCCAACCTAAACACAGGCTTTACATGTGGCTTTCAGTGTAAATGTTTCCTCATGCAGACTCATGATTTCTCATTTTCATCACTGAAACGTCCTTTGCCTCCATCTGTACAAATGGCATCTTGTCCCATCGATAGGCACCCAGAATAGTGACAGGATCTGGGGGCAGCATGCACTATGAGGGTCTCTGATGCACTTCCAAACAACTACAGAAACAGAGCTTTGAAGAAATCACTGTGAAATGAGTACCAGACTGACCAAAAATCACAGAAAAGAATACATACTGTTAGTGAATCTCTCTCCAGCTGAGGGATACTTTATGCAGGACCTAGTACTGATCTGTCCAGACACATCTTTTATTTTATTAGTGACCTGGGTGAGATAATTGAGCATACAATCATAAAATTTGTGTGAGATTGATCTGACTTGTCCTTGTTCTAATTTTCCAGGTGTTTCAAAAAATCTTTTAAAAACTTGAATACAGAGCTGAAATACTTTAATATCTTATTTTTGGTTCATTTGAGAATGTCTTATTCCTGATAACCTTAAGAAAAACTATTTTATTGATATGTTTATGGCTAAAAAACAGAATTTGGGGATAATCAAAGAGCCCTCCACATCCTTCTTCCTCAGCTTAGTTCTCCATCATATTCCTTCCTTCTCCCAGATATATATGTACTGAGTTATATTTCATTTCCCAGCAATATGAAAACATACACATTTCCCCTTAAAAGTGCTTCTCCAGATCTTGTCCTGGAAACATGTGGCAATAACTGAAGGGCAGGATATCATACATGCAAAGCATTGTCTCTGAAAGATCTGGCATGCAAAGCTATAAAGTTAAAATCTGCCTGGCTCCCTGTACTTTCTGTTAAAGTCCCTGTCTTTTAGCACTTGTGAAAGACATAGGTTTTCCACAAAGCCCTTCAAAAGCAGTTACAGCTTTGCAGTTCTGTTAGGTTTACATATTAAAGAAGCTTTAAACATTTTAATTTCCTTTTTAAAGCACAAAGACTTGGTTTTGTCTCCTTCCCTTTCTGATTGTAGAGGTCAACTTAACTTAATCCAAAATATATTGCATGTCTCCAGGTCACTAGCTGGCAAATGACACAAGCTCCATTAAAAAATCTCATGAATTCTTTCCAGAGAAAGTCATTCATTCAGAAAGACTTGGAAAGTTAGAAAAGAGATTTAAATTTTAAAGTACATCTAGTGTGCAGGGAAGCTGCTGGTTGGCAGCCCCCAAGGCTGCACTTGCCCATGCACACACTGGCACACTGAAAAGCAGCAGTGATCTTGACTCAGCCCTGCCCATGTGCCCATCTATCTTCCTGCAGAGCACAGAAAGGATTCTGTGTTAGGGACTCACACAGAGCTCTAGTGCCCCTCTACTGAGGCACTACCTAACAGGCTAATTTATACTGCTACTTGGTGGGCTACTCTGGCTCAAAGCAGGCACTTGAGGGCTTTTCTAGATTGCAAGGAAGTAGTCAGTATCTATCCCTGAGGAGGAGCTCCCTGGGAGCAAGCTAACTATGGCCTGGGCTTGGGAGACAGGTATTCAGCAGCAGACTAAGCCTACCCTAAGCTTTCAACTTGGCCTTCTCAGGGCAGTAATTACTCGGTTACAAACAAAGGTGAAAAGTTGTCTATCCATTCTCAACTCCCATTTAAATTATCGGTTCCTTGAGGCTCTCAGCTCCCCTCAGGCATCCTTTTCTCTGATATTTCTGCCCTCAGCAACTTGAATTTGCCTTCCAGGCACTCTTCATTGCTATAGTGATAGCTGGTGGACACCCTTTGCTATCAATTCACCAGCTTTCTTTGCCTCCCCTCCAAGCCCAGGCTTTGGAGAGCTTACTACAAAATCTCTTTACCCAACATAAGCTTTCCCTCTGTCTTGATGCCATTCTCCCACCCTCCTGCCACTGAACATCAAAGCTGTTAAAAATGCATTGCCAGGTGCCCTCTGAGTTTCTGGGAAGCTAAGCACATCTTTAGTGCCTTATCTATTTAGTGCCTATCTATCTATATTTTACATGTTAAAATACAATCTCTTCTCAAAACATTGCTTCACCAAATACTTCAAATTGCAGCTGAGTCTCTGGTGGTGTTTTTAGTGGTGAACTCCCTGAAGATTACTATTTATGTCACGTGCTGCTCAAAGCTATATTCTGCTGTGTGCTGCCTGTTTCCCATAGCAAGTGACAAGCTATGCTGTTAACAGTGAGCATGTAATCACACACTGTACATTACAGCTTCAGCTGCAATGGTTTCTAAAAGATTTTTCAATGATCTAACTGGTGAATATTTGGGCATACGGTCTGCCTTGTAATCCTGTTTGTTCTCAATACATCACTGCTAAATTATATCCGCAGAACTAAGGATACCATTGTAATTATAGACTCCATAAGGCTGTAACTGTCCAACAAAGAGAATTCATTCAGGTCAAAACAGTATTTTAATGCCATTATGGCTACAGGGGGCTGCCTGGTAGAGCTGTTCTGACTTGTTGTTTGTTAATTGGTAGTCACAGATGTGGGCATTGAAAAGGAGTGGCTGGAAGTTGGGTGAAAGACAAGCTGACATAATTAGTGGGAGTTGGTGATGAGATGGACACAGACTTGCAGGCAAAAGAAGCTCCCTACTTGCCAGCTAAAAAAAGCTTCTGTCTCTGGCTGCAGGGGTTGCTTTCTGAGTCTCACTTCCATCTGCTTGGAAGATGGCTCTCCAAAGGTGGCAGACCAAATCCTATGCTCAGACAAAACACATTTCCTCTGTTGCACAAAGAGGAAGCTCAGAATAGAGGGAAAAAGCAATTTCTAAATCCAATCTCAACCAAGCACAAACACTTGTGCCAGAAGAGTCCTTGGTGCTGAGCCACCCCTGAGGACAGCTTATTAAAGCAATTTCCTTGATTACCAGAGGAGTGCACTCAGTGGCATGAGATGACATCTGCTCCCTGGAAGACCTCACAATGGGGCTCCACCTACATTCACCCTTGGTTGGGTGCCACATCTGGTCACTTCTATGAACCCAAACCAAGGCCAACTGCTTCATATGGATGAAGCTAAGACTTGAGGGCAAATTATGGTCTACACCCATGATAAAAACTTTACAGTGGGAAGAGAAGGAGAGATGCTCCTCCTGGACATTCACACCCATTGCTTTGCCTAGGGAGGCCAAGCATGCCACAGCACAGAGCGCTGTGCAGAGCGCAGAGCAACCTTAGGAGTGCTGTTCTCTTACACTTCAGACATTCTTTCTTCTCACCTGAAAATCTGGCCTACCAGACATGGGGCAATAGCTTCTGTCTACATCCAGCTACTCCTCTCTCAGTCTGTGCAGACCCTCTTTCCCAAAGCTGGTGGTTAATTCAAAGTAGTTCATATGCATGTACAGTTAGAAAACAACCTCCTTTCTGGAGGGGAGAGTGCTCCTACAATTCTTCTCAAAGTAAGCCAACCTAACGGGATTCCTTCTGTTTGGCATACACTGATTCTTAGAGAATTCTCTACTTCTCCCCTTGCTCCAGTTATCTCAGTAAATAACTTCCTTGGGAGTCTCTTTCAAAGCAGATCAGTCCATAAAGAATTGGATCCAAAGACCCAGCCCCAATGCGAGTTTGTAACCTCAATTAATAAGAATTGTGAGTCACTATACATATTACATTATATGTTATGCACTCATGAGGATTTATTTATAATCACAGGAAGTGGAGCATGAAGACCTCTGAGGATGACAATATTTATCTCCTCTTTCTAGAGCAGGAAAGAATTTCTATTCATTTCATACCTCAAAGACAGGAGCCTCCAGCTTTACTCTGTCCACAATCCCTACAATGCAAAACGTTCTCCTAATCACAGCTTAAATCTCATGCTCCATTAAGCCCATTGTTTCTCTTCATTTATATTTATGGGCAAGGAAAATTGATCATTCTCTTCTCTTTAAAGCAAGCTTTTCCAGCTTGTAGAGTTCTCATATCTCCCCTAAGTACCTTCTGGTAGGCTGAACAACCTTAAATCCTTCAGTCTGTCTTTACCAGCCATCTTTTCTGAATTTCTGTTGGTTGCTATTGGTCACCTCTGTTCCCCACCAAGGCAATCCATACCTTGAATCACAGAACCCCAAACTGGATACTTAGCTCAAGTACTGAATAAGGAGGAAAAAGAAAGAAAGTGCTGCCCCTAATTTATTGACATTTTTAATATATTTTATATATATATATATGGTAGCAGTTCTTCTTTTATAATAATGTTGCCATGGCTCTGCAAAGATTCTATCTGTTTCTTTGTTCCCCATCTAACATTTTTGCTACTGGTTTTTCCTAGTAAGATACAGACATTTGTACCTTGTTCTTACAGAATTGCATTTACTGTTTTTAAGATCACATTTCCAAACTGGGAGTATCTTTTTGAATTCTCTTCCTGCTAAGCAATATGCCTATAGACCCTCCGTGCCTGGTGCAACCTGCAAATTTAACTAGGAGACACATCAATTGTGTTATTTACCAAAGAGATACGAGACTCCTTCCCTCCAGCACCCATTCACACACCACAGCCCCACCATAATTGGTGCTGTGCAAGCACAGCACTAAAAGATGATTCTACTCCAGCAGAGTAGAATCCTGTTAACACTTTTCAATCTCAAGCTAAGCTTCACCCCATCTGCAGCACTCTGACACTGAGCCCTGAAACCACAAAGTGCTCCTTTGACATAGTACTGGATCCAGCTCAGATGGAGTTCATTTTCCTGTAGCAGCCCCCACAGTGCTGTGCTTTGCACTGGTAGCTAGAAAAGTGTTGATAACACAGCAGTGTTTTGGTTGCTGCTGTATCCACAAGTACTACCTTGCCATGAACCCCCAAGGCACCCGTGAGTCTCCAGAGATCTGGCAAACGAAGGCAGAGTTCTAGTTGGTGCTAATTGCCCAGAAACTGTGCTGCTGTTAATTAGAACTTCAGTATCTCAGATCTGTAAGTGGCCTTTCTCCTTCCCAAGTCTACAAAATTTGGTCACTGCAAATGCCAATCTACACAGAAATGCCTTTAGCTACACACAGTCCAAGGACATAATTTCTCTAGCCACTGAAAGTGAATTTTTCTCTAGATTTAAGTACAACAAGGTCTTGAGCTTTATCTATGCCTCTGGCATCAAGGCACATTAATCATCTCCTTACAGAGAATAACAGTCATGATTTATGCATTTGGTAAAATTTTATCAATTTACAGCAATCAAATTAATTAGCTAAATTAATTCCTGTTAATTTATTTACATTGCCTAGGAATATTTCTTCCATGGATAGCTCCATTAACTGCAATGTTATGTTACAGAGAAACTGCAAAGTATAGTTGTTCAGTTGTAGATCATGCTTAGACTGCAGTCTCAAATCACATCAGCTTTGACCAACACTGAAATGCTGGAAATTGTTATCTCACAGGTGATTCTCCGTATTTCAGTCAGCTTAGGAGGTGGGTGCTCCCATTGAAAAGCCACCCGTACAGCACACAAGGACAGACTCAACCAGGGACAAGTAAAGTACAAACATGGTCAAGTCTGGCAAATCAACGTTAACCCTTTATGTTCTACTGGAGCCTCAAAGCTTGGCTCCCCAAGCCAAGTATTTTGTGAAAGAAATTACTTCACATTTTGTTGGCTAACAACTTAATAACTTAAGTAAACACAAGTTAATGTGCTACTTTTTGTGCAAAAAGGCCTATGGAATTTCACCTTCCACTGAGGAAAAAAGATGTTATGTCAGTGTGGTGGTCTCAGCTTTATAAGTCTTCTCCTGTTGTCTTCTTCCCCTCCCTCCTTCTCCCTCACATTCTTATTTCCTCGAGTGCTTTGCGGAGGCTTTTATAAATAAAACGGACATACTCATTCTAACAAGCACTTTGGCCAGTCAGATTCATTTCTGTATAACCCCTTGCAGTGCTATTCAATAATGCGAATAATTACCATAGCAACTGCAGCATGTGGTACATATGGTGCCTCTGAGAAACAAAGCATTTTCTCTCTCTCTTTCTTTCTTTCTTTCTTTCTTTCTTTCTTTCTTTCTTTCTTTCTTTCTTTCTTTCTTTCTTTCTTTCTTTCTTTCTTTCTTTCTTTTTCTTTTCTTACCCTTAGAAAAGGAGGCACATACGTTAGTTTTTAATACAAAATGATGTCTTAGAGTGTTTATTACAGGGGAAAAAAGGTTTACAAATGAAGAGTCATTTCTTGCTCTGCTTAGAAGCCCAGATAATCAATTCTTCATACATCGCCATCCTTTAATCTCTCATTTCCCCGTATTATGAATGTTTACCTTTTGCAAAATGCAGGGAATAGATTCTTAGACAACAAAGTACCCTGATTACATCTTCCTGTGCTTGTACTGGCTGGACACTCCAACAGACAGCATTAAGTGAAGGGTGTTGACTTACGGAAGGACTGGATTAAATTTGAAGAGTAGCAGCCTTTCAGTTCTGCTTTCCATATCCCTTGGAGGCTTCCTCTCCTGTGACAGGAACAGCTGAGCTATAGAAATGAAGCTGAACCCTGAGTGCTACAGTGCACTTCTCATGTTCTGAGCACACTGGTAATATCTCATTATTAGCACTGAGCTGTAAAACTGAGCATTGCAGGAGTTGTTTCACATGCAGTTCCACAGACAGCAGCACCGCTCAGGAGTGGGGCCAAGGACCATTTGCAACCAGTAACTGCTTCAGTCTTATAAGTCAAAGTCTTAAAATGTTTCACCAAGATGAAGGTGTGGTAGCTTTTGAGCCCGATTGGTTGTCTCTAAAGGTATTAGTTTGTTGGCCATACAGCTAGAATCATACATGCATGGCATGGACAGTGAGAGTAGAAGAACACTTCATCCTAGGAGATCAGATTCTGAAGCCCACAGCTTCAAAAGTCAAATTAGAATGCAGCCACCATCTTCCTCAAAAAAGCTCTGAAGTAACATAATTTTTTAGCATCTAGTAGGAAATGAAGCCAAGGAAGGCCAGCAGGCTGAAAAGGGATAGTACTCTCATTGACTTGGCCTGCAAGTTATGCATCTCTAGCAGGGCTTTTCTCAGTCTTCAAGTATTGTGGTCATGTTGAATTCAAAGAGGCTGAGCAAATACTGCTTTTGCTAGCAACCACAAACCAGCTCATACCCTTCATATCATCATCCTGCAGCAGGGCATTGTTCCCAAAACCATCACTTAACTGAACTGTCCTGGCACAGCAGGCTCGTAAGGTTAACTACCCAAAGCTAGCAGATGCCACCTGGACTTGTAAGGGACAAGGAAAAAGCTCAGAGCCTCAGAGCTTCTATACCTGCCTTTGTTTCCAGTTCAGCTTTTCCCTCACTCTTTGTTGTCATCCTTCCCAAAGGACCCAAAGGATATCAGTAAGAGGTTTCCTGAATTTGCAGACACCTTCTAGGCTCAAGCTTAGGAGACTGAAAAGATGTGACATGCATGTCTCCCTGTCTCTGCCCCACCTTCCACTGCTGACACATCTCTCCCTGAACACAGCATGGTTCTGCAGGGGGATGAAAGGTGTGGGAAGGGGTGGGAATGCTGAAAACAGAATGCTTTTCCTGGCTGCCCTTCCTACCTGAGAGAATGACTTATACATGAAGGATCCCCCTTTCTTAGCTGGCATTCTCCTGGGACAGTCCCGGATGATCGGATTCTTGTTTACGATTGTTTTTACAACAGTAGCTATAGGTATTTGTAAATCTGGCATGACAGATTAGTTATACCTAGCTGTACACATTTGTGCATATATGTTGCACATAGAAGTGGCCACCTGAGGTATGTAAATGTGGACCTCTTTTTGTCTGTTTTGAAGCCTAATTTTAGGCATCACCAGCAGTGCACATTTGGTCTGCAGTCTTCAGCCACCAAACCCATCTGAAGAAAGCACGGCCCTAAAAGTGTTTATCACCAAAAGCAATTTGGAACTGAAATAAAGACTTGTTTTCAAAATTGGAATATTTGTTACCATGTTGCTCTTGTTGGAATAAGGCTGCAAAGTAATCACAAGCTCACAGTTTAACTACTATTGCCTTCAACAAATACAAAACAACCCCTTAGTCTTTGTGCGAATATATTAGTTCACAAAATATAATATAATCTTGGACTACGATAACATGACTTATCTGAATACAACTTCTCATAATCAACTTCTCCACATTTAGATGAATCTATTTTGAGCTGCCCTGCCACCACCCAGCAGCAATTTTTCAGACAAAAAGCCACTAGAGCGCGCCTCTTCCCCAGCGATGGGACGAGCGGTGTAAACCTGTTTGTGTGAGAGACTGTTTTGCTGAGAAGTGGAGAATTCAGTGACATTGGGAATTATTATGCACCATTCACTTCCTTGTAATTTAAGTCTCGGTAACAAAAGCATAATGTATAGTCTGGTTTACTGGGCTGATTTACAACACTTTAAGTGAAAAGAAGATTTCCTTCTTTTCATGCTGACATCAGCAGATACAAAGCGTGTGTCTCATAACACGACTTTGCTTTAGACAGAGCAATGCAGAAAAAAGCCCTGAGAGGTTGTGACAGCTAGGGAGCAGCGAAGCAGCCCAGGAACCACAACACAGTACTTTGTGCTCTCATTTGCCACAAGAAAAGCCTCAGACAACACCTCACCAAAGGAGGCTGATCGGGGAATGGAGCTCCTACGCTTTGCTGCAGCTGTGTGGTTTGCCACCTTCTCACAGAGGCTGGTGTCTCTGGTCAGGCAGTGGGTGCTTGCCTTGTCTTGTGCAAAACACCTTTTTGAAAGCTGAAGTTTCATTCTGTTGTCTGCACACTGGAGGGAGGAGATAAATCATACCCTGATAAGGCTGTTCATTTTATGGGACTGTATTAGAGCACTGTGCTCCTACCAGGTAAACACACGAATTGCCTTTGCTCCATGTCTTACATGCTACACATGTAAGAAAATTAGATAAGAAAACCTCAGTGTACTGTCACCTAGACTTAATAACACCAACTAGCACTTTTCACTGCTCACCCTAACCTGAGAGGCTGGCGAGAACCTACCAGTATCATGCATCTTTATGCATTGCAGCTTTTGCTCTGGACTCCTTAACCCAATCCTCTGTAGGTACCCCATGAATTTGGTTTTGCTGGTTTAAAAACAAACAAACAATGACAACAAAACACCAACAACAATCAGAACAACAAAAGACAGAAAAACTCTCTTTCACAGACAGGAAAACAGCATACCATACTTTCAGCCTTGATCTGAAGTGCTCCATTTCTGTTCAAAGGTGAAAAGAGAGGGACATATGAGGTGCTAAAGGAACATGAAAGCTCTCACGGATGAGATTCCTCTCCTGACTTCTATGCATCTTGTGGTTCAGAGTTGGTCAGAAAAAAATACAACAGGGACACAAATACTGATGTTTTTCAGAGTATTTCATAGCTAAGCAGGAGGCATCACCCTGTGACAGGTACACACCTACAAAAACCCAGCATGTTGACACACAGAGAAGTGGCTGAGCCACAAGAGTCAGCTCTCATCCTTTTGGGCTGACTGTGGGACTCAGCATTAAAGACTCCTTTATTTTCAGCTGAGAGAGCAGGGGGGAGCAAAGGGTGGATACAACAAGTCATGCTCAAGGAGACAGCAGAGACAGACAAAATGTCACTGCATCTGACCTAAGACAGCCCTGCAGTTTTGGAGGGAGACAGCAGCAAGAGAGACTTACCTGTTTCTGAGACTGGCATGAGAACAACAGTCATGAGAGAGGCTCTGCTTTTCTCTGTGACAGCCATGGAACCTCCATCTGCCAGGTGCTCACTCCTTTGCAATGAAGGAGGGATGGATGAAGCCAAGTAATGAACTTAATCTTTGCAAGCAATGCATCCCACACCTACAAGAATTCACAGGTGCAAACCTCAACAGACCCTTAAACCTCTAGAGGGCAGGAGTTCTTGCCTGAATTTTATGCCTCATGTAGTCCAGAAGAGATCTAAAAGTACCACAAGGCAAATACCAGCAAAAGCAATACACTACCACAGCTCTGCTACCACATCACTCCATTCCTCTTCAAGATATACTGTGATAAGCACATTGCTTGGAATAGATCATCTCAGCTGGATAACAGTGAATCCTTGGGGAGACTGATGGAAGATAGCATGGAAAGGAGTAACCTGCTCAGTGGTTTACATCTGATATTGCTCCCAGGCAGGTTATGTGAAAGCTGCCTCCGGATTGAAGAGTTTCCAGTTCATAGGCTTGGTATTAGAAGAGCCCTCTAAGAAGGAACTTCTTTGTTTCTGTCCCTTATTATACAAAATAAACAGGCTGGACAAAAGGAAAAAAACTCTTTAATAGTAGTCATGTGTAAACAGTAGTAGCAGTGACAGTGATGTCACCTGTGTAACACCAACCACAGGAGGCCATGTTACCTGCTACACGAGCCTGGGCTGTGTGCATGCAGAGGCTTGTGAGAAAACGTCAAGGCTCTCAAGACAGTCTGTAGTGGAGCGAGTTTGCAACAACAATTTTACAGGCTGGAATAACCCCTACAAATAGATGTGTTAAGAGGACTTATGCAGAACTCTTCCAGCCCATTGACTTACTTCAGGCACAGAAACGAATGTCTGGATATAGCTAAAAATGATAAATAAGCTTCCCTGCTTTTGTTTTATCAGTTACATTGAGGATTCAGCAGCAGTAGATCAGGCAAGGAGAAAAGAGGAGCAGTTGGTTAGGCTGAAAGCACAAGGACTTGCCCTGCACTGAGTTCCTGGACCTGACAATGTATTGCCACTACTTCAGCCTGTAGGCAAACCTGTAGGAACATATGTTACAGCAAATGTCTGGATTTCAAGTAAGTTTTTTACCTTAACATGAATTACCAGGGCCATTACAAGGCAGCTGGGATGTCTGGTTCATGTTTTGGTCAGCTCATTGGGCCCTACCTACCCAGAGCACCTTCCCAGCAGGCAGAACAGCCACATCCCACAGAGCCCTGCGGCTGGAAGCTCAGCCACATGCAGAGCCTCTTTGCTGGAGAGAAGTGCAAATCTGGTGTAAGCAGGTGCAAATTTCACTGAAACCAGCACTGTGCTCTTGATACTCAGCATCTCTGGCAACCTCACTTATGGTCTACTGAAGTTCTTATCCCCACGGTTTTTGTGAGGTTGGCTGTCAGTCTACATCAACCATGGGAAAGATTCCAGCTTGAATACCTGCCTGATAGCTAGAGAGAAAACTGGGATTGTGACAGCTCAGCTGAAAAGATTGCAAACATTGGTTAGCTGCTAAGATGGTTACCATGAGCAAATAAATATAGTTTATTGCAATAAACTCTCCAGTTTATCCAGGTGACTTTCAAAACTTTAATAAATTCTCAGGTACATTTGTTTTCACACTGATATAAGAAACCAAACAAAATCTTCTACAACTCTCCTGGGGTCTACTTATGAGATGTCATGAAAGTTACACACTCCCTGAGCACTGAAGGCAAAGTACGCCCTTCTTAAATAGACCAGAAAATACATTCTGAAATTCTTCCGAGTTACAATCACGAGAAAAAACCCACAAAATAAAACCCTTTTATCACTCCCAGTCTACACAAAGTCTAATGAATTCCATGCTGAAAAATGCAGTTAAAGATAGAGGTGGCTTGAGAATATGTTTGCTTTCCCTTAAAATATCACCATTAAAATATCAGTATGCACAGTTCTAATGTTTTAGATTAAAAAAGAAAAAGTAAAAGTAAAAAAGAACCACCAAGGTGCACAGGAAGTATTCTACACTGCTCTTACAAGCAGATATTTGGTAGCTACAGCTATGCTTTCAATATGTGTTAGCATTATGAAACTCTTACATCCCAGCCAAAATCCAAATCATAACTGGTTATCCATCATGATTGTATTTCCCAGGCTTGATCAAGTGATTTACAGAATTAACACAGACTGCCCCCCAGAAAGTTCTGTACTTCAACATTTGCATGTTATTAGATACATTATTATTTGTATAGCTCAAGTTATGCAATTCAACTTTGTAATGTGCTTCACAGTGGGAAGGCAGAGTTAATTCTAATATTTCCAACTGACACAATCTGAAACCTTACTATTTATTCATAAACTCACTGGAAAACAGTTTAAAATAATGAGTCAATGTGAGAATTTCACAACTATTTGTGAATAGGAAAAAAAGGAGAATTGTTAAAGCAATTCTTAACATGTTAAGAATTATTCCTTTCTGACTCCATAGCAGCCTTCTAAAAGTTTATCAAGGGAAGCTGTAGAAGTATTTGTGAATGTTACTGGGGGTCCAGGCTTATTTTTGATGAAGAGACCTGTTCAGGTTCTGGATAGACCTGTTCAGGTTCTGGATAGAGCAGTTATTGTATGGATCTCTTCACAACCACCAGCACTACAAACTGAGCCTGGGATCAGCGATGCTGGATTCCTGTGGCTCTGTTTAGCATCCAGGCAAGCAAGAAAAGCTCTACAGCCCCAGTGATAACCTCAGTAAAGCACAGGGAGCTGCACTGCATTCACTTTATGAAGTAGATTTGCACAGGTGCTAAAATGACAATGAACTAGCAAGAATATTTTGCTTGTCAGACAGTGGAAGGAATTGCAGGTAATCCTTTTCCCTGGATGATCCAATACTGCAGTGGGACTCTCAAGCAATACAAGATATTTTTGCCAGAAATGTCAGGAAATGCAAACAATGACCAGATCATTAGAGCAAGACTTCAGTTTTTACCCAATCATGTTTCAGAGACAGATGAACATAAAGTTTCAAATAACACAGGAAACTTCTCATGCATTTTGTGGGTTTAGGACTTCTAAATTATACATTTCTATTAACATTACTTTAAAGGGCAGTCTTATCAATTCAGAAGAGTTCGCATGGAAATAATTTAAACTCTGCTAGGATAAATATTTCAAGGTCTCCCTTTTCCTTACATTCTAAGAATATCCTCATGTAAGTGACAACTGTAATGTCCCTGCAAGATGAAAATTTTACCATTCAAATCCATAACTGTGTTTGCAATGCTTTAAAGACCGTGCACAATTGATTTATGGTGTACAATTGATTTATGCACTCTGTTTTTTTCACCACCTGAAAAAAATGGGCTGAATGGAGATGTTCCTTGTTACAGATTTTAAATTTAGTTTTTTCACCTGTGTTACATTTTGACTCTTGACAGAAAACTCATGTAGCTATATGGTGTAAATTGTGAAATAAATAAGTAAATAGATAGGAGTAGACCCTGACCTGAACATAAAAGATAGAGGCATAAGGAGGAGTGCAGGATGCTCTGGCTTAGCAATGATATCTATTATATACCTCTCCCTACAGATGGCTTTGGAAAACCTGCAGTATTGCTCCAGGCACAATGGATGGTCACACCTTGATTTTTGATCTCTGAATATCTTGAATATTAAAAAATACTTTAGATCAGCTTTCTTTCAGCCAGAGAAATATAGGAAGGGGAACCAGAGAGGAGACTTCAGGTGTCCCATAATCCCATGAGTGGGAGTGGTTGTGAACTTCCTTTTCCTCTCGTTAGCCTCTGTTTAGCAGTTTGACTGAACATAATTTCCTACTTTATGTTGGTATTTTGTATTTCAGATGTATCTTTGCCATGTTTTCTTCCCCAACACTGAACAGAGAGAATGGGATAAAGTGTCCCAGACAACTTTTAGGGAACCTGAATAACTTCACATCTGTTTATTGTACGTGCCAGGGCTGATAAACAATCACTAGAAACCCAGAACAGGGAGGGGAGGGGAAAGGGAAGGGGAAAGGGGAAAGGGAAGGGAATTATTTCTGGAATGCAGTGTGCCCCAGGAGCTCTGCACTTACCCCAGCTCTCCTGCACCTTTACTCACAGAAAAGGTCCCTGTGCCTTGACAATTCAAACCACACCATGCACGCACAGAGCAAAAAGTGCTGCCAGCAAGTGCAGAGTTGAGGCATCACAGATGCTCATTGGAGACACCCTCATTGACACCAAAGGGTGAGGGAGAGGCAGGAATGCTTAGAAGAAGCCAAACAGCAAAGCTGCAGTGTGCCTTCAGGGGAAATGTGATCCTACAGCACAGTCAGAATTAGACCTCAGCCCTTCCTAAGCCTCAGTTTACCTTTTGTTGACTACTTTCTTCATTTTATTTTGCTGGCAGTAGCAGTTATCATTTAGATAAAATGTGTAATACATACTTTGACACAAAACCATGGTAAAAAAACCATTTGGTCTTGGTGTTTTGTTTGCAGAAAGCATGACTTTATTGTCAGCAGCTTTACAATAATACTGCAGAAACACTGATGGATCCAGCGAGCATCAAAGTACATATGAGGACAAAGTGTGACCAATGTTTGACACCACAAAAACCAAGATGTTTCTTGCAGCCCTTACCTAGCTCATGCCAGATTTGAGGTAAAGTAAAAAAGTTCTGAGCTTAAGCTTGCTCTTTCTGGTTTTGATTTCTGAGGAATTTTATCAAGTGATTTTTTCCCTAACGAAAATACAATCCAATTTGAAAACTGTGGTCTCCTCCCTATTTCTTCAGGCTATGTGCTGTATTATAACTACTTCAGACTATTTCTAGAACTAGGCAGTGCCTTAGTTCTGTACTCCAGGGACATACCTGTACCTGCTTAGCAGGTACTTGTACTGTTATCCCTCAAACCTGCTACTCTGACTGCAGGTGTCAGCAGTTCTTCCTCCCCTTCCCAGAGCTGCATTCTGAGGCATCCTAGGGTTCTTTCTGGCTCCAAGACACAGGACAACCATGTAAGCATCACCTACCAGCTGGGTAGCAGAAAGGAAAATGATGCCCTCACAACTTCCACAGTCTCCTGTGGCTTTCTCTGTGCTGAATGGATACTCAAAAATAAGATAAATTCCACAACCTCATCCTAGTGTCATCACAGCCAGATCCTGACTAAGGTCCAAGTGTGGATAAGCAATACAGCCAGGAGGACTGTGTCAGCATATCAACAGCAAGATACTATTTTCAAGGTTCAGAATAATTTAGAATCATCCGTCTTCCTGCAAAACTGGAATGGCAAAAGGAACTTTTTTTTTTCCCTGAGTTTTTTGGACACTGATTCAGAATACATTTAGACAGATATAGGAAGTTAAACACAAAATCTCCCTGAGCACTTAGAAAGTGCTCAGGCATTTAAATGCCTTCATGAAGAAAGGCTTAGACCTCAAGGATAAGAACCATCTCTTGCTCTGAATATAAAAAATACCTGTCAGAGTAACACTACCTTAATGACAAACAGGGGATGGAGAAATTTGGGCCCTAGCTTGTATGAATAAAATATTTTCAGTTGCTATCTGGAACCTTTCAGGATCACTTTGAAGATGAAAAAGAAAAAAATGAGAAGTCACTTAGCCAGATGAATTCTACCCAGTTCAACAGCTAAATCCGGACTGACTCCATTTATTTTGGTGAAGTAATCTTCTCTTTATACCACTTGAACAGAGAAATTTTGGCCTGGGATTGTGTCTAAAAATGTATACTTTTCTAAGTTAAAAGAACAAAAAATATTTGGGAGGGCAGCAAGTTTAAAAGTAAACAACAAAAAAAGGAAGAAGAGAAAAAAGAGAATATTTGGGGTAAGAGAAAGTGGAAAAAGGATGAAAGGACATGGAGACTTTTGAAGAGACTTCCATTTGGATTAAAATGATGATAAATGGAGGTGCAGCACAGGGGTCAGGCTCCTCTCGATAACAGGATCTGAGTGCTCTCCAACAGTTGGTGTCTGTCAGTTATATGGGAGCCCCCTCGGTCTCTTGTGACTCCAGTTTTTCATCGTGTGTTTCTGACAGGATAAAGCAGAGCAGCTAAACAGGATAATTCCCACATTCTGCTGGGTGAGTCATTTCCCTCATGCTTTTGAAAGCCTTGCAGGCAAAGGGGAGCTGTGCTGACAAAGCAGAGGAAGTGCACTTTTTTGGATTTCACAGGGCACCTGGTTCAAACATGTGTCGTCATGACAAAGAACACCTGCAGCAGAGTTCAGCAGCAGTCTGGCAAGCACAGCCAACCAGCTCAGCTGGGGACATGCACAGCACATGGACTAGAGGGCTTTATTCTTTATTTTTATGTTGTTTATTTAAACCTTCTGGGTAGTAGGATGAAATCTTCAGCCAGGGCACTTTTCTCTCTCATTAGATGTTGAGAGGCAATGACTGAATTAATGAAGCTGGCCAATGCAGAAACAATCTCTACAGCAAAGAGCCCCATGTGTGAAAGAGTATATGTACAGCTTATTGCTATTTGGCAAGGCTGAGCTCAACTGGAGCATCACAGCATCAACAGTGTTCCTGAATGCCAGTTTAGCATTATGGAGGTAAAAGGGCTGCCACTGAGAGCAATCTGAGTGGCTGGTGAGGTTGTGGAACCTGGTGATTAGCAGACTAATTACCCCCCGTGGCTCACAACTTATTAATCAACCATTAAAATAGTAATTTTCAAGAACAGACTCAGATGTGTCAGAAGAAAAAAGGCTGGGGTAGTTAGTCTGTAGCCACTTAGGGCCAAGTTGAATTCAGCTATTCCAGCAGCCAGTAACAATACCTCTGAACTGCTGAGTGTCTTAGGCCCTGCCCAGCACCCAGAGCTCTCCAAAACTTCTGAGTGAGAAACACCTTTGGCCTATGACTTCTCACAGCCTCCTCTTTCTTCCCTGTTCTGGTCATCATTCTCACCAGGATGTGCATCCCATTTCCCTGCCCCAGCGCCCCCAGGTATCCAGGCAGAAAATTACAGCCGTGCTCTCGTCAGACATCCACTGGCCCCTGGCCTGATGAACTGACAGCAGTTGCAGCTGAGCTCTGAGCAGATCAGAACACAAATGTGCTCAGTCCACACTGTACTCCTCTAGTGCCTTCATGCAAAGCTGTCCAGCTTAACCCTATGCTAAACTAGGGAGAAAACAGAAAGCAAAAACAAGGTTTCGCTTAAACCGTGGCTCAGCTGCACTCACACTGCCTCCCCAGAGCTGCAGCACCAGGATGGGAGGTCATCTGAGTGGGCTCCAGGGCAGGCATGCTGAGGGAAACCACCTGCCAGTGACACACACCACCAAAACACACCAGTGGACCCCAGCTGCTGGCAGACAGCAGATGGCAGGAGGCCTATCCCCCACTAGTTTTAACAATTTGAACTCAGCCCATGACTTGTGCTTCCAGCTCTGTGCACACTGGCCAGCCTAGCAGTCCAGGTGATCTCTTCATCACCATTTTTTCCTAACACTCATCCCTTTGTCTTTATCCCTGCCTCTTCCATTGCTTTCACAGATCTGTGTAAAAAAGGCAGGCTTGCTAAAACGCTGTCCTCTCCTGACTCCTGCTTTTAAATCCCCCCTGCTGAAATGCCTGCAGAACATTTGATAACAGCCAGACCATGCACAAAAGGACACTTTTATCTTTCAAGCTAATGAAGAATGTTTCATTGTTTAAGCTGCCTCTCTGCCCGGCCAGGGGCTTCTGCTTAGTCTCACGTAGTTGTATGTGCAGCTAATCAGGTCCTCAGTGAAAGGACTGTCTTTATTAGTTGTGTCCAGCACTTAGCACGACGCTGTCCTGAGCACATGCTGAAGCTGCAGTACAGAATAGAAGGATAATTCACATATTTTCAGATCAAATGAGCTTAATGAAAATCTCAGTGTATTTCAAGAACTAGCCAAAGGTGTATCTGAGCACTGAGATCCCTAAAAGGAAAGGTGAAAACTCCAGAAAGCTCCAAAAGGGCAAGAAGAATGCCCATATCTAAAGTAAAAAAAAAATAAAATAAAAAAAAATTGAGAAAAAATAATAGAGCTAAAATTCAATTCCCGGAAAAATGTTGGAAAAAATAAACAAATTACTCGTGTAACTTGAAGGAAACAAAAAGATGAGTAATAGCCAACATGGATTTGTCACAAAGACACCATGTCAAACCAGTGTAACTTCTTTGTATAACAGGGGAATAGCTGTAGGGGAAAAAGAAAATGTCATGTATCTTGACTTCAGTAAGGTTTTTGACACTGACATGTTACTTTGAAAAAGCAGATGAGGAAATGTGGGCCAGACAAAAGTACTCCAAGGGCCAGGCAGTGCGACTTGGTTGGAAAATCATTCACTGTCAAAGCAAAATTATGGGCCTAGTGAGGTTCCACAGGGATGATTTAATGCTCTCACTGGGGCCTAGATGATAGATCAGTGAGAACACCCACTGAAGCTACAAGGCAGAGATCAACCAGCAACAATCTACTGTACTTGTACAGAACAAGGTTGGGCAGCAGTTCTGTAAAAAGGATCACAAACCGAACATGAGTTGACAGCACCATAGCATTCCTTATGGGGAAAAAAAAAAAGAAAATGATAAAAGGGCACATACCTTCCTGTACAAACAACAGCATAATATGTACATCTTATGAAAGAATGTTTTCAGCCTATTATTATGTTCTCCACTGGAGCAATAGCTAGGCAAAAGACACCTAGACCAAGCTGGGAAACAAAAGGAGATTGACAACAAAAGATATCATAAAGACTGCATAAACTATTCTTGTTTGGTATGGTGATGATAACAAGGAGGGAAACTGTGCTGAGTCCTGAAATGCAGAAAGAGCAGCTTCAGAGGAAGCAATGACTTTGCTTTTCCACCAGTGATGGGCAGGATGAGTTGTAATAGACTGAAATTACCACAAACATCAGGTTAATTATTAAAAATTCTAACAGCAGCGTACATACAACTAGATTTTCTAGGGACCCTATTAAATCACCAAAGCTTTCTAAAACTGTTAGACAAAGTATCTTCAAAGAATAGCATAGGTTTAGGTGTAAATGCCTTAGGACAGGGAGCTGGACTACACCTTCATATTGAAAAAAAAAATAGTGCCAAATTGGATCAACTTCACCCCAAAGTTCAAAAGCACAAATGTTCTAGTCCTTCTGCTTCCTAAACTGTGATGTAATCAGGGAGGATTTTGTTCCTCCAGGGTACACTTTTCATAGCTATTCTTCTGCCTGCAAAATGAAGGCCAACATTACTATAGTACATTAAGAATTTACACCCCATTTGCACAGGTGTAAGCAAGAGCAAATCCTTGCATTTACACAGTGTTGCATTACACAGTAAGGCATGAAGCTCAGAGTTGTTTCTGTGTTGGAATAACAAAAGCACAATCCAGTTACCCTTTTGATACCGCATTTTAACTCTTATTTCTCCTGACAGAAGGACATGCATCCATCTGTGCAGCAAATTGAACTCCTTTTCCATACTCCTGCTAACACAGAATCTTATTACACTGCTCTGGTGTAGCAGCAGTTCTAAGGTGCTCTTGAAAGGAACAGGACAGACTCTCAACCTGTGATGTATGAGTGTAGCTCTAAGTGTGGCTAACACATCAGTACACTTGTTTCATGCCTAGAGTCAAATCATTGCAAGATGTGATCTTAGATCATAAAACTAGGACTAAGCTCAGTTAACACTTGACTAGGAGACTTTAAAAGAAAAACCAAGGGCTGGGGGAAGTGTTCAACAAAGCTTTTAACCAGCTGCTCAGCGTGGTGCTTGAGGTCACTCTAGAACAAAATGGGTCATGTTTTATACAGAAGAGTCTTGTGGTTACAAATCTGTAGAGAGAAGAGAGAAGAGAAAAGAGAGGAGAGGAGAGGAGAGGAGAGGAGAGGAGAGGAGAGGAAAAGGAAAAGGAAAAGGAAAAGGAAAAGGAAAAGGAAAAGGAAAAGGAAAAGGAAAAGGAAAAGGAAAAGGAAAAGGAAAAGGAAAAGGAAAAGGAAAAGGAAAAGGAAAAGGAAAAGGAGCTGCTACAAAATGAAAGACATTTCAAAAAGAAAAGACTGGTTATGAAACAGACAGAAGTAAAAGCCTATGTTTTTAATTTTGAACATTAAGATGCAATGTTGCAACATTTCAATTTTGTTTCCTGCAGAATTCCCATTCTCTTAAAAACAATAGTTAACATATCAGCATTTTGTCTAAACAGGCATAAAAAATCTCCTGACATCCTGAAGTTTTCCACAGGACAGAAACTCCAAATGTTGCTCTTTTCTATTTGATTTTTTTAACCTTTTCTGCCAATTACACACATTTGTCATCTCACAGACAAGAGGGTCTGTGGAAATGCCTTACTTTGGGAAAGCTGTCAAGAGGTTCCCAGCTGTCCACTCTGTCATTCTCCCAGGGATTCCTGCTCTGATATCAGGTACTCTTGCCCCGACATCAGGTACTCCTGTCCTGCTTGGGAAATAACTTTGGAAGTCACTTGGGTTTTCCTTAACAGTTTGAGCTATAATTTACTGCAATTCTTAAGGTGCTTCACAAATAGGCAAGGCAGAGGTGCAGGCAGGAGTGCCTGAGAAAGGCAAGGGTAAACCCAGTGCAGGCAATGAGATCACCTTGTGCTGGGGTGAGGATGACAATAACAACAACAACATAATTAAGTCTCCTGCAAAAATTAGATATTTTCAGGAGCCAGACCAGGCTGACTGTGTATTCAGCGCCTGTTGCACCTCCTCTTGATAAACCTGAGTGCTGACAAACCTGACGGCAAAAGTGCAATGCACATCATTACAACACAAACAGAAGCCAAAAAAGCATTTGCTGTGGGTATGTGGCCATCAGCACTGGAAGGCTTCCCAGAAACAGTGTTTCCAGCAGCCCCTCCATGGATGAGAGGGAGGCTGTCCATCACACAGGGATCAGCATTTTATTATTGCTGAATGATTATTTGGGATTCAGCCCAAGGAAGAGATGCCTTGGAGTGGAGTGGTGTGCTCTAATTGATTTAACCAGCACAGCACAAAGCCTGATGAGCACTCTTTTTTTGTTCATGGGGAGGAAGAATCTTGCAGGAAGGTCAAGATGAACCAATAATCTGTCATCTTGGGATAGACACTTCAACCAGCAGCACAAGAGAAGGAAACACACCTTCCTTTGGTGACACGCTTGTAATACTCCCATATTCACAAAATTGCTGCGGTGCTGTGTCAGCACAAGAGTGTGGAGAAAAGGCACAACAGTCCAAAAGGGAAGCTGAGAGAAGGCCAAGGACTGAGGACAGGCTGAACACTCCAGCTAAGAAGAAAGGGGCTTGCTTCAAAAGTGACCTGGCCATGGATGAAGGTGAGACCACCAGCCTCACCACAAGCATCAACATTCCATCTTCTCATCCCAGCTTCTCAATTAAAGACTCAGCTAGGGGTGGGGGGAAGACATCTTAGAAAGGAAAAGCATTGTTCATAATAGGCAAGGTAGAGAATCAAGCAAAATCCATTTTGGATGCTTTTTCCTTTCCTCAGCAGAAGGGGAGACCTGGCAGACCTCTCCTGAAAAAAGATGGAAAAGTAAGCTAAGGAAAGCCATGCTGGGCTACCAACATTTCAAAGCCTAATACTAGGACTGAGAGAAGGACTCATCTCCTTCAAAGGGGATCTCATGTTTTCCAAGAATTAAGTTACATCACATCCCATTTTCACTTTGACAAAAGTTATATATCAAATCAGAATAATTCATCTAAGCCTTGCAGATAATTTCTTCATCAACATGCTTTATTAAAAAAGCAATTTCAAAAAATCCTGACCTTTTATAGGTCACTTCTCTTTTCGTAACCAATCAGATCTCATTGTTCCTTGAGGTCCTAATCAATTATCAGCCCATTTATTTCACTTGATATGAAGACTGTGCCCAATTAATTCAGAGATGCATTAAAGTGAAAGCTTTTACAATTGAAATGAATGCTTTTTACTTTCTGTCATGTTCTGCTCTGGGAAATTAAGTTTAAATAAATGTTAAAGGAATTGTCAATAATGCATTGCAGAGAGGTCAGGCATTAATACAAGGGGTGTTTTTATTTCTTTATTATTAGAATGTGTTTTCATCTTTTTTCAGGTAAAAGAGGAGATGCATACAGCTACACACCTGTGGTACAGTTGAAGTGAATTGTGATTTGAAACCTTCTCAGCCACGGCCATTTCCTGTCTCTGTTCTTCTGTCTTAATTAATGAAAACTTAAATAAGCTTTCAATTTTATCATACATCAGGTAGACTGAACTTTGTACTAGCTAAACAGCTCATTAGAAAGATTGGTCTAAGTAGAGATGAGATCTCTGATTCTACAGCATAAGTCTTCATCCACTTGAAAATGCAGTAATTTTTCAGAGAGGTAAGACAGGGAGACAGACGGTGTTTTTAAAATGGTAAATAATGTGCCAGCTGTACCCATATTCCTTCTCATAAATTTCTTTCCTTCAGTTTAGTTTAGCGGAATAAATTCTGCCTCCTGCAAGGTTTTCTGGGCATCTTCTCTATGGGGATGGAGTAAGTGGAACCCTTGTCCCCTCTGTCTTTGTAAGAGCCTTAGATGAGGGGACACCACGTAATTCCTAGCAGACTTATCAGTAATGGTTGTCTGCAGACACAAGAAACTTATCTTCTCCGCAGCCCTGGCAGACAGGGAAAAATTCCCTCTGTGTTACAGGGGTGATCCCTGGACAGACAGAGAAGAGCTAAGGCTAGGACCTGCAGAGGGACCCTGGCAGCCCTGGTGACCCAGCAGCACTCAGCCAGGTGGCTGGCTAATGAAAAAGAACACACAACACAATGTGGCCTTGTTAGTGTTCAGTAAAGGACCCTCTGCATTTTAGGGAGGACCTGGGAATCCCTATGAATACAGAATACCTCCAGTACTCACGTCTCTGCAAATCTTGGGCTACACACACCCAGTTTTGTGTCAGTCAGGGAAAAAGTCAGCATCTCTTTAGTATAATTCCAAGGCCTCAGTGTCATGGAAACCCTCTCCGTGGGCTGCTTTGGGACTTGAGACAGCAGGGTTGTGCCAACACACCATTTCTGTTTTCTTGTTCTGCTGGAGAGGGTTACGGCAGAAATGAGCAGTGAGCAGCTCCCCAAGCACTGCGTGGTTCCTTATCTTACTGTACAGGAGCACCCAGTCCTTCCACCTCTCCCAGAGCAGGCATTGAGCTTTCCCACACAATACAGGCTAATCCCACACCACTCACTGCACATTGGCTAAATGTGTCTGGAGAGCTGGGTTTGGCAGTTGCTTTGGGATTAGGCAGCAATAATTTAGAAGTGCTTTACGAAGCAGAACTGTACTTACTACTTCTGCTGTTGTATTCCCTGCTAGAACAAATAAGCCAAAGAACAGTAACAAGTGTGGGAAAGGAAAGGAAAAGCTGGTGGCAGGTAGAATACGTGCCTTCCACTTCAAATGCCAACAGTTAAAAAATGGATTGTTTTAAACCTGGGAGTTTGCACATGTAAAATGGTTTTGCTGATGCAGGAAAAAACATCTTGTTCTTCCTCTGATGGCTCAGTTGGGAATTGCTGCAGAAACATGCCATGTGGAGGAAGAGGTCTAAAACTGAGCTCCTCAGTGTTACCTATTTGTCTTTTACAATGTGGCTGCAGTTATGGTGTTTTCATTGTTTCAATAATCTGTGCAGAATGAGCCAGGGTCCCCTCTGGTTTTAAAAAGTCCCTGGTCAACAATGATACTGCTTTAAAAAATCTGGATAGGAGGCTAGGAAACACAGATTTGAACTTCATGGGAAAACTTCTGTTGCTTTCCTCAGTTTAATGCACTTTAGTGATACCACTCACAACAAAAAATTCATCCTTCAAATGGGATGGATATATGTTTCTGTGTATAAAGTGGAAGCAGTTCAAAAGCAAGAAGGTTCTTCAGTTTACAACCAGTTTTCCTTGCAGCTGCCATTTTTCAAGGAAAGCTCAGGCCTTCCTCTAATTTTTTCAGTTTCAGAATTCTTCTGTTTTTTCTGTAGCTTTTTAGTGCTTGTGAAAAGAGAAAGACACCACCCAAACAACTGTGGAAACACAACTCGAATGCAATTAATTCTTTTTCTGCTGGAGTTTGCAGAGAGCCTGAAACATCAGCTCTAAGACGCATGATCTGCTCTTTTCATTCCAAAGCAAGCCAGTTCACATTTGAACTGTAGTACCCAGCAATTCCACCAGCTCCTCCACAGTCCTTGGCATGGAAGAATGGTTAAGGAGTATAGCACTATGAACATCTGAATTATGGTTAGGTCCTTAACCACGAGGCAGCACAAGAGATCCATGATTGGCTTTCGTGAAGAGGAGCTAACTCTTAAAAGTTTGAAAAATATTGCTCCAAGATACTAAGCATCCTCAATTCCCACTGAGCTCCAAGTAATTAGGTAATGGAGCTTATTTTCAATCTTTATCCCATACTCTTCTTAAAGATTTAAGCCAAAATACATCATCACTCATTCTGAGCTGCTTCCTATCCTATGAAGCTGAACCAGCACTTACTACTAAACCTGTCTCTGGTTTCAAATTCATTGCTTTATATCACACCCCAGGAATGGGGCCAGCAGGTTTTTAGGGATTTATTTGCAAGTCCATATTAGTACTGATTCATTTGCCACAACCATCTGTATTTCTTTAAAAGGGGTACTTATACCTTTAACTACCTTCATTTAATTTTATTTCTTGAGCATCAAACAAAATAACTGGAACTTTGTGGAAATATGGATTCAATCAGTGATCATTGGCTATTTGTTTTTGCGTCAGTTATGAAAGGAGATGAGGTGTTTAAATTACTAGATTTCACATGTGGAAGGAATAAGTCTGAAGGAAATAGCATAGGATTCCTTCCAAGCTTGAATTACAAATTATCCCAGGACCCAGGAGAAGAGCAGAGCAGAGCAGAAAACAAGATTTGAGGAGATTCTTTGTCAAGTTAGTTTCTCAATCAGCCTTGAAAGGCACCTTGAGGACCCAATTTCTTCCTTATGCTGCATTCCTTCACTGGTGTAGAAGCTTAAGGGCTCCAGTTGGTACCTTTTTCAATAGCTGTTTATATGATGTGCTGAAGTATTTATCTTGCAATAATGCATGTTAATGTCAATTTTGCAAGAAAAATGAGGTAAATAGATGCACAGCTTCCCTCAAAGAATTTACTTGTTAGTGTGAATCTTGTAGGTACATACTACTCACATATTACCAACCTACAGGCTCAAAGGGTTTCTTTAAAAAACCCTCATTAGGTTTAATATGTGAGCATTATTATACTGTTCAGATATCAGATAGGGGGAAATTCACGTCTTCTTTTAAGTCCTTGCAATAAAGCAAGAATAGTTATCTCCATCCATTCACTTACCATGCCAAGTTTCTTTTCCTAAACAGGCAGTTCTTTTAGGCAGGCCAGTAGAAGTAAATGATATGAGTATTCAGATTAATAGTCCAGGAACTATAATCAGCCATGTGCCAATGGGTGCTGTTCCTGCTCTGAGTACCCACAAATTTAGAGAGAAATCTCTGCCTAGAGGTTATCTTTAATCTGGCATCAAAATAGGGGAAGGCAGCTTCCCTCTCTGGTGCAATGCAGTTCCCATGTCAGTTGGTGCCAAAAGCATTTTGCAGAGAAATAGCAGTAAAAGGAAAACCAGCAGCCAAGCTCCTATATCATGTTTTAAATTTAATTTTTTAATTTCTTTTTTAATAATTGACCTGTCAAGATAATTACTGCAGATCATGAGACAGTGTCTCTAGCACGTTTAGGAAAAACGAAACCATTTGGAGGAGGATATACATTTTCAAAGGGATCACTGCCTAGAATGGAATGCAATTTCACTGTCTTTGTAAACATTAGGGAAGAGGGGCAGGAGGGGCACATGAGGGTGGGGTGGACACTGTGGCCTTTTGTAATTTTAGTTTTTGTCAGGCTTTTGAGAGTTAAAAATCCACTGGCAGATGAGCTTGCTCTGTAAAGGCTCCAGTTGAAATTAATGAGATAGATTTGCTTGGAGATGACTGCAGAGCAACAGACTTTCTCAGTCACAGACTAAGGATAATGCCACATCTTGCATTATTCAGTGTACAGTTTGCATAGTCTGTAACTATAAAGCCTGGTCCACTTTGTTTGACTTTTATGCTTGCATCCAATGGGGCTTGTTTACACTCTGCTTCCCCCTCAAACTTTTTTCCTCCAACTACTCTCTGGGGACTATGAGCTGGAGCATCTCTGCAGGCTGTTATACTGCACCATGCTGCAAATTCAACCCATTAATATGACAGCACATCTGATCCCAACACTACTGTCCACCACCCCCTAGCTCTCCTCTGGGAACAGCTGCTTTTAAATGACAGACACCAGTGTCTCATGCTTTGATATTCAAAAGCTTAGTGGACCGTGCTCTGTACACTGGGAAGAGAAATATAAGCTGAATCTGCCTGAGAAGAATTCTGCTGCAAAGTTTAGCTTCCTCAGTTATTTTAATGCAGCACTGACCAGATAATAAAATCCTTAATATTGAATATGAGCTTCGGAAGTCAGAAATGTCATCAGTTTGAAGTGGAAGCACACATCATCCATTCTAGTATAAAAGAAGCCTAAATCATGTCTCCTTTGAAATCAATATGAAAGCACTTCTTAGACTGAGCAGGCCAGAAAATGGTCGTAATTATGATAAAATATAAAATTTCACTTCCCGAAAGGAGCAGGCAAGTTCTTTTTGGGCATGGGGGTATGGAGGATGGGCAATGGGACATGACACACACAGCCAGGTGCCTCAGTTGCTCACCAGACACGTTCCATTTTTAAGCACACACCTACATTTGTAGGTGTAACAATTAATAAGGGAACTGTGAGAAAGCAGCCTAAGTATCACTGCTTAAAAGATCTGCTTCAGTCTGCATACAGCCTGAGATGCCAGCTTTGCTCCTGTCCAATCTGGTTTGGATTCCAAACAGAATACTTTAAGTGGCAGTATTATTAACTGCTCCATTGCTCAAAAACCTTTGAAAAGAAGAGGAAGTACGAGTGTGAAATGAAGTACTAGGAAAGGGTGTCCATGGGACAGAGGGATAGAGTAGCACTTTCATTCTGCTCAGTTTAGCTTTTAAATGCTTGAACAATACACTCCTGAGTCCTGGGTAGAACTACAGCTTAGACCTATCATTATGTATTTTTTAGTTGACCCTGAATTTAATGAGACAAATCATCCTGTTTTATTTTTGATAGGTAAGCTGCATGACAGACTTATTCTCACAGGATGCCAAAGACACCACTACCTGAGAGGCTACAGATAAGGCTACATGGCTAAGCAAGAATAAGTAGTAGAGGAAGAGGATTCCTCTGTGGCCTCATTCCAAAAATGCAGCAGGCCACAGTTAAAAATAAAGGAGAAATATTTTGAAATCAATTCTAACCTTGACTTAATAACCCCGAGGACAAGAAAGCCCTCGTGGTCATTGCTGTAAGACCACTGAAGCTGAAGAAATGAGACTTTCAGCTATTCAAAATTCTATTATTTTCACGTCCTTTATTTTAACATATCTACCCAAACCTCAGCTACTATCCTGTATAACACTGTTTTCTGGTGCCTGGCAGGCTCTGGTGTTTTAATGCTGCTAGTACATTGGGACATCTTCGTGTCTGTAACAGAACCTAAATTTCACTGCAGAAAGGAAAGGGAATTGATCTGCTCTGACTCACAATTACAAATTCAGCTTCAGAGCACTTTGAAAGCTGCCACGAGGCATTCCCAGCAGGAATTAGTGTCCAGCTGGGACCAAGCAACAGTGTCTGCCTGACTTCAAAAGCCATAAAAATATAAAAGCAACACTTAACACTGGAAGAAAATGCCTTTTTTCCCCCTCCCTATCTTGCCTCTGCTGCTTAAATCACCACTTAGCATTATTCAAAAAGGGCTCCTTAAGAAGCTTCCATTCTGCTTTTTAGGAAGTGCTAAATGAGAGATCAGGGCCAAATATGACCAGAAATCAGCTGTGGTGAAAAATGCTGATGTTGAAACCAAGCACTTCACACCTGAAAAAGTGTTCACTGCTCAGGCAGAAGGGAAAAGAGGGGTAAGAAATACATGTGTATGTTTCTGTATGACCTCAGCTCTGTGTTCACTTTACCATTCACAATTCACAATGCTTGTGCTGGAATTAAACAGAACAGAGTATGAACAAAAGCCAGTACTTGTATTCCTCCTGATTTTGGCTCATTTCCTTTACCCAAAAGCTCAAAGACTTTCCTGGCCAGTGTTTCTGGAAAGAGGTTGGCTGGTATGGAAGTTCCTAGCTGCTCCTTGACTTAGAATAGACCTACAGGGATTCATGCTGTCCCAGCAAGGGGCTGTGGCTACCTTGGGTCAGCAAAAGCCCTGCTGCACCAGGATTGAAATCAAGAGCAGAGCTTCTCAGCACCCATGTGCTTCACCAAGGCAAGTCCCACCTGTGCACTGAGTCACTCTACACCAGCAAACCAGAACTTGTCTCTGTCTAGGGCTCCATGTTCCTCTCTGGATTGGACTATACTCTGACCCACTAAAAAAATACATGAGATTACATGCCAGGGTCAGCCCCACTATGAACTCCACTACCTACCTGTGCTTTGGCACCTCAGCATCTCTCTTGAAACGTAACTGAGCACAGCCCACTGCCTCAGCCACAGACTGCACTGTGAGTCCTCTCATGTGAGCCAACATACGAGGGAACAGGTGATTAAAGAGACCTGAAATGCTGGGCACATGGAGATTAATGCAAGATATCCAGTGCCTTTAATGACAGACATTAGCCCTCCGTGAGGTCACAGGAAAGAACCAGAGGCAGGACAAAAGAGATATGTCCTTGCTTGAAGTCCCCCTGAAGCCTGGAATAAAGTCAAGAATGGGACTTCTGATAAGGTTTTCATGATAAGACCTTCCTCTGGATATACTAAAGAGAACACATTCCTACCCCCAGCAGGCTCAAAGCAGCTGCCTCCAAGTACCTAAGTGCAACAGCTTGCAAGAAAAACAAAAAATTCCCTGACTCAATGCCTGGCTTTCCAAACCTGCCCCTGCTTTAAAAACCAACCATCACAGAGGAAAACAGAGATATGCTGCCAACTCCATTATTCACAACTTCAGACAAACCCTGATGACACAATACTTTTCCCAAGTGATATTGACCTGGGACAACACAAGTGCCTCAGTCTCCCCTTCCCACCTGGTTGTATCTTTCTTGGCACGTTTGCTACTTCTCTGTATTGCTTGGTAAGAAATCAGAATTCGAAGAGCAGGGATGTATCAGTCTTCTGACTCTAAGAAACAAATGAGTCAGACAGCCCCTATTTAGTATGCAGGAGAGAAGCATAAGTGGTTAAACATAGATGCTATCTTCGTTGAGGAGAAGAAAGGGATGTCCCCATTATAATCTATGATTTATTTCTCCTAGCTCTGACTGCCTGTATTTACAGTAAGTTTCTTCTTTCAGAAGCAGGTAGGTTCATCTACAGTTTCACAGTGGTCACAGGAGGATTTTCCTTCCCTCCTGGAAAGTATCCAGTCCTTTTACTCTCTAAGGACAGGGTAATCCCTCAAGAAGAGCAGAGAGCTGGAAACCTGCCATGGAAGACAGTCGCATCAGTTTAATTTTACTGGTAACAATAAAGAGGGTCAGTGCCCAGTTCTAGAAACAGTGACATGCATACTAAAGCTGCTGATTTTCCAGTCCTTGCTCCTTGAACAAAATGATAGAGACCTGTAGTGCTAGAACTGCCTGTAGCACACTGTAGCAAGAGGGTTGCCAAGGAGCCAAATGCAGCAGGAACTCACCCATTGCTTGGAAAGACTCAGAATTAGAGCTTCTGCTTTGGACAGGAAACAGAGTGTATGAGCCCTGAGACTCTACTGTAGACATGCAGTCTGTGGGAGAATATAGCACCTCATTTTATGCCTTCCTGTTCTACTCCAAGCTTTCTTATTTGACCTGCACAGGTGTGTGAAGTCCCAAACAAAAAGGTCCTTCTGGGATGGCAGCTGTGGAAGCCATGGTTTACCTTTCCCACCTGTGCCTCCCCACCATGCTCTCTGTGCAGCAGTACTGCCTTCTCCATCTCAGGCAGATCAACTGAGCTGTTGCATAAGCATGCTCTGTATGGCCACAGTCACCAGGTGAGCTAACACAGCTTAAATGTCAGGCTTTCATTAACCCCCTTCATTTTGAGCAAAATGTGATAGCACTCGTAAGAGCAGCTTCACCAGTAGATTACAAAGGAAAATATCTTCCACAAAGAGCTAGTGACAAGTTGCGAGCCAACTTGTGTGACAACATGAGTGCAGATAGAAAAGGATGTACCACAGATGTGAAAGCCTAGTTTCAAACAGTCTCAAAGCTCATTAAATCACTGAGTCTAGTGGCTAAGCACTTCTAAAGATATAAAACAAATCAAAGGGAAAGATTGGACACATGTCACACTTATACCTTTTGGAGCGGAGACCTAAAATACATATTTGCCTCTTGTCTTAGGCAGAAGATGCCCATTTCAGTAGCACAGCATTTTCTCTGTGGTTTTCCTGCCCCCAAAATTCTTCCAAATCTGTTTTAATGTGTTAAAGACTTTTGCATTTTTTTTTTCTTCCCCAGAATCCTTGTTTACAGCCTGCAGGTATAAGCAGGCCTGCTGAGAACAAGAAAAAAATTTACAGTGTGTTTTATGAAACAATGTGATGTATGTAGCACTGCAGAGGTATGTGCTCCAGAAATCTGGACAATGTGAGTACCACATCTTTAAACATACTCACAGGATTGAGACAGTGATGTAGGTATGTAAAGCTGTGTTCCCAGAGTAGTAATACTTGATATTATTGGCATACGAAAGAGCAGAGCACATTTAAATGCTATTTAGTTGCTCCTCCTCGCAACATTACAGATCTTTAAAAGATGCATTATCTTATCAGGCTTGAAAAAGCCTGGTCTATTGCTTCACATAAGATTATATCTTTACAACACATTGGAATACCATGGTGTATTCTAATTAGAAATAAACTTTCTATACATCCCACTTGTGAAATAAGTTCCACTGGCCCACAAAGTTTTGGCTGAGAAGTGTTACTAGCTAATGTTGTCAAGGATGATGTCTCCAAACAGAATAACTGTGGCAAAAGTCTATTGTGTAATCGTGCTATGAGCCCCTCAGGCATTAAACTCAGCTGAAACTTCATGAGGGGAAAAAAGAGTAAAAATAAGGGAGAGGCTTCATGAAATTCCTGTTTTATTATGAAAATTCAAACTAACACTACTTCAAGTTCTTGGTAGCTGAAACTGTCCATAGACTTCTAAAGATATATATGCCTCCAAAACCAGGAAAAGGCAGTCTGGTCTACAATTAAACCTGGTCTACCGGAACACTGAAGTAATTCCAAAATATTAGCTTATCCTTGTGGTTTGCTGAGTGGCTAGAAAGTCTCCTTATTTCCCATGTTCCTTTAGTTGTAACTTTCCAGAATATCCAGATTTCTTCCTACAATCGAAGAACTTGTAAGACTTATGAATGTGTTTAGTTTGGAGTAACTCCCCATATATGATCTTAAATGAGAAAGTCAAACTACTCTAGCCCTGCACTCCAGTCAGCCAACAGTAACACTGTGTTCAAATGAGCTAGCTTGAAATGGGAAGAAAGGATTTGAACCTCACACACACTTTCGTTCTGTCACATGAGGACATTGGCAGGTTTAACAAGACAGCTGGGTTCTAAATCAGTTCTTACTGCTCTAGAAAAAAATCTAACCCCCCCACCCCCCAAAATGCAAAAAACCCCACCCCAAGCCCGTAAGTATGTCTGAGACATCCTCAGTGGAAAACATCTGGCCATTTCTTAAAAAAAAAAAAAAAAGGAAAGTAACATTAATGATGAATGAGAAAGAGGGCAGAAAAACAATTATGTTTTTGTAACATCACTCTATAAATTAATGGTATGCTTCAGCATGAACTCTATTCATTTCTGGTCACACATCCTGGGCAGAAAACTGCACTGACAGGGAAAAGCAAAGTCACAAATGTTCTTTCTGTTCTGTGTTTGCCAACACACTTTCATCTTCTTTCACACAGTTTGCTCCTCCATGTCATTTTGACTCTTCAGCCAGATCCTTTGTTAGGTGAAAGGCCTTTTCTTGACTGGTATTGTCTGCTTCTGGAAATTCTCTTCTTAAAATGAAATGCCAGGTAGTAAGTTGTTGGTATCCCTATGGACTCTGAACTCCAAGCAATTGTTGGATTTTTAAATGATTTATATGATCCTTCTCAAACAAATTCCCGTAAGAATTTTTCATGTTAATTAGAGTCACCCATCCTCTTGGAACAACTGCTTCACAACCTGTGAAGCTGCTGCTCTAAACCCCTGTGCTTTTGTCATACCCAAAGTAGTTCATATATGTTTGGTGTCAGTTCCCCTGTTATTACTGCTTCATTGACTGATTTCTCCAAGATCCCCCTCAGCAGCATGTATGCAGCTTATTGAGGAAAAAGCTGTTTGCACAAACTGTTAGCCCACCTCTAATCAGACTGCGGGAGATTTCTACCTATACAGACTGTCACATGTACTTCACTAAAATTTTACCTCATCAGTTTATTCAGAGTAATTTCTTTCTTTAAAGTTACAGGACTCTCCTCACACCTCTGTGACCTAAGCTGTCCTTTGGGTACACTTCATAGCTAGGAATTACAGTATCTTATTGATTTTTGTCATTGCATCATATTTCAAGCTGTCTGTTGAATAATGTCTATGCTATCAAGGTCCTCTTCTCACAGTAAGCAGGAGTGTCTAGGGCTGTCAATCTTACTGCCATTCATAAGTACCAACATCCACTAAAAATAAATTAGAACAAAAGTGATGTGACAATGAAAAGCTGCAATGTGAAGATATTGAAGAAAAGGGCTTTTGTCAAATTTGACTCGCATGGAATGTGTCATATAACACGACCCAAACTGTTTGACAAGAACAAATTATCACAGGATTCCCTATCAAAATAAGCCAAATCCATTAAAATATACAAATAAATCCCAGCTATGCGATCAGCAGCCTGTATTACAGGAAACTCTGTTTACTAGGTTACACTATTGAATTTAAAAATAGCAAATGTTCTTATTAATAATCAATCAAGGGCTCCTATGTTTTTCATAATGGAAGAATTTTTAAAATCTTCAACTGAAATCAACTTCAATATTAGATGGTGGAATTCCATAGGGTTACAATAATATTGAATAAAACAGAGATGTAAAAGATGAAAAAAAACCTGACACCAACAAAATGTAGATTAACTGCAGAAACAGACAAAGGCCATAGCAGCAGATCAAAGAGACAGCAGCTTGGCAAAGTATGATGGAGCATTACCATAATGAATTTTGTGAGTAAGCAGTGTCCTTTAAAATAATTCTTTTGATCTCTTAAGAAGGCATTAACTATGATCAAGAAAGGGTTTACTTCACAAAAAATAAAAACTGAATAGGCTTATATAGGATTTAACTTTAACCCATTTCCAGCACCTCCATCATGATGTTTCATAGATTTGTAACAGGCTTACCCTGGTTATCTAGTCTGGCCTTCTGAATTTCAGCCAAAAGAACTTCCTGCAGCAATTCCTGACTTGTACACTCTAAGAGCAATTTCCTCCTGTTTCCTTTCAGGATTAAGAATGAAAGTGAGAGACCAATAAGACATTTAAATTTAGCTAGATTCCAGACCAGTTTCCTGGACTAGAAGGAAATGCAGCTCATCAAATGCTTGAGTTGAGATTAAATTCAAGGCTTCCCTGTAACAAATGTAAAATTGAACCCTCTCAACCCAAGGACAGATAGAGGGAGTTGGGGTGCTCTTAGGCTGCTAAGGTGGGATAGTAAAGCCTGATAGAAAAGACCTGAGAATCTGGGTTTGCTGTTCCCACTGTTGCTGACTGCACAGTAGCTTGGGCAACAAACACTGCTTCCCGTACAGCCAATTCTGCCATCCCGTTTCTCTCCATCCCACAGTGAAGAGATATCCACACACACACACAGACACACTTTTCTCTCAGGAAAAACAGGAGCCATCAGCAGTCAGAGCTGCAGCTTTGCCGGGGACTGCGAACCAGCAAAAGCATGGGACTACAGTTGCCATGGGCAACTGGCTGCCTGTGTCTCTTCCTCGACCAGGCCTCAGTGAGCAGACAGAACTACAGCACCTCCGCAGGAGGAGTCTGAAAGACTGGAGGGAATATACCTTGTTCTGTTCAGGTTTTGATCCAAACTAGACTAGCAAGCCTACAGGAATCAGGGAGCAGACCGTTGCCCACCCAGACATCCAGCTCCCTGCTCATGCATCCGACAGGCCAGGCCATGCACCGGCACATCAAAAGGAGCTGGAACCGTCATTACAGTGACATAATGAAGGTGCTAATAATTGTTTGGAGCATGAGACTGCTCTTCGGAGAAATTTTCCTAAATGCTGTTAAAGGGGCCCTGGTTGTTTTCAAATGAGCAAGTGAAATCTAAGGCGCTGAAATCTAAGATCTGCTAACAATTATCTTCAGAGCCACTCTTGCTGCTGCCTTTCCCGACTCAGTCCATCAGAGCAGGAGCTGCATGGCAGGTTGAGCACTCCGTGGGGTGGGAAGCCATTACACCTTATTAACTCTGAGTGACTAAGCCTTTTGTGCAGGAACTGAATATAATTAAGACACATTTTCATCACTAGGCAGTTAGAATGAGGAGCTAGGCTTGGTCTTTTCTCTTCACTCTACCTGATTAGTGAATTTGTGATAAATAGCAATGCTGAAGTTAAGAAAAAGCTAAAATTATTTCTTGACAAAACAATAGTAACACCAGCCAAAAGTAGAAGGCAAAAGAACAGTCACTACGTATTATTTAAGCCACATAGACATCTGATGCAAAAGGCAGGTATCTTGTTTCAGAAAATTCAGAAATTTACTCAAAATGTGGGAACAACTATTTACACAAGTTCCTTTCCATACTTAATATGGCTGTTGACTTTGGAAGATTCCATTTTCCAGTCTTAACTTAAGCTACAGAAACTGCCAGAGCCATCTTAAATTATTTAAAAGAGGCTTCAACAAGCTGGATATCCCTTCTACCCTTGTGGGAATTCCTGCAAGGAACTGATCAGGCTGAAATATGCCAAAAAACAATGTTTGGCATAAGTGAGTAACTGTGGCTGCTGCTGCTACAGTAATTTAAGAAAGGCAGCAGCTGGGAAAGACTGTTTCTCATGGTAACCCTTTCCATGTGTGTCCTCCACCCAGATGTAAAGTCAAAGACCCTCCTCTCAAAGGAGCAGCTTTGAAGTTCTTAAGTGATATTTAACTCCAACAACATAAACCCTTCATCGTTGGTATAAAGCAACCAGTAAAATAAGATACCACACCCAAAGACTCCAGGACTTCGAAGAGAATAGTTAATGCAGAGGAAGGAGACACAACCTTGCTTTGCTCAGGAATCCTAAGAACTGTGCTATATTTTAACAGCATTGTTTGAAGTCAGAGAATGCAAAGCCACTCAGAGAGATTTTTATCTCCTCAGCTCAAACAGCAGTGGTAATAGAGACTCCGCCATCTGAGTGCGCCTATGACCTGATTTTTGGCTGCTTCTCTGAGATACTTTTGAATTCATATGCTTTTAATTTTTGAAAGAAAAAGTGTTTGGGAAAGGAAGTGAGCATGAAAAATATATCTGCAATCTGGGAGCTACAGTTAACAGAAAGGAATCGTCTGTTTCTTATTTGTGTGTATAAACACACAAAGTGATGCTGAAGGACTCTAGATTCTGAGTTTTTCAGGGTGTAATGAAAAAAAGTAGCCCCCATAACCTTACATACAGCTTGTCACATACAGATTGATGCTATTCACCCACAGAGGAGAAGCAATAGGGTCTCAGCATACTCTTCTCACTCCCAACAAGCCATTCCCAGAACCTTGTGGTACTGACACAAGGAGCTCCACAGACTCTGCATCCAGCCATTATGTTTACATAAATGAAAAACATTTTGATCACACAGCTGAATGGTAGAGTTACATCTGTTTAACACTGTAAGAATTATTTCACGATAGAGCAAAGCCAAGTGTCTAATACCTTTGTATTTCTTGAATGAAAGCTGGAAGAGAAAGGGGGAGCATACTCATTTGAACAAAATGGCTTATTTTCAGTGGTAGTCCCACTTCCATCCAAATTCTCTCCTATCATTCTGCAAACATCCACACTAGCTGCTTTACAGCTGTGAATAAACATTCAAAAATGCTCAAGAATGGCTTATAACTCTATGTGCAAATAGATATATCATATTCACATGACTACTTATGGAGGAATTTTTCAAGAAACAAGCTGAAAAAGGCCTGAGAGCCCAGGGGGAATGCCATAAAACTTGGGCCATCAAGCACACAGCGTAAAACAGTCTGCTCTCAAAGTAGAGGAGCAAACAATTAATGAGAAATGTATTGGATGACAACCCTTATCAGCCACTTCTGAAATAATTGCAAGTATGTTTACAAAACTCAGAGCATATTCAATGACAATTTGAAAAGTGAGTATGAAGCTCAATTCATTAAATAGGTTAATTATTTCAAATAGTTCAACCACTTCCTGTAAATCACAATCTGAAGAAAGCAGCTCTGCCTGAGAAGGGCTTCAATTTGGCATGGCTTGTCACCACGGCCTTTCCTATGCCTTCTGGTTTATGTAATCTGCAATGCCTCCAATGCTTGTGTCCATGAAGTTGCTCACTGCTTTATGAAGGATTTATAATGGTATTAAAATGGACTATTTAAATCCACAGCAAAACAACAAATGCAAGCTTCTCCCCATTTTTGTCAACACTGTGATAGAGGGCTTGTAGGCATAAGCTTTACTCCCGAGGGACCCACCACCACAACCCCCAACCACGCCCACCCCCCCGCAAAAAAAAAAAAAAAAAAAAAAAAAAAAAAAAAAAAAAAAAAAAAAGATTGCTGTTTGGACCTCCCCTGAGGCTGCCAGACACCACCCAGCAGTTACCTGGCCTCTTCCTGCCGTGTCACCAACAGCTTCCTCAGTGGGGCATCAATACCCATTTCCTCAGCAAGGCAGGACACATCTCCTTGGCAGGCACTGGCAGCCATTTCTTCAAAGGAATTGCCGTCCATCTCCTCAGAGAGTGGCTGTCATCCATTTCTTCAGGGAGGCAGCACCTGTCACCCTGGCAGGCACCTGAGGCCATCTCCTCAGCAGGGCGCTGCCGGCCGCTGAGGCAGCGCTCATCCCCTCAGCAGGCACTGACAGCTGTTGGCAGGACTGGCACCCCTCTCCTCAGCACAGCTCTGGCTGCCATCCCTCAGCAGGGTGCAGGCACTCATCTCCTCAGGTGGAGCCCACTCCCGGTCTCTGTGGTGCCGGGCACTTGGCAACAGCCCCTCTGGGGATGGGCGGGCCCTGCCGCTGACCCTGAGGTAGCCGGCTGCCTGCCGGGTGAACTGTGTGCCTGTGGCAGCGGGCACGGCAGCTTGGGAAAAGGCTGCTGGGACCGGGCCGCAGGGCAGTGCAGCGGGCACGGCAGCTTGGGAAAAGGCTGCTGGGACCGGGCCGCAGGGCAGTGCAGCGGGCACGGCAGCTTGGGACAAAGGCTGCTGGGACCGGGCCGCAGGGCAGTGCAGCGGGTACAGCAGCTTGGGGAAAAGGCTGCTGGGACCAGGCAGCAGGGCAGTGCAGCGGGTACAGCAGCTTGGGGAAAAGGCTGCTGGGACCGGGCCGCAGGGCAGTGCAGCGGGTACAGCAGCTTGGGACAAAGGCTGCTGGGACCGGGCAGCAGGGCAGTGCAGCGGGTACAGCATCTTGGGGAAAAGGCTGCTGGGATCAGCCAGCAGGGCAGTGCAGCGGGCACGGCAGCTTGGGACAAAGGCTGCTGGGACCGGGCAGCAGGGCAGTGCAGCGGGCACGGCGGAAGGTGGGGACTCACGGTGTTTCCTCAAGTCTCTGCTGCCCACAGAGTCTGCGGGATGGCGGCAGGGCCGCACACGAGGGTCAGTCACAGTGGCCAATCTCCATATGAGGGGAGCAGAGCCCTGGTTTGGAAAGCCCCAAGGAGCAGATGAGGCAGTAGGGTGTACAGATGGACAGAGACCAGGGCACCCTGCGGTCAGCACCCAGAGAACCTTCCGTGTGCAAGGTGTGTCTGTGAGGGCTGATCTTGTGGTCTCAGTCTGGCCACAGTGGCACTGCCGAGGTGTCGAAAGGCAGTGAATGCACGGGCTGATTTGAGTCCACTCCCATCCCTGCTCTCTACACAACAACGATGACACACAACAGGTGAAATCCTAGAAGCCATGGTGACTGAGCTGTGCCAGAGTGTGAATGAGAGACTTTCACTCAACAGCACTTGACACGAGGAGATGACACCATGCTGGAGTCCTGCAGCAGCAGGAGAGGCCTGGAGCTTGTCCTCTGCACCCTCAGGCTGTGAGCAGCCAGGTGAAACGGGACACGTGCTGCTACTTCCTTGCACATTGATGGCTGGGATACATCTTTCTGAGGAATTGCCAGAAGAATGGCAAAGGATAAAGCTGAAGGTGTCCAAAAACCTGCAAGCCAGGTAAGTCTGCTCTTTTCTTGCTTCCCCCTCAGGCACTGGCCTTGTACTAGCTCCCAAGTACTAGAGAAATGGCAGACTTGGTGGGTTATGTTAAATGCAATACTGGAAAAAAAAATTTGAAAAATTTTGAATGCACAGACCTGAGAAAAATTTGGTTTAACAGGTGCTGAATCACAGAGAATGTGCCATTGCTTCTGACAGTGAATCAGTCTTTGGAGAATCAGGCCCTGTGTCCATTGTTATCTCACTAAGCTCTCAGGTACAGACAGAGCAATAGCAAACTTGAAAATGTACAGATTTTGCCAGTTCACACTCATGCCCAGGTATCTCCATGGACTGAATTTGTTAGAAAGCCTTTAATGTCTTTGTAAATACCTATTGATTTGTGTAAAAGCATTGGAATTAAAACTATCTGTGCTTACTAGACAAATCTGTCTAGCTAAATCAATCAATATACACCTCTACTTACTCTACTGACTATAATTGCAATTTGAATTATTGTAACAAGAAGAGCAATAAGGGAAATGAAAATCATGGTAAGGGAGCAAACTGGACGCATTTCTATTCATGTTACTTAGTTTTTGAGTACTTTTTCTTACCTTAATGTAGTTGGAACATAATTTGTATCCATTTATTTTTTAAAATCTATTCTATTCCAAGCATCTTAAAACAGCTGGCTAAAAGGTAGAGCACGGTATGCATCCAGAAAGTTGCTCATTGCCAATGCTCTTCTTCTGCACTACTGTCTTTTTTTTAATTCAGGCAACAGTGTTCACCTCTTGAGAGTCCGTGGCATTTTCTTATTGTTTTGCACTACAGGGTGTTGCAAGCTGAAATGCAACATTTTTAGGATAATTTAAATGGAAAACATAACTAAACCCACACATTAAAATGTCCTGTGCATCTTCAGATTTGAATTGCCTGACACTGTTTGTCTTTCACATTCCTTTATTTCCCAAATGCAACCCATGTCCCCAAATGACTTGACAGTGTGCCCTGAAATATCCAGCAAGACTTTATGTATAAGGTGGGTGTTCATGGCATTTACTAGTTAACAAGAAACAGTTTACTGCTAAATTGTTTCTGGTGCTATGTGCTAGATTGCTGCTATGTGGTATTTGCTGTGGGTTCATATGCCATATAATCTGTGTGCTTTACAACCTATAAAAGATTAATCATAAAGGCAAGTTGTATCTTTATCACAAACAAGGTAAAAAACCCCCTGCTTTTATGGTTGCCTGTTTTTTATTACCTACAGATTTTATAGTAACTATTAGATCTAAAATATAAAATTTATATATGTTCAAAAAGTTTAAATGCAGCCAGGAAAAACTTTGCAGTCAGGAGAACACCCACAGTAAATGCAAGAGGGAATATTATGAAGTAGGTATCAGCATATTGGCAACATTACTCAACACTGAAGATGAACTGAGAGTGTACTTCTCATGACTGACTTTTCCACACTGTGGGTACTAGAAAATAAGTGTTGGGTTTGCATTCTGGGTTCACTTGCTTAATTCATTATGCAAACTCTTTCTCAGCAAAATACTCTACCTTGCCCAAAAGCCTTTTGGATACATTTAACCCACTGCTTTGCCAGCAGGATCTAATAATTAGTAGACTTCTTCAGAAAGAAACTGCAACCAGGGATGCTGTGGGGGAAAAAAAGTAGTAGAGGAAGGCCTTCTACACATTTATTATATGTAAAGATATTTAAATTGTTGTCTTCTGATGTTTGCAATGTAAGCCATATCAATCCTCCTTTTTTTGGTTGAGAGAAGATGGATAAGAAGTGAGTCTCAGAAACACTGTGCAGAGGGCAGCTCTCAGCCAAATAAATGATTGATTTATCAAGGAGCTCTTCCTGTTGTGTTATTAGGTTAATGACAAAATGCACAGTGATGTGGCTTTGTGTTATTTCTTGTGATGTAGTAGAATTGTCTGAAAAAAATGTTTGCTTTCTTTAAAGATTATCCCTACCTCCAAGCACAGCTTTTTTATATGTGAAAACTTCAGCTACTTTCACCCCAGGAAAATTATACAATTACTGGTTACCAAAATCATCACGGTATAAAACCCACAAGACCAGAAGTGGAACAGTCAGAAGGGATGAGGTTTCTCCTCAGCTTGTTTAAAACTCATTGCAATTTTTTTTTCTCATAAAAACACTGCATTTTAGTGCTAAAGAGTCAGTATAGATGCAATGTTAAACATCTTGCAGGATTTCTACAAAACTACAAAGGACAAGATATTGCCAGTCCTGATATTCCTAATGCAAAAAGTAGGTTGAAATTAGCTAATTCTTAAAAATCTATACAGTCATTCAGGCTTTCATTGAACAAAAGAGCAAAGCAGATTTTAACAATCATGCATATGTCCTTTGTAAACTTGTATTAAATGTCCCTTCACTGGTTTTAAGATATTGGTCATGCAGGTTTTAATGTCACTTTTTTCCCTGTACAAAACCAAGGAAAACAAGGTAAGACCAGGCTCTTCCAAACAACTACAAATACTGGAAATTTTCAATTGGTCTTCCTCAAAAAAAGAAAGAACAGCATATAGAGAGAGGAAATATCTTTGAAAGTGAATTCAGAAGATCTCTTTAATAGTGTCTCCAATGCCCCTTCTTTCTTTGTCAACCAAGTATTTCTGTATTCAGTTGATTCCACCTTCCCATGATGAGTTGGATGTTCCTATCCCTTAGTTATCACTGAGAGATTTGATTCTGGGCAAGCTGACAGAAATATACCATGGCAGCAGCATCTTCAAATTATGAACGGTGCAGGATTTCTGTGTAAACATCCATTTTTCCAGATTGCTACTGTCTGAAAGCTTCAGAAGCTATGTTTACAACTTGTGCCTACTCTAATAAATCTTGTGAATGTTTATGAGCAGAAATGTAGCTTGCAACATTGCTGATTATAACAGCTCTGCTAGGGCAGGCTAGAACCAAGGCCTGACAACCTGAGTAATGCTGAAGTGTTGGCACCTGTTCACCTTAATGCTAATGCCTCCTTACATCCTTAGGCCAGCCCAGAGTGTAGACTCCTAGTGCTTCAAAAGCCTTTCTGAACACTGGAGAGAACTGTGCCACTGTTGGAAAATAGGTGCTAAGTAGCTTGCATTAAGACTGTCAAACTGGCAATCCAGCTCCATCTGGATTCTGAATGATTTTCCATCATCATGTAACAGTATAAGGTTCATTTGCCATCTGGCTCCTGAATCAACTGCTGTCATACAAGCAGCACCCAGCTGGTCCAGGGTCAGAATTAATTTGTTATTTGGGGTATATTCATTTTTAGGTGCCCATCTTAAGTAATTCTCCTTGCTGACTGGTTTTCAAAGGGGGTTGCAAGCAGTTGTTGTTCCTGGAACACTGGGAAACTTCAGCAAACCCTGTAGTGGCACTCACTGAGGTCAGTGCTTCAGCAGCAGAGAAGACCTGAAGCAGACATTGTTACAATAGCTGGGGTGTCTGCATGCACTGAGTTCATTGGTTTATTTGGAACTCAGGCACTCCTGTCTTTTTCTTACTGGTTTTGGTTGGTGGCTTTAGGAACAAGAAATACTAAACTGAAAAAAAAAAAAAAGGGAGAGAGAGAACCACCTTTAAAGTTATTACATTTGGGACCTGGCTGTTGAAGTTCTGAAAAGTAATCATGGCTGCTAAAATCTTTTGCATATTTGCTTTGTTCTTTTGGACATCATCAATCCTTTCACAGTCTCAGTTGTTTGTCCTTTCCCCCGAGCTTACCTCTGAACATATCTGGTTCAAAGGTGTAATGAAGGGAACTCATTCAATTAAAGATTCTCTTTGCCCCAAGGAAACTGTGACGTGGAGAAGTACTTTGCCATGAGCAGTCCAAAAACATGCACAAGGGGTAAAAGAGCCATTGGTTATGGAGGTCTCCAGCTACTGGAACACTTCATTTCTCATTTTTCATCTTTATTTCTTTTAAAGCCCTTTGTAATAAAGCTACAGCCTGAAGTGGAAGAACTCACCTTAGCTGTAAAACTTCACTGCAAGGCAGCAAATTGCACTGTAGCATAATATCAACCTTATCTAAGATTCATGGAATGAATTATACATATTACATTGCCTTAAAAATGAAACCTGGTGAAGTATTACTGTAATTTGAAAATCTAAGTAGATTTGTATAGTGAGATTTAAAATTCAAACCTGTTTAAATATTAAGCTGATTGGGAAAAAAAAATTTTGAGAAATGGCATTCAATAGGAAACGGATCTCTATTCAGAAGAAAGACAGCCCCAAACTAATTTTGTCGTAAGAACAAACCATTAAGAAACATATTCACTGGGCAGCTTCCATCTAGGAAGGCACATAAAATCACAGTCACCTGAACATGTTAATGCCCATTAATGTAAATTCATGCTGAATTAGGAGTTCAAGGGAATGCAAGGTATCATCCCTCCAGCATAACAGATATTTTGAGCAATATGGATTGTACTAAGTTTATTTTATTGATTTATTTTGATCAAGTAAAAGAAAACAATTACTGTTGGTAGGTGATGCAGGACTTTTTGTATGTATTTCTAACAGCAGAAACCATAGTGGCGACTGGATCCCATGGTCTTGATTGCTGCTGTCTGTTCTCAGGTGAAGTGGTGTTTTAGACCACATCCTCCAGCAACCTTGTCACAGCAGAAGAGACACCCCTGTGAAAGGGAAGTGTCAGTTTCTGACCTTGATCTGCTGCTCAGTTGACCAGATCAAGGACCACACTGATCTTTCATCTTATTAACATTATTCTGCTGGAGTTTCATATTACCTCTTCCACCATAAGCGTTGCAGAATTTTATAGGTACCATTTTCCGGCTGAATAATGATTGACCATGACGGTGTTTACATAGCAGCATTGTTTGGCTCTGATAAGGATGGTGGTAGAATGTTTTACTTAGCAGAAAGGAGAGACTTGCCCAAACATTGTCTCACAAATGTACTTACATTAGTGAGGTCATCTTGAAACTGATCTGAAATCAGGAATTGGTTTTAATCTCAGCATTACTTGGTATGCTTCATACACCATGTGTTCTCTAAACAAATGTGCTCTAAAGCAGGCTGGTGAAGTTAACCAGACAGATGGCTGAAATCCCACATGTGAGATGGATTGGTAAATGAATAGGTAAGGACACGGATGGGTGTTTCAAAAGGCAGAGAAAAGGGTAGTTGATTACAAGGCTAGATAGAAAATGGAAGGTATTATAAAAAGAAATATGGGATAATATAAACAGAGCCCTTAATCCAGTTGACTGTAAATCCCTTTTTCTTAATTGGTTTAGAAACTGTGGGCTGTAATGTGAGACAGAGGGCTCTCAGCTGCTTTTCTTCTTTGCTGTCTGGAATCACATTAAGTGGGAAACAATAGCAGAGCTGACATCTCCTTGTCTGTAGGGGCACTTGGAGCTAATCTGCTATTGAGACTAATACAATTATATGGGATTATAGGATTGCCACTGATATCCAGATTAGGGAACTCCCAAAGGGAGCTGCATCTTGGGGTATTACAAAGGAAGAAAATATACAAGGGCCCCGATTATACAGAAGTCAAGAGGAAAAGCCACAAAGACACATTTGGATTTATTTTTTGCAGATTCGTGTGCATACACGAGGTTCTCAACCCAGGAGTAGACAAATAATGGAAAAGACTTTAATATATACTGTTTACTCCATACACAATGCTCAAGTGCTTTCCTAAGCAATCTGAAGTCAAAGACAAAAATACTTGTTTCAATTGCTGTCTTGCAAGGAAACCACTTTAATGCAGCAACTTGAAATGAAGGCATAACCTAGATCCAGATTTCATATAGCAGCTGGCTGTCCTTGCTCTCTCCCTTCCTGTGCATACACAACATGTAAAGACACCAGCACCTAAATGATGTAAAGTTGCTTGGGTGAATTCTGAATGCCCATAAATACCACAGCTGTGAGCCTGGTCCTTTCATCCTCTCAGAAGAATGAGCACAGAGCAGAGTTATCACAGCCCACCATGAATGTGTGTGATATAGGCATTGAGCTGACACTTTTGCTACCAGCTTCTGGGTGCCTTAAGCCTTTAATGAGTTACACTCTTAACAGCACCATAAGGTGTGTAAATAAAAATGTCTTAAATTTAAAGCTTGTTAACCAACTCACCACAAGTCACATAAAAACCTTCATTAGTGTAGCTATCCCAAGCCTCTAATTACCAGGCCATGTTTCACATATAACCCCTTCAATTCATATATTTCATACATATTATTTTTCCCTGGCCAGTTGGCAACAAAGTGTAAGCATGCTGTTCCCATCACTCCTATTCCCAGCTCCAGGACAAACAGCTGCAATGCTGTTTAACAGCACTTGCTCATTCGACAATGGCAAGTAAAAATCCTCAACATAGCTTCCCGCTTCCTGTTCTAAGTTTGGTCCAAGCATCTAATAAGAGATTCCTAAGTTCTATCATAGGAAGAAAAACAGAAACGTGAAAATGAAGTATGATGATCTCATAGCAATGGATCACAGCAAAACATGGAATAAAATTTGATTGACAGCAAAGCTCAGTACTGGCTGGACCATATGGTTGTAACCCAGACCTGGCCATTACCAGCTGTGGTGAAGGAGAGGACAGGTTTTCTCATTCACAACTTTACAATATTTTTTCCACACATCCAGGGTGAAATTATAAGAGAAAGATAGATTATAAGAGAACAAATGCTTTTTTTTTTTTTTTTTTTTAATTTAGGCAAGTGCATTTCTATAATACTAGAGAGTATCTCTCTAAAAAACACATTCTATGTATCTTGACCTGGAGGATTTTTGGCCTTCAATGAGAGTTATGTGTGGGCCTAAGCATCCTTGGGAATTCACCCTACATTTTCCTTTAGCCAAAGCATAAAATGAAGTAGCCTTCAGATCCTGAACCTGAATCAGGCATTAGCCAAGTGCCAAGACACTTCTAAGATGAAAGGAGTTGGGTGGTTGTCTGGCCTCCAGCTTCATCCGTCTTTCTTCTTGAGAGAAGATGAGACTTGATCTTTCTTCCTGGTGCCTGAGGGTAGGTTTCAGGAATCGTCTTCCAGTTGTCTGGTGTCATCCTCTAACACACAAAAGCCAGTTCCTCTGTCTGAACCAAACTGCACATACTGTATATTGTGTTATATATGGATCTGGAGCCTGAAGCACCGCCTGAGCCTGAAGCACTGCCTAAGGGACTGACCTGGATTACTTCCCTAAAGAGATCATGCTACTTGCCAGGTTTAGCTGTCATCTGAGAAACATCCAGCTACTGCAAACCAGGGAAAGAATAGTCAGGAGCTGATTCTGAAAAGCAGCTCATTGATGGAGGAGGACATAAGACAAATTTCTTTAAGGAAGCTTAATTCTAATCATGGTCTCTGTGTGAATAAATCAAGGGCTCTTTACTTTCTACAGACCTTCTCCCATGTTGACAGCAGGTTTGCAACAAGATGAAAAGTTGGCCTTTTTGTAGAGATTCCATTATTCGTTAGTTGCTTACCTCACTGTTGACTTGACTCAGAAGGAAAATAGCTTCCTCTTGCCAGACTGCTGTGCTTGGGCCCAACTACTGCTCCATCCTTTATTTTCTTTCTTTTTTTTCTTTTTCTTCCTTTTCTCCACCCTCCCCATACCCAAGCCTCCCTGCTCCCCTTTAAGAGGGCATTTCCCTCTAATCTGCATTTTCCTGTCTTTGTAATAACTTCCAATCACTAAAATTAAGACGCTCCTGCTAAGGCTAATATAGTATCATGAAGCTGGAGAAGTAATGCCCTGACACACTCAGTGCAGATGAAATTGCAGCTCAAATACAGATCAGGCTGCCTGCACATTCAGAAAAAAACTTTTGTGTCAAAAATCTTGCCTATTTTGTTTTTGGCTGGATTGTGTGACTCAATACAAAACAATACCTCAATACCTCTCCCTATAGATCTAGACTTGAAAGTACAGTATATTCATCAATTTTTCCCCTTTTAGCAACCAGGGAGCTGTAATTTATTTTTATTTTTGGGAAAGCTCAGGTTCAGAAAGCCCTCTCTCTAGGACATAGGTCATCCAAGCTTATTCAGCAGACTGAAAGTCTGTACCCCAAAATTAGATAAAACAGAGATTAGCTTCAATCACTCTTTATTTGTGTTTGGAGTACAGGATTTTAAAAACTGGACTGAGCAAGTGAAAACAGAGAGTATGAGTCTGCCAAACCCCTTGGGCATTTAATCTAACTTAAAGTGAGGACCTTCATGGTGCAGCTATTTGACAGCGAGACCAGACTGTGCTTGCAGATTCCTCTGTGTGTGGGGGAGATGGATACAGCTTCCCATCTGGCTGGGCACTGGGGCCAGAGAGAGAGATGCAGGTGCAGCAGGGAATGTAAAAGGCAGTTAATGGGCAGCATGAACAAGAGTGCTACACAAAGCACTTTAAAGTGGGACAAGCAACAGTGTCTTGTTTTTATAGGTTAAGAGCATCTGGTTAAGGTCTGAAGTGGGTTAGAGACTAGAGTTTACTGAGGTATTTTGTGAGGGGAAGTGCAGCTTGGAAGGAGGGAATGAGGGGAGAGTGACCCAAAGCAACTCTAGGAGATGAAGTAGGAGAAAACAGACTGCCAGGCAGAGAGCTCCTCTTAAAGGAGGGCCATCTAGAAATGAGGCCATCTCTTACACATGTATGAAATGTCTGTATTTCAGCTGTGTCAGCTGTCACAGACCTGTTCACTTATAGCCCACAATGTGTACTGGTGCAGTGCTTCAACAATTCCAAGCAAAGATGGGAGAGCTTTGCTCCTGAAGCCTGCAGTGTTTGAGCAGTGTTAGACCTTGTGCCTCTCTCCCAGGGCGGCCACAAGGAGCCATGCTGTAACCTGTAGGTCACCATCAACAAAACAGAACCCACAGCAAAACTTATGCAAGGATCCATGGCTTTGATTTCACACATTCCCACAGGGCCGGAAGTAGCATTAAGGGTTGCAGCCAGCAATGGCCTTGAAAATATGAGCAGGTGAGATAAGTTTATCCTTAGTTAGCAATGCTGTGCTTTAGAAATGGTGTGCAGGGAGCTTGACCACAGCAACCTTTACAGCATATTCGTGCGTCACCCAAAATATGTATATCCACAGGCCCACAGATTTGCTTAGGCAGACCTGTGGGATCCACCATAAAGCTGAACACAGCTGCACATGCAGGAGCGTGTGTGGGATTCAGAAAATAAATGAGCCTGAAGTAGTACAGGGCAGATTAGATTCATACATACCTAAGCAAGAGATCACAAACACTATACAGCGTACTGAAGAGGAAAGTTAACTTATTTAACTTCAGTTATTGTAATTGCCTTTCTTTCCAAGTGATCTACTGTACCACTTCTAATCGTGATGCAAGTGACACAGAATTACTTGTAATAACACAAAAAGAATCAATAATCCCATTTGTTCACAGACATCACCTGAGTTTCTCAGGTGTTTAATTGCAATAGCCACCTGTCAGCAAGAATATTTGTTGCAATTTTGGTTTGCATATTTATGGATGATTGAAAGAGTGAATATGATGAATTATTGTTCAGTCATTACTGAAGAAATACAGCTGCAATTCAAGAGTGGGCAAAAATACTACTCTGCTGCCAGATTTATATACACAGCTTTAATCTTGGTTATATATGAGAGGAGCTGAATGTTTATGGTTTTCTAACCAAGGGACTATAAACTTTGAGACTAGACGAAGACAGAAAAATAATGTAATTCAAATGAGTACAGAGGGTCAGTCAGAATTAAGAAAAGAGAAAGGAGAGGAGAGAAACTGATTTAATTTAAGCAGCATTAGGGGACTAGATATTAAAAATGTTATTTCCCTGGTGCTTGACTAAAAACTGCCTTGTAGACATGCAAGGCCGTTTCTCATAATCACAAAAGTATTAACATGTGCTTGGAATGACAATGAAAACTCACTAAGACGAAGGTTTCTAAGAAGGAAATTATAATTTCGGGGTGTTTCTGCCATGGGTTGTTTGCCCTAGGACTCAGAAAGTCTGTCTTTGACCGACCCTTGAAATGTGTCTGAAAAGTGAGAAGTTGAATATTAAAAATCAGAAACCCCAAGTATCATAAACTCTATCCTGTAATAAGAGAGGAAACCCCATTAATTTCTCTATGTAGGTCTCACAGACTGCTGTGGGAACTTAAACATTGAAAATATCCTAAGATACAGTTTTGATCCCAAAACATTTTACAAAATAATGTATCTGTCAATAAGCATCAACACAGATAAAAGTATTCTGAAATTCAGCAATGGCACAGAGGTGCTCAGCACCGCAGCACAGTAGCTCCGGACAGAAAGTAATGGACAGGGAGTATTGTAAGCAAATCAAGCTGTGGGAATGAAATTTGGGTGGCAGAAAGTAATATTCCAAATTGCAGCCTGATTAGGTCAGTTTCTTAGGGTTCACCCAAGAGCTCACTGGATTTTTAATGACCCAAAATATTTCTAGAATGATCAGGCTATTCTACCTAGTTTCCAGCTATTGTTCCAGAAGACTCTGGGCGAAGACACTTACAACCTTCACAGCAACAGCTAAAGTTCAGGCAGAATGTTCAAGAGTGTCTGAGAAAGTACTAGATGCCTGTGTTCAGGGATCTGAATCCCAGCCCATGTCTCACCTAAAAGATACTAAAAGCATATTCATTCACCTAACACCATGAAGAGACAAATAAGAGCTATCTTAGTCTGGTACTTCAGCGAAAAAGAGCAGTGGAGGGAACAGCTGACCACACTTTTGTCACAGCCATGAGTGATGGAGTAGTCCTCTACCACATAACTCTTCAAGCAATCCAAAGTGGGGATGTACCATTGTGATGAGTTCCTGTTCACTCTAAGATACTTCACTTCCTTCACATCACACAAGAGAGATGGAGAAGAATTTTTTCTACCACCTACCTGCCCAAGAGCTGGTGCAATGAACATATAGGGGAGTACACAATCAATGCTGCCTGAAGACCACTTTGTGTTTTAGTGAGATATGGGAATCAATGTGTTAAAAAGAAAGCATGTTCATATTTTACACTTACATGCTTTTAAACAATATTAACAAGATTAATTCAGACCCTTTAGAATATAGAATGAAAGAGTATTTAAAAACTTCTAAAACTACACACTGTGAGCCCAACAGTCTGTAACTGCTTTGTTAAAATATAAAAATTTCAAGCTGGATTCACGGATAGCAAGGTCTGGAGGGATGAACTATTATGCTCATCTGCTCTGACCTCCTGCACATGACACAGTCCAGAGCATATCACCCAGCAATACCACCATCAAGCCCAGTAATTTATAGCTGAACTGTGCCATTTCTTTCAGAAGGAAGGACATCCAGTCTTGATTTAAAGACTCTAGGCGATTAATTTACCACATCCCTTTACCATCTGTTCCAGTGGTTAATTATCTTCTGTTAAATGTGTGTCCTATTTGCAGTCTGATCTTTGTCAACTTTAGACTTTTATCTGCCTCTCTGTGGGGACATGATGGCTCATAATACTTTGGTATTTCCCATACATTAGGACTGAAATGTGATGCCTAGACTGAAAATTTCAGGTTTGGAGTTTTGTTTTGGTTTCTCTTGTTGAAATCTTAACACAAAGACTTTCAAGGCATTGGCACAACACACTATAATATTTCATTTTGGAGCAATTTCAATGACTCAGTGTTAATGGCATATAGTATTCCAGATTTTGAGGAGTAAAAATATTATGTGCACTTCATCTGTTTGTTTAAAGTGGTTTTTCCTAATGAAGGCTGTACTGTGCTGAAATGTGGAAGCATGAGTTTGATCTAGTGGCAGGAAGAAGGAGTGCTGAGAGTTTTAATTCTTCTACCCTGTTCCCAGTTCTGCCACTGCAATTTGATTTGTGAGCCAGGCAAAATCACCTTATTCAATTGTACTTAAAGGGCTGTTACAAAGTGCATCGAGATTTGCTGATTGAACCACACTAAAAAACAGTGTCTGCCTCTTTTGAAAGCTTAGTAACTTCAATTAAAGTGATTTCAAAGTCCAATCCCTACCCCAAACTGTTGAGTTTTAAGTGTATGATACCATTATAAAACACATTTTAATGTATCTACCAATATATAAATACATTTTTGTGACCAACCAGGCACATCCCTTTGGACCAGCCATGTGCAGATGTAAAATATAATTGTGGTGCTAGCATTGTTTTATTATTTAACTTCAGTTATTGTAATTGCCATGTTCCCTTTATAACCTTATTCTGTATCATATGTACTTGAATGATCCCAATGTCTATTAAACCCACAAACCCATTAATTCTCTGGTACTGGACTTCAACTGTTTTTCCTTCAAATTCTTTCCTCTATCTGAATAGTTATGAGTTCCTCATGGATGACCATTTAAAAACTACTCTTTTATTCAGAAATGCTTTACCTCTATAAAGTGCAGCTTTAAGACCTTAGTCTGTGTTTTTGACAAAACAGAGTTCAACTTTTTCCTCTATAAACAATTAAATAATGTTTACTAATTTCTTAGAAGGTATTATCATCCGAGTGTAAAGAAATTCCCAAATACCTGACATTTTCACTACATAAATATTTTTCTTCCCCATGCCACTAAAATCTAATTTATGAACAGCCTGCATCATTCTGAGTAAAGAAATCCACTATTCCCAGTTTCACAATTGCACTTGGTTTCCTCGAGCCACACAAAAGTAATCTTACACCTGGAGTGGAAAGCCTGGAGTTAACTCACATCCTCCTTCCTAGGGTGCCTTGCCACATCTACAGAGTCTGGAGTCCCCCTAGCCAGGCCACTCTCACAACTGGCACACAAGCTCCTCACAGATGCTTCCCCAGCTGCCCTCTCCTGCCTGTGGAGATGGAGGTCCATTCCATACATGACTGGAATTCAGCAATTACAACCTACTTTGCAATTCCTCTCCTGGTGCCTGAGGGACAGCACATGCTTTTGCGTGGTGGCAGCTCTCTGATTGCATGCACTGGTGCAGATTTGCTTAAAGCAATTCAAATTCACACTGCTGGACACTGCCCAATACCTTCTATACACAGACAAGGTCATGGTGATAAGAACCAGCCATGCTCTGATAATAAAGATTCTGTTCTTTTCTCCAGAGGGATCTTCAGGATGCACAAGGAAGGACCAATGCCAGAGAGTGCTGTGCTATCTGTTTAGTTCATGAAGCAATTAGTACTGCATGCTGGCAGGGTACCACAGATGGCCAGAAAACCAGAACTTTGGGAGTTAATTCCTTCCTAATCCTCCTCTCTTTCAACGGTCATGGAATGCTCCTGGATGTCTTCCATTGGGAGCTTTAATTAAGAGACTCCTTTTTGAGCCTAATTAAAACCAAAGTCCAATTGGGTAGCTTTAGAGATGTCCCCAAGATGACAGGAAGAGTTTTTTGATGGAAAAGAAGCTTCAAACAACCACAGAATTATTACAGTAGTGTAAATGCAAATTGAGAAACTTCAAGGAAGTCCACCAAATTCCTCTTGATTTCAATTATCCTCTTCTTTGAACTGGTGTAATATTAAGTTTTACTTCCTTGACCTCAACTTTTCTCAAACCAGCTGGCATATTCTGGATAGTAGCTGTATTAGCTGAATCAAGATATTGGTTCCATGGAGCTACACAGATTAATTCACAGGGAGGCAGTTTTGCTGAGTCATGTGTGGTGATGATATAAACCAGAGCAGGGAGAGGCGCCGCGCAAGATAACGGATTGTCACGGAACAGGGCAAGCCAGACCTCCATCTTAGAGATAACCCTTATCTAAACATACAGACCCCCTCTCCCTCTTCTCCGCATACCAGTACTTTTCCACTAACCTTAGAGACTAGTAAGACCCCCTATGACGTAGCGAGACCCAGAAGGTACTTAAACCCTGTGCTTTAGACAATAAACGCCTTTTGACGAATCCATCATATTGGTGTCTGCAGAGTCATTAGCCCGAGCCTCACACACAGATTGTAGAGGTCGTGTCTCCACCTAACCCAGGCCGCCAGGGTGGTGGCTGCGAAAGCCACAACAGTCATGAAACAAGTGAGAGTTGCAACTGTTTAGAATTTTTTCTCCCTTCTACTTCTGTTTTATTCTTGATAGATTATGTATTCCCAGAATACATCAGACATTGTGATCCTCAGCAGTATTTGTGCTTACATTCTTCAGGCAATAACAAAAGGTGAAAAATGCTGTTTACCTCTCTACATAAACACAACATGAAAAAACACTTCCCTTGAAAGATCTATTTATTCAGTTGAGGTTGGCAACTACTAGCTCAGACACACTTGAGAGTACTAGAAACCCATGACTAGGGAAGTGCACGGTGCATCTAACAAGGAGTGACACTACAAAGCAGGCTTATCTGCAGCAGGAGATAATGGAAAATGAAGTCCGTCTGGAGCAGAGTGGTCAGCAAGGATTCAGTCCTGAGCAATGAGGTGTCACTGGCCACACAGACATCCTGGCTGCCTGCAGCAGCAGATCAGCCCAGGACACAGAGCAGTACTACTCTTATCAGAAATAGCTTAGAAATACTGCCGTATTTCTGTCTTGCATTGAATTGTGCAAGGCACTCAAAAGTCAGGCTGAGGTGTCTGGCCATTATGCTGCACTGGGAACAAAATTTCTTTTGATATTAAATTTGTACCTTTTTATTTCATCAAGGGATGACTTGCATTTAGGCCGTGGGACAGAATGAAATTAATTATCTCTTATCTGTTATTTTCTCTATTACTTTTCACATTTCAGATGAAGTAATCCTTGTCCTTTTCAACTTCATCTGGCATAGACACTTCCATTCCTTCATGCTGTGTCTTTAATAATTTTGTTGGGGTCTTGTCTGCCTTGGTCTCTGCAATGGCCATTTAGAAATGAAGCCACCAGAACTGAATGCAGTAGTTAAGTTCAACCTATAATACCAATCAGTATAATCCTACTTTATTATGTTCTACATTATTCTTCCCTCTTTCATACAATTTGACACTTTTACTGGGTTTTTATTTTTTACCAGCTCTGCACATAGAGATCGTATCTTCATTGATACCTTTTTTTTCCCCATAGAGGTTGTAGCAGACTAAAATATAATCCTTGGATGTGCATGCATGCATACTTGTGTGTAGTTTAAGCAATTCTTTGCCAAGTGCATTGTTTTGCACTTCTCAGTGCTAAATCCTCTGACCTCATACCAGCAAATTACCTCAAAACTTACAGGAGGTCTCTGGTCATGTTCTCCAACTTCTGTTTTTCTTCCCTTCTCCCCCCATCTCTGCTTTGCAAAACTTGATACCAGGATTTCTCTAACACAGGATTCCCATTCCCTTCCTCAGTCTCAGATCCCAGCCAGGGAGTGTTAGCAAGAAGTCAAGAAAAATGTGGCTCAATTGGAAATCTTCCAGAGTTGAGTAAGGAAGAATAAACAGAGAGACAAAATACATAGGCATAAGTGAAAAATAAGGAATTGCTGATGTTAGTTAAACAGAAAAATAAATTGCAAGGACTCATGATAACTGACAAAATAGTTATGAAAGGAGGGGGGGGAAAGTAGGTAGGTGTGACAAGCAGTAATGGTTCATCTTGAAGCAAAGAGAAGTCAAATAAAGGAGTATAATTTTCTAACTTTAGGAATGGGGGAGTAGTGAGATGGATTGAATGCAGAGGCCTGGGAGTCTCTGCCATTCCTCCTAAGAGGCAAGGCAGGCACGGTAAGCTAGGCAGAGCAGACCCTTTTCTGGTTATGAAGACTCAAGAACTCTTCCCTGCCGTTTCCCGTGGTTCTGTGCAAGACATCTCCTTGGCCTGTACTCAGCAGCATTTCACCCTGTTCACAGCTGAGGTAGTGTAGCTTCAAGCCTTTACACAGGGTCTTGCAGTTGCTGAAGATGAATCAGTACCAACACAGAACTAATAATGGAATAAAAATGGCTCCTGATGTCCCACTAAATTAATAGGAAGAGAGTTGTGTCTCATGGTGGTAGTCTATGGCTCCACAAGAGCATGCATTGTCCCAGGATAGGTTGTTTCTGACTCTTGTCCACCTGCTTGGCAATACTAATGGATGTCTTCCTGCCTCTGGCCTCTGCCAAGCCCTGTTTGCATTGCAGGGTGAGGACAGCCTTGCTAGGCATCTCTCCAACACTACTTCCAACATGGTTTCCATGTCAAGTCAGTCTGCTAAGCATTACCATAGCACAACTAATAGGTGGGAACAGAAGGTATTAACATTGAGAATTATTCCTGACTGCACATTTCTGTCAAAAGAAACATCAGGATGTTACCTCTGCATCAGAGTAGCATCTTTAAGTGTAGAAGAATATTTATGTATATTTTCCACTGTGAAGTGGCTCATGCTTTAGAATCAATGTATGCATACATTTATACCTACAATTTATATTAAAGATATTAATATATATGCGTAGAAATATATTAATATATATGAATATAGAATACATATCTTCTGAGAGGAAAAATAAACTCAGTGAAGTGATTGCTAACTACTATCATTAAAATTAAGAATTTTGCTTGGATGCCAAAGACCTACATTGGAACTTAAGCCCTGGAAGCAGATGAATGCAGACACAACCCTGCTTTTACCCATAGTTAAGACCTGTTCTACCAGGAACTGATTAATATGAGGCAGATGGTTTTGTTGAGGACACCAGGAAAGCTCTCCCAAGATGGCAGCTGAGCTTGCACTGAGACATATCAGCCACTACCATTAAACATGCAGACCAGGATGCGATAAAACTTTGTTTCACTGCTCATGAATTAAATTTTTAAAATTCTTTAGAAGGAAACTGTTGCCCAGTCCCAAGGCTTCTCTAATTCCTTGTCTTCAGCCATCTACCCACTTCTCCACCTTGAAGGGTATATCACATCCTCACCTGAAAAGTGCAGATCCTACTGTTGTTGTGGGAACTGCTAAGTTTGTGCAAGTGCCCTATATTTGTGCTACTGTCTGTCCGCTATTCAGGAGGAGCAGCCTGTGTGCAAGATCTTATCATTCAATAATTGTGGTGCCTTGAGGTCACACACTCTGCTCTGAAAGAAGAGTAATTTGCCTCAGCTCAGCCACAGGGCAACAAGACATAGCCTGAGAACAATCATGGTGGAGCAGTTAACCTGAGGTAATCTGATGCGAGGAAAGCACTGAGCGCAAGGAACCTGTTGTTAGATTCTGCAGATAGAAAGCAAACCATGACAGAGCTAAAGGAAGAAAAGATGTTGTTAATTAAAAACATTCATGACCAAATACATGTTTGAACCCTAAAGCTTCCTGGGTTCTATTAGTTATCTGAGCTGTTGGAGGCATGTATACCCTGACTACAGACCTTCATGAAGAAATTCACCTATTGCTCCTCACAGAATGGTGGAAAAAGGGCTGTGATGGAACAAAAGATAATGTGTTACTTATTATGCAGAGTTTCCCTTCTAATAATTCCTCTTTTACTGCAGATTCCTATCTCAAATCCCCTGATTCAAAGATTCTTCAAGTACTAGCTGCAATATACCCTGATAATCAAAGCAAAACCACTTCATAGGAGCGTATTTCAGGAGTCAGAGGATTATAACATTTGCATGCTGTTTCTTACAAAACTATAAACTGGGCAGAAAAATGGTAGCACAACACACTTGGTCCTCTTCTAAAAAACAGTCAAAACCCCAAGATATCACATGGGGGATAACCCATTTAATGACACGGAAACAATTCCTTCAGTGCTGGATTCAATTAACAATGAACAGAGACAGTTCCTGCTGTGCAAAGCCTATCCAAAGGTATGGGGGTTTCAGGCCTTTCTTGACAGACAAATCAGACTCCTTGAGTATTGCTCTTAGCCCATACACTCTCTTTTGCTGTGCTATTCATTAGGAAGACTGCCTGACAATTACTCACAGTAGTATGCTGACATGGTTTTCAGTATATGATATACTTGAGAGTACAATTAGTCATTTGAATTGTTTGCCTGTGGAATTGTAGGTCATTCAACTTTTGCAGTGCTTAAACTTTCGTGGATTGCTCTGGAGATCCCAAAGAATTGGCTGCTGTTTACATGTGTACTGACAAAAATCCCTTTAAAGAAGTGAGCCTGTGAGATAAGAACTGCCTTGCCAGACATGAGGCTCCCAAGAAGACAGACCGCCTCACATATTGATACAACATCACAATGCAAATATCATATTGCAGTGTCAGGACAACACGCAACAAGTGTTTTGTGGCTCTCTCAAAATCCATTTGATGTGATCCATCCCTCCTCTCATTCCTTCTGTCTGTGCACAGAAAATGTGGTTTGTTTCTTCTCTCTTGCTGGATGCTTGGAAATAAGAGATGAAGGCTTGAAAAACATGCTGCATACCAGATACATTAGCTGCCCTCAAGAGCCACAAATAGCCCTATTATTCTTCCAGAATATTTATATTACAGTGATGCTTAGGGGCTCCAGCTAACTGCAGGGCTGTACAAAATCAGGCTGTGTGCCATGGTACAAATGCATGTTAACACACAGCCCATTTTCCAATGAGCTTGGGATCCTCACTGCAGCCTCTTGTATATACAGCAGAATTAAAGATTTTTTTTTCCCCTCAAGTGCTCCTGTGAGACAGGAAAGTTCTACATACCTGCCGTGCTCTCCCTGGACAGTTCTAATAGGAAATAAGTGCTACAAAATTCAAAGTGCAATCTTATGCGAAGGAAAGCTGACATTTATTTACAATGTCTCTAAGTTGATTTTACCTGCCCATACACAGATTTTATACAGTCATATTCCTTCTTTTTCTCTAAATAGGTATATTTATATAGACGTGTATTATTTTGAAGAAGCAGGCTGTTTGGATAGTCAGCTCCAGGTCATATAAGAAGTGGTTGTTTGTGTACAATATATACTAAAATTGTTACGCATTTCAAGCCAAGGTATTAGTAAGAAACCAGGGAGTTTTCCAGTGCAGGAAAGATTATGTATATAAATGGCTATGACTTGTACTAGCAAACCCACCTCCTAAAGTCAGCAGTTTGAGGAATCTCTTCAGGTGACAGAGATTCAGGAATGCTAATTGCTGTGTTGCTGAGGAGTTACAATAAAGACTACTTGGTTCAGCTGATATACCATCCTTTTATGAGGAAAAATATGTCAACTGAACAGCAGCTTACATTGCATTCCTCACAGGGTACCCTGACAGGAGTAACAACCTCCCCACACATTGCCGGAGCTAAAGGTCTCAGGATTAGAGTGAACAAGGTCAATGTTAATTAATGCTTTAACTAATCACAGGTTAAGTGCTTCCAGCCACAGGCAGCCTACAACATTGGTTTAATCTGCCCTATATATGGTCTGGAGCTGATATGATTGTTGTAATTTTTTTAAGTGTATGTGTATATAAATTTGTTGCATATAATAGTGAATCAAGTATTAAACTTTCAAGAACTCAGGCATTCTTTCAGGACTGATCTTCACTGCTGGATACCTTAATTTAAGTAGTTTACACAGAAAAGTACCCAAGCATCCCCACTTCCCAAGGCTGACTGTAGTTTGGGGCCTGCTCAGTGCCTGGACAAGCGCAGCACTACAACAGGCTGGCACCCAAAAGCAGTGGCTGCTGTTTTGCTGATGGGCACACAGCAGGCTGCATCTGTAACTCATGGCCTTTCTCTTCCTGGGCAGTGTGTGGGCTGGTGGTACAGTCACAGAGTTAGTATAAGTTCTAGGATGAAACCAATAAAGCAAAACCAAAAACAAAATCCCAAAACAAACAGTAAAAAAAAAAAAAACAACGATGTGAAGAAGAGCAAGAAAAGTGAAGCCCTTTCACCTCCAAGTCATAAACATGTCTTTTGATCTCTGTGTCTCCTATTTCTGATCTGACAAGTATTACAAATGCCTAGCCCACACCCCGCTTCCCTTCAGTGATTAATGTGCCACGGTCTTTCTGAAAGCTTAAAGAGCTCTCCCTTCGGGCCACCACATTTGATAAAGAAATGAAGCCTGGAGATTAATAATTCCCCGGGCTGAGTTTTTGTTTAATAACTATTCTGTCAGTGATAGATCTAAAGGGTGAGGGTGTGGATGTGCGTGCATGTGGAGGGAGTAATTTGATTGTGGCCAGGAGATTTGGCAGGCTGGCATTACAAAGCAGCTCCTTAGCAGTTGCTGGAAAACCAGTATGACAAATCACTCCGTTCTCTGCTTCCCCAGCCTATCCCTCTCAACAGAGCTATCTCATTAGTCTCAAGGCAGCCAATCCAAGCCTATGATTTGGGAAATATTTCCTTCTTGACATTCAAGAGAACAATTCCTTACCCGAGGAAAATTACATTTAAAAATAAATGGAAAAGCATCAATCAGCTAGGAAAATATATTCAGCTTTTTGGTTCTCTGGAGAGAAAGGCTTTTTTTTTCTATTTTATTACATTTAAATAGGACTGAAGGCCATGGTTTGATTTTAAAAAACCGAGATAACTAAAAAGATAGCACTGTAACATTTGCATATTAATAGTTGTATTTTCTTTATATAGAGACAGTATTTTTCATTAAAGCTACTCTTGAATATTTACAGGCCTGTAGAGATGTGCTAGAAGATACATGTTAGTAGAGACAGATAGGCTACATATTACAACAAGGTGATTGGAATGTGTTTTTTTAGCCCAGCAAGCCAACTGTATTTCTAGGTGAACTTTTTAAGAATTCTCAAGCCTCTTTTCAGGACTTTAAAAAAAGATCAAATTAAAATAGCTTTCCTGTAAAAACAGTTCTTTCTGCTGAACAGTCTGCATTCTTGTTCATTCTTGCTTCCCTAGTCCAGAAAAGTGTGCAAGTCAGCTGAGCCACTAAGGAGTAATTTTCTCATGCAGAGTAGCTGCAAACTTGACCCATAGAGGACAGTCTTCTTTATAACATCTCAACCTATGCACTGAGCAAAAAAGAAAACAATCACAATAAGTGACAGCTTTTCAGGAGCATCCAGAAATCAGGGAGGGATCCTACCACTTCCTGCACTTGTGACACACTGTCCCAAGGAGCTGATACTTTACAGCTCCGGGCATCTGTCCTCTCCCAACGTGAGCTATTACTAGTCAGGCCTCTCCACAGCTATGCATCACCTTTCCCACTGAAGATTACCTCCCTGACAGACAGGTTAGGTGACCAACCCCAGCTCACAAAAATGAGCTGAGTGGACTTAAGCATCTTAAGTAAGTGAGTCTTTACCATGTCAGCTGATGGATGACAGATGCCTTGGAAGAGTCACAGGAAAGAGTTTCAGCAGCCAAGAATGCTCTCTCAGCATCATACAGCAGCAGAATCAGGAATATAATACAAGTTTTCTGGCTCCTAGTCCAGCTTCCCCGTGGCTGAAGCTCTCTGCCTTTTCAATTCTGACAGAAAAATACATTCAGCAAACCCTTCTAATGAGATTCCCCACAAATGTATCTAAGGAGATATTTTCATATTATGAGAGCGATTATGAATTTAGTCCAGGGGGTAAATAACCTAGAAAATTAGATGTGTCATTGCTAGGCCATGAAAGAAGAATTGATTACATCACCTTTTCCTAATGGGATATTATAACTGACCGTGTATTATTTCTGCAGAGCTGCAAGCTCTACCATGTCCCATAATTCACTGCAAAATGTAGGAATTCAGGCTTTGCCCATATCATTACATGAAGATGAAGTGCTAGTGCTGCTCTGAATTACATTTCTATTCATTTTACTCATTTTTTTAAGTATTTGCTTCCCATACATAAATTGTTACTATTATATAAAGATTCACTAAGGCACCTTGCTGACATTTTTTCCTCTCTTTTACTCTGAACTAATAACAAAATGCAAATCAGGAGCAGTGGGTATTTTTTTCTTTCCACTTAATACAATGCTTGGATAACAGAGCATTTAAAGATTTATGATACTTATTAATAGCATTTAAGCACCCGTCAGAGTAAATATCCCTTTGTTTTTCATCCTCTCCTTCTATACTTACCTTTTCCTATATTATGTCAGCTCTCTGCACATCACACACTTTAAAACAAGGCCACCTCATCACACTCTTTCTTCTCTGCCCCTTCCTTTTCAGTTGGCAGCAAAAACTACCTCACTGCTTAAAGAAAAATGACCTCTCATCCCATCTGCCACCCCCTACACTACAAGGAAAAATCTCAATATATCTGCTCATCTAGATAAATCCAGGTAGTATTGTCAAGACTCAGTATCAGGCCACAGTCACAAAGGCTGCTGCTCTGTTAAATTCTTTAGCTGATAAAACACTGGTGTGATAGCTTTAGTCCATACCATAATATGCCAGTCAGTTTGTAAAGTCAAACAATACATACATATTTTCTGCTGGTGACAGCACTCAAATACTAGTTTCTATTCAATGGTGAAGTGACAGATTTTTTTTCTTTTTAAATTGAAACCAAACACTTTAAAAAAGATTTAAAATTCCTCCAGATTTTATGTGAAATCTACAAATAATGTTTTTCCCCTTACAGCACTTTTAACTTTGTGACAGGGAGGGTGGTTTTGTGGACATGATGAGCTGTGTGAATGAACCATCTTCTGCACCACCATATTTCAATTTCTCCCAGGAAAAGACCAGTCCTACAGTGCTGTTAACCATTCTTGCTCTTCCAAGGAAAATATTCCTTCCTCCTCTTCTTTTCTGGGGTTCAAGTAGTTTTGTGGTATCTTTAGGAATTATCACCTCTTCCTAGTTCTGTTACCTGTTTTTTATAAAGATGATACCCTGATACCAATTTGAGTACTATTGCCAAATTCACCATCCTTTTGTGGATGTATTTGTTTTGGATTCATCACCATTCTGATTGATTGTGAAACTCTGATCATTTCTAAACTGCCCCGGGGAAAAAAAAAAAAAAAACCCACTTAAAAAAAACCCACAACAACAACAACAACAACAAAACCAACAACAACAACAACAACAACAACAACAACAACAACAACAACAACAACAACAACAACAAACCAAAAAAAAACAAACAAAAAAAACCAACCAAACAATAGAAACCCACAAAACCACCAAAACCCAGAAGTAATTACCTTCTCCTCTTGTTTAAGGGGCACTAAAACCGGACACGAGCCCATCACTTGCCAAGTGCACAACACCCAAGAGGCACTAGCTACTTGTTGAGTCCACAGTACTCAAGAAGGAATTTGAAGTTGTCATGCAGTGCTCCTAAAGCAGCCCATTTAAAAATATTATTTATTTCTGACAGGACCTGAGCATCTGTTTCAGTAACTCAGAAAGGAATATTCCAGCAGAGCCCAGGAAGAACATGGGAGGTTCTATGCCAAGTACCAGCTGCAGTGCTGGAGCTCATGAGCAGCTCTGAGTGCCAGAAGCCAGCACTGGGTGGCAGGCTAGGACAGCACTTAGGAGTGACTCCCAGCCCTGGTGCACCACTTCTCAGCTTCTCCCAAAGGCTCTCCTTGTCACCTACAAAAGGCTACAAAAGCTTTAGTTGGGTGGTAGAGCAGGAGAAGCCCATGCACTCAGCACTGGGGACTGCCTTGTACCCAAGAAACCAGGCAGAGTTCTCCCTATCCCTGCAGCCAAAGGAGGCTGCAGATACTGGCTCATCCTTTTGTCTCTTTAAACTTGAAGTAAAAATGCCTTTGAGAGGGAAAAGTGCAATTGGAATTTGTCCACAGAGTTAATTTTATGGGTGTAATTTTAGAATGGAGCAGTCTGGCAGTGACAAACATTAACAAGTGTATCCTGCACTGCATCCCAGTGTTATGTAAAAACAGCTTGGGAGTCAGCAGCCTTCTTCCCCATGTAAGCAACCACCAAAATCTTCACCACCTCCATCACCATTGGTAAGGACAGGACTAACTTGCAAGGTGATCCCCTTGACAAAGACCAGCCCTCCTCCATTCCTAGGAAAAGAAACTCATCTGTTGGGCATAAGCACGAATGCCTGTCAAAGGCAGCCCATGGGGACAGAGATGTTTCAATTCTCCAAAACAAAGCTACTGATTCTTCTGTGTATCTTTGCAATCTTCTTTCTGTGTGTTTGGGCACTCTGTTGCAGTCCAGTCACTTTGTCTCCTTCTGGGCCTACTGTGATTCACACCAAATGTCTGCAGACCATTCAAACACCCCAGCCCTGTCTGAATGCATAAAATGCTAATCTCATTAGATTTCTCATTTTCAGTGTAATATTGTCACAGTGCTATGCACCAGTGCCACAGATTAGCAGGCTTGCCAGAATGGAGACCCGCTAATGAGTTAATCCAAATAACACTCAAATCCCAAATCAGATTTAAAGCCATCTAGACAGAGGACCTGCCAAGGATGGGTGAGGGGGAGGAGGGAAGAGGGTGAGCCTAGTTTTGACAGAAGTACTTGTCAATTAAGTGAGAGAGGGGTATAAAGGAGAAGCAAGCATGCATTTTTTTTTCTTGGGAGGACAGGCTCGGTCCAACTCCAAGTTACCATGCACAACCCAAATGCAAAACCTGAGAAATAATCTGCAAAAACTCATGTATCTGTATGGATGGTCAGCTTCTGAATTGAGAGACACAGCTATAAAATCAGGAGCTAGCAAAGCGTCTATTGCCATCATTTAATCTACAGTCCTTGGAAGGTCTAAGCAGCTTATAGCTCTGAGTTTGATTCATTCCATCCAGGAACCTGGAAATGAGAGGAAGGAATGGTTTTCATGTATTAGTTTCTTATTTTACAAATGGCCCAACATGCTGAAGAGATGCACAGAGGCTCAGGGGAAAGGCACCAAGGGAAACACACATCTTTTATTGTTTGCATTTGAAATAGGTTCCTAAAATGTGGCTGCAGTCTGAAGGGTAGAGCTGGCAGGGAACTCCTTTCTTTTTCACCATGATTTTAATGGAATTACTCCTTTAGTGGGAAAATACTGAATTACTGAAGCTGAAAAATTTCAAGAGTACGTACTGCCTTCATTAGGCCTCCAGTAAAACATAGTTCCACCTTAGGCTTGGGAAAATGTGGCCAGAGCCCAAGGAACCACCTCAGAACAGCCTGACCAGCAGAATACAATCTCAGAACAGAGGAAAACAAGAACACAAAAGGGACAGAGACACCTCCAACCAGGGTCCAAATTTTGAAAGGCCTCAGCTTCACTTCATGGAGAGCAAAACCTTTTTTTACAGTATTGGCTTATATCTCTGGACAAAAACACTGTTTCCCATTCAACAATTTACCAAAAAGTGCCTAAAAAAAAGTGTAGCTTTTTACTGTACGTGTTTTCTCCTTGTGGATCCAATGGTGTATGTTTGACCAGAAATGTGACATTTTTTTGCCAGCAGTAGAGAATAAGTCATGCATACTTTAATAAAAATCTAAGAACTTAGCACCTTGACTACATACAACAGTTGCAGAGAAGGGAAGAGAAATGCATTTTATGCTGACATCATCAACAAACTTGTCTGCAAAGTTTTACTTTCATTTGACTATTGATGGGTGGAGCTAGAAAGAAGAACGTTTGACTCTCAGATGTGGAATTCAGCTAAGCAAAACCACTGAGAGAATTCTATTTTGATTGGTAAATGCAGCCAGTTTTTTATGGAAACCTCTCTGTAGAAACTTTTATAAAACAAATATTGTGTTAAGAAAACCTTTTTTCCCAGAAGTCATGCTTCTCAGCACATCCCTTACTGCTGTACTTCAACTACTGTGGCAACCAGCAGAGAATGCAAGCCCACTGAGCCAAGTCAGAATCTGAAGAAGTCAGTCTGAATCTCTGTTGATTTTACAACATCTTGATGCAGGCCTTAATCTGCACTGTGTGCAGACAGAATAGCTTGTCAATGTCTCTTTCCAGCTCTAACTATGCAAACAAATAAATAGGAAGCAGCGCATTCAAAGAAAGGGAGTCCGTTTGCTTTATTGTGTCCATTAAATTGTCCTGATGATAAAGCATGCCAATATGCTGCCAAGTTTGAAGCATGGAACAAATTTTCCATCTTTTAAGATGTTACTTGTTTTTGTTCACTGATAAATAGATTCTAGTGTAAAGGGAATCTTGGCCAGCAGTGCCAAACTTTCCAAATGTAGCTAAGCTACCAGGAACATGCTTTTGTGTGCACGGATCCTGCCCCTTCCAGAGACAACTGCCCACAACAATCTTCCTGCTCCATGCTAACAAGGTACTAATAACAATAGTAATCACAGTTTGCCGGCTCAGCTCACCCCAGGAACATGGCAGCAAATTGATGATCATTTCTCATTGTGAATTATGACACAGGCACATCACCTCACCCTTGGAATAAAACAGCACCTGCCAATCCCGTTAAAACAGCAAGGGGAAAAATGAAAGCCCTGCCGTAGCCAATCTGATTCCCTGCTGACTCTAATTACCCAGACGGGAATTTTACAATTGCTTCCTCCACCAACTCCCTCTCCGCAGTCTGCAGACTTTGGCTAGTTCTTTCTTTTGTATGCCTACTGCCACTGAGTAGATTGGGTTCCTAATGAGTCTTGACACTAATGGTACAGGGAGACAGCGCAATTACATATCCCTCTCCCATTCAGAGCAAACCTGGCAGGAAATGACCTGAGACCTCACACCCTTCTACCCCAAAGAATCCAGTTATAATGCCTCAGGAGCAGGGCCAGCTGGTGCACGCTCCCCCCCTCAGCAGCCCTCACTTCACTTCCCCTTTCCATTGTGCAGGTGGCTGGAAACAGTTCTTTATGGCCTAATCCATGACCGGTGGGTTGAGGCTAATACAGAAGCCAGAGAAGCCTTAGCACATTTGGAACTGAAGCTCATCAAGAAAGGGGGAAAAAAAAAGAAAAAGAATATTATTTCACACATGTGCTGGACAGCTCTAACACACAGTTGTTGTCTATTAGGTGTTTAACAATGTGTGTAACTCAGACTGCTTTAAAGTGAGGAGGGGAGAGACATGTGCTTCTGTGATTTCCATGTTGATTGTAGTCCAGGTGTAAAAGAGACTGGAGCTACCTATTGAACTGTGAGCTAATTACAAGTAGAAACAGCTGTTGTCTGTTAATGAGGATGCAGATCCATAAGAAGCATGTTAGCTGGTGAGGAATGAACATGTCTCCCACTCCTTGAGTGAGCAGCAGCCTGCAAAAGATGTCTTATATCTATGACTCATGTTGCCACATCATCTGAACAACTCACAAATGATATGTTTGCCTCTGAGAAAAGCCCTGTAAGAGACGAAAGCACTAGTCCAAATATACAAGTAGGAAGATGCAGCAGAGGATCAAGGACATATACAGAATCTGAACAAAGCATAAAATAGGCCCAAATCAGCTTATTTGTACTGCAGTGTTTTAAGTACAAATCTCTTGTTTGCCTCATGCCTGAACCCAGCACTTCGTGTATCACTGAATTTCTTTCACTGCTTTACTACCCTGTGATAGCATAGTCTCCTATTAACCTCACTGCTACTTCATTTCTCCTCAGTGCCCTGTAAGTCTTCTGCCTCTCAGCTATTTATTCTGATGTATGGGATGTTTCTCTTAACCTTCAAAGAGTTCATCTGACCTTCAAGGTTCTTCATGCTCCTCTTCACCCCCAGGTACAGGAGGAAGTCCCGCAGTTCTTAGCTGCTCACTGGCTTCCATCCTGTTACCCTCCACACAAGCACCCTGACAGATTCTCTGTAAAATAATACTCTGTACTTTGTCTGCTGCATTATCTGTGGTGGCTCTAAAGCTGCCATCAGCTGCCATGAGCTCTCGAATTTCAGTGCTTATGGATTATTACAGTTTAACACCAAGGGAAAACTTTGGAGAATTTATCTCCAGGGTAACTCCACTGGTAACAGTTACAGCACGGATCATTTCAAGAATTATTTAAACCTTTTGCGTCCTCTTTTTCTTCAAAATTTGGTCTAAAACATACTAATCCTACATCCTACTAATTGCTCTTTTCCTTTTTGACATAGGTGCTCTGAACCACATAATATTCTGTAAAGTTTTGAGGAATAAGAAATTGTGCAGAGAAAGCATCACAGTTATGCAGGTGCTGCTAGTCTATAAGCCACTACAAAAAGAATTCTGTACTTGTAGTACATGAAAAAGGAGCAGTAATTTCAAGTAGCACAGGGAACTCCTAATGGAGTTCTTGCTTTTTATTTTCCTCTCCAGTTTTAAAGTATTATTTACTGTAGTATTCAATTAAGAACAAGGATTTACTATAGCAACCACATCAGTGAGAGGTACTATTCATACACAGTCTCTGAAATACAAGCTTTTAAGCACCTTCTTAGCAACACTTGTTGATAAACGTGTGACAGAGGAGAATGCTATGTAGTTTATAAGGAGTGACTGGCACACTAAATTAAGTCTGCAGGAGCTGTATTGCTTGAGGTCTTCCCATTTCTTCCCAGCTTTACCTTCCTAGAGTTAGCACACTTGTTAGCAGAGAACAAGGCTAATAAAAATATAAAGACATCACCTTTGGACCGGGACTACAAAGGAGGAACTGTCATATGGCAGCTTTTCTCTCTGCCACTACGTGGCAGCAAATGTTGCTTGTGATTCACTACATCAGTATCTTCGCAGGCATTCAGCTGTGACCTTGCCATCACTCATTCTGGGGACCCTCTCTCATTCAGCATCTGCCAACTGTCAGCTTGGGACTCCAGGGAAAATTATAGAAGATTTCTGGAAAATTACAAGGGGCAGCAGAAGGGAGCATTTAATTTGTTTCTATTTTCTCTGTGCAAGACATTTCAGGTGCCTGCAGTTTGCCAGCTTCCTGACTTTCTTTTGCCTGGGTGGCTCCATTCTTCCATAAGCTTCCACATTAACTGCCTTAGTTTTTCTCATGTCTCTCTTCTTCCTACCTTTTCTCACAGTTCCTCTTCCCATGATGTCATTTGCCTTCTCAAATCCATTCCACAAGAATGGGAGAACAACAAAGCATCCTCTTCCCTTCTGATGCAGAGACTGGGTATTATCTAGACATATCAATGAGTACTGATCATTATCTTCCTTGACAAGTTTTCCTTTCTCAAGCTTCAGTCCCTTTATGAACACACCTTCCAGCAAAGCTGTAAATGGGTGTGCACTGGGAAAACCCACAATTAACAACTGTGGTTAACCACAAGCAGATAAGACCATTTTAAACATGCCTGTCATTGTCTAGACTAGATGCTAAGTGGTGTTTGAAGTATACTCACTTTAGATGCTATGAGTAATTCTGTTTTCACTTCCCACCTGCTTCCCTACTGGTTGAGAACATAACAAATATATTCACAGTTCCTGTGGATTTAATATTCAGGATTCTCATTCTTTCATCGATTGAGGTACCATTGAATTCAAGCTGGCAGTGTTCCACACTATAAGACAGAAGTGCTGATCACTGCATCCTGATTTCTCATCTCATTATGGCCTACATTTTTAACTGATGTATTTTGCTGCATTTTCCATTTCTTTCCTAGCATCCAGCTGCTGGCATGGTCAGGTAATCACTCCACAGGACAGCTACATTGGTACAGTTTTGGGGGTATTGTTTTGAAATGTGTTAGAGTTGAGAATGCTATATGCACATACAGTATTACTGTTCTTTGCAGAAAGCTATCTGCAAACATGTTCAAAACTACATTCTATGATGAATTTAGGGAAGAGTGTTGGATTTACTTAAAAACCAAACACTGCTTTAGGCAGGAGCTCCTGGTTTGTACTGTTACCTAGGCAATGGCTGTAGAAAGTGTCTGAGCACACATACGTAAGGACCTGATCGGCTGGAATTGGGTGCTGCTGATTACAGCTGCTATTTCCAGAAGACTTAAGGAGAACACAGATGCACAACCTGCACAACCCAGGCTCACAGAAAGAAACAGCTCTGAGCACTCATGCAATTACAGCTGCAGAAAAGGAACCACTCTGGAGTATCAGGCTGCTCGTTAACTTCCACTGCCAAGGTTAACACCTATATTTTAGCTCTTTAACGGGTGCCCTGTGAAAATCCCTTTGATAATCTGCTTCTCTCCCCCTGCTGTAGGACCCAAGTCAAGGCCTGATCAGACAGTTTTCAATCTTCTTTTAAAAGCCATGGTCGATTTTAAGTGAAATGACATTGCACAAATTGTTTTAATTAAAAGAATACTATTTTCTCCTTGACTAGAATCATACCCCAGGTAGCAACAACACTGACAAGGAAATCAACAGGTGGCCTGTTTGCCAATTACCTGAGCACATCTGCTTTATTCAGCACATTTTCAGTAGGAGTTGGTTACTTTCACTGAGACTTTTATAGTCTGATTTATTAATTACTCTTTTAACCCAATAGCTAGAAACTTAATTGAATCCCTTCAAAAAGATGTTAAGAAAAGCTATACTCTTTGACAGGCCAGTGCCAAACAAGAAGTGTAGCCAGAGTCTCATTCATTAAAAATCATGTTATTCAGCTCCAGCACATCCACTGGCTTGCTGGAAAACATAATTTTACTACTGATACTTTCCAAGTCCCACATTGCTACATATTTTGAATATTTTGTCCCAATATGGTCTGATTATTGCTAAGTGTGAAATCACTGCCAACTAATTTCGTGCTGGCTGGATTTGATTTCAGAAATGGGTGGAGGATGAATACTACCAAAGGCCTTCTACTGCAAATTCCTTCAGTTCAAACTATGGCAAGCCACAAGCAGGCTTGGTACCCAGGCTAATCTTCATGTAACTTGTATCTCCAAGAAAGCTCTCTTCAGCATAAATACAAAGCTCTGCTTCCGTAGCTGAGAGCCAGCAGGAACTGTGCATTCCTGTGGCCTGTGAAAGAAAATTCCCCAGGCCTATACCCCCAAACTCACTAAATGCACTAATTATGAACCTGAAATCTCTCTGTGTTACTGCCCCCAGGCTCCTGATACTCCATTTTACAGCACTCACACTAGCACCCCTGAGTGCTTGTGTGCATTACTGCAGGGCCAGCTTCACAGAAAATGTAGCTGTAAGTTGCCTTCCTTTTATATAGAAGAAAAATCAACTGTTTTCTCAGTGTTTCTGGATTCAGCTCCATTCCTTGTCTGAGAGGCATTAGGCTCTCAGCTCTCTGGTGGAACAGATTTAACCATCAAACTAATTCCAGGAAAATACTTTTGCTGAAACTACAGGACTGCCATGAGCAGTGAGGAATGTGATGAAAGGGACAGGGAAGTTCCCTGAGGCATAGCAGACATGGGTCCTCATTCTTGCACCAAAGGCTTTACATTAAGACTTCCTATTAAGGAGTTGCTGCAAAAAAGTACAACTGACAGACTTGAAAAGCCTAAGTGGGCAGATGTCTCATCTGACAGCGCTGAATGTGGTACCTCAGCTCTAGAAAGGTATACAAATTTAAATATCTCTATCTCTAGCTTGCTGGCTTCTGTGAATTGCTCTCTGGGATGCCTAATTCTGACTAGAATACTGCAGAAAGAATATAGGTACCTCTGTGAGGTTTGTGATATTACAAGCTGTAAATTCTTACATCTTTGTGTTGTAATTGTGGATACAAGTTTATGCTCTTACATATTTCAAGGAGAAATCTTTCACCCACATCCTGATAGCTTTTACCTCACATGCTCAGGTTTGAAGGGCAGCTCCTGAAGAAGAGAAGCTGCCAGCCAAACTACCAGTGCTCAACATAACTGTGCTCTTAGCTGGAAAAAAAAAATTCAAGTTTATAAACATAGCCTAAAGTTGAGTAAGCTGAGGGGCTACAATGCATGCTCTGTCACAAGCTCTCTAGATTATCAGCAGAGATGAGTGAAGTTACCTCTTCTATGCCTTGATATGACTAGGCCAAAACAGCTCTGCAGGACTGCAAGCAGAAAAGAGACATTTTTGCTGTGACAAGATCAACTCTATGACTATGAGTAGGAAGAGAAATAGGAGTAATCACCTGACACAAATTTAGTGGGACAGCCAGTGGTTATCAAAGGCTTGCAAAAAGTGATTTTTCAGCTCAGCAGCTGAACCAGAAAAAAAGAAGCGTAATATTTTATTTTATTTGGATTGAACCAAAGCTTTTGTTTTTAAATCTATCAGCCTTCCTTTGGGTTGTACTAGTGCCCCATCTGAGCAAAAATGGGATATTTTGTTTTCAAGGATTTGTGAGAAAAGCCAAAGGAATGAAAGGTTAGATTCAGCGAGGTGATGGAGGAGACTGTCACCAGTGTAAGAGTCCCTCAGAAATGGCTGGTGAACTTACTTCAGATTTGGGCAGTCATCCCTCAAAAACGAATTAATAAGAGGGCAAGGGTTAAATCCCAGCTCTGTGTTGAGTGTTTCATACATTAGGTTAGAAAGTTGTGATCTCTCTGAATCCACGGACATACACAATCCCTTGGAGAGATTCCAAAGACATCCCACTTCTACATAACCCATTGTCTGTTAGCCAAGGCACATTTCTATGAGAGGAGGCATTGAAGAGAGGGGGGGAATCCTCAGGCTGAAAATCAATTGGTGTGTAATCTGTCATGTAACAGAGGTTTTCACCATGTACCACTCTTTCAGCCTGTTCTGTTGCACAGTAAATTAGACTGTCATTTGCCAGTAATGAGGTAGCTACAGCAAATCCTGCCCGAGAGCAAGAGATGGCCTTCTCAGCATCCCTTCCAGCCCTCTTTTTCTGCAATCCTGTGATCCTGACTGCTGAAGAAGTCCTGGGTGAAACAAACCTACTATTTATTATTTGCTTGTGCAGCCTAATAAGTTACCTAAGGGTGAAGGAAACAGGATAATGGCTAGCAGGGTAAATTACGTAAATGGGTTTTCCCTGGACACTCCAAATATTCTGAATGTCTTACCATTAGACAGCAAATTATCTGGGGCCAAAACAAAAGAAGCAAACAGAGTAACAACGGGATAAAGGGAAATGGCTAAAGGAATACAAAGTTCCTTTCTTCAAGGAAGTTGAATTTTAAATGTTAACTGGACTGTGGCAGAGTGTATTAAAAACTCCCTGGCTTTTTTGTGTATTGAAATACTCTGCAAAGTATCTTAGCCCAGGGTTATTTCTCCAATAGCAGTTCTCTCCCAAGCATTCATTATCAGTATGGATGCTCATTCCAGTGACTCTGATCCTTTTTCCTGCCACAATGACAGTCTGTGGCAGAGCTTCTTCTCCCGTTAGGCTTCCTGAGGAAAGCCAACACTAATGCCAGGTTTGGAGACAATACTGTCCTTCCATGGACAGTAATATGAGGCTGCAAAGCAAACTTTGCTTTCAAACAGCCACAACAAAATAACAAATCCACCCCTTCGTTTTCTACACTCTATTTTCCTAATTAGGTGGGTGGGGGAACAAACGTCCACATGCAGAAAGTAGGTGGGCATAGGCTGGATAAATCCCATGCTCCCAATTCTTGGCATGGAACAGCACAGCCATTATCCCTTCTAAATGTCAGGGAACTAGCTCCAACTCTATGAGGTGCCAGACACCTGCTCCCACTACTCCCAGCTTTGCCTTCTGCTGTTGCATCTCTCACTCACAGGCCTTGGTGTAATTCCGCTCTGCACAAATTGAGCCATAAGTGCCAGGAAAGTGGGATTCTGAAAGCATTTCATAGAAAGGCACGGACCAGGGCAGCAACAGACCCACACGGAGGGACACAGCTGCCACTTCCATGAAGAGGAGCCACTCAGCACTGAGACTGTACATTGATAAAGAGCCAGGAGAGGGTTAAAGCAAGATGCTTTCTTGCAGGCAGATGAAGTGAAATGGATTTAGGGATTTTTTTTCACAACAAAAAGAGGTGGAAGAGCCACAAAAGCCTATTGAAAGAAGACAGTGAGCTCTCCTGTCTGACACATCGACACAGAAGCAACGGCGAAACAACAAGGCTTGTCACGTTGAAAATGCAGCTCTTCCAGCCACAGGCTGAGCTGCAGGGCAAATCCTGTGCAGTGAAGTCCTTGGATAGAGGGGAATCTGTCTGACTTAGTGTCAGGAGGCAGCAAGGTGGGCAGAGCCTGCTTCAAGAGGTCATCATTTCCTGCCTATGATCAGGGCTCCCTACATGCTTCAATCTAACAGTTTAAGGTGGGAAGGGCTGGCAGATCCGTAAGAAGCCATGATGTGTAGTAGAGGACAGAGCTGCAAAGAGCTGGGTAGAGGGTAAAGAAGAAGAGGTCAGAATGCTTCTCAGTTTCTTCCTCTGGCTTTGCCCAGGGACTGTTGATCTTGGGCAGGTGACACCTAATGGATCATTCAGCGGCAACCCCGACACCCTTCCCCTCCTCATTGTGTAGCAAAGCAGCCCAATGGCCAAAACAGGAGCCTGCTGCAGATCATTGCAGCACTCCAACACGGTCCAGCAAATTTATCACCTTTCTTTGCAGGATGGAAGTCTTTAATGCCCCAGATGGCTGTCAGCCCACAGCCTTGTGGGAGAGGCACTGCCACAGGGACAGTGTGGTTCCCTAATCTGCACGGAATGTGCCATGGTGCTCCTGTCAGCTGAGCTGAGCTGGTTTAGTCTGGAACCAGTCAGAGAGCACACATGTAAGTGTGCTACTCTTCTGGCACATCTGGGGGAAGCTGATGCCAACAGGCAAAGGTAGTAGCTTTTCCACTGGAGGCTTGGAAGCATTAAGAGACATATCCTGCCACACCAGAGGCACAGCAAACATGGGTGGGAAGAAAAGGAACGTGCCAGAGCCCAAGATGGTTATTCCTGTAGAGAATTGCCACCATCCTCAGCTGTGGGGGATTTATATATTTCTGCAACTGAAGGTGTATATCCAGATTCCTTTGCACATAAGAACATATGCCATTCCTGATGCACGCCTGCCTGTTTCACCAATTTATTGATATGTGCAGAGTTATTTGTCTCCTGACTGCTCTGCAGCACATCACAACCCTTGTAGTAGTGTAACTTCACCACTCTGATTAGCTTGCACCTCTTTGAGCAAACCTGCAGGCTGCTGGCCACAGCACCATAAATCACACAAGCCATTTAGCATCAAACTACAGAGACAGGCAAGAAGAAGAGCCTGTACCTTGCTTTCTAGGTCTTCACTGGCTTCACCATTTTCATGGAAATAGTAGATCTGTTCAATTTTCATGACAGCAGCAATACTGTCACCGTGACATTCAGGTTCTTTAAATAACCTGTTTAAAAAGCCTAATGTGTTACTGACACATATTTTAACGCATAGTTGCAGGAGCTGTGGTACCACCTGAAGATAAGACGTCTGCACTCGATGAATCATGTATGACTCAAGAAAAATGGGACACTTGAATGATATGACTCTTTCTGCCACAGCATGCTGCTCTGGAGGCTGTCCACTAAAGACACCAAATAACAAACCAAGCAAAGTACAAGTCTTCTTGTGCTTACTGGGTGGTTTCTCTGGCAAAGATAGGCACTGCTCTCCCAATACAAACCACTTGTCAGTTTAATGCTTCCATGAATGTCAGACCAGTTCTGCCCATGAGTGGACCTCAGAAAAGATACCAGTTACACCATGTGAATTCAGAGGAGCAATATATTGATTGCATAGAAACAGAATAATATTCCCAGACTACGTTTCATCTCATTTCCAAAGTCACGAGTTGCAATGTTTCATCTATTGAATTTTCTGTGAAATTGGTGAGAATCAATTTGAAAGCTCTTATGTAGGAATTTAGTATTTCTCTCTGAGAATCATGAACATTAATCAAGCCATACGCTGCATGATAATAATTTTAATTGATATTACATAGCACCTAGCAATTCCCCACTAAAGTTATAGAAGTTTGAGCAGTATTCATATAAGGCAAAGATATTGTCCTTCAGGAGACAGGAGGCAAACAAATGGAGAGAGAGAATGAGAAACTGAGAAATTATATAGATTTCAGTCACATTCTGAGTCTTATTAAAGAACAAGTCACTTTATAGTGGAAGGTTTCTGTTACTGTAGGGTTAGGGGTTTTAAAGGAAAGTCATTATTGGGAACTGCAAGATTTGTGCCAAGCACATATTTTTCTTACAGAATTTCTTACTAATGTAGTGCTTCAAAATCTATTGCTAAGGGCAAGTATCCTTCGAAGTAAAAACCTCTGAAAATTACTATCGAGAAGATTAACATCTAGCATATAAGATAACATAAGACAACAAGTAGCTGTATATGGAAAGGAGGAAAAATACTTGTCTAATCAGATGTCAGTAGGTGAAATTTTGATCTCAGATAATCAGTCTGAAATAAGTCTGTTTACATGCTCACTAACCTGATGTCAGTTGGTTAAATGAACTCAGAATCTGCCAGTCAAACACACAGTACACTTAAAATCTTTCTACTTCTCTGACACAAGTCTCATTGTTGAGAGCTATGTGTATTTCCACTTCTGGAGTATTAACTTCTTTGCAGCCAGCAAAATCCACAGGATCTGTTGGTCTTGGAATCAGAAAGTGCCAGCTGTCTACTTCACCGAGTATGAATAAATGCAGATTTACTGTTTCAAAAAGACTTATAAAGAATTGTGGTTTTCTGAAGCCAGAAACAACCTTTTAAATCTCCACAGGCAATCTCCAGACCTATTTTCCTTTTACACTACCTGTAGACAAAAACCTGAAGACTGTGTATGAAGATCACTAAAGATCATTCTCCAGAGAGAGAAAGAGAAAGTCAGTGTCTAGTTGGAGCTATTGAAAAAGTTGCCAGGTTACATTTGCATTATGTGTTATTTTGGAGAAGTGCTTAATTTCAGCTTATATAGGAAGCATTAGCATGGTGAATTGTGCTATAAATATCAGAGATAACACATGGTCCTTCCTGGTTTGTTGCACAGCATCTAGCTTGAGAAAGGAGAGGGAAGTGAAGGCATGGAAAAAGAAGAAAAAGAGTCAATAAACACTAAGGAAAGGAAAGGGAATGATTACCTTCAATTTCAGGTCAGAAGGAAGGTGGAGATTAGAACATGCAAGTTCCATTGATGTTGTTTATTTCTCTTCTCACCTGTGCAAACCAGTCCATGAAATTTAGCAGGTTAGTGGGTCTGTCTCTTTCTTTCTCCTAGTACAAGCACAAAAGAACCTGCCATTGCTATTGCAAGTGAAAAATAAGTATCTGACAGGAGGGAGGCACAAAGGAAGTATAATCTGGATGACTTTCTCCTCACTTAAATGCAACCCAATGCTAAAAAATCTTAGTTTGCTCTCATTGTCCCCGACACAGAGGGCCAACAAAGAAACCACAAACCCTGACCTTATTCATCATGCCAGGTTAAGAGAACAAAAGGACATTTTGACTTAATTATCCTTGTTTGAAAGTGACCTTAAATTTGAATACAAAGCCAGAACACCTCTGATCAATTTTTTTCCAAAATAATTTAATAGTTTCCCATGCAAGATTTTGGCTTAAAAGGCCAAACCAGTGGAGGTGGCACAAATATCACAAAATACTGTGACTTGGATAAACATCTCGAGAATATCTCAGACCACTGCAGAATTTAACAACAGATCCATCAGGTCCCACACATGAAATAGAGGATCTTCTTCTAAATCCTAATCATTACTCTTCTCACCTGTCTTTAGTGGCTGATGGAGCAGTACTGTGGCTTCTCTCTTCACTCTGGGACCCTTCAGGTCTCTTTGTTCTCCAGACTGCTGTATCCATCCTGTACAGTTCTAATGGACCAAAGGCAGTTGATCTCCTGCATGTAAGAACGTGCCCCACAGCTGCCTAGCATGGCAGCTGGTGACAATATGACCTGGGGGCAAGCACAGCATGTCAAATGCTCCTTCACATTACAACAATTCCAAAACTGTTCTTTCACACTGAAAGAAGTCTGAGAACATAGACTGGGCTGGCCTGAACCCCAAGAGTAGCTGAAAACACAGGTTCACATTTAAACCAGCCCAAATACCTTGATGTAACTATAAAGGTGCACCATGCACACGTCATTGTACGAACAGTACTTGGGGGGCCTCAGATGAACCTTTTATTTCATAGATCTCTCCTCTAAACCTTAAAAACACTTTGTCAGTGTTTAGAAATGGTTTTTTTTTTCACCTGTTTACTTTAAACTAATTTCACTATTGTAAAGGCATTGTCTCTCTTCATTAGCAGGGTTTTCACAGAAAAAGCATTGCTCTGTTGTATATATTTTAATAATTTACTCAACCAGCAGGTACCCACTCATTTCCCTTTCAACTATCCATGCAACCATGCAAGTGCAACTCAGTTGAATGCATGCTATGAAGCAGCTATGAAAAATTGGTTAACTGTGACCTTAAGCAGCCTAGTTATGGCAGAAATCCTCTGCCATTAATCAATTACACTTTTTAGCATTGGCTTTGTACTCTTTATGAAGCCTTTCATTGCAGAAAAGCTGGTGGATAGCTTAAGAATGTAAAAATCACATTCAGATTTCAGAGCACCAAAGAAGTAAACAGGAGAAAAATATCTTGACAATATTCTTATGCGGCTTCCAGATGCTTCAACATGTATTTTTGGAAATGTGGTGTGGCATTTTCTTGTGTTATTTGAGAAAGTGTGTAATCACTCAGTTGTTTGGCTTATCATACAAGAAGTTGCCAGCAAATAACTGTTATCTCTCAACTATGAGATTTCTGTTCCTGGCTGACATTGCTGATTAAAGAGTTCCTGTGGTGAGCAAGTGTGGAAAGGCAACCATTTTAGCTGGCGGTATATTATTCCCCATTCATATTACTTTCAAAAAAAGGAGGCTTGTTCACACAAAGGGCAAACAGCATCATAGCTGGAAATGCAGAAGGAACCATGGGTTTGTAGGAAAATGTTACAATTCAGCACCAATGCAAGATTATTGATGAGATGTTAAGCTGAGGATGGCAGGAAGTGTTTAGTTTGATAGGTAAGATATTCTTACTTATGCAGCTGCCTGCCATAAGCTGTAGAAGTAATCCTGATTAGAAAAAGGCAGTTCCAGGAGCTCTTCTGTCCCAAATAATGTTTCACTTGTGAATCCTGGCAATTCCTGAAAGTGCTGCTCAGAGGGATACATGTAGCAGAGCATGTCTCTTACCTACTCAACAGCACTCTGGGGGGAGCCAAGATATTCAGGACCACAGGACACCTGGAGTTCTGCAAGGAGGTGCAGAACAGTTAGATGGAAATCTCACTGAGGGAAAAAACTCCTTTGGAGTGCAGCACCCTGTGCTGTTATCTTAACAGTAAATGGTTTAACAGAAAGAGACAACTCAAAAGTCAACAACAAACACAGTTGGGGCTCATAATCTGAACACCCATGTCTGGCCTTTTCCTTAGCTGTCAGGGAAAAATATATTATTTTTATACAGGCAAATCCCAGAAATAATTGATAGAAATTGAACAGGAGAGGCAGAGCACACAAAGTGAAAGGGTTAGCAGGTTCTTTTCTGAAAAAAGGTGTTACTCCCTCCATAACTGATACCAAAGCAGCTTTGGGCACAATGCATCCCAATGAGAGAGCATGTGGCCTAATTTGGCACTTCTTCCACCAGCAGGAGCCTCTTCTGCAGGCTATTCACAATCCAACTGAGGCTGGCATCCTTGCCTGGTTGAAGCTGACATGCTGTGCCACATTATGAGTGGGAACAGGACCATACTAACAGATTAGCATGAAAGCAGGCTTGCCAGAATACCAGTATGTGGATAATACTTAAGTGTTAAAGGGGATCTCTGTCCAAAAATGATGAAATGACAGTCTGTCTTCAGCTTGCCCAGTTCCAGTTAAGAAGTCTGTCACAGGGTATCACAGCCGATCTTGGCACACCCCAAAGCCATTTCTGCATCCCGTGTCAAAGAAGAAACTCTTGTTTCAGGAATCAAGTTCTCTAGAGGACACGAGAAATCCCCAGAAAAAAAACTGTGAGAGTTTCAGTAGACTGGTTGTTTTTCTTGCTGGAGTGTCTAGTTTGTCAGGGAAGCCAAATAACACATTTCTTCTGTTTGTTTGTTTTTTTTTTTCTCAGGGTAATTTGTGTATCTGTGAGCTTCATGGTAAATTTTGTAGTGAGAAACAAAGGTTAGGGTCAGACTATGATGAAGTCTATGCAGATACAAGAAGCCTCTCCCCACCTCTTAAGTGCCTTGTGAGATGAAGGCAGTTTTCTGTATTGGGCCTGGGTCCATTAGCCCCCATTTGCTCCTTGAAGTACTCTGGCCAAGTTAGCTGGCATGCTAACACATGGCTGTGTCTCAGCAATCAATTCAGGCTAGCTACCTTCAAAACCTTTAGAGTATGAACTGAATGTTTGCAAGATATTTGTTGCACATAACCAGGAACTATGGGGTATAAGGCAGGGGAAAGTCATGTTTGCAGGATTAGCACAGTTCACTTGGCATCCTACTTTACCTTTCAAAATCAGGGGTTTTCCCATCCTTAGCTGGAAGAGTGACCTACAATTTAGGCTGGACAGCTGATTTACACGAAAAGCATAATCCAGCACCCTTCACAAGGTATTAATGTCACATTTGAATACTCTTTTCAGAAGGTTTTCATAATAAAAGAGGAGGAAAAAAATATATTTGCACAAACCATGGATAAAGTGTTTGACATTTTCAAAGGTGTGGGCTGAAACACAGAAATATTTTTAATCCCAGATAAGATCTCAAGGAAATAATTGCTGGGCCTCAGAGAAAATATAAATCAAGACTGCCAAAACTGTGTCAGTAGATTTCATTACAGTTCACTTATTTAAGCTGAGAAAGAAAACAGGCAGAGTTCTGTACGAGTTTGTACTCCTGCATCTCCTTTTAGATCTGTCTGTTTACATTTTACAATGTTTTAGGAGAGACACAAAGGTGACAAGTTGCTGAATTCTAAATGTCCTTCAGTAGCTAGAACATTGCATTCCCTTGCCTCTTGATGAGTCACATTACTTATTTGTCACATATGTTGTTCACACAAGGGAATGTATTCAATGAAGAAATTAATCCAGGCGGCAAGCCATGGACAGATGAATGAAAGTGACCAAAAGCAGGTTGGAGTAGATAGTGAGGAAGGGAGAAAGGACTGTTATATTTGTGCAGTCTCCAAATCCTCCTAATATCAAACACAAAGGCTTTAGAGGGTGAAAACAGCACGTAGCAATGCAGAAACCACTCTCTGTTGGCTGCTGAGCAGGAACCTGGCTTGCTGGGACTGTGCTCCTCTCTTGATGTTAGACCTCTTTCAACTGTGCTTTTGCCCTTGACCTGGGGCTAGAGAAGGAGCAGCAGCTAGCATTTGGGTAGGCTGCTGTAGCAGAAATGTGAAGAGCCTAGGGATCCTTCATCAGGACCCACTAGGAAGCATTTTGGAAGGAATGAGAAAACTGAATGCATTTCCAGCACTATGCTGAGCTCTTGTTCTTTGGAGTCCAAACTTCAGCCAGACCATGAAATCAGAGGATTTGGAATTGCAACAAGGATAAACACAAATACAAAATACAGTTTCTACCATATCACCTTGTTTCACCATTGTCTCCAGAGAGCATGTTGACACCAGGCAAGCCATTGCAAATCTGTTATTCTAACACAACATGCTATCATCAGCATTTTTTGAATGGAAAAGTAGTATTCTGCTATGATAGCCAAAAATGAGCCCTGGTTATCTCAAACAGTATAACCAAAGCCCTCATGCTTCATAGCTAAGACACAAGGCTGTTGGCATTGTAAAGGATTAACACAGTGGCTGCTTCTTCCATCCCAGGTTATTCTTAGTGATTGCCCCTGCGATCCAGATCCTGGTCATAGTTTCAGAAACTTAAACACCATAGGACAGTGTAAACTGTCCCAATACACAAATAATCTAGCCAAGAATCAGTTGGCTTACTAGGCAATGCAGAAAGTAAAGAAATCCTGATCCAGTACCTATATGGCTGTGAACTTGGATGAAATTTGACGTGATCAAACTCATTGAAGTTTTTCTCACGACTTCTGCTCTTTGACAGAAAACAGGTACTTGTACATTGGCACTTTTCTTTCAAAGAAAGGCTTCAAGAGCTCTGAATACTTTTGCTTGAAGAAGATGGGTTTACGCCAGCTCTTTGGCATGACTCCCACTGCTCAGTGCCCAGCCAGGGGTTTATTTCTTCCACAAGATAGCTTCACGCCACTCATCACACTGTGGTCTCCGGTATTCTGATCTATTCCTTATTGCTAGCTCAGAGATGGAAGCTTTTCCCAGACCAAACTATCAGGAAGGTCTTGAGCTTATTTCAGTTCTGTTACCTGCTTTCAGGCATGGCTGAGTGGCTGACTGCCCTGGGAATAGGCTTTGTGCCTTTTGCTAGAAGGGAATGCTTCCTCACTAAGGAGGTGACTTCTAGCTGTGCAAGCTTATTGAACTCCAGCAAGTACAGCTGTCATGCACAGGGTAGAAAGGTGCATCTCGTGGTAGCCATGTGAGTGAAAGAGGGCTTAGTTCTGTTTCAGTTTTCTTCTTCAAAACAGGGAAATTTAATATTTCATTATTTGAGCCATGCTACTTTCAAATTTGTCCTCTGAGAAACTGAGATCACTGCAGCCTGGAGACAAGGGAATTACAATTCTAGACTAATAAATTTTGGTCTGACCTAGAGCAGCTATGAATCATAAATAACCCCTCTTACTTCACTCATGTGAAGCTAACCACCATGGTGTTTCAGACACTGAACATTGTCCATGACCTCTTTCCCTGGAAGGACAGTTGGATAGAAAATTTGTGTCTAGTGAAGCATTCCTGCTACCCCAAACCTTTTCTATTAATTCAAAATACAATAAAAAAGATAGGGTTTTGTACTCTGGGGAAGATGACCAGCTTAATACATTCTATTTTCTCCCCAAACCTTTCAACTTGAAAGCAAAATTCCTCCTCATCTTTCCCTTGCTGATATAATCTCAGCAGGTCTCTCGGAAAACTAATGAAATAAAAGTGTAAGCTGGGATGTCCAACAGAACTTGAGCATGTTCATTTAAAGGCCTCCTACTTCCCAATAAAACAATGACTTAGTGTCATCCAAAAGAATTCTCTTGTCCCTCAATTCCTATCAAGCATATTAGGATCTGCTGCTACTCAGCAAGAATTAACTGGTTTACAGCACTATGCAGTTAACCCTGACAGCACTTCACTAGAGTCAGGAGGATGAGCCAGGCAGTAGAAACTGGATGGACAGTTAGAAGTAACTTACAATAAAGGCTGGATTTGTGCAGAAGCATTGGCACATAACACGCAATTATGTTCAACAGATTTTGAAAATTTGGTCCTAAAAGTTAAAATCAGATTTGAGCTACAGGTAAAACTGATATTTGGCATGGTTTGTCCCCATTCTTGCAGGACAGACAAAACTAGCATTCAGGTCCTAAGGCTTCCAAAGGCAATTCTCATCTTTAAACTCAGTGACCTCCTACATTCAGAAACAGCTCAGACTGTTCCTCATTGCTCACATGCACTCCTTTGTATATCACACATTGCTTGCACTGTCATTAGAGCACACTTTGGATTCAAAATCAACACTTTGTTTCCAGCACTCTCACATATACCATGACTGCTTGCCCACTAGGGGACTCCTGATATTCTCATCTACCTTCATGAAGGATTAGTTGTCACTTCAAGCCCTCCAGCCACCTGGAACATGGAAATTCCATTTACATAAATTCAGGGCCCAGGTTGTTTCTCTGCTCTCGCTGGCTGTCATAGCAGCCTAATTCACAGGTGGTCACGTCAGCCCTTCACCCTCACATGGTGCCTTTGAGTTACAATCAGCAAACACAAAACTGAAGAAGAGAAAACACATTCTTCAGTTTGGCACTGAACAACAGGCATATGAAACCTAAGGAATTTTTAATAATCAGAGGGGTTTTAAAGAGACAGTAAGCTACACTGAAAACAACTTACACACAAATTAATAGTTAGTTCTTCCTCCCTAATACAAATTTTCATGGAAGTCACCTTTACCCAGTAGTCAACCTCTGGAAAACCAGTGGTACCTTAGGGACTTTACTAGTTGTCTTCTACAGAATGGATTACTTAAACATTTCAATCTTGGAATAAATGCCTTGGGAAGCTTCAAATGTTGCCTTTCCACAACAAACAGCATCCAAATCAATTGTTGGCATAAACAACAGTCAAGCTGCCTTCTCTTCTTGCCAGAAGAATTAGGTCCAATGGGACTTAGCAATCACAATTTTTTCCACCATAGCTTCCAGCTCAAGACTTCCCACCAAGCAGCCACCCATTTTTTGTGGGCTCCAGACATGGTATAATTTCCAAGAGACTCAATCTCAAGCCTAGGAAGGCAAGGGCGTGGGTCCAGCCCCACTCTAGGACATGGCAGACAATTCTCAGAAATCTGCAGAAATTTGTTTTGTGCAAACCTGAGATGAATATGATCCTTTTTGAATTTCAATGCAACTGGCAGAACTCTTATATTACAGCTGCCTTCTCCTCATTTAGTGCATAGCTCAAAAACTAATAATAATAATATCCATCTATTAGCATTTTGCAGTGAGTTATTTGTTTAGTAGCAAAGAAAAGTGATTAAAATATACAAATGGTGAAAATCACCTTCTCATCCTCTGCACTGCTGTATAATTCATGCTAAAGAACAAATGAGATTACAGCTCAGGGACTGTCTCTAGGATGACTTACATTTGTCCATTTCCCATTCCTGTTATAAACTTTGTCAAGACAGTAGAATGATATGTCCCACTTGCTGTCTCCTTCACAATATTTGTCAGACTACTGCAATAATATCGTTTCTGGATACCCATATACACATCATGAATTATTTGTTGATGTAAGGAAAGTGTTCTTGCATTCTCTTTAAGTAATCTGTCCTTCCCTTTAAATCCAGACACAGGTACTGAGCACCATTATTTCTTTTTACTGCTTTTAGGGTGAGATTTGCTATGTTCATCCTTTTGTTTGGAAGTGGAATAAGAGAAGGGGGTGTGCAGCAGAATGGCAGACACAGTGTATCACTTTGCTAATTGCACAGAGAGATCCAGGTGCTGGCAGAGATCAAACCTACTAATATAATATCACCAGCCCTAAAGGGCAAATAATTGCAGCAGATAAATCACTGTTCAATAAACACACCATTAGAACAGCCTCTGTCCCTGAGCAAACAGCTTTGAGAAAACTTATCTTCTTATGCAAGCATTTGTGCAGGATTAATAGTCATCAACTAACAGCATTTTTTTAACTAATGTCAAAAATGGATATGCTCCATTTGATCTGATATGGCTGCTGCTGAATAAATGCAAACAAGAAAAGAAAATGAAAAAAATGAATGCATGACAAGTGGACGCAATGCTTCAAAATTAATGGGAAAAGGAAAGAACAAACATTATGCTGCTTAGCTTGCACTACTAGGAATGCCTCACATGGCAGGATACTTGAAAGGAGGGTCAAGTGATCACCCTAAACAAACAATCTTGTTATTTTAGAGGTCAATCTTGTTATTTTAGGGGTTCAGTTTAAAGACTTACCTGCCACTCGTTGGTTGGAAACTGTGTGAGACCAGGCTCACTCCTGTCATCAACAATGCATCTTAAGTCAGGCTGGACTGGAAATTACGTGGTTTTGAACACTGGCCATAGCTGGGAAGTGCAGCTCCAGGCTGACTCCTGAAGGAACTGCTCCCCTGGAGCCAAGGCACCATGCAGCAGGAGTTAGAGCTGCTCCGACCGTCTCCCACCCCTGAAGGCCAGGATGACTAAATACAAACTTTGAAAACAAGGGAGTGGAGGTTAAGGGTCAGTAGAATGTGATCGAAACAAGGACATACAGAGATAAGGGGGATCCTGGTCCTACAGCCCCAGAGCTGCTTGGGCAGCTTAGCAGCAGATGACTCCAAGCAGAACCCATCATGAGCATTCACGGCTGTCTCCGCTTTCTGCCAGCAGTAATCTGTGTTTACAGGGTGAGCTGCAGCTGTATGGGGAGATGGTTCTGCTTCACTCTGGGTACACTAAAAGCAGTTGTGTTCTGGCAGTGCTGCTGCTGGTGCCAGCCACGCTGGAGAGGACCCAAAGGAGTGTACGAGAGAAGGGAAGGAAAGAAGGCCAGCTGAATCAGACTGACAGCAGAAGAAAAGCTCAGATTTAAGCATTCCGCCTATGGCATGAAGACACCACAGGAGTTAGACACTTTGTGATGTATGCTATGTCACAGGGATATAAGAACAACCCTTGTGCTCCAAGTGCAGTTCACTGTCAATCCTAGATTTGGCAGGGCTGGGAGCAAGGGACTCCAGGAAAATGCTGGAACTAGTGTGGACACAGAACATGCAGCAAAGCAATCACACATAAGGAGCACAAGAATATGCTGCCCCCTCAACAGCAGGGAAGAATGAAGTGGCCAACCTAGCATGCCACTTAGGGAGGAGGGATAAATGTACCAGCAGAAAGCCAGGTCAAAAGCAGCAGCAAGCTCAGTGAGGAATGGCAATGTCTCTATGACTCCCAATTTAACAAACCTGCTTATGAAGAGGGTGAAGGAAGGGAATTTACCACTGATAAATCTTGATTAGGAAACACATTTGTTCCTCCCAAGTGAAAGAGCCAAGGTGTTCACTGTAATGCATATTTCTGCAGCAGCCAATTGGTAACACATGACAGCTAACAATTAACAATAGAGACTTGGCCCTCCACAGAGAGAAACAGAGACGGGCAACAGCAGGGTGGCCAGGGCAGCCACGGGTGCAGAGTGGGTTGCAGATCTCTTTTGACCCACACACTCAGCAACTCAAGGGCTTCCTCTCTGCTATAAATGATGCATAAACCATTTTAGCTCTGTCCCAAACTGAATGTCATGAGACAGCTGTGCACTCACTGCACCTTTCTTCAAGAGGTTTGCAAGCTTAAGAACCCTAAACGATAAAGAAATCAAAAGAGGCAGACTATCATTCATGCCACTCACAAAAAAATTTCTCACCACACAAACAGAAGCAGCAATATGGCAGTCACATTTGTATTTTGAAAGAAAACAGTAGCAATAATGCTGTCATTTTTTAGAGATTATAAATTCTTCAAATATACTTTTTATTGCTGTTTTAAATATGTATTTCCAAATGTGAAATATAGGCATGAACATTGTGTACCAGTTTATGAAAAAACCAACAAAATAGATACAACTGTGACAGTGACCAGATGCCTGAAGAGAATAGGAACAGAGAAAGCATAGGGATTCATGCATTTAATTCATCCCCCTAATACCACCCTCCTAGCACCCACCTTTTTTCAGCTCAAGAGATGTCCTCCCTATCCCAACATTTTCCTCCCTGAACCATAATTTCAGTTAGCCTGTTCATGTGAGAGCATGATAGTCAGCTGTCAATAGTTTTCAGCAATGATCCAGAAGAATTTCTTATTTTAGACTAAGAAGGGATCCCTCATGCTGATTAAATTTGTCATGAGCCAAATACCAAAAACCAAAAAATAACCAAAAACCAGAAGTTAGGCTTACCAGAGGCAAAACACTACTCTAGTTTTTGAACTCATCAGTCAGACAACAAAGTAGGAGAAGAAAATCAATGAGCATAGATTCCCCAATGAGAGCCAGTTTTGCATTTGCTGCTCTTTACAAAAGGTGTGTAGGTTGGTGTCACTTTCATACACTTTGAAAGCAAGACAAATTATTCAGATCTTTATTTGTGATTAAATACCTTATTAATGCATTTCCCCTTGTTAGGTACAGCAGTTGTGTTTATGCAAAATCAGAAGAAGGTATGAATTCCCAGGAACCATCTTGGGGTTTCACAATGTACTGCACAAGGAAAGCAGGCAGTTGCATAATTATTCCAGCATGACATGTTCATGCATAAAATTAGGCCTTCTCTCCAAGCACTGTCTGTCAATAAGCCCTGCAAGTCTGTAGGAGAGCTGTTCATAACACATTCAATTTTACCTATCAGTATGATGTCCAATTACTTGGGAAAGGGTGAAAGACTTTATGCCACATCTAAACATGACAGACATAACCTTTAAGTACTGGCAAATGCCAAGATGTTGCTGGCGGTAGGCATTCTGAACATGCCTGTGTTTTTCTTCGTACATGATTTCCCTCTTATTTTTTAGATAAATGCAAATTGTTAAATATTTTAAAACTCTGCATTATCACATCTCACAGGAAGCAAGTTTGGAAAGCAGAAAGAAGTTTTAAACTACCTAACACTTCCTAATGCATTTAATAATAATGTGGGTTTTGTTCCTTCCACAGGTGCTAAAGTAGCCCTTCCCTGATCCCTTGTTTCAGCACACAAGTATAAAGTTGTAAGTTCAACACTAGGTCCAATCCCTGAGCCCTGCAAAAAACTAAAATGAAACCAAAGAAACAAACAACAAAAAAACCCCAAAAACCTAAAATAATTTTGTTGTATTATTCTAAGTAAAACACATCAAAAGCCTTTGTTACATCTCCAAAGGGTAAAGCTGATCTATACCTCACAAATCTTTTGAAAGAGGCCAGCATGTCTTCCTTCTTAATACTTCCCAGCAGGGAGCACAACAGCAGGTCTAGTTTATCTTAATTATCTGTCTTTATCTCCATAGGAGAAGAGATTACTGCCAGTGTGTTGCTGGCTAGAACAGAAGAAGCCAAAGAGCACAAGTCATTTCCCTTTTTCCAAAAGTTCTCTCACAGCTCAGATAACTGCAATAGGAAAAACTGATGGAGGGAGTGGAGACCAGGAGAATGATCTTTCTGTTGTTTTGGGTTATATATTGCAGGTGAAAGTGCATGATCAGAGCCACAGTGTGTGTAGAAGAAAGAAAAAGTTTCTCTTTGTAAAGGAGGATGTGTTTTATCCTTGCTTACCACACAGGAAAACAACAAAGAGAAAGCTGGCTGCAGCCACTGAGCCAAAAAAAGAGAGCTAGAGAGTATAAGGGGTGTGTACAGCGCTGAGTGCCCTTAGGACAAAATGTGGCTTTCAAAATGTTCATTTTGTAGGGTGGTGTGTATGGTAGTTCTTTCTGCATTAGGAGAGTTACCTTTCTGACAGTTACTGGCTCTATGCAACACCATACTGCTGCTTCTCTTCCAGCTAGCTTAAGGAGCAGGGGTTTATGTTCCATGGAAGCTGTTGTGGGCATTTGATTTGAAGCCTATGGCTTACTGGAAACCACAGTTTTGCTGCTTTGTGGCAATTTTGGTTGTATCTGTTTTAGTATCATAGTTGACTGTGTAACTAATGTGCCTTGGGTTTTGGTTCTTTGCTATCAGGAGAGCCCAATTCTGTTTTTCGGCAGAACATCATGAACTGCCTTAGCAGACTGATATGCTGCTAAGAGAAGTTGACAGGGAGTACAACAAGATTCTCACATGCTTCCTAGCACCTAATTACTGAATTACAAATAAGATTGTGACATAAATCTGAGTTACCATTTTCTTATGTGCTTTACTCATCTGTGGTGGTTTTTCCAAGACTGCCTTTCTCTTAACTCTTCATGGCCCTGAGGAACAATCTTTTTTAGCATCATTTGCATCTTGATTAGAACTCATAACTTAGCAATAATTTCCAGAAATGTTAATGGAAATATTTAGCATATAAGACTCAATAGAAATACCTTGAAGAGGTAAAACAAACAATTAGAAGCCTTCCAGTTCATCCCAAAAATTTACCTCTCATTGACCTTACATCTGCTTCACATACTAAATAAACATAAACACAAAATCACTGCCTTACTGGCCTAATCTGGATTATTACTATTATTACTCTTCTCTGTGTATTATTTTGCATGAGAAATTAAAACACAGTTCAGTCGCCTTTTGCTGCCTATTTCATGTGATGGGTAGTTACTGATGGTGAATAATTTTTCCTTAACATTAGGAGCTGTATTATGGTGCACATCTCAGCCCATCAGATAAACTTTGAGGATTGTGACAATCTTCAGGTCTTTTTCATACAATGGGCTGTGGATAGAACTTCTTGCCTTTGCTCTGACTCTTATATAAAAGGCACAGTCAGTGGACTGGGTCATTGCTAAAAAGGAAACTCTGGCCCTAAGGTTTCCCAGTTTAAAGGGAAAACATAAGTTGACCATAAAGCAAAATCAATGTTGATGAGTAGCTTCTCCTTTACCTTTGTGCAGCCAAGGGTAGATTTACAGGACTGAAGTCAGCAGGAAATCCTTTCAAGCAGCTTTGAAAAATTTAGCCAAGAATTCTTTCCTATCAAACTTTTGGCAGCATGTGCACACCTTTCTGTTTTATAGTGAAAGATTAAAAAATAAGATACCAGTAATAATAATATATTAATTTCAAAAGATGGCAAGTTTCCTTCCTCTGAATCAGGAAGGACCCTTGAGCCAGCTGGACAGTCTGAATACTGGTTATCAATGCTCTTTTCCAAGACAGAAGTCATTTGATGATATTTCAAGCATAAATCTTTGTCTCTTTGAAATATGATCTATATCTTCTGGCTGTCTATAAAAAAACATATCTGAGAAAGACCTCAATTTTGACTGGGCCTTCAGGACAATACAGCTGATAAATTCAAATGATGATCATGATGACTGCTTTAATAAGCTGTAAAGCTCCAACTGTTGGCATGTAGCCAACAAGTGAAATGTTTGCCTGTTTCACTGTTCTGGGAATTTCAAAAAAGTCTGAAAAATCTAAATTTTATTCTGAGACCTTTATTCTGAGACCGGTGTTTGAGGTTCCTGCCATACAGGCCTCCAGGACTAGTGGCCCAGGCTTGTTTGAGAATGGCTTTTATGCCAGAAACCATGGGAAGATTTCATAGCAGAGACAATAGGAGAGTTTCTGATTAGGAAAATATCCATATCCAAAATATATACCCACCTGCAGTTTTCCAGTAATGGCCCAAACAAATTACTGACTTGCTGAGTTTTCTCCTGTGAAAAACGTAAAGTGAAGGTGGAAGAGTGATTCAAGCATGGCATTTTTCTTCTGAAGAAATGGAATAGGGAGAGCAAATGTGCATCTCTTTCAGTGAGCTTTGGCTGATGTGGTGGTGTGTGCTTGGTGAATGATATTAAGGGAAAGACTCCATTTTGTATCATACTTGTGCCAATCTTCATTCCGTAAAAAGACAAAACATGCATCACTTGTGTTCATGTTTCATGCTCAAGACTGTTAAACAGCAGTTTATGTTGTGCCAGATTTATTTTTGTTGTTATTGTAGATATTACAACAATGTTGCTATAATTTTCACTATACTCAGAGCTGGAGAAATCCACCTAGGCACAATCATCAAGAACCATTTTCTTAATCTACCCCTGTGTGAATGGAAGGTGTTGTAAAACCCCACTAAAACAGGGGGAAAAGCCATCCATATTGTGCAGTTCCTGCTTTCCTCTCCCATCCAAGGCCTATTTTCTTTTGTAACCAGTTCAATGACACTTCCAAACAGCTGTATGTTTTCTTTTTCTCTAGCTAGATTTTTCTAAGCAATCAGAATTCTGTTGCAGCATTAAATTAAAAAAATAAGAATAAAAAAAGAAAAGAGCATTTCAAATACAAGCAGTCTTTGCTCTTTCACTGCAGCATGGCTCCCATCCAAAGCCAATTATGTAAAACAACAGCACCTCGGCACCATTACCACAGCCATCTAAAGGGAAGAATTGCACCTACTCAAAGCTGAAAACATTTTCAAGAAATTTAATTATTTTCTTACTTTCTCGCCTCCAGCATGATTTTTACCTTACTTCACTCTAAAACGCCTTGGGTGTTATTCAGCTAGAACATATGGAACACTATATAAATCCAAGTTGTTGCTAATTTTTACTTAAAAGTCAGGTTTTATTTTCTGTTTTTACTCCTTGAAACACTGCCTGTTTACACTCCTTGAAACATCTTTTGCAATGCCCCAGATGTCGCCTCTCACAGTGCTTCATCTTTTGTACATGTTAATCTTGCTTCTTCAGTACTTGTGATTTTTTGCTTCGTACAGTGTTAGAGACAAATGCAATGCCAAAAATTAATTGTCAAAGAAAATAGCAAAATTATTTAAGTTCATGCCTTTAAATTCGTATCAATTAACTTTAATGGTCAAAACCTTTTCATCAATTTATGAAACTGTGTAGATCATGATTTCCAAAGGAAGAAGTGACTCTGAGACAGCTCCATATAATAGAGAGATTTCTCTTTGTTTTACGGTTTTCTGTCTTAGCTTTTACCTACTGTGGAAATAATTTGTAGCTTTTTGTTCTCATATTAGGCTTTCAATGATCTCAGTCAAGAATTCCAAGAATACTGATAAGAGCTGCTGGCAAAGCATGTTCCCTGTTCTGCAGTGGACTATAAGACAGAATAATCGAAGCATGATTTACTCTCAGATATGGCACTAGTCAGCTCTCTAGAATATATATCAGAGTTATACCCTAGAGGAACAGTGAGTTGCTAAATACTGGCCAAAGTTGTTGTGGTCTTCTGGAATGTTTTCGTTCAACAACTGGGGTGCCCAGAAGCTGTACTCATTTCCAAAGAAAGTCCTTCAGAATGAAGTAATTTTAATTTACAGTATAATGTTTCACACATAACCAACACAATTCTTTGCGTAAATATTGATGCTGTTTCATGTGTGCACTCATACTTCCTAAATGGTTAAAATGAAAGGGCTGAGTGATTTCTTCAGTTTCAAGCAAAGGCATAGTGTTTTGTGTCCTCCCATCTCCTGGTTTGTGGTGTGAAAATGCTATGTACAAGGGTAAAAGGAAATAATAATTTTCTGTTTTATGTGTACCCTTTCAGTTTATACACTCTAGGTGAGGAATTCACCTGCCTTCAAATTCTGTCAGGTAGCTGGCACCCCAGAAACCACAAACACTGCTTGTTCCTGGTCAAAGCTATTACCTTACTGTTTTTGAGACCATGGTTACAAATCATTCCCTTTCAATTAATTTTTCACTCCCGTATGTACATTTCTTCACTAACATGAACTGAGAACTGTGAATGAAAGCAGTCATTTGGATGAAATCTCTTTGACTTCGGCACAGGATCAGACAATCCCTAAGAGCTGCTGAAGGGAAGGGGAAATTGGAGACAAGAACAAGAAGAAGGGAGTGGAGGGCACATGGGATTATACACAGGATAAGGGCAACTATAAGCAGAGGAATAGATCTTGGCCCTGAAGCACAGATTTTTTCTTGGAAAGCAAATGATTAATGGAGTATAATGCTAACCTGAATTCTTCTTGACATCATGGAAAAGAATAAAATAGTAGACAAATACTAATTTTGGAAGAAGGAAATACTACATTCTAAAGCATGTGTTTCTGTAAATTGAGCTTGCAGTGCTAATTGAGAAGAGAAAAAAAATCTGGAACTTTAGGTCTTATCCTCTTTGGAAGCTTCCACTCATATAACCACCAGCTATACTGACCTTGTAGCTCTACAGCTTGTCTTGATACTTGGACATTGCTGAAAAGAATGGCAAGACCATCACTATGCTCAAAAGCACTGCATTCATAAATACTCTCTCTGGAATCATTCAGCAGGGATATCAATAGAGATGTATTGATGCCTGCTTACAATAAAGTCCAAATTTTTCACCTCAGGATTATTGTGAAGACCCATGGAAAAGAACAGAGCAACAGCCCCTGCCCCTCAGTAGCACTGTGCTAGGAGGTCAACAAGCAGTTCATTGTCAGTAAATGTCTTAGGTTTGCATGGCAAGGTTTTGGTACCAGGGAGCTACAGGGTAGCTTCCCTGGGAAGCTGCCAGAAGCCTCCCCTATGTCCAACAGTGTCAGTGCCAGACGGCTCCAAGGGGGATCTGTCGCTGGCCAAACGACAGTGGTGATGCCATTGGATTAACACATTTAAGGAAGGGAAAGAAAGCCTACAGCTGCATTTGCAGTCAGAGGAGTGAGAACCAGGAGGAAGTGCTCCAGGCACCGGAGCTGAGATTCCCCTGCAGCCCGTGTCAAAAACTGTGGTGAGGCAGCTGTTCCCCTGCAGCCCATGGAGATCCACAGTGAAGCAAATAATCACCTGCAGCCCATGGAGGACCCCAGGCCAAAGCAGCTGGGTGCTCAAAGGAGGCTGTGACCCTGTGGGAAGCCCACATTGAAGCAGGTTGGCTTGTAGGACCTGTGGCCCTGTGGAGAAAGGATCCCATGCTGGAGCAGTCTGTTCCTGAAGCACTGCAGTCTGTAGCCCCTGGGACTGAACCACTCCCTACTGTTCAGGCAGAGAAAGCAGAGAATTTGTGTGTAAAACTGAGCCTAGGAAGAAGGGAGTAGTGGGAGGAAAGATGTTTTAAGATTTGTTTTTATTTTCTCATTATCCTACTCTGATTTGATTACTAATAAATTCAACTAATTTCCTCAAGTAGATTCTTTTTTGCCCATGAGAGTAACAGATGAATAATCTCTCCTTGCCCTTATGTTCCTGTCCTATACCTGTCTTTTCACTATATTTTCTCTCCTCTGTCCAAATGAGGTGAATGACAGAGCAACTTTGGTGGGCACCCAGAATCCAGACAGGGAAAACCTATCAGAGTAAATAATAAATAAAGGGGTTCTGTGTGATCCTGTTCCACATGGAACTTCTGAAAGTTCAGTAAGGTCCTACACCAATATATTGGTATTCCTAGCAGTGTGTGTTGTTGCAAGTAGTACATTGTTTTCTTGCTGTCCCTGATTGAAGAAGTGCTGTGTGCAATGCTGTTAAGGCAACAGAGAGCTCTATCAAGGAAAAGAGCAGTTCCTTGGCTTAAAAAACCCTAGGAGGCCTTAAGAAAGGCTTGTTGGTTCTGCACAAACACAGCAGCATTAAATTACAACCTGAGCTTTTTAGCAGGCTCACTCAAGTACAGCAAATACCAGCTGGAGGGTAAGGGGGGATTTGCTTTCCAAACAGCTAGGAGAGGCATTTATTTCACTAAATTAAACAAATATCAGCCTGTTTATGGCAGTAAAAGTCAGCTGGACATCATGAGCTATGGTTTTTATTGTGGGCTGTTCAAGACCTGGCATCCCTGGGGGACCTGAAGGGAGCACAACAAAGCTACAGAAAAATGCAAATGTGTGGGCTGTGGGTCAGCAGGATCAAGACATCACAACATGGAGTTGCAGGAGAAGTTTCTACCATGCAGCAAAACTGATGCTAATAGTGCTACACTGTTCACTCGTGGTCTCCTGAGAGACTCATCTGCCTGCAGAAGAAATGCAGCATGAGCTGTGCTTCTGCCTAGAAGAAAACAATCTCTATTTATCCTTTCCATGAGATTGTTGAAATGAGTGGGGACACCAGGAGAGAATAGTCCCTGGACCTTGGAGAATCAAGAAGAGGAAGAAAGGAGGTAGATGGATTTAAAGGAAAAAGACTTTTTTGCATTCTCCCTGCAATATGCTTTTCAAAGACCCAGGAATGGCTGCTCACAGTCTCTCTAGAAGTGGGCAGGTGTTATTCCTAAAATAGAATCATAGAATGGTTTAGGTTGGAAGGGACTTAAAGATCTAGTTCCAAACCCCCTGCCATAGGCAGGGGCATCTTTCACTAGACCAGAGCTCCTTCCAGTCTGGCCTTGAACACTTCCAGGGATGGGGCATCCACAACTTCTCTGGGTAACCTGATCCAATGTCTCCCCACCCTCAGAGTAAAGAATTTTTTACTAATATCTAATCTAAACCTACCCTCTTGTAGTTCGAATCCATTTCCCCTTATCTGTCACCGAGAACTCTTGTAAAAAGTCCCCCTCCAGCTTGGACTTCTGTCAGCCACAGTGGGATGAAAATTCCCAGAAAAATAGCTTTTTTTCCCCTATACTGTACTGGTTTAGTCCTGGTTGTTGAGGGCTGCCCAATGCCTGACCAAAGGGACAGAAACTGTCCTAGTAGGGAAGAGGAACCAGACCCAGTTCATTCCCTGTGTGCAGGAGTACAAGGAGCATTTGTATCACCCTAAGAGCACACATACCTTGCTTTCTGTAACCCTGCAGCACCATGAATATGACCAACCCCTACCACTCATCTTGCTTACTGCTTACTGTCCAGATGCTGCCTGCAGACAGTCTGGAATCTCTCTGCTATGCAGCTTCAAACTGCCCTAGTTGTCCATAATGCAAGAAAGGGGAACCCCATCACACTGAATGATAAGGAGGATTTCCATCAAATAGCTATTCTTATTATGGCCTAAATTTGGGCATTTTGTTGCCATTCATACACTGAATATTCTGTCAGCCTGCAGAGAGCCTGTGACTCTGTGAGCAGTCTAGGAGGCAATAGGGCATTCTGTTCCAATGATTGTGTGGGAAGGCTCCCTTTGATTTGTCATCTTCAACTGATTTCAGGGTGCTTGGATTTTCACTCCCTCCCCAAATCTTTTGCCCTGTATTTTTACATTCTCTGCTTTCCAGTACTAACACACTCTTTTTGGAATTTAAGGCCTTCTTTTATTCTTTTTCTTAAGTATATGTGTCCTTTCTGATAAAGCAGGAAGCCTTGAAAATACAAATCAGAACACACATACCACCAGGAACAAGATAAACTTTCTGATGAAAAGATTGTTGCTCTAGGCTTCTATTCTTCAGTGAATTGAGACCTTAAAGAAACCTTACCTGAGCTCTGCAGAAAATCTCTGGTGAGGCCAGCATTTTAGTACTGCTCTTGAATCTCAGCATGGTGTTTTTTTCTGAAGACTGTCATTTTGCTGGTGGCATTAATGCCTGTGTAGTTGAGAGAGAGAAACAGGAGTGAATTGGCCAATGCTAATGCCAGTACACACACATGCAGACTTACTTCATAAAATAAAAGAAATTGAACTTACCCAACAAAAACTTAGAAAATCTGATTTCTTATTTGATCCAATGCCGAGAGGCATTTCCTTTGTCTCAATCTACTTCTCAGCAGGAGTCCCACACTGATGAACTATCATCAAATTGTCATCTCCCACTGAGAGAGACACCCGCACTGCTCACTGATTGGAGAGATGGAAACAAGGACAGGTGTTTCTAAAAACCATGGGGTTTTAAAATTAAAGAAATACAATATTTTTCCCTTGTGTCATATATTTCCAATATAAAAGAACTCGTGAAGTAAGGCCATGAAAGAGAGACTGAAGGAGACAAATGAGACTGGTTAGTGTGGCAAGGAGCTAGGTGACAAAAGTTGGAGAAAGGCTGCCACAGTGGTGGAAAGGACTTCATTCCAGGTCAGCTGAAGTCTTGCTAATTCTGTGGCAGAGTAAGGCAAGTCTGTTGTTTGGGTTCATCTCACAATGGCTCAGTGGTTCAGTCAGAGGAGTTGGTGGGATCCTGAAAACAGGTTATATATTGTTAAGAATAATGAGGTTTTGTGTGCTTACATTGGTTAGGATAAAAATGCAGGACTGGTAGAAGAACCACTTATTAAAACTGAGAAGCTCTTCATAGTGAAACCATATTTCATTAGCTTTTTTAAGCATTTTAGAAAGAGCAATTGAATTTCTCAAAGAAATTGCTCAGCAGTGATCTCCTCAGCTAAATGGGGATAATGCCAAGCCCTGCTTTTACACAAATGAAAACAAATGCGTTAATTTATGTGAGGTCCACAGCTGCTAAAGTCAGGAATGTGACAAGAATGTCCATGATAAGATGAGTAATCCTAACTTCAGCATGAAGTGAATAGTGTTCAGTAAATAATCTGGACCACACAAACAGAAGGGGAAAGGAAAATATTGAACAGCTTCTTGCACAGTGGATTTAGTCTGTCCCTTGCATTGTGAGACACAGGCCCTCTGGGGAGAAATAATATATGCTTATGCAATTAGATAATGCATGCACACAGGAGGGTTAATTAAGGTTGCACTGTTCTGACATCTCATATCTGTGTGTTTTTAAATTTGCAATCTTAGCTTTCTGGTGTTTTTCAAGGGATTTTTTTAAAACTTTTGTGTTTGTATGTCAGAACGAAAAAAAAGTATTTGTGTCCTAATGCCAACCAAACTTTCATTTCCCTCCTCTTGCCTAACTGCACTGAAGTCCCCCCTGCCCAACAACACAGGATCCCTCTTAGAGCTTAGGTCATGATCAACTCCCTACAGCATCAGCTTATAGGAAAATGAACAACAATAATTTAGTATTTTCTGTTTCATTCTGCCACTCTCATGAAAAACAACAATAAAGCTGAGCAGCCACAGAAAAACACAAAATCAAGTTCTACCCTTTATGTGGTGATACCTTCAAAACAGGAGTGGTGTACGAAGGCAGTTGACTGGGAAGGGATTGGTTAAGGTGGACATAGTGTTCATGGCAGGCTACCATGCAGCTCTTTTGTGCAGAATACAACTGAAAAGTCCCGTCTACATTAGATAGACACATGCTAACTGAACAAAAATGTCTGATTCCTTCTATGCGCAGAATAATTCAATTGTCTCTCATGTGAGGACCAAACGTTTTGTTTGAATCCCAGGGGCAAGGGAGCTTTTCACAGGCTATGAAATCATCAGTCTGGCAGCTGCACAGAATGGCTGGTTGCTGCTTCTGCTGAGCTGAGGGGCAGTTGTCATAGCCAGAGACTTAGTACTGCACCTGTCACTATTAGGCAGGTAGAGCACTTAAACCATGTATCTGCTGGGCCCTGCCCCATTGTTTGGTTTTACCCCATTAACCCTCTTTGGAACACGCCTGACCCCTTCATCATGAAGCAGAATAGTCACACTATGTTTAAGCTTCCCAAGACAGCTTTCAGTAGTAAATTTAGACCAGACGTTTTTGTCTCTCTCTACAGTAATTTTTCTCCCATGATTCTTCTCATTTCATGTGCAAACCTTCTGAAAAGACCTGCAGAAGTTAAGAGGGATGAAACCCATAACAGTCTATAGAAGTATAACGGTGCTCTGTTCTGAAGTTGAAATGGAGTCCTGTCTTGTGCAAGCTTTTCGAGCCATCCTACCAGATTATATTATTTCACAAAGATATTAATTGTATTCTATTCTATAGATTGTTCAAAATGTAAGGAAAGGTTATCATTTCCCCTTAGATTCTACTTCCCTTAGATTCTACAGGGCTTTACCATAGAAATCGACATCACAGACTATAAAATGCAGTCACCACATGAAGTATACCAATGTCTCTTTTGTTAGGTATCTTTTATTTTTTGTATGAATTATTTATTACTCATTAATACTGGGAGAAGTGAATTGTGCTCCTGATCATGACCAAGAGAATGACAGGGACAATGCAGCAACAATTACAGGATTGTGCAAATTCTCTGAACACCTGTAAAAATGATTTAGTTGGTTGTAGGGGAAAAAAGGTTGTTTAATGTCTGGTTTTGTAGGAAGCACAAATACCCCAGTAATGAGTGCTATACAAATACCATATTACAGTATGGAAGCCTGTACATTGTTTATTATTACAAGGAAGTAATACACAAAGAGCACTGTAGTCTTTGACATTGTGACATCTACTCTTGGATTTCCAAGAATTTGGTAGTATGAAATAATCATGACATCTCTATGTGAGGAGCTGAGCACAAAGTAGCACAGCTGTCCATCTACTCCTCAGTAAATACACTGAAAGGAGGAGATCTCAAGGCACCAGATTATTGCTTCAGAGCTCCAGGGTGTGCTCTCCCTGCAGAATATTTGAGCATCATCCCCTAGGTAGGACCTTACCATTTACTTTGCTTTTAATGTTCTCAAAGAGTTTTGATCTGTCTTGGGTACTGCTAAAATACTTAGACTTAACAGATGCTAATGCATTAGGGATACAATACACTTAACACACTCATCATAATTAAATCTTGACCTTTTCTGGCAGGTAACCCCAGCAGGCTAACACCAATGGATTTAGTAGTGGACTCTTTCCCTCTAAGATAACAGTGTCTTCATTTCTCTTCTCTAAATGGTTTTACATTGTTTTGGCCCTATCTTTGTATGGCTATTAGTATAATTAGCTGCTAAGCTAAGCAATGCTTACAAATGGAGGAGTAAAACAACGAAGCAGAAGGCAGGTGCACTTGGAGAGCTGTCACTGAAGAGAGGATGTGGCTGATCATCTGAGTGACATGAACACACAAAAGGGTTATGAGGAGTTATTTTCCACAGACAAGGAGCAAATGTCTGTGCACTCTGAATAACTCCTGTTTCAGATTAAAAGAAGCAGAAACAGAGGGTGAGGGGGAGTTTGAACCAAGTAGGTGGAGCTATGAAACAGTTAGAGTTGATTTTCTGTGGGGCTTATAGAGGCATCTTCTCATTCTACCAATGTCATGAATAGATCTAGATGGCAATGCATCAACAGATACCAGTAGAGAGTTACTGGTACTACTGGCAGCAGTGGTGGGTGAAAAATGAAGAGGTAGCTCTGTGTGTGTGCACAGATGATTTGCTCTGTGACAGTGACTACAATGGACTTTGCTCAGAAGGAGTGCTCCCTAAAGAGCGGCTTCAGGATCACTTTAAGCTTTAATGGAACACTATGAATAAAAAACCACAAACCACAGGCACATATTTACATATTTGGCATATACCATTAAAGGCAGGAACAGCTAGGGTCAGCAGCAGAAGAGAGGGGAAAGGGAAATGAAGATTTTGTCAGAGGTGCTTAAACCTCCTAAGAACCACAGACAAACTGCTATTTTCCCTTACAGTCCTGTGCTCATCTGTACAGGCACTGTCTGATCTTGAAATACTTTTAAAATGTCTCATGTGCAGATTCAGGGAAGAAATGGCTGATGCAGCCCCAACAGGAGACTGGCTCCTGCTGTATACAATACTGTATAGGCTTGCCACTGCGGGCAGAGAAAATTAATGTCTCAACTCAATAATAACATGAGCTTCAGACTTCTTTAGCTAAAAGCAAGACCAAGCTGGACTCACATACATCCTTCCAGGGTTTATTTAGAGATCCAGCATAATTTAGCTCTGAAAGCAGTAGTCATACCATTTTCTTTTTCTCTACATAAATAAAACGTTCCCATTGATATACTTGAAATACGAAGTCAGGTTGTACTAGGATCTTGGTACATACCTAAATTTAATCATGTAAGGAACCATTTTCCTTAGCAGGAGATAAAGAAATATCTGTCTCCCTTTTGCCTCCACCCCTGAACTAAGTCTGTTGTGTTTCTAATTCCAGCTGGAAGTACAGAAAAGACAAAGCACAGAAAATGTCACATAAAAGCCATTTTGCCATAATTCAGGTCTTTTTCTGACCAGTGGCCCTCACAAGTCTTTCAGGACTTTATTCAAACTGCAAACCATAGTGAGAGTCAATTTTTCCCCACTTAAAACCTAATAACACAACTTCCCTAAAAGTCATGAGGTCACTGTTAAAAATTCAGATGTTTAAGAGTAAAGCACTCTGAAAGTTCCTCTTTCTAGCTTTATAATTTTGCAGTTCTGTTGGATGACAGGTTTTCAGGCTTTCCTTACCCCATCAAAAGGAATAGGAAACATTTTCATAAAAGAAAGCCGAGATTCCCCCAGACCTAGAGTTTGGAGTTTAAAGAAAACAATCACCAAATATGGCAAGAAACTGTGAGCTGGAGATGTTGAAACACTATTATTATTATCATCTGCTCTCATCTTGTCTTTCCCAACAGGCTTCACACCAAACAGAGAACAGAGAAAATGCTCTCACCTAAGACAAGATGAATAAGCTGGTTACATTTTAAGAAGTGCCAGGCACCCGCAGCTCTGCTATCAGTGGGAAATGCAGGTGCTCTAAGAATAAGATCAGGTTGTCAGCTTTTTTTCTGCTGTTGAGTTGCCTTCTTGTTCACTCTTCAGGCAGAACACAGACCCACTGCTTTTCTGTGTAATAATAACAGAGACTTGTGGCTGTTCTCTGCCAGCTTCATCTATGGGCTTAGACAGGATCATTCACCCTCTTGGGAAAGACATAAACTGAGTGCTCTGTGTTTATGGTCTGAAAGTGGGGTCTGACTTAAACACCTTTTTACTTTTCCCAGTTTGTTTCCCAGAGAAACCAGTGTGGGAGGATATGTATGACTATGTCTTACTTCAGTACAAAGCCAGCATGAGCCTGGCTGAAGAATTACTCTCTGTTTTCTGTGATGACTTTATAGCAAGCAGAAGTATATGTTATGAGGTTTGGGCTCAGTGGTGGAGTGCCAGACTGCAGTCAGTAGCCTGAGCAGGTGTCTGAAGTGTACCCCTCAAAAAAGCCTTTTTGTCACTCAGAGCAGGACTGTGCCATGGTCTCTCTTCTCTGGATGTGGCAGAGCCAATGGCAGCAGTTCTCTGACTGACTAGCCTAAAAGCTTTCTTTCACTACCAAATGCTGACTATGGATGCCTGCTACTGTGGGATGGAAAAAAAGTGACTTTGAATCATCTGATAGAAGGCAATGGTACCAACCCCCACAAATGTACCTCTGGTGGAGTACAAAGAGAAGCTTGAAGAAAGCTAAAATGTTAAGAGCATAGATTAAGCAATAGGAATACCAGTGATCAGTGACACCTGTGTGAATATTTCCATGCAATGAAGAGGGATGGAGAGACTATACCTTGTCCTCTGCCAGACCTGCCCTGCTAATATGCCCTCAGCATCCCACAACTTAGAAACACCTGTGAACTAGCAAGAGCTTAAAAGAAACATGTATTTCTCTCCCTGATGGTCTTGCATTGATGGGAATTAAGAGGAGGAAGAAGGTAAGGCATATATGAGTGCATATCCCCCCAGTTCAGATGAGTTCTTGCCATTTTATTTTTTTCCCTGTCACTTCACTCTGCTTGTTAAAGGTGCCAATTGTATAATTTTGTGCTATGATGTGAGAACACTGTTCACACCTATGGTAATGATGTTCCATTCCATTGGGCGGCACAGCTTTTAATTTCTACTTAATACAGTATCAAGGTTTTATGTCCAACATTCTAAATGCCACAGCATGTTGATGAAAAGAAATTACATTGATGAAACAGTTAGGCAGTGATTAATATGATCCATAACTCAGAGTGATGTAGCAGCCCCAGCTTTCTATCCTACACAAAATGATGTCCAATTACTTGCTATTGATCAGATATTGCATTGCACCAAATGGGATGCCAGCATCAATTCATTTCATCATATTGAATTTCAGCCAGTATCATGGGTATTTGGCACATGTTTTGCTGAAACATTTGTCTGCCATCACAGAGCTGATGAACAGGTTGGCAGGTTTTGTTTGTGAAAAAGGTGGGGAGGGGATGGCGAAGAGGAAGAGAAAGAAAAGAAATGTGCTAATCCTGCTTGTGACTTTGTCCTCATACCTGGCATTGACAGGACAGAATGCCTCCATGCATGTGCACATTTGTTCCACACAAGTAGCTGCACGTCCCTTTCAGACATGTTAACATTCTGTAATGCTCACTCCTTATTTTTTATTGATAATCAAGTGAATAATTAAAGCCCAAAAGCTATGTAAAACCCACATAAATCATCTTCAAAATGCAAGTAATGCACCTCTGCTCAGGCATGGATCTTGTTATGAATGATGGCCTAGAAATCCATGATTCATACCAGTGTGTATCACTTCCTCACTCTGAATTTGTTTGTAGGAGATGTGGGTGCCAGCCAGACTCAGGGAAATGGGATGGAGGTACACAGTCTTAAAATGTCTCTTCAGCCCCCTTTCCCATGAAGTTATCATCTTGGTTTTATGTTTCTTCTTTGCTGTTGATGTACTATCAACAGCAGGACACGCCATTATTTCTGAGCTCCCCTTCCCCTTATTTTAATATTTTGTTGGTATTGTTCCTGCCATCAATAGTTCAGTTATAACATTTGTTCCACTCTCCTTTGAAAGAAAAGCCTCCCCTGGAAGCGCTATCGCTATTAACCTCTCTGGCGAAGATGGCGAGTCACGTGCCTGCCACATGGAGTACTGCTAGGCCAAATGTAACAACATCTGCCACGCATTCAACAACTTCCTTTCGGATTCCTTGCACTCTATTTTCACTTCCAGCTCTAAGCAGGAGTGAGATGTCTCTCAGATGCCAGAGGGCTGGGAATGTGCCATCCTTCCACTGTGAACTGGGTGTGTTTTGGAGACAGGCAAATCAAGCCAAGCACTAGAATAAAAGTGGAGATGAGCCGTCCACAGCTTATTTCTGTTGACCCTCAAGGCACCTTCTGCCATAGAGCTACTTTCCAGATCCTTGAAAAACACAATGCCTGCAAAATTATCAATTATGGAGCTGTAGCTCTGCAAATGCTTACGTATCTGCTCAATTTAATGTGCTTGAATGGCTCTGGGGCTGCATGAGGGTGTAAAATTAAGCATACATGGAAGTTTTTATAGGCTCCAGCTTTTCACCTTACAGAGCAGATGGCATCTCCATAAGCATTGTGGAACATTATATTTAGAAACAATTCCATTTGTTATTCAAATTATTTGTTTACTGGGCACAAACAGCATAGTTAGTTTGCTGCAGATGTTGAGAAATGTCCCTCTTTTCCGAAAAGCTTGTGACTTCTGTGGAGAGTGACTACAGATATCTGAGCAGAACAGCCTACCTGAGCTTCCTTCTAGAGAATCTGGCTGGGATTACCAGTAGCATCATTTATTTTCAAGGTACTTCACTCAATCCCACAGTAAACTTCTCTAGTGCCTGTAGCAAGTCTAGAATGTATCCTAATACACAGGCATTCCTTATGCTTTGAGTGTCTTAGGACAGATCAGTTGAATCATGTTACTTGAACTTGAGATCAAATATAAAGAGGAAAAATGAAGGTTAAATAAAGAGGAAAAAATAGGTTAAATAAAGAAAAGAAAATTTGAATTTCTTTTTATTCCATAAGCACTTATATTTTTTAATAAATTCTAGTGTACAGTAATAGTTTATTTCTAAGATCAGATAATAATCACAGCTGCCACTCAATATTGAACTTCTAAAAGCCAAAGTATTTTTCATCCCTATCCTCTTTTAGAATATTTTTTCCAAATGCAATTCCAAGTCTATGAGCAAATTATAACTCAGCACCATGTCTGGAGGGAGAAATACTCCTTGGCAATAGTTCAGTGCATAAAAGATTCAAAGGACAATTCCATGGCTATACCTGTTTTGCTGTGGGCAGTATTCTCCAGCTGATCTTTGCACTTGGATTGCATCACTTAAAGAATTTTTAGAAGAGTAATTCTCATCATTTCCCCAAAATCAGACTCCTTTGCAGTGTTTCAGAACAGGTATAAAAAAACCTGAGCAATCTCAACTTAGAAGACTCTTCTGATTTTGGAGGTTTATATACTTATTTAATTAAAACTATCTCCCCTCTTTTGAATCAAATACCCAATGTAGGATTAAGTTCCCCAATTATTCATAACTTGATCAGTTTCATTACAATACTTGAATATTCTGTTCTCCAGGCTGAACAACCTGGTGAAGAGAAGGCTCCAGGGAGATCTCATTGCAGCCTTCCAATACTTAAGGGGGACCTAAAAAAAAATGAGAGACAGAGATTTTTAACATGGGCAGATAATGATAGGACAAAGAGGAACAGTTCTAAACTAGAAGAGGAGATTTGTAGATTAGGTATCAGGAAGAAATTCTTTACTGTGAGGGTGGTGAGGTACTGGAATGGATTGTCCAGATAGGTTGTGGATGCCCCATTCCTGTCAGTGTTCAAGGCCAGGCTGGATGGGGCCCTGAGCAACGTGATCTAGTGAGTAGCACCCCTGCCCATGCCTCTGGGGTTGGAACTAGATCATCTTTAGGGTCCCTTCCAAACCAAGTCATGCTATGATTCTATGATTCTGAGACTGATCTCTTTGCATTGGACTATGAAGAAGCTAAACATCTCAAAATGTTTTCTACCACTCTCTTTTAAAGTGTTTGTGATGTGAGATGTCAAAAAGAAGAGGCAAGTCTGTTTTGTTGGGGTTTTTTTGGCAGTAGTTCAATGGGGCTTATTAGTGCTTTTAAATTTTTGTTTTATATTAGGAAGGTGGGGTTTTTTAATGTCAGATGGCAGCAGACAGGTAAAAATTGAAGGGGAATAAATACAGCTACTAATTAATTTTATCAGACTTTCAAAAATTAAATGCAAAACCTTTAAAAGTCAATAGTGCTGATGAAAACCCCCCTGCAAATCTCTGAAACAAACTTCAAATAAAGTTATGTCTAGCATTCTTAACATCTTCCTTCTTTTCCACCTCTAGGTTCAGTTTCATGTGTGGTTATTTAAACAGGGAAGCATACAAGATATACTGGAAACTACCTGGCATTGCAAGCTCGGTGTTGAAGCTTCAGCTTCATCCTTGCTTGCTTAAAGGGATGTTCACATCTCACCTGAAAAGTTGTTCTAGCTGATTGTCTAATGTGCCCTGCAGTTTATGGCCAGGGCTGGTCACAGAGCTTCCACCTAATTAAGAGGGAGGATTGGAGCTCAAGGAAAACTTAACGTTGCCAACAAAGAGCCTGAAAAAGAACAGATGAGGTCCCTTAAAGAATTGTAAATGTCTTTAAAGCTAGAAATTAGCATTTAAAATCATATCTCTGGAATTCTGTTAGAGAATCACAGCATTGCGGAAGAGCTGAGGTTGGGAGGCATGTCTGGAGATCCCCCAGTCTCACCTCCTGCTGAGGGCTGTGTCAGCTGGTGCAGCCTGCTCCAGGACATACCCAGTCCTGGTTTTTAATATCTCTAAGGATGCAGACTCTGCAGCCTCTCTGTGTAGTCTGTACCAGTTCTCAGCATATTTCCTTGTATTTAAATGAAATTTTTTTGTATTTACTTTTGCACCGACTGCCTCTTGTTTTGCCACTGGGAAAAGCTGGGAAGAGTCAGGATCTATATTCCTTGTCCCCTGCCATCCTCTGGAGTTTATACACACTGATAAGAAGCCCCTGAGCTAAATAGTCTGAGTGTTCTCAGCCATTCTTTGTATGGTAGATGCTATGAATTCATCTCTTTGTCCCTTTGCTGGGCTCACTGCATTATGCCCATGTACCCCTCTGGGCTGGGGAGCCTAGAACTGGGCACAGCTGTGGTCTCACCAATGCTGAGGAGAAGGGAAGGGTCACCTCCTTCAATCTGCCAGAGATCCTCTCCTTATGTTAATCACTCTCTCACTTTCAAACTAAATCTGATTCTTATTTTAAAGCTTGTTTCCATAAATATGAAGAATAAATGGGAGGAAAAAACAAGTAAGAAAGGAACAAAAACCCAAATACAAAAGCCCAGAGAAGAAGGAGAAAAGACAATGTGAGACAAGACCTTGGAGCCCAAGGCCAGGACTCTAAGAAGAAATGTCACATTGACAAAATACTTGTAATAAATTAAAGAGCTGCCACTTCAGACATTGCCTTTCAGCCACTCTGGCTTTGACTTCACCCTTTCTTCTATGGAGAAGCACCAGGCACTCAAGGCACAGCTGGCACTAGCTATACTGGTTCCTGGTTTCTCTTTGCACTCCAAACTGCCCTTAGCCTACAGGAAGTCCAAAGTAATTTATTTAGTTCCTCAAATGTTTGTGCCCGTGGTATTGCTCTAGGCTGGCCAGAGAGAATCCGAGATGAGTTTGGCCTTAAGCTGTAGTTGGAAACCTGTAAATGTGTGTATCATGGAAAAATTGAAGGGAGGATCAATGCTACAATCACTTAACATAAGGAACTAGGCAAATAAGGAAGTGATGTTGGATGAGCAGAGTGGGAGACAACCAAGAAAACAAAATCATTTAGCTAGCATATGATCCATTGCAGCAAGAAACTTCACAATTTCAAGAGGCTTACCAATGTTTATAAAAATGCAATAATAGGCTTAAGCAAAAAAAGGCATGAGGTTAGGCATCATGTGATGTCTGTGATAAGAGAAACATGTAATTGAGCTGGAGTGGAGGTGAAGGCTCTTCCTGCACATACAGTGCTATTACATTCTTTTCCACTTGGATACCCTCTCCAAGCACTCTAATCCATGGATCTGCAGAAGGATAATCTACTGACATCCAATTTTCTGGGATATTTTTTTTCCCGGATGGGCCAATTTGTTGACTGAGAGGTGTGGGTGTTAACTCTTTCCTACCTAAGCGGACCTCAAGAATTAAAGATGGGTTTGTTCATTAGCAGTGAGCAAGCCTGTGTTTCTACCTGTCCTACTGATGACGTTACTAAATTCCCCAAGCCAGGGAGGACATTAAGGACATTACAGGGTAGATTACTACTATAATTAGCATACAGGTAAAGGAACAAGTGTTGGCTCTCAAAATTAGCTGAAGCAGAGAGAGATGGGTAGGCTAAAATGTTTTGACTGTGATTGTTGTTCAGATCTATTCCCTGGAGATCAAATATAGAACTGTGGGTAAAGCCTGACTCTAACACAGATATTCCTTGGTCTCACAGGATGAATGCATTCCTCTTTCCAACCACAAATGCCTTGAAGCTAGGATAAAAAAGGCCATTGTCCTTTGCTAGGGCTCACTACTCCTGGTGCTGACAAAGCCACATTGTTCTCCCCAGGAGGAGAAGGAGGAGGAAGGCTGGGAATCGGGGTGTGATCAGCACAGACTCACAGAGAGCTTTGAGGGTTTTCTGCATCCAGTCACTCCTTTGTAAGACACAATGAAAATTTTGCAGCTGCTATCATAGTGGAGAGAGTTTGGATGGTAGTTGGTGTATTTGTACTACACTCTGCATCCTTACAAGAGGTACTGGAAAACGATTTAATCATTCTAAAATGGTTTGGTGTATTTAGTGGCGAGATCTGTGTGGTGGTGTTGCCTGTGCAAGCACAGGCTTGAGTCAGTGACTCGGTTCTTTCATTCCCTGACCAGGGTTGGGGGATCTTCCTTCTCAAGTAGTCCCATAGTGCACATACTATTGTTCTGCTTTCCTTCTGCAGCCACTTACATGCAAATGGCACATCCTTAGCTCTCAGAAAAGCAGCTGAAGAAATATTCCTGCCTCTGGTCAGGCCTGATGAAGGTCTCCCACTGTGGAATTCTGTTGAGTTCTATGCATGGCAACAGTGCATTATCTCCCTCAGAAACCCTGGGCCTTCTGTTGAAGCTGAGTGTATGTGGACAAGGTTTCTCCCACCGTGTATCTCTGCAGGAAGTGCCTCGGCAGGGTGTGCCTCCACATGTTTAAAGGAAGAAGACAAGGCAAAGCACAGTGATGGCATAAAGGAAGATGTGGTGGAGGCTTTTATTACAAGGACAAAGGGACCTATTGTGGCACTGTCTGGTCTGCTGCACTCCAGGCTCTGGACATCTTCAGCCACACTGATCCACAGTTTGATCCAGCTGTAGGCATGATGGATGACCATCCACCCAGCATGACCACCCTCTCGAGGGAAAGGGAGCACTTGTGGAGAGGACTTCTCTTTTGACCTCTATCTCTAGCACTGCTGGGTTAATTTTGTGTAGAGGGACAGCCTCCAAGAACAAAGTTACTCAAAAAAAAGTCTTGTAGCAAGTTTCTCTCCAAAGGAAAAAAATAATTTTTATAACTCGCTCTTCCCTTACAAACATATGCATAGCTCCTGTTTTGTTAATGTCTGGCTGAGTGTTCCCCTTATGGGTTGACCCCAGTCACCAGATAAAAGGGAATGTCAGATGGCAATTGATGAATTCCACTTCCTTCCACTGAACCAGGCAGAATAATTCCAATAATGATTTACAAAATGGTCATTATTTTAATTTGTAGAACAAGGACATTGACTTTCATTGCCAAAGGGCCTGTGTCACACCCTGTTGGGGTTGTACTTTTCCCTCCCATTTCAGAGTGCCCCAAATCCCAGTATGGGCAGCTATGAGAGGACAATCTGCACTTCAGTTTCCTACTCACCCACCTCTTGTCTTCCTGTGCAAAGATTGGGCTAGGTCTTCTCTCTTCCTGGTTGGTTCACAGTCTTTCTACCATCTCTCAGCAGACCTATTCCCCCCTCCAAATATAGCAGGGCCAAATCCACGTTTTTTCTCCTGCTCTTGGATCATGACTTTGCGATGGATCACTCTTTAGCTCTGGAGATTTTGTCCATTTCAGTTTGTACATTCTCCTGCTTCAGGTCCCTAGCCCAGAGAGATGGTCATCTCATTCTTGAAGGTCTTCTGCCTTGGAGACAAATCAGTTTGTGCAGAGCACAGGTAAATCATGAAGTATGCAAGGGTTTGGAGTTAACATGTGTCAAAAGAAGGGGCAAGTCATGTTTGTGGAATCTTTTCCCTTTCAGTGAAGAGTGGCCACAGCCCTCTGCTGCATGCCTGCTTTCTCTTTGCCAGTGTGTGAAAGGGCAGGCTGAAATTTCAATGCTAAGCCCAGGAGGATACTTTGCTAATTCTTTCAGGGGGGCTGGCTTGCAATTTCTGCCTGCCTGGAGCTCCTAGTTCTGCTTATTTTAAATTAAATGCCTCGTTTCCCAACATGCTTACATGATGGCTTTGTGTCCCACACAGCTCACTGCTCATTCACCACCTCCAGCCCTGCACTGGAGACACACACACACTACTTTGCTCAATATAAAATTCTAGCTAAAGAAATTACTGGCAGATCAGGCAGATGGACACAAGAAATCATTTGCTGCTCTTCCTTTCCTCCTCTGTGCAACCCTGTGTGCAACTCAGCATGGCTGGGGAGGGCAGATGCTGCTGAAAAGAATGAGACAGAATTCCTTCATTATTCTATTAGGGCAGGAGACAGCAAAGCACTTGATGTGAGAGAGTGTCCCTTGAGGTAGCTGAGGCCTGGCTGGGTTGTCACAGTCATGCTTTTCATGAGGACAAGAGCAGAGCAGAATTAGGGTTGGTGGCTGTTGCAGCAATCGATGAAGTAAAAGGTTTAGCCTGCTGTTTCCTTTCTCTTCGCTTCCATACTCATTTGTTAAGGTGGATGGCAACATGTCAATTTGCCTCTGGTCACTATGGGGTTTCTTTTCTTTCAAGCATGGCCATGTCCAGTAGCATCTGGAAAGGCACAGTGGAAGAAGTTGCAATCTTTACATAACAGAGTTTTCAGGAAAAGGAGTTGGGGTCAGAAACCTGACACCAGATATATCCATTGCAAAAAATCAGTATTGAAAGTCGAAGGAGCTATGCAAGATTTGCAGTGCTTGTCTGAGATAAAAAAAAAAAAAAAAAAAAAAAAAAGGCTGTTTCTGCTAAGACGGACAGCTGGTCAAAATTGCATAAACACGTTGCACTCGAAGCACATCTCAGAAACTGTGTTTTTTTCGCCTGTGGCCATGCGTGGATGTCACCTCTAAGGGGCAGTGTGTGTGTGCGCATTGCGCGGCTGCGATCAGCCGGGCAGGGAGAACCGACTGCCGGCATCATTCCGCAGGGGCAAGTTGTTTTTCTGGCTGAGAAACAAGACATAATATATAAAATTGCTCTAAGGATAAGAATAGCAATCATGCAGCATAAATAATGTAAAGCAAGAAGAAAGTCCGACATTGTTTAGAATATTTTATGAGGAATTTATTGTTGTTAATTGAAGGGGATAGATTGATCACTGAGGAATCTAGCTCATTATTTAACAAACCCTGGATAAATAGTGTATCATTTCTCTGTTCTGCTTAGCATTCTCCTTCTGAAACCTTTCTGTTTAAGGGGGGAAAAAAAGGCATTTCAAACCAGATACAAAGTGATGCCCGAGGACCCCCCTTCCATTCCCACATAAATACATTATAAAATAAAGACATGCAGGATGTAATGATCTCGCCTTCCTTTTCTTTTCCTGCTCCCGACATTTTGAAATTCCTGTTGAACCTCAGCATGTAAACAAGGGCGCTAGAAATGGAGGAAGGGAGGAATGCCCTGTGCTGTGCCCCATACCCCCTGGGCTGGGGGCTGCCCTGGCTGCATGCGGCAGGGAATTAGAATGCTGATCGTTCCGAGCAGCAGCTGCAGCAGCGCTGTCAGCTCCTTCAGCAAGGAGCCGTGCCAGCTATCGATCCGCCACTGGGAGTCACCTCAGTGCATCGGCGCCCAGGGCCTGATTCTCACCAGCAGGACACTTTTGATAACAAGGTTGCCTACGTGAGGTGGTTTGAAAGGTCTTTGCTGTTAATTTGTTAGGGAAAGAAGCAGAGGGAGGTGAAAAGTCAGCACACTGTGCTAATTTTTTTTTTCCTTTTATTCTGCTTTCATTTTGGATATAGTCTTTTGAATTGATGCCCGTAATGAGCTGGCTCTAAACGGAAATACTACCAGAATTAAAATAAGAAACATTGGACATGCTGCTTATATCCAACCAATTGCAGCCACCCTCTGATGCCCGTTTAATATTCAGTTTTCCATTATCAGCACCAGGCTAGTGAAATTAAAAGGCACTGGGTAGATATTAGAGTCTAACCTTGCTTTTTCCATGCTGGGAAGTTGAGAAGGTTGGTCAGCTGAGAACTGCTGGATCCAGTCTCAGCAGCCAAAGTGAGAGGGTTCCATGACCAAGCAAACCATTTCCAAGCCACTCAAAGAACACTATGGTGGCATTGGGAAGAACCAAACTGGATGGGTACAGAAGCAAGGCTCTCTAGAGGCACAGTGCTATGCTTAGTCTCCCATCCCCACCACTGCAGAGATATAAGGCCTAGACTGGAATAACACAGGACTGCACTGAGTGAGAAATACATGGCCTGATTTCACAGCAGCAAGGTAGTTTTCAAATAAATCTTGATTTTACTTGCTGTGTTTTAAAAAGTCCCCAAAGCTCAAATTATCTCAATTTGGTATTTTATTCCTAATTAAACATTTTGATTTTGAGTTATCAGCATGACATTTTTATTTTTGAACTTCCATTTTATTTTCATTTTGTTTACACAACGTACAGATCAGCAAAACTGCTTGAATACAAATTTTTATTCAATCCAAAGCAAACTTTTTTTCGTCTTCAATGTAGCAATGTTTTTGTACTGGATGTCAGCCTAAAAGTATTTTCACCCCATCTTTTTCCCCTGAAACTGCTAATACATCAATGTGTAACTATAGTTTCAGTGGATCCTTCCTGTCTGCACCTCCCAGGCACTGAAGGACAGCTAATGCTTTGCAGGGTTCAAGTTTCATAAGATCAAGACAGACCCTCTTTCTGGACATCTGCTGGTACTAGAGGCTCTAGCACTACCCAGGGCACCACCTAACAAAGAGATTGTGATTTCTTTTTAAATGGCATCAAATCATTCTACCTGAGATTTGTCAGTGCTCTGTAATACGGTTCATTAACTACTGCTTGTGTAAACATTTGAGAGATGACTATTTGCATGGATAATAATATGTGAAGCTTAGTTATGGGCAAATTCTTGTGGTTTTAGCTTTCTAGGGTTTTAGTTCTGTCTTTCTTGAATTTCTATAAGGCTTTAATGAAAATCAACCTGGTGAAGTCGGATTTTTTTTTCTGTCTGTGCCTTGATTATTGCAAAGAAAACTCGAGGGCTGTAAGGGAGAGCAGCCGATTAAGAAGAAATCAAAGTATTTGGGTTCTTTTTCTAACTATTCATCAGTCTCATTCTGCAGAATATTCCCACAAACGCAAGGGAAATCCCTGAGTCCAAGCAGTGGCACATGGGTTTTATTGCAGCCATGCTAACCTGCAACAGAAAGAATTACTTTGACTGACCTTTGGACTTGAAATGGTTTCTGAAAGAGCCAGAGAAGAAGCTTCCCCTCAAAAGCCACAAAATGTCACTTCTGGATTACTTTGAGGTTTAAGTCTAGGATGTGGTGGGTAACTGGTCTCTGAGTGGGAAGGGACAACACATTTCCCTACATTGTCTTGACTTTCCCTACCTGCATAGGTGTTCCTGGGCACGGATGAGTCGCTGGTAGTGGGATGACCTCTCCTTGGGTGGTCTGTTTTGTCCCTGTTAAATGGGCCTTCATGCACCTCAGGATCCTTGTTAGGAGCTTGTTAGTTTTCATGTCTATGCCTCTCTTAACTACTTGTACAGAGAGACTCTAAAACCAGCAGCCCTAAAAGTCAGGCACACCAGGAATCTATTACAGATTTTTTTCAGTATAGGTGCTGCATTAGGCAGGTAAGTTTGTTTTCAAACTCACAGTTGGCTGCTTAAATACAGCCCCAGCTGTCTTGTGATAGAACTGCTACACTGACATTTTATTGTGTTTTTTAGAAGCAGATTTAGTCATATGGTTACAAATAATTTAGACTTCAGAAAGCAAAATCCTTTTTTTTTTTTTCCTGTGGGCTCGGTGCTGGAGAAAACAGGTGATTCATGATGCAACATTATGCTCTTCATTTGAGCGCTGCAAAGATTGGATTAAGCTTCTTGTGTGCAGTGTGTGTGACTGAGCCAAAACACTGCCATGGAAAATCTGGTCCCTTCTGCTGCAAGCACTGAGCACACAGCTCCTCACTCTGGGAGCCCTAATGGTGCCAAGGGTCAGGCCAGGCACCAGTGCTCAGCTATGGGTCAGCATTCCTGGCTCTGTATTTGCATGTCTTTGTGTGTCCCTCGGGTCCATTTATCTTAGGTCTAGCAGGATGGCCCTTCTGTGTCCTAATGTGTTTGCAGACAGTGACACAGAGCTGTGATATTCCCTTCCTCCACCTCGTCTAACTGCTGAAATTGAGAGAATTGCAACAGAGTGATTTCCAGCAGAGAGCAGGAATCAAGAGCAAGGGACTGAACCTTCACATGTATTCATGACCATGCACACTTTTATGGACCCAATAGTACTGTCAAGCATTTCATGGGGCTTTCTATCAAGGACACTATATAACAATAAGTTGTATTGTACTGCACTTTCAGTGAATATATGAGGTAATTGGTGTGCAGTTCCCTAGACTAATACTGGAAGACAGGCACCTGTAGACAGAGAAAATGAAGTTTAAAAATCTCTTTGCTGACTGTGTTCTCCCAGCTGGGAGAGCAAAGCACAGCCAGTAACAGCCATAGATCTGTTGTTCTTAATCCTCTTCAAGCCTGGGTCACATCCCTCCACTGTGGCCCCATCTTACTAGGATGGAGCTGGGGACTGGTTAAATTTAGCAGTGGAGGGAGGGGTGTATGCTTACCCCCGCACTCCTTTCAAACCCCAGAAGAGGCTTCCCCCTTTCCACAGTGCTAAGCTGAGATGTAATCCCCAGGGACACGAGGTGTTCAAGCACATGGAAGGTCAGAAGAGTGAGAAGTCCCTGCCACCCTGAGTCATGGTCCAGGCTGCTGTGAAGGACTGGCTGCTCCCAGGCAGGATGTCCCCCTGATAGCTCTCAAAGGTTGTGTAACACATGCTGTCATGGCCAATCATGAAGCACTTGGGGAACAGAAAGAGCCAAGCCTGCAGTTCTCTTCTGAGCAGTTTTCCCAGGCCACCATGGGTAATACAGAAGATGTGGGCTGCAGGCAGAGAGCCACTCCATATTTTCTCTGAGGTTGCATTCAAACAAGATATTCAGCATAGAACCCATAAATTATACCCTTTCCCATTCAAGGTCTGATCTGTTAATCTGTTGTCCAGCTGCAGTCAGCTGGATCACTTGAGTTATCTCTTCTGGGCATGGTGTAAGTCCTTAGCACAGTTCCTGGCTGGGAATCCTCCTGCTGCTGAAGTGGTGGGTATGAGCTATAGCCAGGAGGAGCAATGTGTATTTTCTTTCTTGTTCTCTCTTACTCTGTGAGCTGTCATAGAGCCATTTCATTGAGATGTTGAGTCCCAAATGTCTGGAATATGATTAGGCTGAGTCATCTTTTCATATAGATTTTTATTATTATTATTATTTCTAACATTTACCCACTTAACTGTGAACAATGATATTTATGGGGAGCATGTCCATCCATACATAAATATTGCTGGTAATATGCCCAGGGACAACCACTCACTAGGCAGCAGGACTTTTAAAATGTAGGCAGTGCATTAAAGCCCACCCACAGTGATTTATCCCCTGACCTAATTTCTACAGGAGGAGGTCATACTGGCAGTTCAGCCATGTTCACAGTGGCCAAAGAGCAGCTTACAGTGTTAGAAGCACTGTGCACCTTGGTAATATTGCACTCAAGGCAATCCATCACCCATTGCTGCCAGGGCTAGTTATGGATTTGGATCACCCACCTGTGTGTGGGAATGTGAACTTGCACATCACTAGAGAGCCTGGAGCTTTATTTCCACCACTCTGTGTATGCAGGCCCATCAGAGAGTGTCATCCTCTGACCAAGTGACAGCGCAGGTGCAAAGCACAAAGAAAAGTGACTTGAGAAAGGATACGAGACCTGTGACTCAGGGATTTGTCCCTTATAATAGAACAATGAAAAAGGCAGCAGTGGGATTTTCAAAGCAACATCCTAAGAAAAAATGAAACAGTTCTGTGTACATTCCCCATCAGATGTAGCACTTCATGGCAGATCAGGAAGAGACAGCACACTGTAAACTCTCCAAAGGCAAGACCAGAGTTTGTGGTCTGCGTGTAGCAAAATAGCAAGCAAGTCTATGTATGACCTGTCTTCCTGAGTGCTACTCAAGAGCAAAGGCTCCTAAGAAGTTAGGTAAAATTGTAAACAGAAGTACGTTTGTCAGTCTGCCTCTATAAGAAGGTTGTATAGTTACCCACTAGCTATATAGCAACTGTGTTGTGATAAGAAAAAGCAGATACAGTATCTGGCATCAAACCTTTTCTTTTAAGATTGCTGCAGTATTACAATCTAAACCTCTTTCTATATCCTATTGACTATTTTAGTCTTCCATGTTATTGTTTAACCGTGTCCGAAGACAAATGTTTTATATTAATTCTGATTTCCTTTAAATTGTCTTATTTCATGCTATTGAGCAAATTAATCCACTGAATCAAGGACAATTCTTTCTGTTGGGTAGCTCATCTTGCTCATTATTCATTTCTGAAGGAGTGAAAATCCTTTATGTAACTTCATGCTTCTCTTGCTTACGGTATTCCCTGTAAATACAAGGAATTGTTTTTCCGACATTTGCAATTGGGTTGGGAGCTGGCTGGAAATTGCCAATGAAGCAAAGGAAGAGAAAGATTAGTTTAACCCAAATCCAGAAGGAATCTAAAGTCCATTTTGCAGGAAGTTTGCTCTAGGATTGCTTTGGGCCTGGGGAAGCCAGCACATATGCTCCCAGTGTATGTCCAAGAGCTGCGCTGTGTCTGCCTTGAATTTTGTGAACCTTTTCCCAACAGAATATAACTGCTGGGCAAAATGTTCTGAGCAGAGCTACAATATGCAGTTAGGACTGTCTCGTTCCCTGGGAATCTGGAAGCCCAACTACAGCAAAATTGAATCTTTGTTAACCTTGATTTTTTGGGAAAGAATAATCTCAACAGCTGCAGATTGCAAAACATTGCAAGGTAGTCACATGGATTATCATTAGGTATTACAATATCTAATACAGTATGCCCTATTTTTATATCTGTACTATGTATATATATATACATATACTATTTTTATACAGTATACCTCTTGGGGTCCCAGTGTATCCTCTGTCTTCTCCCAGTGCCCATGTCCAAGAGGCAGACCTAGCACTGCCTCAGGCCTTGAGGTTGCAGAGTGGATGTGGCCCTGCAGAGGGAATGCGTTCCAGGCAGAGAGGCCAGAACCTTGGCTACTCCTCATCCCACGTGCCCACCAATGCACAGTACATGCTGGCACGGGGAGGAGGGGATTTTGTGCTATTATACAACTGATTTGAAGGGTGCTCAGAAGCTGTGGGCTGTCTGTGAATGTGGCAGTCACACACATCTATGCATGTCACTTCTGAAGATAGTGGCTTTGTCTGATGTGGAGGCTCTTGGTCTGGTGGCTGATAAAATGTTGCCTTCTGAGAGAGCAGTGAGTGACAGAGGGAATTAAGCTCCCTTGCTTCTCCTGGAGGTAGAAAAACTTTTGAAGAGCTAATTTCTTATCTATTTGTTTTAGCAAGACAGGGCTGCGTTTTCATCCTTGTAGACTGATCTTGCTCATTCAACGTTGTTCATTCAACAGGAAAGTAAATATCTCTTTGAGCTATACTTCTGTCCCCCACTTACTTGGCAGGAGACACCTGTAAAAGAGGAAGATAAATAATGTGTCAAACATGGTCTGCAGAGGATTCAGCTGAGCAATTTCTGGCTTCCCCTGCATGTCCTCCAGCTGTTGTGCCCCTAGTAACTTCAATTGCTGTACACATGCTTGGCCTGGCTGCATTTTCATTCAGTTAGATCTATACTTCCAAATATTTTTCTGCTGTAACAATCTGGCTGGGGCAGGACTTCAAACCTCTTCTTGCGTGGGCTGGGAAAATATATAGTAACTATTTTTTCAGTCTGCTATGAACAAACATTTAATACCTGTAAGTAAAAGATTTCGGTCAGAGCGCTGGGTCAGCAAACTGCTTCTGTGGGAACCAGAGTCCCGTGTGTCAGGTTCATATGTACCTCATCTCATACTTCCATGGCTTGGCTTGCCCAGGAAGGAAGAGCATTTTTTCTACCAGCATTTATCAAACTTCTATGTGATGACTGCCAAAACTCCTCCATGAATTTTCCCTGTGTCTTGGTTTGACAAGACAGGTGTCTGCCAGGGAAACTGGGGTTTCCCTTAGAATAGAGAATGCAAACCCCCCACCCCTGCCAAATTATAAATTTTCAATTAAGGGCTCTCAGGCAAAGATTTGGGAATAGGAATAACAGTTCTTTACTAGGAATATCAATAATACAAATGTGGTAGGAAACAAAACTACCCCACCAAACCAGCAAACAAACAACAACAATTTGGGAAAGCCCTGATAGAATCAGAGCTGCCACCTGGCACCCTGTTAGTCAGGGTGTTGGAAGCAGTCCAGAAGTGAGTCCTCCTGGGGTGGTAGACGTGGCTCTGTTGGAGCAGGGACGATCCTGTAGCCAAAAAGGGTCTAGGAGTGAGGAGGAGGAGTCCAGGGGTGATGAGGAGGGGTCCAGGGGTGAGGTGATGGTGAGATGGGGTCCGGCGATGATGAGATGGGGTCTGGCGAAGATGAGATGGGGTGCCGTCTTCCTCCCAGGAATCGGGGTGAAGCAAGTGAAGTCTGTCCCCGGCCGGCTCAGTTTTCCCGGCAGCAATTGTAGACTCCCCCCATCGGGCGGGGCATCCCACAATAGGACCATGCATGCAGATGGGGCTCTGGGGGGAGCGGGTATAGTCCGGGGGTATAGTCTGTTGATGGCCCATTACCCAAAAGGCACCCGCCCCTCCCCCCCGTCCCCCTCCTTCCAAAGTTACAAGAAATAAAGAACAATTCCCCAACTGCTTTCAGCAGATGAAAATAGAATACACATTTTTGATTCCATAACCCAGGACACCCTGAAAATCCCTTTATGAAAGAAAATTACACTCAAACAAAGCTGAAAGGTGACTGCTTTCAACAGAAATTTCCTGATTTGTCAAAAAGCAGTCCCAACTATCTTCATTGTAAAATTGTGATGCCCCACACGAAACCTGTTGTTCTCTAGTTTGCCCTGGGCTGAGATTGTGCTTGTAACAGCAGCAGAGCCACATCCCCACAGCAGGATCAGCATGGAAAGTGGTGGCAGACACCATGAGACTTGGAATATAGCCATGGTGCCAAAGGGGCAGAGTGGAAGGGAGTCAGAGATATTTATACCACAAATACCCAAGAGGCATTTTAGAATGCAAATACTCAGGGGCTGATTTTTTTTGCCAAAACCTTGAAACTTATCTGAAAAAGATAAAGGGGAAAGTTCTTAAAAGCTTCTACAGGAAAAAGATTAATTTCAGTCATCTCTAATGGCTATATTAAATGATGAATATGTTCTGTTAATCTAATTACTGTTTAGAAAATGGATTGCACATTGCTTTGCTATGTTCACCTCAAACATAAAATATTAAAAATCATCTGCATTTTCTAAACTCACAGGGATATTCTAGAATTAGGCACTCTGGGTGTGTGGTTAAAGACACGAGACTTTAACTGGACCTCTGAGTAAAGCTGGTGATCTGGATTTTCCAAAACTCTTTACTCATTGGTGTTAACCAGTAATACCTGGTGACTCCTTGCTTGTCATTTAACACAAGGAATTTCCTCTCCATAAATCCAGTGACTAAAAATTTTAAGTCAGTTTTTAAGAGTGACACAAGAGGTGTTTCTCCATAAACTCCACAACAACAATAAATAATGCTTGGTGTGTAAATTTGTAGGTTTCCAGTTAACATCCTCACCTCAACTATTCAGTGAATTTCGTTGGTGAAAATATTCTACTCTTGGTATAAGCAGACATTGACTGAAGACCATACATGCAGGGAAAGCAAAATAGCAGAACCAACATTAGCAAGGAGTAGAGAGGTTGCCAGAAATTTAAAAATGTCCATTTCAATGAGGGAGCTAAGCAGGACAGTTACAGCAAATTGTGCCATGAGTGACAATCAGACATGTAAAGGGAAGACAAGGCAGCTTTTTTGTTTGGTTGTCTGTGGGATTTAGATTTAAAATACAATTTGTTTCTCTCTAGCTGACAGCTGTGGGGGAGAGAGATTTTTTTTTTTTTAATTCATGTCATTAAATTAAAAGCTTATTTTTTGGAGGAGCATTTAATATTAAACAAGTTGCACTTGGAGAACTTTTAATTTCTTAAGAACAAAACACAGACCTTTCCACAACTGGATTATAGATTGATTACTGGACATCAAAAAGTCAAAGAAATTGATTCATAGCTGTTTGCATGCTTGTGCTTACAAATCACATAGTGCATGTGCATTTGCTGTTATATGATTTATAATAATACGCTGATAGTATTAACTGTATGCAAGAACTTTGCAAACAGGGACCTGACTGAAACAGTTCAGAGAATAGTCAGGGACTGATTAAAGAACGGATGCAGCACACTGGGATGTGCTGTGACTGACAGAGCAGTTTTCCATGTGCTTCCCTCAAACGGTAATTTCTGAGATTTCTTTTTTAAGGGGATTCTTCAATTTTATTTGCTTGCACTGCTCTGGAGGCAGGCTCGTTGCTTTTGGGAAATTATTGCTTCGGAGTTGTGATTTAGAGAGCTGGAGATGTAAGAGCAGGGAAAGAGGCAAGGTTGAAAGCTTGGAGGCAAAATGTAAAAGAAGTTACAACTGAGGTGGAAGAACATGGCACTGCTGTAAACTTTGCAGATTAAATAAACTTCTCTGGCATGATAAGTGATGTTAATAAGCACAGAGCATTCCTGCGGCAAGATCTGGACTGCTTGGTAAGCTGGATTGTTTTAGAAAGCTGGTGTATACACACAGCCTCTGGGAAGGTCACACACACACAAACCAAGAATGCATGTTATATTTTCAGTTTCAGACTGGGAAGTGGCAAGCAGAAATTCTGGAAACAGTGTGGGGGCTATTTTGGATGAAGAAATGAGTGTGAATTCCCAGTGTGAGGCTGGTGCTACAGGGGCTGATGCAATCCTTGTGCAAGTAGATAAAGGTATTTAATAGGGCTGGGGAATGCTACTGCTCATGCCCAGATATCCAGAAAATATGCAGAAAACTCAAAAAGCACCACAGAAACAACTGAAATAAATTTTACCTATCATTAAGAGACTTAAAATCTCTTGCAACTAACTTATCCAGTGGAAGGTTAAGAAGCAATTTGACTAGGATGTTCAAGTATCAATATCCTGAGAACATTTCTGATGCTGGTCTTCCTTGTGGGAAAGAAACTGCAGCAGAAAGGAAGACATACAAAGTACCAGGAAAAACAGATTACCTTATAGCAGTTGCTCTACAGGAGCTGTTTGTCCCCTCTGTGCAAGTGTGTGTTTACACCTCCTACCCTGGGAGACAGGCTCCCCTTACACACAACCTCACCATATTGTAGTTGGCTGTAGGTAAGAACATGAATAGGGGTGATTACCTCAGGGAAGCTGACCCACAGTAATTTTTTTCCCTTGGGGTGAACTGTTCAGATGTTAAAGTCCATAGAGAGGTCCAAGGGCTGTCAGTTGAGGCTAGCCACATTTGGATGAGATATATGATGCATTTCTTTTTAACAGGGAGGGTTAAATATTTAGGTCAGGCTATCTAGGGACGTAGAGGGTGCTCCATTAGTTGCAGTCTTTTAATCAAGACTAGGTGCCTCTATAAAAGACACACTAATTGTTCAAACAGAAGTTAAAGGTTCAACATGGAAATTCCTGGATGAAATTCTGTGGCCTGTTAGGCTAAAAGCTCGTAATGAATGTTGCCTAGCCTTTCACTCTATTAATCTGTGAAAAAAATGAGCAGACAATTGACAGATAACCAGGTCCCCTGCAGTTCAGACTGAGGATAGCAAGAACAGGGTTATTAAATTTGCTGGAAAAGGTAAGAGGAATTTGCAAAGAAATCTGCTAGAAAAATGGGCAGAGAGCTGGGCTTGGCTGCAGTAACTCAGAGCTCAATGGAAGAACTTGTGGAACAATGTGAGACATTCCAAGAGAACAGGGAGGTATTACTGCTGCAAATGGCAGAGACTGTGCAATGGAGTGACAGGCAGATCTTGAAAGAGGAAAATGAGTCCACACTGCAGGAAATGTCACTGCTGATTTGGGGGGTTAGGGTGAGAAATTATTTGCCAGTTCTGACAGAGAAGGGAAGAGAGAGTAATTTGGGCAGAAAGGTGAGACAGCCTTGGGGGAGAGGGTGCAGAGATAGGAAGTCTGGACACTGTGGAAGAGAAGTGAGACAGACAGTAGAGAAAGGTTTGAAGGATACTTGCTTTGGAGAAGACAGAAGTCAGCAGAGCATGGGCCTTCATTCCTATAGCACATGCTTGACTTTAATCACAGGCTTACCTGATGACATTACATCCATGCTACTGAAGAAAGAACCAGGCCCCTCACATTATATAAAAGCAGTGCATTCCATTTTAACCACTCCATGACCAAAAATAAATTGTACAGTCATCCTATTCCAGACTACCAGATTGATGGATGAATAGTTAGAACTCAGCAAGTTAGGTAATTTTGCACTGAATATAAATGAGAGTTATAAGATAAATGACATTTAGTGACATTAATTAACTGATTAAATTAAACCTGATATTTTAATCAGAATTTGTTTATGCAAAGCTCTGGATAAAAAAGAAATGGGATTTAACCTAGTTACTTTTAAAATTCCAGTTACCATAACAACTTCTTGTGGTATCAATTAAAGGTGGTCTTTTCTTTACAATATTTTTAGAATTTGAGTTACCATAACAACAGAACACTGCTTCATTTGCAAAGAGATAAAGTACGTTGTTGTTCTTTGAGAAGCAATCAAAATACAAGTGGGATGCCAGGAATTAATACCCTGGAATGGTTGCACAAACACCATTTCTCAAACACCTCACTTGTGGCACGAGAGCCTGATGGATCTTCTCTAGTGTGACAGGCTCAAGATGTTCCTTGGCTGCTCAGATCAGGAAGAGATTATTTATCAATTGGAAAAGAGTGGGGCTGTCAGGCACCAGAGGTATTATGAGCTGTCAGATCTGCAAGGAAAAATGATGCAATAGCGAATAAATTCACCTGGCCCTCAAGTGTTTCCGGAGGGCAGGCAGGAGAGTGCCTCTCAGTTAGGCAGTGACCCCCTGCCTTCTCCCCAGAGATCCTTGGTGGGAAGAGAAAAATGCTGATAGATCATTTCAAGGACTGTGCTGGGCCCTTCAGAGGTCATCCTTCTATTCTACCTCTGGCCATTCTCCTCCTGGGAGGGGTTTTCCTTTATACAAGAACAACACCTGTTGACAGAGAGCAGCTTTGGTACGAACTGCCTACAGAGAGCACTGGATGCAGTTATTGTCTGCCCAATCCCACAAGAACCTCCATGAGACAAAAGCACGGGTAAGATTAAAAATCAGAGGTGTCACAGTAACCAAGATATAGAAAGATATATGCACACACATATTTGTATATGTTTGTGTATGTTTACCATCAAATTAGCTAAGGGCTTACACTTGTATCCCAAGCCTTATTTTAACATAACTACTGCTCTAATTTACCTCCAAAGAGGAGGTAACTAACAGCTACAGACCTCTACAGGGTCTGTACAGATGAACATTTTTTGTCTTGCTGAGCTGGATCTTAGAGATCCCATTTACTTATGTGTAGAGAAAAGGGAAGCCTTTAAACACTTCAAAGCCCTTGAACCTACAGAGAAAATACCTTGAAGCAAAACAGCAACCCATGAAGCAATGGAGTAAGGTGCATTTCACAGCCAGGATTCCACCTGCAGTCCAGATGTAGGCTACAAAAGATCAGTAAGTCTCGGGGTCTCTGGTTGCCCGAGATGTGGATGGGCTTGCGCCCCTTTGCCCTCAGAAAAGCCCCAAGCCGAGCGCTTGAACAAACGAGGTCTTCAGACCTTCTTTTCAAGGCTGTTCCTTTTGTTTTATTTTCCTTTATCTCAGTTCTGTGGTCAGGCCGGACAGAGGTCCAAACAGCACGGGCGGCAGGTGCTGTCTCCTCCCCTGACCCAGCCTCTTCATCTTTTATACAGATAGTTACGTGCACATTATTTACAATTATAAACCAATATCTACATTCTACACTAAACAGGTGTTATCTACCCTAAACCAATCCCCTTAAATCTACTTGGTGTCATCATCACTGAAGAAGATGGAGATGAAGAAGAAGGAGAAGATTTCAGGGCACCGCCCAAAATCCTCCATCTTGTTTCTGGTCACCCCTATTCTAAAACCCCATATGTGAAAATAATATTATCTTTTACCACCCTTGGAGGCTTGAAATTCCTCTCTTATTGTTGGCAACCTTTCCCATGGACTGTGGCCGAGGCCCTTGCCTGTCTGAGGTTTGTGCCAGGGTCTCCAACACCCCTGTACAAACCTTGAACCCCCCTGTACAGGTTTTAAACCCCCCTGTACAGATTTTTGTTCGGCCAGGGAGTCCAAAGGAATGCCCTGGACTCCCACAAGTAAGGTGGGTATCAGCTTCTGTGCTTGCTGCCCTTCTGGACATTGCTACCCATGAGAGGACACTGCAACACAAATGCAGTCCCTCTAATTCAGCTGTGGTTTCCAGTGGATCCAGGGAGGTACTCTAGGCTATTACCAAACTGGAGAAGAAATCGGGATGTTGGAAAGCACAAGCTAGTTTCCCCCCACTTGCCACTTCCCACACACACTTGCACATTGACTGCAGAGGAAAAGCAGACCTATACTGGATTTCTCCTGTTGCCTTTTGGTGACAGGGCAAAAAAACAGCTATAGCCATCTTGCATTGTTCTGCAGTGACCTTTTTTCCAGGCAAAGAATGCAGATGATGTTCTGAAAGTAGGAGAGGCAACCCAGCATTCCTGGTTTGATTGTGGTCTCCATACTTAATGAGTTTTTAAGAGGAAGAGGAGGAGGAGTGGGTACACAGGGGAATTTGCATGTGCTCTTGTATCTGAGGTTTATTTAATTAAAAGACAATAAAAATGTCAGCTGCTGCAAGTTGCAGTCTGGATCCCCTTCCGCTCCCCTTATCTCCCTTCCTTCTTCTTCCTTCTTTCAAAGCAAATAGATAAGTCATGGGGAGGAGGGGGGTGTCAAAGGACAGGACTGCTGCAAAATGCCAGCTTGTGCTGATTTATATTGGACTAACATAAATCATAGAGGGCTCAATGCAGAATCTGTCTTCTCTCAACAGCAGCTCCAAAGTGGTGTGTTTGTCTCTTGCAGTGCTCCACTGGGTATGACTTTGGGGCAGCTTCCTTCCCAGCATGGAGGGCTTGAAAACACACTTTATTCTAGTGGCAGCCACTTTGGGGCAAGCCCCTGCTGCTCCTCATGGGTGCTCTGACACAGTCCCCCTCCTTGGATCTGCCAGTGGGTGTCTTCTGTGAATGCTCCTTGCCCATTTAGTCTGAAGTGGGCTGGCTGCCTGGGTGAAGGCTTTGACATGGGTTACACTGGGAACAGCTCATTTTCCCAATGCAGGCAAAGGTGTGCTCACACAGAAAGCTTGTCTGGCTGAGCTTTGTGTGCTTCTCAGCAGCAGCAGGGAGAGAGCCATGAAGATCTGGGGTTGAGGTGGAGCCAGCTTGTTGCAGAGGGACAAGGGAGCGTCAACTTGCCCAGTAAGATTGCCTCTAACCTCCTGCAGACATCTGATTTTATAGAAAGGCAGAGGAAATCTTCACACTCACCTCCCATACCTTGAACTAATTTTGTGTTAGACTCCTACTGAGCTGGGCCACACTGAACCTGTGTCTACATGCAATTTTATTACTTGAAGAGAAATTGAAGGAAAGTATCATCTCAGTTTACCAGCTGGTTGTTCTTCCCTCAGCAAGTCTGGGTTCTGGGTGGTTGATGCTATAGGGCAGAAGGTGCTGTGAGAAAGGCTAAGGGCATGGTGGAAATGGCAGAAGTGGCTAACTCATGTCCTGCAGAAATGACTCATGCAGCGTACTTGGAGTCCCAAAGAGGTGCCTATAATCCAGAGCTCTTTTGTCTGAATACACTCTTCCTATTTGAACATCCTGCCCAGGACTAGTCAAGGTTTGCATATGCTGAGGCTTGGAAAAATGTGTCATGGTTCAGAACTAACCAGGTGGGGAACCCACCAGCAAGCAGGGCTACCCCCTTATAGACTGAGCATCCAGTCCCTGCTGAGTCCTCCCCCAGCCTCTGGGCAGAGTCAGATGCTCAGAGATCTTGGCTCCCTGAAGCTGAAGTCAGTGTCAAATGACTGGTAAATGTGGCCAAATGTCTGTGGTGTGCCAAACACAAAGATAATTCTGCTGTACAGAGAAAAGCTGAAGTACTTGTCATGGCAGTGAGAGCAATAGTGCTCCTAATGTTACTTTGTATGAATCTGGCCTGTGTAGGGTCCTGCAATGTGCTAGTCTTCATAGCTCCCGAGTACCTTCCTTTGGCAGCCTCTCATCAGCTCCTAGAAAAGCTGGCTATATGGAGAGTGGATTGTTTTACTGCTGCAGAAAAGGAAAAGCATAAGACAACGGAAATAAATGTATTGACAAGTGAGACAAATAAATGTTCCTCTTGCTTGCACTATCCAGAGGTGTTTGACATACCAAATTATGACATAAATGAAGGAGTAATAGTTGCAGCTGTTGCCTTTGTAAAATGATCTGGAATGCCACATGCTAATAAGTAAGACAACATGTCTAAGTCATTTTATACCATGCCAGAAGACTAATCCCGTGCCATGCGTGCACAGTGCCAAAGTGGTCATATCACAGCAGTAGGATCAGTCCTGGAATAATCACATCCTTAGGAAAAAATCCTCTGTGTAATACAATGAAATCCCACTTAAACAAGTCAACCTTGTGAATCTATTAGAGCAGCATCCCCAGAGTACTGCTACTGTAGCTTGTTTCTAGCACAAAGTGGAACGCTCACGTAAAAATGAAGACAGGAGCAGAATATTTACTCAGGTGAAAATAGGCTTCTTTGAGGAGTCCTTATGGAGAGAGAGACAGAAAAGCTGCAGTTGCCATATGGAGGATATCAAAACCTAAAACCCGTTGTATGCAACCAACCTGTCAGACTGGTTCTACACACCTAATCCATACAGAACTCCACTTGTCTTCTAAAGGAAACTTCTTTGAGCTAAGATGGGGGATCATCCCCCTAATCTAAAGAAGTTCAAGCCCTTGCTGCATTTTACAATTCATACATTCATCCTGAATAGAAACAGGATGTCACAGAGTCCCGAGGCAGCTTTGTAAATCTCATCATTTAGACCTACAAATCTGGATTATTTTTTCTCCTATTAGCTCTAAATACCACCTTTGGAAAAAATGCTTTTGACAACTTGCTTCTAAGTATCAACACACACATATAAGTCTAACAAATACATGAAAACTGCCTAGTTATTGGATGATGAAACCAGCTTGGCTAATTCAGCTGTGCAACACAGGCAGATGTGATTTTCCTAATACCTGGGGCTTAATAATTGCAGTATATTAAGGCATATTTCAGCTGCAAGATCACAGTGGGTTTTTGTATATCCGTGCAGAATGTCATCCAAGTGCATCTATTCCTTGCTTTTCTTTCACAGAATGGTATTTATTGTATCTATTTGCTGTCACAAAGCATAGGAAGAAGTTAAAAAGATAAATAATTGAACGTACTGGTCAGACATCCTCAGAGTCTTTTAAACAGCTGCTGAGCTTTCCATTTTCAAGAAAAGCTGGGGGATTTGAATAGACTGAAGCCAGACTATTCATGGACTCCTCTGCTTTCCTCAGCAGGGGGAAAACTTGACCCTGAATAGTTTCCTAGGCACAAACAAGCATGCATCCACACCAATACTGGGAAACTCATCCTCCTGCTGCCAGCCTATTGCTTCCCAGTTGGTGCTTTGCAGTTCAGCCTTGGGGCAGTAGCAGTGGGAGAGGGTACTGCCATCAAAGAAATGCTGTACTCTTCTCCCATTCCTTTTTCAGTTTCAGACTGGCCAATGAGTTACGTGCTGTTGTGGAGGATACACAGTTAGGGGCTTTCAAAGTATCCTGAGATCAGCACTTGCACTGATGGTCCTATCTTCTGCTTCCCTTCTCTCTGATGCCATTATGTCCTATGTGTCTCGTGTTGATCACCATATAAACCATGCAGATCTGGAGAGGTCTTTGAGGCAGAAATCTTCATAGGTCCTGACATTTTTCTGCCTTGAGAAGTACAACCTCTGGTCTGTCTGCAGGGATTTCATGGCAAATTCATCCCAACTGAGTAGTTAAAGGACAAACACAATTTCTCTCTTTTTCCCCCAGTGTATTTACTGATCTCAAGAGCTGCCATTCTGTCCAAATGGGGTACACAGAGTATGAAGGCAGGTAAGGCAGGTTTCCAAGGAAAACAGCGTGCAAAGCAAATACATTCCCACAGAGCTTTAGCATGTGCTGTTTCCAGACAGGTTTTGGTAACATTATAAATTAACAGGTGATTTGGGATAAAAGACTTAGGAAAGGTTCCCTATGTAGGCAGAGATGACATATTTACCCAGTGAGTTGCACAAATCCTTTTTTGTGCAAGTAGCTCCTGAACCATCTATACAGCTGTGTGTACAGTATAGTGGAGATTTCAGCCCTCTGGAGAGGTGACACTACTGTTCCAGAAACTCCCCTAAACAGATGGCCTCTGCAGACCAGAAGTCCTGCAAATGCATTTGGAGGGATGTTAATCAGTTTTGCATGCAGTAAATAAGAATGTATTCAGGATGGAACATTTTGAGGCTTAGTCACTGAAAACAGCTTGAAGTTATTTATTGGAGGAGATTTTTGTTTGGGGGCCAGGACAATGGCTGAGAAAAATCAGATCATTTTCAAAAGTTAATAAATCTACCCATACAGATTTTCTTTCTTCTTATCTTTCTTTCCCTCATTACTAATTTTTCTGTCACTTTGTCTGTTGTCTTGATTTACTATAGCTTTTCCCAAAGCAAATTTTCTAAGAGAATGTCAGCTAATTAATTATTGTTTCAGCATCATTTTTATCCCAGACCTTTGACCTCTTGGCAGCTCTGCAAAGCATTCTGCGGCATTTCATATTTGCTTAATAAATATTTCTTTTAAACAATAAATTGAGAAACAAGACAAAGAATACATTCTTATACTTCATTGTTATCCTTTTCAAAAAAGAAAGAAGACAATAGAGACAAGTTAGAATAAAACCACAGGCCAAAATCACTTGACACAGATCAACACATTAGATGCCATGAAAAAATGGCAGGATCTGTGCCTAATACAGGGTGGAAAGGAACGTGTCCAATTATATTATTTTACTATTTTTATCATTAACTTTATTTTATTGACTTTTATTTCTTGATTTGCCATGTGAGCGCATGTTCTCTCTGGAGTGGCATCATTTATCTTTACTCTGCTGAGGAGGGGATTGTTCCTTGCTGAGGCTGATGTGCCAGTGCAGCACTGCAAATGATGTTAACAGCCATTCATGTAACTCCCTCATGTGGTGCTATGCAGGATGGTGCTGTGCAGGGCCAGGAGTTGGACTCAATTATCCTTGAGGGTCCCTTCCAACTCAGCTTCTTCTGAGATTCATCAAGTGATGCATCTGGCACTTCCCTTTGGAGGTTAGTCAGTACCCCTCCACCTGCTTGCCTCCTTTGTCTGCCTTCAAGCCAGAGAGTGCAAACTCCCATCACAGAGCTCTTCTCTTGCAGGATGTGGGGGAAAATCAGCCCTCTGCAGTCACAGCAATATGAGTGCTGGAAAGAGGGGAGAATCCAGCTGCAGGCCTCCTTGAGGTCTCAGGACTATATTTTAGCATCTGAGATGAAGTGGTGGCTTTATGTCCTTGACCCAGTTTGATGAGAGGGGAGACACATCTCAAAAGACTCCAATGATCTGGATAAAGCACTGTATGCTAGGGAGTAGGAGGCATTAAGTCAGGACATTGATGTCTGAATGCAGCCCTGAAGGCAAAGTCCTAGACTATTTGTGAAGCCAAATGTACTGCCTTGGCTGCATTTTACACAGATTAAGGGTTTGGTACCACTCCAGCTCTCCTCCAGCTACTTGCCCCATAGCCATCCTCATACCAACAAAGAGGTATCTGGCCTTGTTCTTTCAGACTATCCCAGATCAGTCTGATCATTTCTTCAGAGAGAGTTTTTAGCCAGAGAAAATAATTTGACTAGATTAATCCATTTGACATGATCTGATTTCAGAAGTTCCTCACCAGTTTGCTGAGCTTGCAACTGTCGGTCTTCCCTTATTGCCATAGATCCTGGGCTCCTGTGCTGTTGAAGTGGATCCAGCACTGCTCTGGCAAGCTGCAGATATCTTTTGCCTTTATTTTTTTTGCTGGAAACTGTGGAAAGGGAGGAAAGCATGAGAAGACAAAGCAAGGTTTCACAAGCTGTGGTCATAGTGGTCAGGCAGTATGCAGAGAACAGTACCTCTGCCAAAACACAGGGCCCTGAGCCAAGCTTTCTGGATCCTTTTTGTCAATTCTCCTACACATTTCCTGGAGGATTTTGAAGGAATCATTTAAGCTAAATTAGGCATTTGCATTCAAAGTGCAACTAAAGTGGCTTGATTTTCAGAGGTGCTGAAAGCTTACAACTTTTGCTTTAAAAAAAAGAAAGGCTGTGAGTTTTTTTACAGGGCAAGAAGTGCCTGCCCTTAGAGTCATGGTTTCCTCAGGTGATATTCATCTTTCTTTGCCTTTGCTTTCCATCTGTAGACTAAGGAGAGCAATAGTTGAATTGAAGGGCTCAGAGAGAGTTAATTCAGTAATGTTTGCAAAGATCTCTGAGATCTCAGATGGAAGGCACTATATAAATGCACAGTATTATTTTATGAAGATCAGTTAGTAGTACTTCATCATTTCAAATGGCACCAATTATACACAGTGTATATTGATATAGACACTCTTTTCATAAAGTGCTGCTGCATTTGATTCAAACTTCTTTGCAGTCTGAGAACTATACAGGTATTAATAATGCCACAAGAAAACATTTTTGCATAGTCTTTAATTTTTTAAATTTTTTTCCAAGTGTTGTTTTGTATACACTGAATGTCAGATTTATTGGTCTGTGCACTGGCCTGTGCCTGAGGTTGTGCTGTGATGTGACACAAAGCAGCCATAAACTCTTGTATCTTCATGTCATCAAAGTAGAGGTGTAAAAGCCAAAATGTGTTTGCCAGTGAAGCTGGCTCTGGACAGGTTCAGTCTCTGAATGGTAATAGGTGAAATCTTCTCATGTCCTTTTAAATAGACTAATTCTTTCTTGAAGAAGTAACTAAAGCTTTCTGTAAAAAAAGCCTCAAAATACTTCAAATTAAGATCATGCATACAACCTCCTGTCCATTTTCAGAATAAAACAGCATAATTTACCAGGTTCAGTAAAAGTATCTAGGGATGCCCCTCCTTCCCCCAGCACAAAAAATAAACACTGTTCCTGTAGCTTTGCCAGTCCTTTCTTTTTCAGACTATACATATGGCATCACTAAAAAAAGCTCCTGATCATACAACTAAACTCAGACACAGTGTGCAGTTTTTTGTGTCCAACATTCATTTCTCTGACAAAACACTGGAAAGCAAACCAGGAGTTTTCTTTCATGCCCTCACCTCTGTCTCTGTGAGTTGCATCTATATTCCCCCATCATGATCTCAGCCTTTGTAATTGTTTTAAAAGACTTGTGATATTTGGTTCTCTTTCTTTCTGTCCCACAGTTGGCACACTGCAGAGAAAAAGCCCAGAGGCATCATAGCTGTTGAACAGATTGAGAACTTGAGCTAATGTGTCCCAGTGGCTTCTGAATGGACACAGGTGGGCCTCATTGATCTGCATTTAACCATATAAAAACACCTGGTGTGGTCTCTTCCATGCTCACAGCCTCAATACATGCAGACAGAGGCCAGCAAACCCTGCACATTACCTGCTAGAATTTTCCTGTAGTCAGGAACCACCAGACCTACCCTCTGTCCTCAAAGAGCAGGGGCATGCTCAGAATGGGGTCCAATGAAGAGAATAAGTCTCACCACTCCTTGTAACTCTGGACAATTTGCCAGCCCAGCAATAACTGCTGGCCAGCTTCTTCCTAGACCAGGGCTTCAGGTGACCCAGCACATGGTGGCCTCTCCACAGGTGGGAGCTGCCCTGGAGCTCCCTGGACACAGCATTAGCTGCAGAAGGCCGGTGCAGCCACCCTGCCTGCTGGGTGCTGACAGCACTGTGCACCGGGGCCCTGGGCAGCAGCTGTGCTGGGGGAGGGAGCTGAGGTGCCTGCAGAGGGTTCCAGCGTCCTGTGAAGACACACACAGGTTTTACAAGTAGGCACCATCCCTTGCTAGGGCAGGAGGCAGTGAGAAGATGATGTTTGTATGTCTCTGCTGCAAGCCTTTAACTCTGTGCTCTTAGAGACACAGACAGCATACACAGAGGGCACTGGCACCCTGCTGGCTTGAATTTGCAGTTCACTTGAGCTCAGTTTCAAAAAAAGCCTTTCATTTGAGTACGTAACATATCAACTTCCCCAGTACCTCACATGCAACTTAAGAAAAAACATTCACAGCTCTCTAACCTCTCACAGTGATTCAGACAGTCCTAGGCTTCAGAAAATATCTAGGAATACTCAAAGAAATTATATTTTCAAATGAATGTATTTTCATCAGGTTCTCTCTGCATCTAAAAGCTGTGCTGTTGGTGAGTCTGATCTGTTTTGAGGACAGCTGCATAATTTAAGTTATTAATGGAAGAATCTCTAAGATAAAGGTTTCTCTTTTTTTTCTCAGCCATATTTAACTCCCTCACTTTGAGTCAATGCCAGCACAGTGGGTTTAAATATTTGATGGCAAGAAAATTGGTTTTTTTAGCTTATAGTTGAGCGTAAGACTTTTCTAGCAACAGAACCACAAAAATCGTCCTAGCACAAGATCTAGAGGAGAAGGGTTTTATGTGCAGTCACACAATGTGATGAAAGGTTCAGGTTGTAGAAGTGAAGGCTGGCTATTGACACAGTGGCAGGAAAATGAAGCTCGAGGCAAAAACCAAAAACAAACTGCAGTGTGGCAGATACAGGCTATGCATGAGAAATGAGTGGGCTGTGTGTTGAGATGGACACCTGAAACCCTGCTGAATTTGTGCTCTCACATCTCGGACTAAACCTGCCATATTTCTAGGAATGACACAGGGTGCTTGCAGCTCTTCAGACTGGGACACCCTCACTTGCTTCAGGCTGAGACTCTGGGAGTACCCCTGGCCCTCAGGTGCCTAGGAAAAATGGTGTGGTTTTTCAAAAGTCTGAGTGGCCTCAGTGCTATTTGCAGCATCTTTGGATTCCTTGCCATGGAAAAAAGAGTACCGAGCTGAGGCGTGAAATCATTTCTCTGTTCATGTGCACAGATATATTTTTATGCCCATTTTTATTTTATTTTATTTTATTTTATTTTATTTTATTTTATTTTATTTTATTTTATTTTATTTTATTTTAGATATGCTGCATTTTTAAGCGCTATAATCCAACATCTTCTCAACAGAAGTGTTTCAGAATGAGGAGGGAACAGTGTGCATTTTTCAGGCCTTCCCGTCTGCTGACCTAAGATATAACCCAGGGATAGATAACAAATGTATAGCCTTAGTTTAAATTTTAATGGGTACACCTTCACATGGAAAAATTTGCCAAGCTGAACACTTTGCTTCCCTAAGAGAGACCAAGCATGTAAAACTGGGATGTTATAACATGCAAAATAATAGAATAAAAATGTCTGTTACTGTGTTTGCTTATTACACACCTTGATCAAGCCACTCCTATTATTTTACTTCCAATCTTTTAATGAAGCTATTGTATGTAGAGATTTAGCAGGATGCGTTTCGAAACAGACCTTTTGGTTGGGCAGAGCTCAAAACCAGAGGCCTTTTACACGAAGTTAAGACAATAATTCCCAATGGGAAGCACAAGAGTGAGAATTCATAATTTTTTTTCTCTACCTGGCATTGCTGTAAAAGGATGCAGCCATGCAGGTCAGCTGCAGACAGCTGCGGTGGTGCAAGATGTAAATACGTTCCAGCTGCTTGTTACTACCCTTCATCTGGAGGTCAGTAAGCAGGGAGCAGAGAACTGGAGCCTGGGCAGAGGGATGTCATCTCCTGCTCCACTTCCATATTTAAGCTTTAACAATCAGTGTGTTCAGTGAGTCTAAATTCTGCCCCTGCAGCAGTAATTCTGGCAGCACAGTTATAATAATTCATTGGTGAGTATGCAAAATAAGGAAAAACACAGTAGGCTTGAGGTGAAAAAAACCCTGCTTTATATCTCCAAATTGAACGTGGAACTCAGAATGGGATGTGGGCAAGCTGGGTTGCCAGGATCAGTGGTGTGGCCTTGTACAGCAAGGCTTGGTACCTCAACAGATGTGTGCAGCATTTTTAGCAGCCATGGAGTTGATCTCACCAGAAATTTTCACCTCTGTTCAGGTGAAAGCTTGGCCTCCGCAGGCTTAACTACTGAGTGAACAAGAATCAGAGGGAACAATTCCCATATTTGTCTAAAGGAACTATAAGACTTAGAAGCGTAATTAATCATGGCAAGACCCAGATCAGGATTAGAATGCACACAGCCCATTTTTCAGGCTTTTAATGTTCTTCTTTAATTGAACTTAGTGTGGTTTCAGCTCATTTGAATAAAGCTTCAGATGTATTTGGATTTATTCTAGTTTGAATGATGCCATATGATATTCCTGGGATTCAGTGAGGACTGTGGGATTCTCATAGGCATTTTAAGCTGAATTTTAATGGGAAAGGTTACATGGATTGTCACACAAATAGAAATTGCCATGGCTACCAATAATGCTAATCCAGTGCCATGACTGACTAATCCTGACCACATTGTGCTCAATAAAGAACTAAGCAAAGATTTCTGCAGGTTGGTTGGTTTTCCAGCAATACCAGCAGCTATCTAACCCGATACAGCTTGAGGAATTTGCATGGATAATGGGCATGGATTGAACAGCATCCCAGAAAGCTACTTTTATAAATAATGCCTTTTGAAGATCACTAACAGAGTGCAATGTAGGGCTGGCTCATCTGAGCTCTGGGATGAAATGAAGATCTTATGCTTCCCTCTTTCATAGCACAGGGACAAGATCAACATACCAATTACTGCAAGATATATTGCATCAACTCTCAAGTTAATGAAATTAAACAAGTCCCTGGAGCCAGCTGATTTTGCTGCTTCATTAGTGGACCTTTTGTTTAGACTGTTCTCCCATAGCTCTGTAAGAGCCTGAACTCAGAAGCTTGCAGCCAAGGAGCCATTTTGGCACAGAGATTTTGGAGTAGGTGCAGGTCAGGTCTGAAATGCAAGCACCTGAAAGGCTTTGCAGCTGCTCTGCCACATTACCTGGCTAGATCCTGTACAGTGCTCTGTGTGTGCAAGTGCAGAGAAGAAAATGATGAGCAGGGTAGAGAATTCAGCATGAAGCAATGAAACCACTGCTCTGTGGCAGCCAAGCAGCTTGTCCTTAGCAGCAGGAGCAAGGCCAGAGCTGGGTCTGCACGGCTCAGAAGTTCGTTTGCATTCTGCCAATACACTTCAAAGCTGTTGTGTCTTCAGGGAGAAGGTCCCTGCAAATGTATTCCCTTGGATTCCAGGTTGTGAGAGAAGGCCAAAACAAGCCCTACATGCTCCTGGAGTCCCTCAAGGATCTCAGGAAGGCTCTTGCAAAAACATTTGACTGGTTGCCTTAGCCCTTCACATAGGGATTAATTTCACAATGACCTTGAGACTTCTTTCATTTCAGCTCCTGGAGTTATGCCTACTGTTGAGTGTTGGCCCTGCTCGAGGATGGAACTGCTTTAAAGCAGTTGTCCTCCCTTTTTGCAATGAATCTCTGCAGTCTCTGAATTCATGCAATTTTCATTCCCACCTTTCACTTTAAAACACAGTACTACTGTAAAGACTGCAAATCATAGAATAGAATTATAGAATCATTCCAGGAGACTTATAGTGTATTTAGGGGCTCCCCAAATTCTTTCAAGATTTGGAGGGAAAATGAAATCCATAGGTTTTCCCCCCAAACCTTGTTCCTAATGTAGCCTTTCACCTGCTCTTTTCCTCCTTACCCCAAAGCTAATACCCTTGGGCTGAAAGAGAGTGCCCAAGTGTCTGTAAGACACAAACACACTTTAACTCATCTAAAGTGTGGGGATCCCGTGTGCTGATGGCCGACTCCTTATCAACTACTCTCTGAGCTACTGAAATAACACTCAAGAGGTAAGTGCTGAGCACCTGTCCAGGTACGGAGCAGACACAGGCTGCCTCTCAGTTCAACATGTTTCTCAGTGGCACTTTCATTCTTCTATATCCTTGTTTTGCTAGCCTGAGGAGAGCCATCTCTGTGTTCAACTCCTGTCAGAAAAGATGAGCTACACTGCTGATTATTTGCTACTGGGTAAGTCATTCTAGTGAACTGTAAGAGAAATTATCTGCCCAGGAGTGCTGTCGACTGCAGAAACACACGGATCTAAAACAAAGACACACACAAACAATTGACCAAATCTGCTGGTTTGGGATTATAGGTGATTTCAAAGGGGCGTGGGAGTGAAGATTGCAGTACCCATGGACAACAAATTGCAACTGGGGTCCTAATTACCTTATCTTTAATAAAAATCTCAGCCAGCATCTGGAATTATGTACTTCATTGTAATTATGCCACCAATATTCTTCTCTTTTGATGCATAAAATACTTGAACATAACTGTCAAGACTATTCCTCTTACCTAACTCCTGTGCAGCTCCCTGGAATTCAATCCATCCCCAGGCCAGGCTGTGTGAGAGATGGAGTAGACTGTCAAAGAAGACCTCTCTGTTCATGCATCTGGATTTCAGTCAGTCTAATATGCAAGCCTGTTTGATGGAAATGTGATGTTCGGTCATGCCTGTGAAATGCCACTTGTTGTGGAGGAGTAATTGGCTCATTGAAAGGGGACTTGGATGACACTTTAATCAGGTGGCAGAAGGGTTTGCCGAATGGTGTTGAGTAGTGTTCTCAGCTCAGAACAGGAGCTGTATCCTCTGTTCTGAGCATGAGATGCAAGAGCTCCTTTAAAGCCAGGGAGGGAACACAAGAGATATGAAATGGGAAAGTAAAAAAAATAGTAAACCCATGAGGCCAGAACAGATGGAGATCCATCCTGAAATATGAACAGTTTCTGGTCGCTGAGACAGCCAGCCACAGCCTGCAGGTGATACCTAGCCTTCCCAGCATCACTGTGAAGCTCTAATAGGAAGTTTAGGAAGTCCCACTTTAGAGCAGTTGTCCTCCCTTTTTGCAATGATTCTCTGCAGGCATTGGAGTTAATGTGGACTCGATTTTCATATCTGTTTGAGTTTTTTGTATTCCATTCCTCAGGAATGGAATGGCTCAGACTTGGATTCCAAAGGGAGAGCTTGATTTTTCTGAGTGTTCATCTCCTCTGAAAATCAGGTCCATCTTGTGTGAGCAGGTGGTTCCTTTTATTTGTCGCAAAACTAAAAAGAAGTTTTGATGGAAAACAAGTTTTATATCTTTTCTTTCATAGAGACAACATGCAGAACTGCCCTTGGGGCTTTGAATATATTTACATCCTTTCACAATTAACCCTAATGGGACATATGTGGCATTTTTTTCTTCTCTGAGCAGATACACTCAAAGCTGCAAAACATCCAATGTTTAAATAGATCTCATTATATCAGCTACACCAAATCTCTCTTCTTTATATACAGAGGATTAGACTTCTTTTCACTGTCATGCAACATTAAAATAGGAAGGCATACACAAGGCTGACATGGATTTGACAAAAAATTAATGATTTGTACATCACTTTAATGCTTTAAATCTGCAATTCATATATGCTAATTAGGTCATAATGGGGCTGTTTGAGAACAGAACTGTCATCATGCTGCTCTGGCAGCTTCTGGGAGCAGAGATACAGCCCTGCCCTCCCTTGGTTGGCTCCTGGAGTCTGTGCTGTAACCTGGCAGATCTATGACACCATTTTTTTCTTACACAATTGTTTCCTGGATGTGGTGCTTTAATCTATCAGAGTTATGATGGCATATCTCAAATAGCGAGCTCCTGGATCCTGCAATACATCCTGGTGGGAACAGCATCCAGGCACTATATCTCAGTGATTGATTCCCTGATTTTAAACTGTCACAATCTATCTCACAGGGCAGCTGTCACCTTCCCAGATGCATGAAGTTGTATTTATGCAGTGTGCTATGAAAAAAAAATATATATGATGATTTTGTTTACAGATAAGTAAGGTTGTAAAACTTAGAAAAACAAAAGGAGATTCAAAAACATGTCTATATTTTATTTCTCATCTAAAAAGCCTGGCATATCTCTCTATTGCAGGAGAACAAAACTGCTCCCTTGTTCAGTTAGATCTCTTTCGTTTTGCACCAGTGGTGCAAAGACAAAAGCTGTCACAACAGAGGGAGAGAAAGCCAGAAAGCACCTTTACAAATGGGACAACAGGAAGCAGCAGAACTTGCAAAATGATAATGTTGCAGAGCATCGTGCTGTGTGATAGCATGATCTGCTGTCTTTGCTGACAGCTGCTCTTTACAGGTTCTACCAAAGCTGCTTTACAGTTGGAACAAGGGTACCTTGTATAGAGATTCCACAAAGCATGCAGTAAAAGAGGAGAAAGTTATGCCTTGTGAGATTTTCTTCATGGAGAGTGCTGTAAGTGTCACAGGGCTGATTAAGGCTACCTGAGGACACCTTGATCTTTCAGTCAGCTCAAGATCATAAAGGAGTATTTTCAGGAGGTATAACATATTATTTGTCCTAGGAAAATGGAAGAAAGGCAAAGTATAGATGAAAGTCAAAAGATTATGGTTCTGCAAGGAATGATGTATTAAAAAAATTTGGTAAGCAACAGGTCTACATAGCAACTGGATTCTTCTACCTGTGGGATCCCACTGTTTGACTCCTTCTTTGACACGTTGTCTTCAGTCTCATTCTCTTTCCTGTTTCTTCTCTGTCTACACACACACATACACACTGACATCTATTCACTCACTTATAGCCAGAACTGAACTGGTGGTGAGTGTGCACCTTCTACAGTCAATGAAACCCTTCCCAGTAGGATATTGACCAGTCAGATCTTTCCTTGGCCTACGCATCTTTATTGTACCCTGTAAAGGTGGGGTGTTTTCATCACATTAGCAGTAATAACACTATTACTCATCCATTTGTTAATAGTAATTTTCAGGACATAAAAGTCCATTTCCTTGCACTTCACATGGCCATTTACAGAAGCAGCAGCCTGCTTATAGCATGCCTGTTCATTGTTGAAAAGCACATTCAAAGCATTTCTTCAAGGTAAAGCAGCCCTGTTCATGATCTCACTTTTCATGTACAGTCAACAATCTAAATGAAAATATAGAAGGCCTACTAGATGGAATATCTTTCCTGCTCTGTGGACAGAGTGCCAGGGTACATGCTGGGTGATATCAGAAGTGCTGATGTGACAAGTATTGCAGCAGTGGCCCATTTTGACCACTCTGCAATACTTTCGTGCAAAGTCCTAATGCAGACAGTATGGACTACAGAATAGCTATAGGTTTTGTACTGCGCTCAGAGTCCCAACAGAGATTAAAGCTCTCCTGTGGTTGGTGCTGCATACTCATCCCCCTCCCAAAGCTTGCAGTCAAACAGACAAGACAGATGAAAGACGGGAAGTAGAAGAAGCACACCGAAGTGAAGTGATTTGCCTGAGGTCACACAGCGGGTCACTGGCGGAGCCAAGAATAAGAAGCCTTGCTACTTCTTGCCAGCATGATGTCCACTGCCTAAAGCTATGTACAGAATTTCTCTGAGGCTGAAATGCTTAGTCTTCTGAAGGGCTGCTGCCAGCAGCAGAGTGCAGCTGTACCATGGAACAACAGCTAGTACTTCCTGCAAGGGAGCACCGAGCATGGCTTTGGCAGGGCTTGAGCACAGGGCACTGCAGCGAGAGTTTGTACAACCACCCTGGCATGGGATCTTCACTGATCTGGCAGCCCTGAGGGGCAGGCACATCTAATGCAGGACAGGGGCTGTGTGCATAAGAAATGTTCTTCAAGTCATCACTGCTAGCCAGTATTTGCCAACAGTGAAATGTGATGAGCTTTCTCTTTCCCCCTTATCTAGGCTAGCTATGTTTTACTGACTGGCAGAATGTCTTGTGTTGTTATTATTCATTGCACCTTATTCATGATGCAAGGGGTATATTCCCTTTGCACAGGGAGTTCAGAGACCACATAGGAACTTGAGATATGTTTGCATAAGGCCATCTTTTAAGAGTTTATAATAAAGATGCCCTGCCACTGCTAATCCAGGTCTGGCTTCCATGTTGGAGTAAAATAAATAAAGACAAATATCTCTGTAGCCTCACGAGTATAGTTCAGCACAACACTAGCAGGACAGGGACAACCTTGCCTATGACTTCTCCAGTTTTTGCTGACTTCTGAATGAAGTCTTCCCCTGACAAGACGGCAGGAAGCAACAGGGAATTCGAACAGAAAGCATTTGTCATAGGCATAGTCCAGATTTCCTTTGACTAGTATGCTGAGGTTTCATACATTTTGTAATTGATTTAAGCCCTGGACCTTTTGTCCTTGCTTAGTTGCATGCTATGTGGTGCAGCAGACCAGTGCAGGAGTACATAATGACTGCATGGAAAGTACAAGGTGCAAAATGAGAGCAGGTATCAACACTAAGTTGTGACACTCTGAGTTTGGTAATAGTCCTAATCTAGAAAACAGGCTAAGTGCAACCTTTAATATGTGTTTTGTTTGCTTTAGTAGAAATTGACTCCTGATTCTCTGGATACAGCAATTTTGTCAGCAAGCACATTAATTCCAGATTGATTTTTCCAGTAGTCCTTATGCCACTCATCATTTCACAAGTAAACATACTGAGAAATAAAATCCTCACCTTTCCAGTAAAATACGGCAGCTCTTTCTATAGGGACTTGTGGTGTTTGGTGATGCTCACCTCATAGGACAGGAAATCCATTGCTAAAGAGGCAGGGTGTGAAAATAGTGGCCCAGTTTCAGTCCAGTTGTCCTGAGCATCATCACGTACATCCTCAGAGTCACCAGTGTCATAATCTGTGTGGCAAAAGCTGAGCTCAGCTTTTCCCCAAATGACCCTGGTGCTTTGTTCCACAGTGCTTGGTATCCAACCAAAGACACCTTGGGTCTTAGTCCCAGGGATGTCAAACACCCACATCCACAGCAGCTGTCCCACAGCAAGCACCAACCGCTGCATGTCAAGAGTGGCTGCCCAGCACGTGAGACACCCACACTGAGTGGCACTTCATTTGAGGTCCTGAACATTCTGTGGGCCCCATTCCAGCTTTTTTAGAAATTCTTTGCCCTGCTCGAGGAAGCCAAAGGACCTTTAAAATATGTCTGACACTGCTTTCTGCTTCAATTTAGTTGCCTCTCATTTCTGCAACCTCCTCCATATGCATGTTGTCTGTCATCTTGCTCAGAAAATGTAACTATAAAGCATAATTAGTATTAATGATGTGAGAGATTGAGTTTCTTATTTGTATTAATTGCTGCTTAATGCTTTAAATGTCTCTAGCACTTAGAAAGATTTTAAATTAGAAGTATTCCTCTCCGTAGAGTCTTCTCAGAGGGGGGCTCTTACTGACTGGCACTGACTAACCCAGAGTGTGCCATGAGGTTGTTTATACGTTCAGGTCTGTTACCACTAAACAAGGAAAACACTGATGGAGCTTGCTTAAGGGGAAAGAATTATTTCACAGCTAGTGCTGCACTGTGCTGCGTGTTTGGATTTTAAATAAAAAAAGTTGCTGTGGAGCTGGAGGGGCCTTGTGTGAGCTCCCATTGCCAGGTGGAGGAGGAACTCAGCTTTTGTAGTACCTTTGTGTGTGGGTATGAAGTCAGTGCCCTTTTCTCTGTAAAAGGAACTTCTGTAAACCAGTCTCTAGGGCTACTGGATAGCAGCACTTGGCTCTGCTTTAACAGCTGGAGGATGAGATAGCTTTCCTGTATGAAGTATTGATTTAAGCATTCAAGTTTGTCAAGTGTGTCCATGTATCACCCTCAAAATCAGTGTCCCCAGATTCCCAGCCCAGTTCTGTGAATAGCAATGACTGATAAGAAGTCCAGGCAGTGACTTCTTTGGGAGACAGAAACAGTCTCAGAGACCAGCAAAAATGTCCTTGCTCTCAAAACCTGGTCCATACTTATGAATTAGGTATGTAGAACAAGGATTCTGGCTGGGCAAGTATATGGGTGTATTGATGCACCTGTAACACAGGAACACTTCCCTGAGGAGAAATTAGAATATACTGCCCACAAAAGGTACCTCTGAATTATATGAATTTATCCATAGAAGAGATTTTATTGATGTAACTATTTCACAAAGAGCAACCACTGTGAAATCTCTTGGACTGGCTGGGCCAGCACCTGGAAGCAGCAGTCCCATCCTCTGTGTGGGCCTCTGATGGCATTGCCTTGCTACTGCTGCTTTGCAGTTTAATTCAGTTTCTGCATTCTGCTACCAGTGTGCAAGTCGTGAATGGAAGAAGTAAATGCTGTGACATATGCTGGTCAGATGGGCTAGTTTAAGAGATTGTTATGTTCCAGTTCTCTCTTATTATACTACAGCAGTTCACCATAGGATTGGCTGCAGAGAATATGTGCTGTCAGACCATCAGGGTCAGGACTGTGTGACACTGCTGGACCAAGAAATTAAATGGTAAAGCAGAGGCTGGTGCTGCCTTCCACGTGTTCCAGAGTTCTTGTCAGAGCCTTGCATCCTGACTGGCAAAGGGACTTCAACAGGGGTTAGGAAGGGAAGTTTAAAGATTCCATCCCTTGAACATTGGCTCCTAGAGTGAGACTGCATTTGCTGAAGGTACCATGGAAGGATGGTGGCAGCCTGCAGGAAGGAGAAATCTCTCACTTTTTGCCCTCAGCTGGGGTGGGAGGCTTTCAGGGGTGTGGAGGCAGTTGCAGGCAGCCATTATCCTCATAATTTTATGTTATGCACACGAATGGAGCTGTGGCTTGCAGGGACAGACCTTCCCTGGGTTTCTCTGTGTGTCTCTCTGCAGGTCAGTGCTTCCCAGCCAGGGGAGAGGACAGTGTGTTATTGCACACTAAGGTTGCTGTCGTGGAGCTGCTCTCATGCACCCTCTGTAACAACTCTGAGGGGAGGAGCACAAGGAGTGAGTTTCACTGTAAAGATGTGAAGTGTTATGAAGGTGGGCATCACCCAAAGATGCCTGGGTGGGTGTCCTAAACAGTATGCTCTCACTGGCAATGAGTGGGCTTAAGAACTTTCATATGACAGACACTGCAGTAAACCAGAGGCCACAGTGGTCTGGCAGTGGGCTGCCTGCGGTGCCTGCATGTTAAGCAGTGCTCAGGTCAGCTGTGCTCCCAAGTGCCAACTCTGTGCTCTCAGAGATGCAGTATGGCCCTTTCCATCTTGCTGTTGTGATTGTCACAAGGACTAAAATGGCACATTTTCCAACCCATTTAACTTTTTACTTCACAGAATGTTTTAAAATGGTAAGTTTTTGTCAAGCTCACAGATTTTAAGTTCAATAAATAAATCTTCCTATTTATATAAGGTTTTTGATCTCTGTAAATGTGACAAATGGGCCAGAAACCACAGGCATTTAGGAGGTATCTCAGATCCGTAGCATACATGATACTTAACTACAGGAGCAGCAGACTGTATGCAGACATTTTATGACAGAGCTAAGATCCCAAAGTTCCTTATGTTGGGTTGTGTCTGGTCTTTCTCACTGCCCTGGGACAGTGGCTGTCCCCTGCCTCCTCCATGAGGATCCACACTAAACCCTGCACCAGAAATGATGCAGCCCCACTCCTCTGTGTGGCCAGAGCGCTTCAGCCTCCCTGGGCTCTTGCCTTCATTTAGCAGTCTGTGGCCTTGGGGATGTGCAGCACAGCCTTCCACAGAGCCAGGCATGTTCCTGCACTCAGGCTGAGTTTGTTGAAATGATGCACAGGTTGATAGGGCCTCAACAGTCTACCTGGATTAATGTGCCCTTTAGCATGTGCAGAATTGTGAGGGATTTGGGTTATTTGGGGTCCTTAGTCACATGTCTGTCTTATCACTTCACAGCTGGGGTGAAACATGTTTGTGATGAAAATGGGCATACGAAGGGACACTTCAGTAGTGTGTCTTGAGCTATCATGTTGACTGTCATCTGAGCTCTGTTCTTCTCAGAACAACTGAGGAATGAAGTAATTTCCAGTGACAACTCAGGAATGAAATAATTTCCAGTGTACCTTTAAAAGATCCTGGGTGCCATACAAACAATCTGATATGAACTGTTTCAACTAGGAACAACTAGACAGTACTAGAGAGTCACTCCTCAGTGCCCCAGTCCAGGCTTTGGTTATGCAGTGTTGCCATCAGCATTGTAAAGAAAGTAGGAAGTTGCACACCTAGAACTGGAAACTAAAGAAGTTGGACAACAATTTCAGGCCATTTAACAACAGATTTGTTACCTAGTTTTTCTTTTTTTTTTTTTCCTCCAGCAACGGCTGGTGGATTGCATTTGTGTTTCTTTTTCATTACATCAACCTAGGAGTTACTTTCTTTTCATAGAACATGTGTTTGTTCAGAAGTGTTCTATGAAAACAGAAAGTCAGGATTTTAATAGACTCATTTTTTAGTCTCTCCTTTTGCATGGTAAATAGAATACAAATTCTGCAATTCTCAAAATACAGACATGCATATGCAATGTTCACTTCATCAGTATTCTGCATTTTCATTGGTAAGCCCAGTGCAGCCTGCCCACAAGTTTAGTGTGGCTATTGCAGAGGAAGAGGAGAGGAAATGCCAGCCAGTCCAAACACAGAATATTGAAAAGGTCAACATAATAGAGCAAGCTGCTATGATTCATAGAGACTTTAAGAGTCTAATATTTCATCTCATGACAAAGATTGTAATGAGAACTGAAAATGGCACAACATTAATTCATCTTTGTGACAAACACTATAATGAGAATGGAAGTGTACAAGCTTCAAATACTCATGTTACTGATCTGTGGTCCTTGTTCTGTAACAGGACACAAACCCCAACTGCTCACTTAGAAATAGAAATCTAAAATCAACAACTTCTACAGCTATTCTGAACAGGCTATTACATGTTCTGATGCTAATGCAAGCAGAGAGCAACACAAGCCTGCCAAAGTCAACCAAATTTGCTGTGTGCTGCCCAAGCACACATGGCCTGCTAGCACAGCCTGGCTGCCAAGGCATGACCCTGCTGAACTGTTTCCATGTCCGTGTGTTAGCACATTTGTGTAGCAAACAACCTGTTTGCACAGTCTTATGTTCACAATGGTAGAAACTCCCTGTAGGTACTGGGAACAGGCCTGGGGGCAAAGATGATAGGCTGGCTAGTAGCAAGAAGTCCCTTATTTTCTGCCTCTGACTAGTCCTTATATAAGTGGGGTAGGAAGGAACACGTGTGTAGAAAGTGCTTTCACTTATTACATTTTTAGTCGACATTTTCATGTTATCTTTAGGGTCACAGAAATATAAGCAGAGTATGCGTTGCAAGTCTAATTTTATATTCTCTTGGTTTGCTTTAAAAAAAGAAAAAGAAAAAAAAGAAACAGAGAGAAAGAAAAAGAAAATGGCATATGGACTCGGGCATCCGTTCTTGGAAATGCTGAGATTCATTAAATAAATAGAGGTACCTCAAGCACTGTGTTACAAGAGACTGCAATATCACCTTGCTTTCTGAGCACTGGGCACAGCCTCTGGCTTCAGCTCCCCAGGCTACTGTAAAATGGCCAGACTTTTTCCTTGTAGAGTGTCACTATACGACCCTTCTACTGTACCCTGAGGTTTCCAGGTGACCCATCACATTCCAGGTACCTCAGTCTATAGCTAAGATCTTGATCCACTCCCCTGAAGAGACTTAATAATTATGTGCCAAGCATCCTGGAAAGCTTTATACGTCTGATAAAAAGCAAAGAACTTGCACTTCTCAGAGATCTAGCCCAAAACATAGCTTGGCTAGTGGGATCCAGCCCTGAACAGCACACAAAATGTTGCTAGAGAAGAGTCATTTTTCTGTCTGAGAGCAGGAATCCACTACTGTGTGGATCCCATTAATGTAAGGGATGACATTTTTAAGAGAGATTATTGTTGATCACCCTTTCCATTCCTTTCCCCCCATGCTTGCAATTGCAGGATTTCCTTCAGGCAATGGAAGCAATTTACTTGCTTAAGTAACATTAGGAAAGTATTTAACGTATATTTAAGAGTGTCACAGTGCAATTTAGCAGCTGGAAACAAGGAGCAAATGAACACCATGTGACATACCAGCTCATAATGGGCCAGCCACAAGTGCTCCGTGGAGCACAGTTTAAGAATCAGTGTCTTCTTTCTGTGTTTTAAAGAAATCCATATTAATAAAACACTCTGTCTCTCCCAAACACACATCCACAGGCACAGCCAGGAGATGTGTTAGCCACTAATGAAACGCAGCAATGGGAGAGGACTGCGGCAGCTGTTGAAAAGCACAAAGTCACGCTACACAGCAAGCTGGAGTGGGAAGTGAAAAGAAATATTGTATCAGGTTGTAACTACATGAGGAATTTAGATAAGCAGAAGGAATTTAGAAAAGCAGAATGTGATCACCCACACTGAAATTTAATTAGCCCTCCAGAGCTTCCACCCCCTTACCAAAGGTGTCATAGGACTGCCAGCAAAGGCGAGTGGTTACTATTCTCGTGCCTGGCAATGTACAAACATGCAAGATGATATAATTTATATCCTGAAGACTTAACAGTTTAAAGCCCCCAATTAGAGTGTCAGGAAGGAAAGTGTAGAGACAACTGAGGAAAGGTGGGATGGGAGTAGGGAAGAATATGTGTGGTTAACGGAAGAATATGTGTGGTTAACTGATGGTTTGGCCTTAGTGAGGGTATCTGTGAAGTTTAAAGAACAAATGTGTGTCCATTTCCAGCGTCAGAGCTTTCCTGAAAACAAGCTTGAAAAAAAATGAGTTAAAATAGGGAGGAAAAGGATGGTCAGAGGATGGTGGAGAGCAAGCCAGGGCAAATGTCCAAATACTTATAGTTGTAAACCTGACCCTAACCTAAAGCTGGTTTAAGGATCTCTCTGACTTCATTGAAGGCCAAGTTTCACGACTGGTACTTTTATAAGTAGTTTTAAACTTCTGTGACATTTTAAACTGATTATTTTGCAATTGGTTTCCAAGCATCTCTTTTCATGCTAGAATGTCACATTAATTCATTCTTAATTGAGCCATACACTTCCAATTTTCTGTATCCAAACAAGTGTAAAACTTGAGTAGTCACGATAGTATCTTACAGTAACTTAGTATCTTACCAAAGATAAAGTTTCTGCAGGATACTTTATGTAAAGAAAAAGTATCTTACCAAATATATGCTTCCTGTAGTTTAAACTCCCTTGCAGATGTCAAAAGTGGAAGCTTTATATATATATATATATATATAAATACAAGAAGGTGTCTTGAAAGAAATGTGTGTTCCCTGAATTTTACTATTTTTCCAAAGAAAGTTGTTTTAACCGTGGTTATTTAAACTGCATTTGATCTCAGAAGACGTAAGGATGACCAGACACCATAGTTACTTGATTTCTGCAAGATGTACTTGCCAAAATACAGTTGGAAGAACTAATATTTAGTAAAACTCTTGTTAGATGCTGTGGTTTTCTTTTGTCTTCCCTGAACAATATGAAATATGTCCATACTGACTAAAAATATTCATACTGCGTGACATACATAAAAATTCTTATTTATATTCTCATTCAAAATTAAGTTTGTGGAAAATGCCTATCAATCTTACTTATAGAAAAGAAAGATTTTTTCCTATAGCTTTATAATTGTAACAATATGCAAATATGCTTCACTTCTCGGTCTAGGGAAATAGGGCTTAAAATGTAGAGGGTGTTTTGAATTCTCAGAGTCTGAAAGGATAAGCTCATGGCTTATTTTGTGTCAGTAATGAACAGAAAAAATTGCTTCTCATACTCCCATTTGGCACTTATTTTGTATTTTTTGCAATTAAAGTGGGGCTATAGTCAAATCAACTCTAAAAATGACACATTTATCCTCTCGCAGTGACTCCTGTATCAAATTCCCTCTGATTATATATCAAGAGATGATTTCTCTAGCTGTCAGTGCTGCAAATTCATCCTGGGATCTCAAACTGCAAGCTGCATCCTTTATGCTTATTACAACATCATTCGTAACAAAGACCGAGGAACGTGGATGTGATTGAGACTGCGAGATGCAAAGTCCAATCCAGCTCATTCTCCCGTGGCACAGCTGGGGGCACAGCAGCACAGGGAAATGGTCTGACACGGCTGTGAGCCAACATGCCCACCCTGCAATTTTCTTTTGTAGTGTGCTCGAATATCTCCCTCACACTGACTTTCTAACCCAGAATAAACTGTCTGGGTTGGACAGCACTAAAGCTATATGAACATCCCTTTGCATACTGAATAAACTGCAGTGACTTGGGTGCAGTCCCTGCCTGCAAAATACAGATTTTCATTGAAACACAGGCTCTAGTTTCATTTCAGCTCTCTTTTGTCTTTAAGGAGAATGAATAGATCCCAGTGCCTGTTTTGCCAGTTCTCATGTCACTAGGTACCTGCCAAGCTTTAATTTTTAATTTTTTTTTTTTTTTTTTAATTTAGATCAATCTCCTCTTGCTCAGCTTTGCCCAGAAAAACAAAGCTGCAGTCATAGGTGCTGCAGGCACAATCATGGAGCAGGCATGCTTTAGAAGCCCAGAAATGTTTGCAAATGCAAATAAAGGTCCCCTCCCTTTGCTAGCAATATTTATGGTACCAAAGGTGTATCTTTTTTGTTCTTAGTTCATCTTCCAGTATCACCAGCACCACAGGGATTCTGGCATACCTGCCTCTGGGGGGCAAGATGTTTATTCCCCAAGTAATTTGTCCCACCCACGGGTCACTCCCCATGTGACAGGTTTAGGAGTGTGAAGTGCTCCCCAGGCTGTCACTGCTGCCTACAGCTTCTTACCTTGAATCACCAGCAAAAGGAGATTTGTTCTCAGCTGGCAAACAGTAAGGTGGAATTGCTGAAGACATGGTGTCTGTTCCACTCTCCCAAATCTGCTACAAGGGAAGGGAGCCCCTTGTGTCAAGGACTGGGGGGTCACTGACATCCTTACAGTCTCCTTTGCTTACAAGGCCGTTGCTTAGGGACCACTGCCCACAGAGCCCAGGGATGCAGGATGAAGGGCAGCTGCATGGCTTCTCCCAGCTTCCAGTCCGTAGCAAAGTGAGCTCAAACTGGCATGTTAAGAGACCAGCAACTGTATTGTGTCAAGCATATTTATCACCAGCTCCAGGTATGGGAGTCATTTCATTTTACAGGTTATGTAGCAATTTAGTGTGCTGCCACCTCACCAGCCTGATGAGACATCTTCATGATAATTATGCTCATTCATTAAGTGCATACTGCCATGAACATCTCCTTTTTACTAGAGCATGGGTAGCACAAACTTAGCTGGCAAGAGAAATACAAAAATGGTTATTGTTGCAGTAGTGCTGGCACAGGAGAGAGATGTTAACTTGCATACAGGCTCAATAATAAATGAAATGTTTGACAAAGAAAAATGAATTGGCAATGTTCCTCCATCTTTCTAAGAAACTGACAGTGTATCCTGCAGCCATGGAGTCCACATGCTGACAGTTATAAAGAGGTTTTGTGAACACACTAATATAGACTATGTCAGCCTGCCATTAATTTTGGAGTTCCTTTTCTGGGCAGTTTGTAAAATCTAATCAATGCAGCATTTTTCAAAAAAAACTATGAAAATTTTGAGCCTGTAATTGTGCCTTCCTAATATAATAACAAGGAATCTGGCAAGAGAAGGTGGAAGCTACACAATGTGCCTTTCTTCCTGGCTGCTGCTGGAATGTGTCCTGCAAGCACGAGCTTTTCCCATTACACAATAGTCTCATGCAAAATCTTCAGTGATAGAGCACTGCTTGGAGGAATTGGAAACTTCAGATCCATTTTCCCTTCTCTCTTCCCACAATATATATGGTGTTAATATAAAGTTAATATCATGGCTTTCCCCTTGCTTTTCCTCTACATAATTTTAACTGTTTATTTACATATTTTCCTTTTATCTCAAATCATATGGCAGGCTCTACACATCTGAAGATGGGCTAGTTCCAGCCCCCCCATGCTTGAACTGCCTCTTGAACTTTCTCTGATTACATCATTATATATAATGATACATTATTAGTGCCATCAAGGCATGCAGAGTTGGTCACAGTGCTTACACTCTAAATCTGACAGAAGCAAAAAAGAGGGCAATAGTTTAAACAAAGGGGGAAGTGGAGATGACATTGAGGAGGAAATTGATTGCAGAAAGCTTTCTGAAATGAGCGCTTAGATGAAAGAGGGCTCTGAAGGAAAGAAAAGAGCTTGTTGGACTAGAAGTTGGGGCTGTTCCAAAATGAGGCCCCAACTCAAGAGAGAGTTTCTGTTCAGGGTAGTGTTTAAGCATGAAGTCAGACATTTGATGGGCTGGGACACACAGACCTTAGGGAGACGTATATAAAGACACAGTGAGAAGGAAGAATCTACAGGAATGTAAGAGCAGGAGAACAACAGGCCTCATAGATTGTGTTCAAAGTCAGGGTCAAAGTCAGCAAAGTAATAAAATGTGTGTGGGGGAGATTAGGGTTTTCATGCCAGAGGTTCAGGAGAAACTGGCTGTTGGAGTGAGAAGGCTTGCAAGGAGAGGTGCTGTCTTTCACTAAATAAACAACTGTGCTGGTGGGGAGGGGCCAGATGAATTTTTGAGCACATGAACTTTTCTCCAAGGCTTTAGTAACATTGTTTGGAGACCTGGACAAAAAGAACAACAAATACACACCTTTTCCACTCTCACACATTTTGAACTCTTACTTCCTTAAATTAATTGCTTACTGTTTGTACCACTGTTGTAAAGTATGGACTTGAACATGAGGATTTTGCACTGCAGAGGAATGTCAAAGGTCCGTTTAGAAAGAGGAGAGTGATAGCAGAAGACATGTCTTCATCCACAAACATCACAATGGGCTTAAAGGATCTTGCAAATCCAAACTCTCATTTGATTTTTCTTATTTCTGTGTAATTGAAATGGAGCTTTCCAGCTATCCTTATTGTGTTGTATGGCTACAAAAACAGGAAAAGTAAAACTATGAGGAAAAACACGAGGCTGCCTATTAGGAGGAAGAGAACAGTGTGAGTAGGAATAAAGGAACAGAGAACAGAGATCACCTGATGGGCATACAGCTAATTTAAGATGGAGACAATCTGCTCTTGATGCCTTTACCAGATGCTTATAGTTTGACGGTGGAGTTTGAATACACAACATCTGCCATACTAGTATTAACTGTTATATTTTTATCTCTCTTCCCAGTACTGTATAGTGTGAGGATTTTATTTGGATTTTTTAAAAGATGGATGATATAGAAGTATAGTGTAGGCCATGGATGAGGCACAGGACTCCCTTGGTGGTAAAGGCCTCCATATCCTTGACATGAAATAGGTGGTGCATGTTTCAATGGGCTTGTAGAATAACTAAGAAAAATACCTCTGGGTACATTCTCTCTTCCCCAAGAAAAAACCCTCAGCCTTAAAACTTCCAACAACCTTTCATTTAACTCAGATATATTGCACACATGTGTGGTGTGTGGGGTTTCTATGGCATATGTGTTCTCCACTTGCTCATAATGCAGTTATTTGATTGAGCACCCTTAAACCAAATTTGACAGATTATTTATCTGTATATTCCTCTGAATAAATGCAAGTAAGGAAGAGTCTCATCACATAAAAATCAGCCACTCTAGTGGAGCTGGCTTTGGCACACAGTTGAGTAATGGCACCTTCTCTGTAGTTGCTGAACTGCAGATGTGGCTCTGCCCATCCTGACTTAGCCAAGCTGGGCAAAACAGCACAACTTAGGGCACTCCTTTCTGTTCAAACCACCATCATGCACACTGACAGCTGGTAGGCAGTAACCTGTAATATCATGGTTTAACATCTTTGTCCTTTTTATTTAAAAGCAAGGCCATAATAAAGTTTTACTGAAAAATAGAAGTTGTGTCAGTAACAGTGGGAGGTAGAACAGAGTTCAGCAAGAGAAACAGTAGGCTGGTGAATAAACTGTTAGTGGAGGTGTGAGTTACTGTGTCTTTGTCTACACAATTTGAATCATTTGCTTTCTTAAAATAAAAGAGCTGTTTATTTCAGAATGCATCTTACAGCTACCTTAGCTGTCAGAAGTCAAACATAAAAATATTCCTGCTTCCAGAGAGAGACATTCATCAACCAGTAAATATTACTCACTCCATTGATTATACTGTGATTATATATTCTCTTTAAATAGCTGTTAGAATTGGCTATAAAAGACTCATTTGTTTCTGCTATAGATAGTCCCTTTCTTTAAAAGCTTCATTGTTTTGAATTAGTCATTTCAGTTTGCACAGCTGAAATGTCAAACGTGATGCCTTTCTGGGTGATATTTGGGAGTTATCTCACTCAGTCTTTCTTCTCTTTATTTAATGGCCTTCCAAAGGAAGCTCCAAATCTTACATAAAGGCTTTACGAGTTATTACTGTCACCCCCTCATAAGAGATGCAACTTAACTTTCTGCAGCACCAGAAATTCTCAAATAATTCTCAAACAGAGACAAACAAGAAGGCTTCAGCTCAAGTGAAGTGATTTTTATCAGGAAAATACGGTGTCTGGAGACCTGAGTCTCAGACATAGCTTGTCCCTGCCTTGCTTTCTTCCAGCATTTCATGCACTGTCAGTTGAGGGTAGTGAAACCCCACATAAAGTGCTTTAAAATTTGCAGTTGGCAGTAAAAACTCCCTTTAATCGAGCCTATTCCTCCAGGTTTGAGTGCTCTGTCTCTAGATAGAAACTGCCAGGCAAAGAACTCCCCATAAATTTTGTGCAGCCTATGAACATTATCAATCCACAGACAACCTGTCATGTGGTTAATTAATTAGTCTGAATACTAATTAATTAACGGGTATCCTTAATGATTCTGTCCAGAGCTAGCTCAGCAACACTTGCATGGCCTGAGGCCTGAGCTTGCTGCTTGCCTTGACACAACACTGTGACAACATGCAAGGAAGCCATCAGGACCCTGGGAACAGTCCTGAGGGTGCTGTATGGGATTTTAGCACCACCTGGGTATCCCTACAGAGCAGCGTGCTGGCTGAGTGTAGGTCTGGCAACCCTGCACAGAGCTTTGGGACTGCTTTGTTCATTGTCCACGTCTGCTCTCTCCAGACCCCTCTCTCTTGCCTTCACTACTCCTCTGACAGTACAAAGCTCTCCACCAGACAGCTAAGGTTTTACTGATTCTTTTGAGGATGCTCTCAATATGTTCCCCTGCAGAGCAGCAGGGAATTTTCCAGCTGCAAGCAGCCTTAGAGACCTTTGCTGTACACCAGCCTTCCCATCACTACACTTATCATCTGCAGAACAGAGGCTTTTGATGGAACTGGTGCTTGTCTTACAAATGGCCAGTCTGTGTGGGAAGACGTTTTTCAGGCCACATAAGGGTAGGAAAGTGTCCTCAAACCTTTTCTTTAGATCCATCTCAAAGACGTTTTTAGGCTTGTTGCTGTGTGAGAAGGCCACCCTAGCAAGTCTTTGGAAATAGATGTTTCTTAAGCCCGGAAAGGAGGTAGAAATGTTCAGCATTTTCACAATGTCCAAGCACTTATCTACCATATGTGTGTGAGTGAACAACAGTCCTACAGTCACATCAAAAATACAGCATGTTACATGTTGAGCTGTAACTTCTGAGCTCATTTTAAGAAGTTTTAATGGCTCTGAAAGTGATCTGTGACATTTTATTAAAAGACAAACATCAACTGTTATAGATATGCTATGTCAAGGCTGTAAGAGAAATAAAACTGAGCTTAAAGTAAAATTTTCAAAAGTACAAGTAAAACATTAAATGAGATAAACTGAGGCTCTGAAGTTATACTGAGATTCACTTATCCATTATCTTCAAATTAGGAACAACCTGTTCTTCATAACAGTCTGTTTGTATGAATGAGGAACTCTGAGTTTAATTAAGTATCATGTGTGGGTGGAAAAGGCTTTCCGACAGCAGTGAGATTATTAATGGACATCTATATTGAAGTTCTTTGCATTTCTGAAAGGCTAATTACAATGTAAATTTAGTTTTAAATTATTGCTTTGCTGTGGGATGGAAGTTGTCATTTATTATTAGGCAGATTTTTTTTCAGGTCTCAGGAAAACATTGGTTTGTCTGTATAAGCACTCTGTAGTCTCTTATTTTTTCCTAATTTGCACTATTTGCTCATGGTTCAATGTGCTGTAAAACATACTTCACCTCTAGTTTCATTATTTTTATAGGTTTTGGGTTGGTTTTTGTTGTTGTTTTTGGTGTGGGTTGTTTTTTTTTTTCCCTGCAACACTCTGAGGTTTCAAGAAAATGAAAGCCAAGCTTTTTAAAAGAAGGCCTGCAGGTGAAATCTGGAAAAGGTGAACTTGTCTTAAGAAAATAGCCCTCACTCACTTCCTGGTACTTTAACATTTTAACTCCTAGTTTATTACATGTAGGTGGTGATGTTTGCCACATAAAACCAAATATGAGGGATGTCAGACCATGTTCTGCAGTTGTGAACCCAGAATAATTAATACGTAGTTTGTCAGTGCCCACAAGGAAAACAAGTCTCAGCTGTTGGACAGGCTGAAGTACACCCAGCCCTTCCCTTGGAAGAGCTCAAACTACAGAAAAGGCAGTTTGGGCCCATGCTCTGAACTAACATAATGCATGATTTGTGCTCTCCCTATTTTCTCACCTGAGAAGTTTGAATTTGGCCCTGGCACAGGTTGAGGTGTGACCCTGAGAGGTGCAGGCAGTGTAGGTTAGTCAGTGAAGGGTCTCACAGACAGAAGAGGGTCTTCTGCATCAGGCATTTTGTGCCCACACAGTGTTTGCAAGCAGAGGGCAGAGAAAAGCAATGAACTAACACACCCAGGGACATGTTACTTGACCTGTTTCTGCAGTGACAGAAAGCAGTTGGCTGAACACCCACTTTAGTTTGGGATTTTCTGTGCTGGGTGTTATTAGATGAAAGAATGCTCTCTGGGGTGGGCTGCAGCCTGCCTGCCATTGGGCACAGGGTCACCTGGAGGCTAGTAGGAAATAGAAACCTCTGATTCCACACAGACTGCATTAAAGATCTATCTGCTTTGCCACTGATGGATAACCTAAAGTTTACAGATGGGAACAACAGGAAAAGATACAATATCTGGTCACATCTGAAGGACCTGCAGAGCATGGTAATTCAATTGCATGCAGTAAGCGCTTTGCTGGCATCACCACTGATAGAATTCAATTAAAAGCTATTAGCATAACTAGCCATACAAGGGCTGCCAGAGTGCAAGGAAGCTATAAAGCATCTGACTGGGACTAGGAGAGGACTGATTTGACAATTTTTATATTTTCTGTTCCTGCCTCATTTAATAGTGAACAGTGACAAAGTGCTGATCTGCCCAGTGGCATTTGTTTCTTTACTTTTTTCTTAAGTAGAAACTACCTCATAGAGATTTCTGAGGCCTGCATCCATAATCTGTCTGCCTTAAGGCTGTCTTGAAAGAAAATAAGCACTATATAGCTCTTGTTATGAAAGCTGCACAGTTCATGTATTGCTGGGGGAGGGTACCCACAGCAGGAATTTTTTGATTGTGTGGGAAGATCTGGTTAGGTATTTGTTGAAGTCTCCTTGGCCTTATAGTGTGTGGCTGTCGACAGTTTCTTTTCAGAACATTGAAAATAAAACAGAGCTGTGAATTAGAGTAAATTCCTACTTTCTCTAGTGGTCTCTGAAGCAAAATTCTCGTGGATATTGAGGAAAGCAGCCCTTTCTGCAAGTCCAACGATGCATTAAATACTGGAACAGTGTGTCTACAAAGGATTTGCCATGCCCTGAGCATCATCCTTCACTTGCCTCACTCACCCACCCAGCCTGCTTCTCCATGTGTGGGGGCTTTCCTCTAAAGCTGAATGCCACAGCGCAGAGCTTCTTTCCCCCGCCCATGGGTCCACACAGATAGGGCTGGCCTTGAGAGTGAGCAGCTGCCACAGGCTCCAGGGGAAAAAGGAATCTGCCCTAACCCTGGATCTGCCCATATCCATTACTGGGACTGGAGTTTTTTAAGATAACTCAAAAGAAGTCATCAATAAATACCTTTAAATTCTTAGAAAAACAATAAATTACAGTTAAAAAGTTAAGAGGTTAAACAGAACTGCTTCAAAAATAACCTAACCTGGAGTACTGCACCCAGTTCCGGGGTCTCTGACAAGAGGACAGGGACCTGTTGGGGCAGATCCAGAGGAGGGCCACAGGAATGATGAGGGAGTAGAAACAGCATTTCTATCAAGACATGCTGAGAGAGTTGGGGTTGCTTAGCTTGGAGAAGATTCTGGGGACACCTTGTAGCACCTTCCAGAGCCTGAAGGGTGTCAGAGAGGGACTTTTTGCCAGGGGATATAGTGATAGGACAAGGGCTCTAAACTGGAAGAGATTTAGATTAGATATAAGGAACAAATTCTTCACAATATGGATAGTGAGGCATTGGCACAGGTTGCCCAGAGAAGCTGTGGATGCCCCATCCCTAGAGGTGCTCAAGGGCAGCTTGGCTGGGGCTCTGAGCATCCTGGTCTGGTGAAAGGTGTCCATGCCCATGGCAGGGGCGTGGGACAGGATGATCTTTAAGTTCTCTTCCAACCCAAACCATTCAGGGATTCTATGATGACATTGTATGGCCATTTCAATACAGGAGAGATGCTTTGCCCCAGATCATTCTCAAGGTGACCCTTTGCCTCTTGGGGACAGTAATATTTAGCAATGCCACAAAGATATTGTGTCACTGCTGAACTTCCTTATGAGTTCCTGAGATGAAAGCTTGTATAATAATAAAAATAAGACGAATCTTTATTTTATTCCATAGTCCAGCTAAGGGCATATTTTGTGCCATGGGAGAAAATAGTATAAGAATTTCATTTTAACTAGTTTTTCCTTAAAATATCTCTTGTCTGTTTTTTATATGTACAGTTAAGTTCCCTTCCTTGCTTCATAGCTATGTAGTCGTTCCTTCTTGTGTTATTAAAACTGAGAAAAAATGCCTTTAGGTGAAAAGAAACCTACTAGTGTGTAAGGTCTTGCTATCAGGAATAGATTCTGATTTATATGTTACTATATGGGAATGTTATTAACTCAAATTACCTTTGTAGAATGAGAAGATACATGTAAAATTACAGAAAAATAAGCCTGATTTAACAAAATAAAGCCATTTTGTTTTATCTACACCCTCTTTAAAGAAGAAATAGCAGTAATGCTATTAAATTATCCCAAACCCATAGATTAGTATAAACTATTACCTGATGGCAACATTTTGGAGAGAATGATTAAAGAATTATTTTGTGTTATTCTACAATGAGTTCATCTAGCTTCATGCTCATGTAGCTCATTTCAATACAGTGCCATAGTTTATTTAGGAATAACTTTACAGACTTATTTTGCAGTCTTAAGTTTAAAACCTTCCCACAGATAAAGCAAAACAAATCAGTTGTTCTCCATTTTGCCAGCATTAAATATTTTAGGGTAGGTAGGTCGAGTGGGTAGCAAGAAGCTTTGAATCACATTTTCCAGTGCTTTCACATTTAAAGTTTTTATTTGATTATCTTGTTGTGGGGTGGAGTCGAATGTGTTTCCAATTTTGCAGTGAATTGTTACAATCTCAGATGTCTTTTGTAAGCTTCTTGGCATCGGTAAGTGTAAGTGATTGTGGTTTTGAACCCAGCTCCTAAGGAAAGCTACAGCACAGTCGTTCCTCCCCTCTCTGCACATCACCCCCAGGCTCTGACTGGGAATTTTCCAACTTAGCCAAAAGATGAACATGGAAAAAATGCTTTGTTTTTAATAAATGTACAAGGAAACACACAAATGCAGTGTTTGTTCCTGTAGGCAAATATTCTCAGACTTACTTATATACTTGCATTCACATATTTTTGTCCCCAAATCTAATACAATTTGCCAAAGAAGTTACAGCATTCTCAGCAACTCTGTAGCCATGACAAAGAATCAGGATGCTGATTTAGACAGTTAAATTTGCACCTGCAAATTTATTGGAACACTGTAACTGTAGAAAATGATGAGTTTAGAAAATGTCTTCATGATTAGGGCCACATGAATAATTGATTTTTTAAAAATGATGGCATCCAATTTTTGTAATTGGTTTAGATCAGACTTATTGTCCTGCTTAACAAAATTATTTCTTTTCCCTTCCCCAAAATTTTGATTGGTTCAATTAAAAAAAAAAATCTGTAAAAAGAGGAAACAAAGACTGTGATTCAGAAAACTGCTTGAGGATGCAATGATGTTGTTATTCTCCTCTTGTTCAGTAGCTCAGTGCCTAAGAACCCTTCCCTGAATGTCAAGAGATTGGTTCAAATTCTTCTCAGAACTGCTAAATCTTAAGCAGGAACCTCTTTTAGGTGGGTTTTCCAACTAGGCTATAAGTACTTGGAACATGAACTCAGTGACTTCTCATGGGATTGCAGCTGTACTTCGTACTTGGGACTGCTGAAGTATTTCACGTGGAGGACGATTCCACAGGTTCTTGGTTAGAGCACATGCCTGAGGCTTGCCCCAGAGAGTATTTTTTCTGCTGAATATAATAAAAATATCACTGGAAAAAGGACTATGCCAAAAAATTATCTTCTGCAATGACAGTTCCTTCCTTGAGATGCAGAACTTGTGGTGTTTTTTCTAGCAAAGAACGGAATACATTCTGCATTCTGCATTATTTACATCCCTTTGTAAAAGGTAGACCGAAACTGCATCTTTTCCTCATTCTGATTTTCCCCTCTCTTCCTCTTCTCTCATCAGGTATTTTTAGTGGCATTCTTTATGCTGACTTTGTGAAGGTGAAGTTACACTTTCAGCTACGTTACAATTCATTAACAGAGTTGTAAAGACCCTCTGTTCTGATACCGTGCTGCTCCTTTTCCAACTTGACTAACAGATCACCCTTCTTGCCAAAACACACCCTGCAGCCAATTGTCACAACAGTGCATATCTGGTAGCTATCTTAGTGCAATGGGTATAGCAATATTTTGGCATGAATATTAGCTGTTTAGATTTTCACATGGACTGTTTTAGGGAATGTGTTAAGTCTCCTACCCACACCTTGAAACAGTTAAGAAATGGCATAAGGCCAGGTAAGAAGTGTAACTGAAATATCACAGGAAGGGAAAGAATTTGGAGCATGGTGCTATCACTGTGTAACAAGTCCGCCGTATAAAGGTGGAAAATAGTCAGAAGGAATATAAGGGGAAGAACCATCCATTTCAAAGAGTAAACTGAATGTAAAATATCCAGATTCAACTTTACATTTATAGTAAGGCAACAGCACATGGCTATCCCTCCTCCAGTTCTTGTAGTTGACACTTCAGTCTGGCACAGTCATCTAAAACTAGGAAACGTGACAAAGCTGGGAACTCCGTGGCTGTGAGGAGCAAGCTGCCATGCAAGGAGGATGCTGCGCAGCCCCTTCATCTGACAAATCACATGAGACAGGCTGAAGCCTTCAAAGTTTGATGCTTGCTCTAACAGGGATTTTTAAAAGTAAAAAAGCGCTGGTTACGTCAGATGCACGTTTTAAGTGGCAAAGAAGCAACCAAGAGAATCCCTAGATGAATTGGCATGTTATTGACAAGCTTCATGTGACGTGCACATCTACTTCAAATGCAGGCAATCATTACTTCCTCAGGAACAAAAGTCTTTGATGTGGCCCCGATCTGAGAATCTGTTAAGCCCATCTTTAAATATGTGCATAACAATCTAAAACAAAGAGGCTTTTCAAATGAATCTGGGTCATCTGTGGAGATACATCTAACAGAAATTATTAAACACAGCCTAGAAAGCAGTGTTTGCAAAAACAGAAAGCCAAGCTGGGCTCCCAGGGGCCTCAGGCTTCAAAATGGCTGAGTTGCTTAGTGCTGGATGAGCCTGCTCACGGGCACACATCTTTACATTTAAAGAAGCTCAGTAATTCTGCATTGGTCTACTGGGAGGGGACAGAAAGAGAGGAAAGTGTTTTTTTTCTTGAAATGTTAGTTTTACTACGAAAGGTTTAATCTCTGTGAACACTAAGGCAGAGGAAAGTAAGGCAGGGCTCGCTGTGAGAAATGCATCAGCATAGGAGGGACAAATCCAAGGCTGAATTTGGACAATGTGAGCAGTTCACCTGCTGCCCTGGAGCCAGCCCTATATTCTTTCTTCTCTAGACACAGTTGGACAGCAGGCAATAGGGCATAAGAACCACTCCAGCTACTCACGGGCTGCCCCCACGCTATCTGCCACTAGGTTTTTCCACGTGGCTCCAGCTGCATTCCAGTGCAAGTACATGTAGAATCACTGGAGACAGGCTGGGGAGGGCACCTCTCAACTTTTACTCACTGGGGCAAAGGGTGGTGAGGCTGTAATTGGCCTTAGGGTCGGTTACAGCCCTGAAAGAAAGGCAGGACATAGCCACGTCAGGTAAAATAAGCATGGCTGGAGACAGCCTTTGTGCAGGGCTGGGTGTTCTGTGCAAGGTCCCTTTCCTTGTGAGGGAACCAAAGCCAGGCATTCTGGGCTCAGCCCACAAGCTATTCGTTTCAGTTTGGTATTTTCCCCTTGAATAAGCAGGACAAAAGGGATGTGATATGCTGAATCATTTAGGGAAAAAATCACCCTGTCAAGTAGATTATCATCAGCTAAGAAAGGCCCTGGAGGCCAAAACCTCAGTCTCTAAATTATACATGCTGAATGCCTATGCTTTTACTGTACTGTTGAGGCAAAGCCTGCACAGTGGTTTCAGGGACATTAAACGCAAACGAAAAGTTGTATCACAGCTGATACTTGCCCAGTGATTCCACCTTAATCTTGGGACTAGCAGGTGTCCTAGGCGTGCCAAGTCCCTAGCAGGGAGCGAGGGATTTGTAATTGTTGGCAGAGATGCCAGGGGGGTCAGTCAGTCGCAAAAACATTAAAGCATATAAAAGCAGGGAAGTGTGATCCTCCCAGAAGAATGTGCATGCTGCACATGAGAGGAAACAGATGCATTCTCAGGAGGTGGGTGTCACTCTTGCTTGTGCTACTCACTTCTTTGACATTTCCTCTGTTTAGTGTCTACCTTTTTCTCACGATTTCACTTTCAAAGCTACCTGTGCACATTAGCAGATGGTTGACTTTCTGTCTATATTTTCTTTCCAGGAGGTGCTCAGAGTCAAAGTTTAAGTGAAAACACCCCTGAATTTGGCTTAACACCTGACATTGTCTGGATTACTTCAGGTTTGAATGTGACACTTGCAAAATTGCACAAATAATTTTCTTATTGGAAATTGTTCCCTGCAATTGCATTTCAATCACAGGGATTATATCCCAAGCCAGCTATTCTCCAGTGAATGATATTATTCTAACCCAAAATTTCAGATATTAAATTGACAGTTTCTTACCCAGGTGTTAGAAGAGTGGGAATGTGAGATTCTGGTGTGTATATCTGGAAAAGAGCTTCAGCTTTCCCTTTCCCACTAGGTGCAGCTGCTCTCCTAGGATCTTCTGAGCTGACTGCACTGATCTTCCTGGGCTTTTTCTGCAATGAGTCCCTTCTGCTTCTCCCACTGAAATGCCGGGTTTGTGACTGTTTCTGTGGCAATCAATGTCTGCAAAGGTAACCCCCATTCGCTGTGCATTCACAGCCTCTGCATAGAGCATTTTGTTACATGCCTTTCAGAGGAAATGCATCTCACCTGAGGAAACTTGGGAAATACCCTGTGAAGCGCAGGGAATGGCATAGGGCCTTGATCCTGCATTTTCTTCACTGCAACGAGGTCACATGGTGCTTTGCATAGATGCACTAGGAGGCACAAAGCCCCATCAGCCTTCATCACCACTTTCCTGGACTACAGGTAGCAGCAGCATAATGGGAAAAGCTACAGCCAAGTATTTCCACACATCCTATTTTTGTTTGTGAGCATGGGCAGCTGGCACAGCTATTTCAAACAGTCTTGCATCTTTTACCCAAGACAGTCAAAAGGGATGATGGTTCCAGCTCCTTAGGACAAGCCTGTAAGCACATAGTCTTGTGATACCGAGCCTGTAATATAATAGAGGGAGGCCAGTGTAGGGCTGAATGTGCATGCACAAGATTTTGACATGCAGGAGCTTCACACCTCTGGTAACTGCCAGGACTTTTACAACAGCTCTGCTCTGCTCCAGGACTCTGATAATAAGCTGCCCCCTTACTCTGAGCAGTAGTATGATTGAGTCCCCATTTTAAAACAGTATTGATTTTGATAGGAGTTTTGATAGAGTATGGCCATTGAAGGAGTGCCAGATTTGGCTGTTAATCTTCAGGATTGCTTCTTTCTGCTTGGTTGAGCATATGCCTCATGTTTGCTGTCCCCAGTGTGAAGGATTTAGGAACTGTCAATATCTATGTTGACATATGAAACACTAAACACAGTAGGAGCAAGATGCACATTTGGGTCACTCCTGCAGAGGCCTGGCGTTTTTACTGGGGTAATTTAACAAGTCCCCACCTTCTGTTCCCCTGTAAAGGCCTATTGTCCAGGAACAGAAGCTGGGAAATTTTTGGTTGCCTGTCCCTCTCTTGCTGGTGCTGCCGCTCCACACTCAGCCCAAAGCTGAGATGCGGGGTGGCTGCAGATAGTGACACCATTTCATCTCCTGCCTTTGCCCTGCCGGGTGGTCTCTGGCACTCCAGCCGTGCTCAGCCTGGCATTGTTCTTAGAGGTGCTCTGCAGACTGTGCCGGCTGGAGCCCAGATCAGGTTGTGAGCAGCAGGGTGGGATCTCAATTTCAGAGGCCTTGAGGACCCATTGATGCCATCACTTTTGGAGTGCTCCCTGCTCATGAAAGGTAAGCTCTGTGTATTGAGGTCTCTTTGGAAACTGCTTCGTGTGTCTGTCTTTGTAAATTTACCATGGGTGCCCTATTTTATTAAGATTAAATGGCTTCTGCTAGATGTTCGTAAAGACTGCAAGTGTTGTGGCTGAACTAGCAGGTACATCAAGCATATATGGGAAATAAGACTTTTAGAGGGAGTGATTCCTTTTTATTTATTTTTTTAAGGCATGCCTGGCATTTTTGTCACAACCTTAGCTGACACAGCATTTTCTATGCCTCAAGACAGCACAGAAGATGAATGTTTGGAATACACTAAGCTTTGAAATAACGTAAAGATAAAATCAGAAGAGTAATTCAACATGTCCCTGAAGCTCTTAACCACAAGTGATGATGACATTCTAATCTTTGGAGAAATGCACAACAAGCACCATCAGCCTTTCAAAGTGGTGTGTGTCACAGTGAAGAGGGTGCAGAACCAAGGCTGAATTCGGTAAAGGATCACTATGCTTGCATGATGTTCTCTAAAAAGCAGAAAATCCATCAGTGCACCAAATAAAATTCTGCTCTTGGCTAAGCTGTAGATGTCAGCTGGGTGTGAGATGCATTCCTAACTCTTCTTCCGAAGTTTCAGTATGACCTTGGGGCATATGCATGTTGTTCCCACATCTGTAGTAATGGGCACATGAGAAATCTTTTTCACTACTTCCTTTGTGGGCTCTGCCAGAGCCTGGAAGCATGGCCCACAGACAGGAGCAGAGAGACACGCTGCATTTGTATAAATGCTAATTGTGCTGGGCTCAGGTTTAGGTGCTCTACTCTCATTTGTATGCAGACAAGAAGTGCAAATGAGTTCATCTGGCAAGGTGGGAACGGGGCCACAGCAGGGTCACAGCCGTGGTGCAGTGGCTCCATGGACTGAGACCCCCACACAGCAGGGAGGCAGTAATGCAGCGCTTTCTGAGGCAGGCTGCTTCTCTTCCCTTTAAACTGCAGCGTGCCATGGAGGGGAAACGGATCTGCAATAATTACCATCAAAGTCAAGGGGCCTCAAAAGCCAAAGCTGCTGATTTTTGTAACAGCAGAGCAGTTTCTGATGTCCTTGCTGCAGCCAAGAGAACTTGGCTTGGGCAAAGCCTGTGGGAAGATTGGTCCCAGAGCCTGTGCTGTTTCCTGCTGAGGCAGCAGAGCTAAGCAAGGCCAGGAGAGCAGAGCTGGAAGGTTCCTTGCCCACAGGAATAGTGTCGTGTGTAGATGCAGCCCTTCTGGGAACTGCTAGTTCTGCACGGGTTTGGTGGAAAGGGGGTGACAGGTTTTACTTCACTCCTGACAAACTGAACTTTATTTACACTGTAGAGAAAGGGAAGTGACTCTCACTGCCTTTTGCTCTAGGACCAAAGCTGAAGAAGGGTGAGAAGGCTTGGCACAGGTTGATTCCAAGCAGAGGAGGAGGCAGATGCAAATGCACTCCTTCTGGTGGTGTTCTGTTATGTTGTTCCACAGCAAAGCCCTTAGCTGTCATCTAGGCATGCATAAATAGGTTTGTTTATTTATACATCACCACTGACTATAGTAACTCATGATTTTATCTGACTTGCTTGAAATGATGATTCTTTTGAAACAAAAGCAGAAGTTAAACAAACAAACAAACAAGAAAAAAAAAAACCAAACAAAAAGCAAGCCAGAAAGCCCCCAGCCAAGCAAAAGAATGCTACAACTCTAAAACTAGCAAGATGATCCCAATTGGAAAGTGTCCTAAAATTCAAATTAAAAAAAAAAAAAAAAGGAAAAAAAAAAGGAAAAAAAAAAAGAAATATGTTCTTTTGGATTCTGAGCCTTTACAGTGAAGACATACTACTTAAAAAGTCTCTGGCCCCAATAAGTGCAGGTCTGCTTGCTTGGTTTTTTTAACAAAATTTGAAATGTTTTTGTGTAAGTTGCCTCCATCTGCTGGGCTCTAAGCATGGTATTAAGTATCACAAGATTCAGTTTTGCCCATTCACAGTTTTATCTTAAGTTGAGCTTATCAGGCAACAGGGGAGAAGTTTGCATTAGCTGTGAGGTTAGGACCATAAAACTGACTAAGTCAAGGAAAAGAAAGTAACCTGACAATATCTCAAGTATGCCCACTGGATCAGGAACACTACACACCATCAAACACAAAAGAATACTTCCTTTTCAAAGCTATCCCTGTGGTTTCATAAGCTCTAGCCTCTGCCAGAAATGCAAGGAGTAATAAAAGAAGACATGGTTCTAAATGCTATAATGGATCCAAAGGGAGCACAGATGGGGCAGATGATTACAGGATTGAACTCCCTGCTATGGAAATGGACATATCTGAATAGAAATTTCCCTTCAAGACTTAACAATGAGACTACAGCTCTTGAGACTGCATAGTGCTGACCTGTACTACTTTTCTGGCACAATTTCCTGTAGTAGTGGTAGTAGCACCTTTCTTTCGGAAATGCTCTGAAAGACCCATGTATGTCAGGACAACTTTGTGGTTGAGCCCTTCTTCCCTGGTATCTTGGTTTGACAAGACAGGTATTTGCCAGGGAAACTGGGGTTTCCCTTAGAATAGAGAATGCGAACCCCCCACCCCTGCCAAATTATAATTTTGCAATTAAGGGCTCTCAGGCAAAGATTTGGGAATAGGAATAACAGTTCTTTACTAGTAATATCAATAATACAAATGTGGTAGAAACACAAAACCACCCCACCAAACCAGCAAATAAACAAACAACAATTTTGGAAAGCCCTGACAGAGTCAGCTACAACCTGATGCCCTGTTGGTCAGGACGTGGGTAGCAGTCCAAAAAGTCCTCCTGGGGTGGCAGATGTGGTTCTGTTGGAGTGGAGATGATCCTGTAGCCAAAAGGGTCCAGAGGTGGTGAGAGGGAGTCTGGTGATGGTGAGAAGGGTCCTGTCTTCCTCCGGTAATCGGGTGAAGCAAGAGCGTTCTTCTTCCAGAGTCCTAGTTTTATCCAGGTAGGAATGGTTGGCTCCCCCCACTGGGTGGAGCATCTCACAATAGAATGATGGAATGTGAATGTACTACCTTGGGGAGGGTAAGTTTTGTGATGTGTGCTTTTAGGGGTGTTTAAATGGTCTATTAGCAGGAAAAAGATAAGAAACAATGCCCTACCTGGTTTTAACAGTTGGGCCATTATCAAAAGGCACCCGCCCCACTCCTTCCAGAGTAAACAGAGATAAAACAAAACAGCTCCCCAACTGCTTTCAGCAGATGAAAACAGAATATACATCCTAAGTTCCACAACCCAAGACACCTGGGATCTCTTGAGAACAGAGCATCCTATGAGGAAAAGTGCTAAGAAGTCTGTTAACACTTCCAGCCATTAATCTGGAAATTCTTTATAAAAAGAGAGTAACCTGATTTAAAATCTTTAAGTAAATGTTTTTAAATTATTCAAAATATCCTATTTCAAATTGATCTGAGTCAATTCAAAATTTCAACGAAAGAATTTAAAGGACCATAAATGATCTGACTGGCATTACAGATTACCTCAAAAATCTTAATGACTAAAAATAATCGTTCCCTGTAAAACTGTCAAATAAATTAGAAAAATGTAAATCATCTCCATGACATTTTTCACTTGTAGGAGACATTAAAAACCTAAAAAAACCCCCACAGAAGTTATTGTTCACATTTTGCAGCATCCGAAATATAAAATGTTGCTTCTTGTTCTTTTTATGTTTGCTTCTAAATCTCTGATCATTATATTCTGATGGTTTGTGTGCTTAATCACTGCTCATTAACACCATTTTTCTACACAGCGCTGCTAAAAATATTTGTTTGCAGTTGCCCTTGTACTCTGAACTGTGCCATTTCCCATGCACAGCATCCTATGCAGGGAGGCAGAACATTAATACCCTGTTCAGGTAATTCAGAGAACAGTGACACACTGGCATAATTAAATAATGTCATCAGACTCTGAAGTGAACTCCCTGCGGTGAGGAACCGCATGAGAAACCTCCTAATACAACACCTACGGCTTTCTTACGCAAAACTGACTTTACTGTAATGTATTCGATTAGGAGAGCTGAAGTTTAATGGAGAAATCATTATTTTATTTCATTGGCATTTCATGGGAAATGTGGTATGATGCTTCTGCCCGCTGGATCTTGTCATGCTTTCATCCGGCTCAAATAAAAAGCTGTCCTTTCTGTCTTTGCCACAGAGGTGCTAGATCACCTTGGTCCTGCCTCTTCAGTGTAATGATTTCAGATGGTCTCTGACAACAACACCACTTTTGTATTGCTGAAGTCCTTCTGAGCTCTTCTCTAAAGACTCTGCAGTTTTCCACAGCCACTTTGAAGTGTGGGCATCCAAAGCATGACACACTGCTCATTTAACGGTGTCCTCAAACACTAAACTGTCTAATACTAAATACTAAATCTGTGTCTGATATGTCTGTCACACAGTTGTAACCCCAAGCATTTCTCCCATCACACCGTTCTCACCACAGCCACCAGGCAACATGAGATCCCAGTCCTGAGGGAAATGGCTGGGAGAGAGGCTCTTCAGTGGTGCTGCTGCTCCAGCATCAGGTACTGGGCAATATGTACCACATGGGTTGTGACAGCAAGGCTCCAGCTCTAATATCCATTGCCCATATATCATATGCTCAAGATGGCTTTTCTCATGGCAAAGCTGGACACATTTGTGGTGCTGCTGTCTCAGATAATCAGTGGAAAGGCAGAGAAAGCTGTGACAAAGGACCATTCCACCATGGTGCCATACATGGCTTGGCTTAGCAGCTTCCTCAGGCTGTCATTCCTTGACAAGGTTTTTTGCTCCTTTCCAGGTGTCCTGCTCTTCCTATTCCTGCTGTGTTACACGTGAGCTTGTGGATTCCTACCTCTTATCTCCCTTGCAGTCAGGTTTGCTTTTTTACCCCTTGCTCATGCTGACTCCTTGCCTCTTCTGTCTCCTGTACTGTTTTATTTATCTATTTAATGCTGTTCTCATGATTATGGTATTTGGGCACCAAGCAACTCGAATAAACTATCTGTTTCATTGGCTCACAGTGCTCCCATTTATGTCGGTTGCCTGGTAACAGCTGCTGTAACTGAAGTTGCAAAATTTTTAGTGAAAAAAGAATCCAGTGCTCCCAAACAGCCTGAACTTGAATAAAACTGCAAACAACCGAGCTGGAATTTTCCACGCTTTGGGGCTCTCCAAAGCTGATCTCTCGCTGTCAGCTTGAAAAAGTTCAAACAAAACCAAGTTCAGCCTCCTTAAAGTCCTGTGGGGGAGAATGCAGAAAGCCTCAGTCGTGTCTCTGCGCCTTAACTCCTGTCCTTGCTGCACTCACAGGAATGCAAATCACTACCTGAGCCCTGCAGCTGGCTGGAGGCTGCCGGAGAAGCTCGCTCTTGGCTGGAGGGTGTTCCTGACTCTGGAAATGGCACCAGAGGGTCTGCCTCTGTTTGTCTCTGCCAGTGCTTTCCACCCTGCAGGATTGAGTTAAGCTAAAAGATGTTTCTAATTACAAGCCTTGCCGAGGCAGGCTGGGAGCTGGGAGGCTGCGTGAATTCAGCTGAGCTGAGGAGACAGCAGAGGGTGTTGGCAGCCAGGCACGTTCCCCACCGTCTACCTGGGATGAAACCTTTGTGCCTGCGTGCTGCGGATCCGGATGCTGCAGGCAGCACTGCCTCAGATCTGGCCCTCCTGTGTCCCAGAGCCCGTCTCATACTTTGTGCCTTCGTGGACTGGGAAAACAAACTGAGGAGAGGAGTGGTAAGAAGGTGATCTTGCTGTTGAAGAAGCAGCTTTGATTCGAAGCCGGGGTGCAGAGGTGCTGAGAAGCAGCGGTGCATTGCACAGACTATGGCAGCTCTCGGCACGTAGCACCCAGTGCTGGGATGCCTTCCCTTGGAGCTACTACAAAACAGCATCAGAACATCACCCCAAATTACTCTTAGGTTCTACAGAACCTTGTCAAAACCCCTAATCCTTCTGCTGAGCAGGGAGCACCCAGACTTTGCAGGAACAGACTTTCATGTGACCATAAAATTAACTTTGGGGCCAAAATAGTAACTGCTGCAGGAAACTGTGGAAACAGATGAAAAACTAACTACTAACATTATAATGAAAAATTCATGCTATAGAAAACATGAAGAAGAAGCATCGGCCAGTTACAGTAAAAAATAAGAATTTCCATGCTTTGTTGCGTTAATTGAAAAGAATCTAAAAACACCAATAACATTATTTCATAGTATTATTAATGATTATTCAGAGTTCAAAGTCATTTAATGATGAATCCAAATACAAACAAAATTAGTATGACCAGATCATAATCTATTTTTAAAAATATGCATGAGTTGTTGAATCAGCAAGGAAAAGAAATCAGCATGTGTTTGTTTGTTTGTTTGCTTTTTTCCTTATGGAATTTGTGGGTGTATTTCATTCCCAGAGCCTAGCAGAGGGCAAAAAGAGCATTTTGCCATCCATTTAACATGAATTCTGGAGGGGTGAGAAGCTGTTCTTAATGCCAACATGAAAACTTCCCCTCTGTGTTTGTCAATATGTGCACAGAGTGTGTATAGGGTGTAACTGCAGAGTTTTTCAGGGTAATGTTCTCATCACAGGAGAAATCACCGAGATTTCCAAGCCTCAAGTAAACCCAAGTTTCAGGCTCAGATAAACCCAGCCCCGACTTTGGGGAAGTGGCAGATATGCATTTGTGCTTCCCAAAGCTTTGAGGTTCCTGAAAGTCCTCTTCCATGTGATAGTAAAGAAGAAAAACCAAGGAGCATGATGTTAATGAATAACACTAAACAATATTTGCTTAAATTGCCATGCCCTTAATTACTGCTCAAATATAATGAATCTAAATCATGTATAAGATTTTATTTTTGATCCTTATTGATCTCTGTAATGTATCTGAACATGCTGGGGAAATAGCATTATAGCTGAAAAATATTATTTATCATTAAACAATGTGTCTTACTTTAAATATCAATGTTATGGCCTCCAGCATTAGCTTTGCAGTCAATAGTAGCACAAGAGTTGTTTTTCTATTTTATAGACAGATCCAGCACTTGGTAAATACAGGTACATTGTCTATACAGGTACAATCTTAGTTTATTTTCTGAAAAAACCCTTTGGCTTTGCATGTAGCTAACAAGAACATTATTTGCACTTCACCCCCAAATTTCAGATTCCTCTTATTCATCCTATTAAATGATAGCAGAGGTAAAATCTTGTTTGCCCCAAATGTAACATTTAACAAAATGGACAGTAGGTTTGCTTTGTGGAGGACCGTTGTTCTGTTTCTTTTCCTTTTTCGTACCTCTCTCCCATAGGTGTCTGGGATGGTCCATTGCCTCCTCTGTTATGTGCAGCACCCAAGCTGGCTGCCTCAAGCCTTGCAGAAGCTGACTTGGGGCAGCTTTGTCCTCAGCAGACAGGGGGTGAGTCAGCAGTGTGGGAACCTCTGCAAAGAAGTTTTGGAAGAGACCATGACAAACATGGTTTCCATTTGAAGCCAGTGAATTCAATAGGAAATTATTTTCTTCCCTAGCACAGGAAAGATCAGTTTGTTACTGTGAGACAGGAGAAAGCTGTCAGCAGAAGTATTTGTGTCTTGCATCTATTTATTTATTTATCTTTTGTCCACCTCCGTGCTTACCTGCTTTTCTGAAGCCACCCACACTGGCTAATGGGGAAATACACAGCACTGCTGTGCAGCCATCTGTGAAGGGTTCATTTCTCCTGTCCAGCCCAAAATAACATTCTTCTTGGCATTGCCAGGAGTCAGGATTACAGGTTTAAATCAAGCCCTGTGCACTGCACTTCTGTTAAGCACAGTGTAACCCCTGGTGATGGTACACTACATGGTGTCCCTCCACTCCTCATATCTTCCATAAAGCATGGGAATGGCTGTTCAGGGATGAGGCTGATTTGAATGGCCTCTTCAGCCTAGTCCGTACTAGCTGCCACCTCATCCTGAAAGGCTTGGGACAGCAGAGGTGGGGTTAGGGTGGATATAACCAAGGAGAGGCTGCATGTAGACTCCTGAGGAGAGGAGAATTTGCCTCTGTGCTCACAGGGTGCAGTCAGGGCTGGGCTCCCAGTGGGCACTAGTGGCAGGAGAAGGTGCAGCAGTAGGTGGGAGGCAGAGGAAAACCAGGGGCACAGCTCCAGGCACACTGAGAGGAGCTGGAAAGTCTCCTCCTGTTTGCCACACAGACAAGTTTAGGCGGCCCAAGTTTCTTGCTATAGCTGGTAGAAAGCTGAGGAATCCCTTAGGAGGAAGAGTGTTATAAAATGGAGGGCTTTACACAAAGGCTGGCAAGCTGTAACCAGAAGGCATACATTAATGAGAGAGAAGTTGAATTCTCATCTATTCCACCTGTGAATCCCAACTGAAGTCATTGTGGGAAGGCCTAAATGGCAGGAATATCTGAAAACCACTTGCAGTTTAATTATTGTCAAAAAGCTCTAAGAAGAGTTTGAGTGGCTGAGGAGTTACGCAGCCTGAATAGATATCACCACAGCAAAATCCCATTAGATGCAGAGGAAACGACAAGACAGCCATAGTTGGACTACAGAATAAAGCTCTATTCAAAGACTGAGGTAATGTATTTTTCCACTGCAGGGCAGGAGTGAAACTTCCAGTTATTCTGTAAAGAGAGAAAGAAACTTTGGCCCTCAGGGCTGCAGTAGGATAGTTTAAAAGAAGATCATTAAAGAAAAATCCCTCCTGAAGACTTTGATGTCTATTGATGCAAGGTGCTATTTGTTCTCCTACTGAAGACAGATCTGAAAGACTCTGCAATTACTAATAAATCACTTGCAATATTGAGCAATTACCAACAATGCAATCATAAAACAGTGCAATAACTAAATAATTATATGCTTGTTAGGAGAATATGTTATTTAGCTTCTTGGAAAGAAAGGGGAAGGAGGTGAGAATACAAAAGACAGGATATTGGACACCACAGAAATAGCAACAAAACAGATTTTGCAGCCAGTATGCTGAGTAGTTGTAAATATGCAGGGCTGAATTCTAACCCTAGAGAAAATAAGAGCAAGGTTAACCATTGACAGGATTTTGTTTTTTAATAGGAAGATTAGTCTGTCATCCAAAATACTGAGTATGATGGCTGGAAAAGCTTTCTTCTGTCTACTGACCATATTCCATTCAAACCCAGTCCTGAGAGTACCAACTGTCTCAGTAGTATTTCGTTTATTACTCATCTTACTGTTAATAGGCTGCTACCTCCACTGGGGCCCCAGGAGCTCCGAGGAGAGCAGTGAACTGCAGTCACAAAGGCAGGTCCGTGCTAGTTACCAAGGCTCAGCTGGAGCCACAGGAAGCAGATTCACATGCTCCAGAGGCAGCTCAAACCCCTGCTGATGCATGGAGGCCACTCTTTCCATACCTGGTAATAGAGGGATTGGGAGTGCTTGGGTTGTAGATGTGCTGCACTGGGGTAAAAACCTCAGAGGGATGGGGAGAAAAATGGCAAATGGGAAGCTCAGGTTTCATCAGCAGAAACTAATTATGATGGGAGAGAGAGAGATATCATTGCTGTTGTTTAGATTTTCCCCTCAATGAATCTGTGATTATTCCAGAAACAGCTGGAGAAAACATCTGCATAAATGAATTGCTTCTTGGAAGGAAAGGTGTGTATCAGTTACCATAAGTCAGGCTGATATGCTGTTGGCTTGGCTCACTGGTGTTCAGCTGTTGCCTTAGGTGTGAAAGCTGGAATCCGACGGAAAAGAATGAGGATTTTGAAATGCTTTTGGGAAATACTGCAAAGTGCTGTAGAAGCAGAAAGCACACTATGTACTGTATACATCAAACAAAAATATCTGTTGTTGAAGAGATCAAGAAATCATAGCTGAAGGATTTTGGATGTGTTCAAGGATTAGGGACCATCTGGAAAAAGGATCATGCGAGGGACGGTCTGTGGTAAAACATTAAAGGAAAGGCAGGCTGCTGTGCATGCCTGACCCAGATAGTTTTGTAGGCACAGTCTACGTAAGTAGAGCACAATTTATGGGGCAGCCTGGAGACTGATACCCCTGTAAAGCACAGTGTCATTCCTGGAATATCAAGCAATCCTTTTCAGAAGTGATGGCAAACTACAAGAGGAAGGCAAAGAGAAATAGGCTGTGAGTAGTAGGAGAGCCCAGACTCAAGTAGCCAAGAGCTATGCTCCCTTCCTCCTCCTGAACAAAGGAAAGGAGGGAGGGCTCTGCTCTAATCCTCCTTCTGGCATGCATTTTAAATAAATCCTTTGTGATCTGGGGAGGGGAACAGACACTTACACACCCTCCTCCTTCCGCAGCTGAAGGTAATGCAGCTGGCAACAGGCATAGCATCTCTTTCCACTGAGTCCTCTCTCCTCCCTGCCATGGAGCGAGGAGAGAGTGATTTGTGACCTCAGAGACCAAAATTTCCTCTCTTTGAGATTCCCCAAGGCTGATCTGGCCTGGGAGCCCGCAGGTTTTCCATGTTTAAAGCAAATCTTTCAGCTCTGGGGAATGAATGGTAAAAACTTCTAGCATCTGTAGCTCATATGACCGGACAGTATAAAATAGCCTGAAAGGAAGAAAGGGAAAAGGCAAGAGAAAGTAAACAGAAAACTGGGAATTGATGAGAATCTTTTTAAAAGCCTCCACCTTTAGCTGTGATGTAAATGGTTTTCTCATGGATTTTGTGCTGAAATAGACATTTAAAAATCACATATATTAATTAAAATTATAGATACTGGCCAGATTACGACACATATAAATGTTGCCATTAGCAGTCACAAACAATGGCTGGAAAAAAAAAAAGGGCAAAACAAAAAACAGCTAATGAAACCCAAAGGAAAAGAAATGAGTGTTAAAAGCTAGAAGTAAACAGAATCTAGAAATTACATACTACTAAATAGAAGCCAGTGGTGGCCCTTGAAAGCTCACTTTTTTTCTCTTGGATAATCAAAGGCCATATTGTGCCTTTAAGCACAGCTTTGAGTAAGGAGAGATGAATAAATTGCATTGCTACAGGAGTAGCCTTAGGGTGGGAAGAACAGAGAGCTGGTGTAACACCTCCTTGCTCAGATCAGTAAGCAAATGCAGCTCTGCTGTGCAGCACTTCCAAGCCGCCCCAGGAAGTGAGCAGCACTCTCCTAAGGAAGGAGACAGTGTCTGTGTCGGGAGAGAAAATCATCACTATAAAACTTGTAAAAACTGTCACGGGACATGAGAGCATCCCATGGACATGGGCTCTAAAACACATATTAAACACAAGATGTTCTGTATCAGAACTAATAGACTCCAAGATATTAACCTAAATCTCCTTGATCAGTGCTGTAGTAAAGGGCTGAACCTTCATTTTCTTCTCTAGCTCAAGAGGAGAATTCCTCATGTGAAACTGTTAAAGATTTTTGTCCACAAATCCCTGTGAGGAAAACATTAAGCCTAAGTGATTTTCAGGGAAGCCTATGTGCTCCTGCATAACCTCAACTTACCCTGTTTGTACATTGAGCTACCTGAGATGAGCAAGATTGTCATGGAGAGGTGGCTCAGACCAAATCCCAGGTGATAGCACACAGCTGATATAATCACAGAGTTAATAAACCTCTACTTCTGTAATTTAGGTGACTGTGGAGAATTAGGGAGAGTCCAGCACTGGGCATGCTCTCTATCATCTCACTTCCAGATAACATTCCCTATTGCAAAACACGTCTTCCACAAAGTGCTGTGTCCATGCTGCTGTGGAGCAGAAAAGGACTTTGGTCCTTCTTGGATGTCCCGGAGAAACATCTTGTTGATCCTGGGCAAGATACATCACAGAGCAAGAATGAAATTTATCTGATGAAGTGATAAATTGGACCTTAGTGTTTGTTGGTCATGAACCACAAAATCACCCTTCATGCCAAATGAGGTGGAGATTGGAGTGAAGGAGAATTCAGTTGTCAAAGTGAAAACAGTGAGTAAGATTCTTTTGAGATATGTGAACACAAATCTAAAAGAAATCTAGGATTATATCCACCTATGCTTTTAAGTTAGCTTCAAAAGGCTTCTCTTTCTCTCTCTCTGTGTCCTAAAGATTGTATCACTAAGGTGTTTACAGAACTTTGTGGCTGAGGACCATTTTGAAGAAATCTTTAGACACATAACTTTTATACGTAAATCTCCCTTAGGGCTTTATTAAGATTTTCCTTCCCCTCTGTATTTCTCTGAACATACCTTTGGTTTTTTTGAGGGACTAATTTCTACACCTGCCAAACTTTTCAGAATGTTAATATCCTTTGGACCTATTTAGGCAGAGCCATCTCCTGCCCACACTGTAAACAGAGCTTGTTATCAACAGCTCTTATGCTTAATTAACTGTAAACAAATCATTATCCGATGAGCAAAACATTCCGCACTGTGGGGTGGGGTTTGGCCCTCAGTGTTCAGCTCTTCTGCCCTCAGCCTTTTCCCTTGCAGGGGTGCACCCGGTGCCAGGTGTCCCTGCTGCCCGTGGGAGCTGAAGGATGCCCGGGTTCTTGCAGCAGGGTCGGTGCAGCCCGGCTGGCTGCCCAGAGCTGGGCCAGCTCCCCCGCAGGGACCAGCGATCCCTTCTCATCTGAAGCCCGCCTAGAGTAACTGAAAGTGGATTTCTCCCATCTGGTTCCAGACTTTTATTTTGATATTACACGGGGTATAGTACTGGATATTCAAGCACGCTCTTCTTTCAGATCCTCATAGAGCACAGATATTAAAAAATGTTTTTCTTGAGCTAAATCAATATATGAGCAGAAAGAAAATCCAAGGTGAACTAGGGGTGGCATCATGAATGGAAACTGAGAATCATCTTGCTTTGCAAGTCTTACAATTTCTTTATTTATTATTTCAACTTTAAATTAGGTTCAAATTAAACTCTGGCAAGAACCTGATTTTATATAGATTGTAAACAGATTTTTTTATATTGTATTTTAAAAAATTCTACCGCAGTTTCCAAGAATATTTGTTAGTTTGCTTTCCCTTTATTCACCAACATTGTACCACTGAGACTTGGCAGTGAAAGTGGTTTTATTGATTTTCATTATCCAGGCTGGGAGAAATGCAAAACATAAACAGCAGAAATTATGACCCTTTTTGCCTCTAGTACTTGAAGGGTTTACTGGTAACAACATTCAGTAAGGAGCAAACAGATACATTTTACTGTGTTACCAGAAAAAAAGTTTGAAAAATCACAAACCAGATCTCCAGGGATTATGAGATTGATTTAAATGATAAAGTTTTTTTATTTTCTTTTCATCTGGTTCAACTTCATCTCCAAATCCATTCCAGTCTCTGAAACCCCAGAACAAAACACACCTGCAATAATAACATCTTAAGGCTCTTTTAGGACTTTTTCAAGTTTCTGAACTCAGATTGAATGTTTTCTTCTCACATGGTTTATTAATGGCAGAAAAGAGGCTGAGGCAATAGTGCTCTAGGATTAACTTCTTTGGCAACCCTGGCTACTGATGTCAAATAGTTAAATGCCTAATGGGTGATGATGTAGGAAGGAGACACTGCTCAGAGCCAAGAACTAAAGGTCAATACTTGTGTTGTCTTGTTAGCAGCAAAACTAGGAAAAATTCCTTTGTGTTTTTAAGCAGGTTGCTTAACTAGTCCATGTCTGCTGGCACAGTGATTGCAAATCTTCACTGACAATTGCTGATTGTTTTGGGATCTTTAGATAAGGCCTCACAGATATAAAAGCAAAGTGCTTATTATCCTTATTGCAATTTCCAGTTAAAGCAGAGAAAGTGTAAGAGCCATTCAAGGTAGAAAAATATGATTTCAGAAGTTTTAAATTCTACTCCTCTGGCTGGCACTGTGCTAATGCAGTGCCACTGTGGGAAGGACTGGTCAGCAGGGAGGGCAGGAGTGTTAGTGGGGCTGCATTACGGGCACAGCATCTGCCCAGCAGGAAGGTGCCAGCAGTACCAGTGTGAGCTGGGTCAGGCATGGAGCTGTGACCACACTGCTGCCCTGCAACACATCACAGGGCAGATGGGAGCCCCGTGCTTTCACGTGGAGGGCTGATGATGATGCATAAGGGATGATAACGGTGTAAAGTGAGCTTATACCTGGTCAGCACCTTGTGTGGTGTCTGTAGAATTTCCCATTCAATGCTCAGGAGCTCAGGAACTGAGTGTACAGACCTGACAGCCCACAGCCTGTGTGGAGAGGAGCCAGAGGGGACATCAGACCAGTCAGCTGTGGGACAAACTCACATGAAAAGTGCAAAAAATTAGCTAAGGCAGTCATTTGGGCAAAGAACTTGCTGTGGTTAATGAAAGTGGAGGTCTTGTCCACTCCCCTTCTGTTCCCTGTTGGGAACAGCTGTTGGGCCCTGCCCTTGCCCTCTAGCCTGCTCTGGGATGTGTCAGAACCTTCCTTGTGTGGCCTTCGCTTGCCAACAAAGCAGAAAACAATGTTTTCCTTTTCCTGTGTTAGTTTTCTACCAGACTGATGCACAGAAATGGCTCATGGAGATATCCAAGAAGCATCAGGTGCGAAATGATGATGGAAAGGAAGACAAGAGTAGGAATCCTCAGTGACAATGAGTTGTTAAATCTGCTCATCCCCTCTCATGAAACTGATACCTGAATGTTATGAATATTATCTCATGGATATGTATTTGTGTCTGAAACTCATAACCAGGCTGCCTGCAAAGTACTGTAACCTGATATAAATCAAAAGGCTGCTGTCTTGCTGTGCCATGTTCTCCCTTGGGCCAGCATAGGCTTTAAACCCCATTACAGAACTGAGTTCTGATTTATCTTGATTTTCTGGTTTCTGCAGAACTGATTTGGCTGAAAGCTAATCTGGCAAAAAAATTAATTTCCACAGCATCTCAATGCACAGACCTACAACTGTGCATGCTGGCACATGAAAGGGAATGGATGGGAACAAGCAGCTGGGGCCAGGAGGGAGCAGAAGTCCTCCTCTGGGGGGCAAAGCCAGTTTATGCTGCTTACAGCGTTAGCTGGATGATGATCTGCTTCAAATGAAATATGGTTTAGATTTCTGTTGCAGAACCAAGCAGGCAGGTCCTCTTAAACACATGAAAATAAAAACAAGACCTCATTATTAGTTAGCATTAAAAGATGCTGTATTTCACCCTAAGTTTAAATTGGACATAAGGATGAGACGCTGATGACTTGATTCTTACAGGTTTTGTGAGCCCAACAAGAAGTGGGTTTGGAGCTTTGGGATTTGGAAGCCTTCAGTTCACAGAGGCCCATGAGGTATTTTTTTTCCAGGAAAGTAGTTTTTGATCATGAGTCCTCATGATCTCATTCAGGAGCAAGTGATGGAGGGATCTGATAAGTAAAAATTACCCTCTTCTCTCTTTCACCATATTGCAACTCATGCTGTAGTTTTCTTAAGAAGTGTTTTCTTTGAATTCCAGTTCAACACTCCTGGTCCTGGTCCACACATATTAGCTGTGCTGATATGACAGGTTTTTTGTCACACTGCATTGGAGGAACTTACTTTTGGAAAAGTGCTCCCCATCCCTGAGGAAAAAAAAAATCATTGCCGACTCTCTGATAGAAGAAAGGGTTTCTTTTCAGAAAGTTGTGCAGACTGAAGTTTGCAGGGATAGTTACAGGTAAAACCTTGATATGTAGGTGTTAATTGTTACCAGATGGCTTCAAAGACTTTCAGACTGTTTCAGCATAAACAAATGTGCAATTCACCCAGAACACAATAATGTCTTATTAGCAATACCATGCATAACTTTCAAAGAAACACTGGCAGACAGTAAACACACTGGTGATTCCTCTGCAACCTTTTCTTACTCCCCCTTGTTGATGTGTGATAAATAAATACAATCTCAGTTTCTGTAAGATACTAAACACACACAGTTAAAGACAACCTTTTATTTCCTTTCTTTCTGGAACAGCTATAGGTCCTTATATTCTAATCATAGGCACTTTGAAACCTGCTGCTTATGCTTCACATATGGTGTTGGGGAAAAAAGTGTTTTAATTTTTTTTCGGACATACCAGTTGGTCAGTTGGTCTAACACAACACACTTTCTCTGCCAACAAGTTCTACCCACCTCTAGTTACAGTGCAGATCACCTGCACTTTCCAGAACTTGAGGAAAAAGAAAATCATACCACATTTTTTCCTCAGTGTGTCAGACTTGCTTATATACAGAGAGGGAGAAAGGGAGAGAGAGAGAAAAGCCTTTACATTCACAGTCAATTATTAACCCAAGCAACCAAAACCATACAACCACAGGGACACAGGCTTCCCACCAGCACATCAGCAGCTGAACTAGAGGAGTGCTCTGAACTCCTCCTGTCTCCTGCTTCCTCTGATTCAGCTCTGAGGCTGCTGTGTGGGACTGCTACCCATTATCATTTCTCAGGAGCAAAGAAAGACGTGAGGAGCTGTTGCTCCCTACCCCAGGTACCCCTGTTGCTCCCTCCTTACAAACCCAGTTTACAGAACTGGCTAGGAATTATACCAAGGCTTCCCTTTTTCTCCTCCTTGATTATTTTTCATGTGAATCACCTTTATAGCCTATCTGACTTGCTGGTCCTTCCAGCAGTTGGCAGGAATGCCCGTTTAGCATGATGAATGCTTTACAGTGGTGCTGACCCACAAGAAACCACTGAGCTTTGCTCTGCTAGTGGGAGGCAGCAGTGAACTGGCTTGAGGCTCAGCTGGCAGGGACACAGTGGTGTGTCTGAAATGGCCACATGGGCTGACTCCAGGGAACCTTTCAGCTGCCCCCAGCACTGTCCTAGCTGCTCTGGAAGTGTTTTTGGCCTACAAGCTGTGCTACTTTACCCACAGAGTTTTCTGAAGAAACAGAAAATTCCTGTTTCTTTGTTTTGCTTCTTTGCTCCTGGAGGGAAAAAGAAAGCAATTTTTCTATGGCTCAAAGCATATGGGACACACATTTGTTCACTTGCACATGCAAACACACGTACACATCCAGGGAAAGCAGTTCTATATATGGCTTAATAGATTATTTCCCTGTGATTTGCTCTGAAATGCAGCAGGCTGGTGGCAGACACTTCTGGGTTTGAAGAGGCAAGGAGGAATTATTTACCACCTGCATCAGTCTCACACACCACTTGTGCCTGTTCCTAAGGAACCAGGATGAACTTTCCACTTGCTGGAGTTTATGTGACTCTGTCCTCATCTCATCCCAAAACTTCTCTATTCACTTCAACCTTCAGCTTATGCTGTTCTGGCCCACTTCCACTACAACACCTCTGATACTGTCATTTGGTTATGTCACACAGCACAGGCCTTGGACCGCCTATTTGAATGCTAATGTGAACTGGTGGGGCAATTTTACTGCAGTAATAGTCCCCTTGTGCTGTGTGATGTCATGCTGTGGTTTAGAGGTATTTTTATACAGCCTTTGCTTTGCAGTGATTTTCGGTAGTACACATCTCTGTGGGTAGATTGATCCAGTATGACTGTGATGGTGTCAAGTATTTGTACCATGTTGTATGTGGTCTAGTGGTAGGTAAGATGCAGGGAGCACTGCTTGGTTACCAAGTAGTACAGAAAAGTGTACTTTGCAGAAGAGCAGGTGTTTGGGGAGTGCTGCAGACCCTCACATCCCATTATGCAGGTTGTGCAGCTTCGCTGTACCACATCTTGAAGGGTATGGGGCTGTCACTGTATTGGGGTGACAAGTTTCTCCGTGTGTTGCTGTATCTTGTAGAGCAGATGTGGTGCTTGGGAGAGCCTGAAGGTCGCTGTGCGGTGTGGCAAGGTGCGTGTGAGGTCTCGTGTCAGTCTCTGAAGGTCGGGGTGGGCAGCTGTGTGCAGGTGTTTCACAGTTTCATGGGGCAAGGGCTGTGCTGCGGCCCTGGTCGTTGCACCACGGAGCAGGTTGGGCACAGTTTCTCTCCCAGGTGTATTCTGTGTGCCACAGGGCCTGCTCGATGCGCGAGGCATGCTCCGTGCCTACCGCGGTCCAGCCCAGCGCCGTGCTGGCGGGAGGGCTGCTTGGCCAGCCGGGCACACAGTTCTCCGTACCCCGCAGAGCCCCGCGCTCCGGCGTCAGCATTCCACGCCGGTGGCTGCCGGCGCGGACCGGGCTGGGTGCTGCGGAGTGGGTGCACTTCGGCTGCCCGGCACCCATCCTCCGGCCGCACGGCCGGGGCATCGCTGCCCAGGGCGCTGACCCGCGGCCCCTTTAAGCCCGGCCCGGCGCTCCGTGCCCCGGGCGAGCGCCGCCGCCGCCCGCGGCCGCCCCGCCCGGCCCGGCCCGGCCGGCTCGCGCCTCCCGGAGCGCCGCGCGGGGCGGGGCGGGCACGGCGGAAGGAGAGGCCGCGGCCGGGCCTCGCTGCCGGCGCTGCCCGCGCTCGGAGGCGCAGCCCCGCGGGAGCACCTGCCGCCCGCCCCCGTGGGGCCGCCGAGCCGCACCTGCCGGCGCTGCCGGGCCGGGCCGGGCGCCGTTCGTGGGCGGGCAGGGCGGGCATGGCGGCGCGCTGAGATGAAAGTGACCGTGTGCTTCGGGCGGACCGGCATCGTGGTGCCCTGCAAGGACGGGCAGCTCCGCGTGCGGGACCTGACCCAGCAGGCGCTGCAGCGCTACCGCAAGGCCCAGGAGAAGGTGAGGGGCGGCCGGGCCGTGCGCGGAGCCGGCCCGGGGTGAGGGGCGGCGGGGGAAGGCCCGGGGCCGGCGCGGGGGGTGGCCGGGCTGGGCTGGAGGGGCACGGAGGGGCGGGTGGGCTGCCGGGCCCTGCGGCCGCGGGGGCACGGGCAGTGTCCCCTGCCTGAGTGCCCGTGGCAAGTACTCTGTGTGAGCGGCTGATGCCGGCGGGCGGGGAGCGTGTCCCGCTCAGCTGCCCAGCCGGCATGGCTGTTACTGCCGTGCGTGTTGACTAACAAACTTGAAACAGGCAAGAGTATAACAATAAGTGAATTTCATTCAAGCTCGTGTTTTCTGGCATCAGCTGCTCAGTGATGTGCTATCTGCATGGGAAGGTGATTTCCTTTACGTGAAAGGAGCTCTACGTTTTTCTTTGGCTGTACCTAATTGAGCATAAAAATATTTTTTCTTTTTTTTTCTCCAAGAGACAGGTGCTGAAGGCTAATGCGGTACTCTTTAGTATTAATGAAAGGCCTAGTATTGCAAATACTGCTTTGTGAAGGAGATTCCAGTGACAAGCCCTGAATTAAGGGCTTGCAGGATTCATCTTCCTAAAACGTCTGACTAAAAAGTACAGCCAACATCTTATGGGCTCTCTTTGGTGACGTGCTAGTTTCTTATGGGCCAAGTCAACTGTTTGGTATCCTGAATGCAAAACTGGAAGCAAATTCTTGTTCTTACAGATTTAGTTTGAGAAAAACTTGCCACTGATATGTTAAATACATCATGAACAGCTGAGACTGCTCTAGTAGGGATTGCTGTGGTCTCCATGTTGGTCCTTCTGAGCAAGTGTCATGCTTTAAGCTGCCTTAAGACACGTAGAGCTTGACAAATATTTTGTGTTAAAAGTCTTTTTTCCTAATGATGCTGTCTGTGTGTAATAGCTGCAAAATGTTTACAGAATTCTTGGTGCTGTTAAAGAGTCAACAGTCAATGAGATCTTTTGCACTGAAGTATCATTCAGAGTACTAAAATATGCCTTCAAGAGATGGGCTTTATCAGAAACAGAATCACTTTCAGCTGTGTTGAATTTAGAAATTTACAAATTGATTTCAGCTTTTGATTTGTGCTTGTGATGACATTGGATTTAGGCTCATGATGATGGCTTAAAGGTGGCCTACAAAGCCTTTGTGTATTTCAAATCCTTTTACACTTCTTTATTTACTGGTTTTTTTATTCCTTTAGAAAGGAGTAGAAGGGTGCCTGCCTTTCTAGGTGAAGCCCTGACTGTTCTAGAAGGCTCTATAAGCAATTATAGGATAGAAATTCCAACAGTGTGAGAAAGCTTGGGATAAATGCCAGACACTTAAGGTGTACTACAGTTCTCATGAATTTGTAGCCAATTTGCTATTAAAGTAGTATCCAAAGAATTTTTTTTTTATGCTTAGTAGTCATCACCGATGTTCTCCTATGCCCTTCAGCGTGAGGTCAAAATCAACAGCCTTCTTTATAGGAAGGCAGAGGGCAGAGTCCATGTTTCTGATCTTGTAGTCCATGTTTCTGACCTTGTATTTCTTCCTAAATAAGATGGTGGGAATTTTTTTTTTTGTCTTATTTCCTTATAGAAATGTTGAGTTCCTTATTCTGCATCATAAGTGGACAAAGTGGGTATGGGCCAGTTTGTTCAAAAATTGCTGATCACTTTGAGTAGTGGAGCTACAGAGCTAGAGTTTATACAAGGATGTGTGAAGAGATGGAGTGGGAGAGCAGCATAAGGACTTGAAAAGCAGAGTAGGTTTTCATTCAAGTCACTGAAAAAAGTTTTATGCCTTGTGCATCCTCTCTCCTTCCCCTGTTCACTGCAAATGAAACAGGTCTGTTGTAGTGCTTTGATTAGCTGGTTTCCAATCTACAAGGTTTGCAGTGTAACTGGCCAAAAAGATAAATTTCTTCTTATCTTGACAAGCATCATTCAGCATTAGATTGCTTTCCTGGGGGAAAATTTGGGGTTGGTAAAATAGATTGTGCAGATGTCTCAAACAATTAATTTTATTACCTTTTGGAGCATTTTTTGTCTGATGTAACATGATGGATTGGGTGTTTTGCCACTTCCCTTCTCTTTGCTCTTTCTCAAATTAACTTTCTTTAAAAAATGTAAAATCTTACTGGGAATGGGATTATCTCAAGATAATCAACAGCTAACATGTGCTGTGAGGTGTGCACATAAACAGGTTTGTGCTAAAGATAACTTGAATATTTGTTTTTCTTTTCAAAATACTTAGAATATTTGGAATAGTTTGTGACAGAATGCTGCTCTTTCTGTTGGCATGTTAAGTGTTCTTTTTTAAAGGTTTTTTTTTTAAGTGTTAAAATCTTTTAAAAGAGCTAAGTGAAAAATTTTATTGTTAAAGTGCTTGAAGTATTTGGAGAGGGAGGGAGAATCTTTTGTAGTTGTAGAAGGGAAAACGAAAAAGGTAGCTAAGATACAAACTTCGGGAACTTTTTATTAACTGTGGTACTGTCAAATACCACAAAAATGTTTGAGAGGCTCTGCCTTTTGGAAGTTGTCCTAGAAATCTAGTTTTGTAGTCTTACACTACAGTCACTTGTCTGGCAAAGAGGGAGATACAAGATTAGAGTATTAATTCATGTATATTGTAAAATATTTGAGTACACATATACAAATAAATTTTTGAATTGGTTTAAACTACCTCACACTTCTTTATACTTATAATACTTATAATACTTATACAAGGATGTGTGAAGAGATGGAGTGGGAGAGCAGCATAAGGACTTGAAAAGCAGAGTAGGTTTTCAGTAAATGATTAAGTCTCTTGTTTCTGTGAGATTTTTGGTAAATAGCTGAGAACTTGGTGGGCAGTTGCTTATTGTAGCCTCCCTGTGTTTCCTTGGGAAATTTGGTTTGGTTTCTTGACTGGACTGTGTTGGCAAAGTTTGGTCATGAAGGCTCAGTTACCCCAGTTAACGAAGTTGCTTTGTTAACTGAACCAAAACACTGGGCCAATTTCAGTTGAGAAATTAGACAGTAATTATTTCTTCATGCTACTGAATTTAGTGGCTTTTAGAGATGCTGTAGTAGTTCTGAATGGGCAGATCCTGTCTGATTCACTGGAGGATACAATATCTGCCTGGACTTAAGAACTCTGTGTTACAGTATCAACAAGAGATTTCTGTGGTCTAGGATTTTGTGATGTGAATAGTCATAGATGGTTAAGAAATTGTTTGTTGATCAGCTGCTTTGTGAGAATTGTAAATAGTTTTTCAGGGAAGTCACTGTTGTCTCAGAAAGTGACTTGAGCAAAATGAAGTTTGTTGGAGCTCTTGTGACTCAGGATCTGCTCTTGTTGCTGTTTAGTAATGTACATTAAGGCTTCCTGCTGACAGGTAGGTACAGTAGGATTAATGATTCCTTATTGTCAGTCCAGTCCCTAACTTGATGTTTTGGTGCCTTGGGGAGCAGTTGTGTGTCATCTGTTGCATTTAGGATTCTTTGCTTGAGTGAGAACAGATGTACTGCAGAAGAGTTGAGTTGCTGTGCCTGATAGATACTGTGTTTGCTTCTCTGTAGCTGTAAGACTTAGCCTTGGATGCAGGACAGGGTACCTTGTTGATTGCTTTCCACTCAATTGTCAGAGGCTTTTTTCCCCCTCCCCCGAGTATATGAATGAGAGGAAAAAGAGGAGTTTTGAGTCAGCGTGGAAGGGTTTCATGGGCACTTGTGGTGTTGTCTGGATTTGCGTGGTCCTGTTCAAAACAATTCCTTAAAATGCACGTGGGGCTAAATGCACTCCAGGTAGATGCACCGTTGTGCTCACATCTCTCCCCTTGGAAATGCTGTTCTCCCACATTTGAGGCAAGAGTTGAGTTACCAGCTTTGCAGTGGAGCCCTTGGCTCAGCTGGAGTTCCTTGCTTGCTGTCTCACAGGCCTTGGATGTTGTTGGTAGAGAGAGCAATGTCTGCCCAGGGAAATGAGACTAGCAAAGTGAAATCCACTGTGACTTTTCTTTAAGCTGCAGTGAAACTTTTCTGAGGAAAATGTGTGAAACGTCTTGCTGCTCCAGATGTTCTTTATCTCTCTGGAGGAGCCAGAGATGGAGAAGTGGTGGTTATCATCTGTGTATTCATTTATTCATGTTTGCATACACAGCACTTACCTGGATGGCTTGATTGAAGTGACTGCTTTGCTGTCTGCAGTGTTGTTCCTGGAAGCCAGCTGAATGGGTGGGACGTGGAAGTCGTGTAGCAAAATTAATTAGCACTACAATTTGTGGTTTAAAATTTGTCACTTGAGGCACAGTTACATTCTTGTGTGGCTCACTCTCAACAGCCTTTGTGAGCCTCCTTTGGGAATGCAGATACAGTCAAATATTAGTTGCCTTATCTTCCAGGAACTTGCTCTCCACTTTTAACAGGCATTAGAGTGCGTCTTCCCATTCATGAGAACATACAGAGGCCAGCAGTTAATCCTGGTGATGAGAATTTTGATTTGCAGTCAGACTGAGCAGGAAGCAATAAGATAGTAGGTTAATTCAAGAATGGTGTGGTTTTGATTAGAATGAGGAAAAAAAAATAGGTGATTTGGGTTGTATTGGGTTGATGATCTTTCCCAAATTAGATGCATTTAAAGAGCTAATGCTGCAAGTTGATTGTTTATATAATTTTGTGAGTTCTAAATAATAATAAAATACTGAGCAATAAAACACTTTCTTAGTTTCTTTCTGTTCCTGCTTGCTGACCACATGACAATTAGTGTTCTGGAATTAGGTATTGCTGTTGTAAATCAGCCAGCAAACAGAAGAACTAAATGTTCTTGTAGTTTCTCTAAATATATTCGGGATGGGGAGAATGACACTTTCTTTTTTTTTTTTTACTCTAATACTTACAAAAGGTATTTGCAAAACCAGAAGACTTTTTCAGAAGATATATGTGAAAAGTTTTGAAAGAAGTCCTTTTTATGACAATTTTTTTCTGTTTTGGGCAAATGATAAGTATTTAGTCCTTTATAAAGACAGAGTAATAGAGTTGTACTTGTCTGACACTTGTGTACTTTTGTCTTGGACCTGGTCTCTAGATTTGGTATTTTTCCCTATCCCGGTTTGTCTTTGTCTTAGTTTATTTTATTTTTTTACTCTAATAGGGATAGGGTGAATCCATAATCTTTGTTCTACCAAAAAAATTTCTAAGCTCTGTCTTCAAGTACTTTTTTTTGCTAGAAATTATTTTAACTCTTAATACCCATATTTGTCTTAGTATGCTTAATCAGCTACAGTATGTTAATGAGCTTATACATTGTTTTGGCAACTGACATATTTCAATGAACAGCTTGATTATCATTTCTGTGTTCAGCCTTTGGAGTTGTCACTATGGTATTCTACTAAAGAATGAGACTATAACTTGATACTCTGCTTTCTCATTACTATTGTATGAGTTTGAGTAACTGACATATATAGGAGTATAGGCTATATGAGTAGGGGAAGTAAAGAAAATGGAAGGAAACAAATTATTTCAGAATCTCTTAAAAACTCTAGTGGTGATATTTCGTTGAGATTGGGAACATCTTTCAAGTGGCAGAGCTTTGGGTCCCTTAAAGAATTTTCTGGATCACTTTTACAGTGACCCAGAAAAATGGAAAGTTAAAAAGTGCTTGCCTTTTAATCACTTTTGTGTAAAACGTCTGCTTCTGTGTTGTATCAGAACCACTTGTGTTGAGGTAATGAGATTTTTGGTCCATTTTTCAGGCTCCTTTTCTCACAGGTGTTTATAATCCCTATGGAAAAACTGCCATTGAATTTAGATTTGTCATAGAAAATGTATTCTAGGACATTATGTACTTACGTAACATGAAAATATTTTTTTGATCCCATTTTTCCTTATAAGAAGTTGACTATTGCCAGTAATGGGCTTTTGGCTGAAGGCTGAGTTACCTAGTGTTAATGTGTTTCAGGGGAGCTCAGTTGAAGGGTAGAGCTGGATAAAACTGGTGGAAATTCAGTAAGCAAAATGAGAATAATCTGTCCTGGAAATACTGCAGGTCAGACTTCAGTGTATGTGATAATACCGAGTGTCCATTTTTTTTCTCCTGGATCATATTTATCAAGTTTTGAGTACTATTCAGCTGTTATTAATTGAGATACAGCAAAGATTTGTGTAGTAACTGAGTGTTAAATCAGTCATAGGAGGAAACCATTAAAGAGCAGTACAGAGTTCTAAGTAGTGACTACTTGCTGTTGCTCTTTGCCAAGTTGAAGATGAACTCTGAGTAGACTTGTAGGAATTTGTGAAGAAGGAATTCAAACCTCAAATGGTATTTTTGGCATGGTATGGAACTGGGAGATGCTTCTTCTTGCTGCATAAAATGCAGTTTTAATTTTTTTTTGCTTAAGTGTCTAAAAATGGAGGGCTGCATTCTACTAATATTTTCTGAAAACCATGTTTTTATATTAACAGATTCAGTGATGTGGGCATAATGTTCTATGTTGTGTGACTTTACTTTCCTCCTTACTCATTCAGGTCAGCTGAATTGCAACATACTGTGCTGTCTGGCATCCTGCTACTGAAGCAGCAGACTTCCTCCCCCGTTGAGCAGAACATTCTTTAGGCTTTCATAATGATTTGAGTGTCAGAACCGCAGCTTTCCTAGGCATGAAGACCTATTGCTTCATTATTATAAACTCTCTCTAACCCCCTATAAATATGCCTGTGTTTCATCCTTAATGAATATGATAACGCTAAAGGTCTTGAGCAATTAGTATCATTGAAAACAGATTCTGCTTTGTATTTTTATATTCCATTCTTGAATCTTATGCGTAAGGATATACTCATTTCATGTCAGGGAACTGACTGAACAGAAATGACAGGCTCATGTGAATGGCTTATTGATAGAAATTGTCTTGTAAATTCCACTGAACTAGCATTTAACTATGCCCTGAATACATTGTTAAACTGGGAAAGCTGCTTCATATGAGAAATTTAGAAAATCACCGTGTTACAAGAACTTCCAGGAAAAAAGCCTCTGCAGTATTTGTGTAGTATTGTCATTAATAAAAGCTTTTTTTTTCCCCCTCAGGTTAAGTGTTGCTATGTTAGTTCTGTAAGTCTTCTCATCAGTACTTTATTACTTCCATAGGATTACTTCAATAACTTATTTGTAAAGGAAACTTAGTGTTATAACAAATTACTGTTTGCACTGGATAGGACTTTTTTGGACTGTTTTCCTCACTTTAAAGAGAAAGCATGTAAGACTTGATTTTGTAAATGTTTGGGGTTTTATTCTCTTTACATCTAATCATTGTGTTAGAGACATCTCCATTAAGGGAACTGTTGTAATGTTTTAATGTAATCAGGTTGTCTCATCCTTTCCAGTGTAAACCTGTGCTGAGTACATCCATTCAGAAGTGATGACTTGGCTTTGTTGTGGCTGGTGCCACAGCCCTGCTCCGGTGCTCGGCTTGCTCTTGGGAACGCCCCCGAGCTGGGAGGGTCGGACAAGTTGCTCCTTGGTTTCACGAGAATGCTCTGGCAACTTTTGTTGCCGCGGAGAGACTTCTTACCTCAGTGTTCTTCTTTATTGGCTGTTATGTGTATGAAAAAGAGAACATCAGAATGCTTGAATGAACATGCTTCTTACAGCCTGTAATGAGGATACGGTTGGAATGAAGGGTAGATAGGAAGATGGATGGTTGTACTCGTACAGAGACTGATATTGGAATCACAGGATGCAGTCTGATGGGTAGAAGCTAACAGCTGGCACTGGACTCCCTCTTTCTCCTGGCTAGGGATTTGACCTAAACATGAGGCTCCATCGAGCCAAATGATTTTGCAGTACAGCTTGTCTGATAGAACAGAATGTTTTTCAGATTGCCAATAGAATACTGTCTACTGGTGAATCATAATACACACCCTCCCTGTCATTTCCTTTACAAAAATGCGGTAATTTCTCAATGAGTAGAAGAAAATGAAATGCTTAAAGGAGAATTACATGCAATCCCAAGAACATTCCTTGAAAATTGTGTGGCTTTATTTTTTACTTTGACTTATAAATTGCTCTACTGGTATCTCTTTCCTAAAACCTTAAAAGACTTTCATATTTTGTGTATCTCATACTATCTCATTCTCACCAATCCATCAACAGCTGATTTGGTCTTTATTGGCAAACCTAAACATCTAAATTATAGATTTTCTGAGAGGCAAAACAAAAAATCCTTTATATAATCATCTCCTGTTTCTTTTTGAGTGTCAGCGTACAGTTGAAGTAAGAGTAATTCCAGCTCAAAAGAAGTCAGAATCCAGCAGATCTCTGTTTGGACCTTTGAAGGAGATGGGAGTCATAAATCCTGGTGGGTTACTCCTGTGCATATGGTGTATTTGTTATATCCATATCCCATGTATATGGTGTATTTGTTCTGTATCCAAACCCTGGAGTACCCATTTGTAGACCATTTTACAATTAAGGGCTATTTCTTATAATTGAGCATGGCATGGCATTATGCTTCTATTTTACCTGTGAGAGGTACTGGTAAAATAATTAAGTGTTTTGACATTTCCCCAAAAGCTGCCATGACAAGGTTCTGTCCGTCCAGTAAGTACACGGGTGATCTGCCTGATCTTCAGGTGATGATCTGCTGCAGAAGGGGCTGGTTGAAAATACATTTGTAGTCATACAGGATTTTTTTTTGTTGAGTAAAGACTGCAGAGGGCTTGCTTTTAGAAGAGAAAGTGCAGTATTTCTTAAGCTTGCAGGGAAAAAAAAAGGCAAATATAATATACATCAATCAAATGTTTATGTATTGTGAACTCTGTGAAATGCTGTTTGCCTCCAAATCACGTTCCTTCTACTCAGACTGAGTTAAAAAGTTATTTGCTGTAACAATGATTTTTGTTAAGGTAGAATGATTTTTTTTTTTTTTGAATAAATAAAATAATTGGCTCTAGTAGGGGGTTGTCAGCAATCCATTAGATTATTTTTACAAGGTAGTGTATTTCATACTGAGTATGAGTTAATTTGTGGAAATATCTGGTCTGTTCTAGTGTATAAAAAATGTAGCATACTTTGCTTTCACTCTGGTTTCAATTGTCTCACTCTGCTGAGATTTCTCTACAAATCTCTGTAGAGATTTCTCTACAAATTCTGTATTTTTCTCTAGGTTGTCCCCCCGGCCCTCCCCAGTCTCTAGAATATGTTACAACAGTGTACTAATGTATAAAATTTGCATATTTTTCAAAAGTCTGTTTCTCACGGTTGCCGTATTTAGCAGATATGTATTTTTTTAGTAGTGTTGGAAATTTGACTATCTTCTGTTACTTCTCAACCTGTTCTTTGTCTGCTCAAAGAATAGAACATTGGAGAGGCGATTGCTCTCTTCAATTGAACCTTCCCATGTCTTGTGTAGGGTGGAAAGACTGATGGAAGTTAACATGCTCAGCTCCTACAGAATTAGGCTCATTTGAAAAACCAAGCTGCTGCCAATTCACAGTTAATTTTCCCCTGCTGGCTGTAATAAATGTACCCTGAACAAATGTTTCAGGAGTTCCTGGCATTATAAGCTATGAAAAGAAAACTCCCTGAAGAGCTGGAAACCTGAAGTAGTTGTTTTGGGTGACAGAAAGGAGAAGGTTCATTAGCATTTCAACATTTTGCACAAAGACCAGCCTTTGCATAGTAGTAGCCAGGGTGCAGGTGTTGTTTAGATTGTAATAAAAAAGGAAGATGCATTTTTTGTTTTGAGGAAAAAAAAGTACATGTATGTGTGGAAAAAATAATTTAATGTTAAGTTTGTCAGTGATAAATTATGACTCTTCGGTGTGAGGCAAGAAGATTTGCATGTAAAAATCCAGGGAAGTCTTCTGTATTAATGTTTCAGGAGCAGTTATTTGGATAGCTCTCATCAGCTGCTGACTGATGGGAGATACTAACATTACCTGAAAAACCCTCATGGAAACCAGTTCACTGATTTCATGAAGAGCAAAATTAAGAATTCATTTTTGCTCTAAAAACTCATCATATGTTATAAATGCTTAGAAGAAGACTTGTGACCTGTGCATTTTAAGTATATTACTTCTAAGGATGTTTTCCTCCTTCTAATTACTGTTGTGTTCAATCCACTTACTTTTTCAAACTGTCAACAGAACAGAATTGCTCTAAATGCTTCTCCTTTTCACTTAAGTCCACTTGGAGTAAAATGGATCAGAGTATTGTGTTGGCCTCTTAACCTCTGAGTCTGGAAAATGTTAGTTTAGGTAGTTTTCCATTTAAATGGAATTTTGTGTGTTGTGGGGGAGTACTTGCTGCAAGTGAGAATGTGAAAGGAGTAGATGGTTTGTGTTTATACATTCAGGGTGCTTTTTTATTATTAGGCCCTTCATGTATTATTAAAAATGTAATGCTAAAGCTGGACTGCATCCTCCTCTGGTCATCCAGGGTCTCTGGTAGCTGTGCTTGCAGTGTGTTTGTTTTTTTTTTTTTTTTTTTTTGTTTATTTTGCTGCAGCAATGTTCACTACCATGTAGCTCTGAGTAGTGCCTGAATACATACTTAGTTGTTTTTTTTTAATATATCAGGAATTTTGCAATTATATATGTATCATATTCTTTCTTGTCTGCATAACAAAATATGTATTAATTGCTGTCGTCATTTTATTAAATAAGCCATATTCAAAGGCACTAGGAAAACGCTAGGTAGATTATTTTTTTTTTTTTTTGTAACTTCCTATTTTCCAAATAAAAAGTACATCTGGCAGTATGCACACATTTGTTTGTCCTGGTGTGACACAACTGTCTTTGAATGCAATGAAAGTGGAGGAGTCTGGCTTATTGTTCATAGTGCAGTTCGTTAATGGCTCTAGATAGGAAATGAGCATCTCACTAAATGGAAGTCTTGGTCAACCTCTGACTCTTGCCTTAAGGCTTTGAGAATAGACAATATGAAAAAACCCTATCTTCTTTCCAGATGGCTGAATGCTTGATGTGTCTTTATGTTTAGCTGTCATTCAAACGTGAATGCTGTGGTGATTATAAGTGTCTTCCATTTTTCTGGTTTGAAATGATCCCTTTTATGCATTGTGTGTTTGGAGATTAACTATTTGGCTTATCAATATGGATTTTAAAGTAAAAAAACCCCTCCAACTTGATCATGTAGCAAAATCCAGGATGCTGGTGTTCAGAAGCAGACTTGATGGTGTGGGTCTTGGTTCCACATGCCATGGTGCAGACAAAAGTAGTTTTGAAATAGATTGTAGTGGACTATTAACATTCTGCAAAATGTTGTTTCAATTTTGAAACATCTTGTGTGTGATAAGTTTCATGCTAGTGATTTTTGTTAGTGAAAAAATACGTTTCTGCAATCTGGGAAGAAAAGGTTTGGTGAAGGAGGCTTTGTGGGCTTGAGTTTCTCTTAACTGGGAAGAAAAAAGCTAGATTTAACTTCTAAATGGCGAGTTTGAATCGTGTGTTTTCATGATGGTTGAGTTCATATTGAAAGATACAAGGTACAGTTTAATGACTGAACTGTTAACTACTGTTGTAAGCTGAAGCACACTTAATGGATTTTCAGGCTGTTTTTCATGGGGATTTTCTGTATGTTTTTGTTTCTGAGCCTAACGTCATGGTGTAGGAGATACCTGTAATAATGCAGCCAAAGCTGTTGCAGGTTCTGTAGGAGTCCAAATCACTTTGTGACCATTAGACCAGTAAATTCTGATGGTATAATATTTTTCTATTAACTGAAAATGGCAGTATCCTTAGTTAGTAACCATTTAAAGAAGAGAATGAACTGCTTCTCATTGCATGTGCTGGTTTCCTTTTCAGGCACTGTGATAAAATTTAGTGGAATTAGATCCAATTACTTTGCTAAAAGCCTTCAGCATCTTGTGGCTGAACTTGTCAGCAACAGATTCTCTACCTGTTTGTGTGTGAGAGTTGGGAACCAGATCTGATCATCTCTTACTGAGAAGGGAACTGTTACTCTGTACTCCTATTGACAGGGCATTGTGCTAAAACATTCCTATAACATGGTTAGGCTTGAGCATTCTTGTGAATAATGGCTATATTATGCCCACTTAGCAATCGACATTTTCAGTAGATCTTTGTTTAATTTTATTTCTTATTTCTGTTGGTACTTGAGCATGGCATAATATGTGGAGCTAATGTATATGGATACAGCTCTGGAGGCCAAAGAGAATGAATGAGGTAGCTGACTAAAAAGTAAATTGGACTCATTTGTATCAGTGATGGATGGCATCAAGCTGCAAATGAAAATGAAGGTTGTAATGGCATCTCAGGACTGATGCAAAATATATGCAAATACAGCATTTAAACAAGTTTGTTTACCAGCTGCTTTCACTTTTACTTTATTGTGGGGTTGTACTGGCTGGATTAAAGTTGTGTAAGGAGGATTTTTTTTTTTTCCATGTGGCTCCCTTGCAAGCTGTGACTTGGAGAAAATTGCTACCAAACAGTAACTGGAACATGTTCCTCAGGTGACATTTTCACATTTGGGCTCAATGTACTTGACTTAGACCTACCTGTCTGTTAGCTGTTTTGCAGTGACTTTGATGCTGCATTCTTTTTTCCTCTGAAATCTGTGAAGATGTTTCTTCCCAACTCTTTTGTGATTTTGTTTTCCTGAAGACATTTGGAATAGCAAAAGAAAGCAGCCCTTTGGGATAAAGGCAGGGCAGGGTGAACCCTTATACACATTAGTAGTATTAAATTTCAATGAAAAAGTGGATCATCTCACTCTCTTCACTGTTTTTTTTTTTTTTTTTTGTTTTGTTTTGTTTTGTTTTGTTTGTTTTTGTTTTGTTTTGTTTTGTTTTTAATCTGGCCATAATCCATTTCATGCATTGAGGTTAGGCGTATGGCATCAAGTTTTGATGATGTGTTCATTCTGGCATGTTCTGTATTTCAGTCAGGTGGAGGTGGAAGTTGTTCTCAGGAGCCTTGTTTGGGTTTCATCCAGTTCCATTGCTTGGCTTTGGCAATATGTTTGAAGGTACAGGTTGTTTCTGCTGTTCACCAGGTACATTTGCTGGGTCTTGGAAGTCAAATACTAAAACTTATCCACATTGTACTGTGATGATATAAATATTATTAATATAGCACAAAAGATGGCAGATTGTATAATAATCCCCACAGTGTAATATTAAGATGCAAAATATTTGTGTTACTTTTTAAACTTCCTGATTATTTTCTTTCAAACAATAGCCAGAACCACTGAAGCTGGCTAGGCTTTATGGAATTAGGCAGTGCTTGCCTGTTAGTTGTGCCTTCAGAATATTATTGACCCAATTGTTTTTTCTCCTGAGAAGTGAAGGGAGGAGAGAAGCTGATTAATTTAGTGTTTCACATGAGAACAAAATAGGTTACAGCATCATCTAGTACAGACCTGCAGACCTTGTTCCAACACTTATATTGTTAAACCCCTTTGTTTTCCTCCCTGCAGAGCTGATTTTGAGTCTATTACTTTCTACCACCTCCCTTTAAATTTTTTCCTTTTTCTTGTGTGTGTTTTTTTTGTTTTTGTTTTGTTTTCTTTTTGTTTTCATTTGTAATGAACTTCTGCCTCAAAGGGATTCTCCTTTCATCTTCAAATGCTTCTAATGCTTTGGTTATTTAAAACTACCATGGCTGTCTCAGCATCTTTTTAGCACTGGGCCTATGATTGTCCCTTATGGCTTGATTTTGGAAGATGGTCACTGAATGTACTATGAAAGGTGTGATGGTTTAATCACGTTCTATATTTCATTTGACTGGAAGAATATAAAGCAAACCAGGCCCATCTTTAAATTACAAAGATAGTTTATTAATACACACAAAAACAACAAGAAAAGGGAAAAAAAACAACAACAACAACAAATGAAACTTCTAAAACATCTTTCTTTCTCTTTCTAAGTTTTTTACCTTTCTTCACTCAACATAAAAAGACATGACCTGCAACTTCAGCCAGTTTTACCATTTTAAAAATAACCTTTTATCAGTTCTTTTAGGAAAGGAGTCTCTCTGGGTTCTATATAGACATCCCATGCTCTACATCTGCGAGGATTTTAAAGGAACTCCTGCAAACTGCGAAATCCTACCCATTAGCAGTTCTCTCAACACTGCACATAGGCCATATTTGCTTATTGGGGTACTGTTTAAGGATGCCTCCTCTAGTATGACACAAAGATTCTCTTCTTCTATTTCTAAAATCATCTCAAGACCCAAAAACAAATCTCCTCTTTCTTTAGGAGCAAAAAGCTTCATATCACTTTTAACTAGAACCTTACATCCCCCCAAAAGCATTTATATGTTACAGGAAAAAACTAGTTCAGTCTCTATAGTTTTACCAGAAATGTCCAGCCAAAATTAGGCCACTCCTTGTCCTTTTGCCTTAAAGTCCTTTTCACTCTCCCTTTACCGACTGTAGCTCCATGCTGTGTCTTTCTATTCGCTATATTTGTTCTTCTTCCGGAGAAAGATGATGTTTAGGAAAGTCCATCTGCCAGCAACAAAGGGTTAAACTTTTCGGGCTGCCGGGCTGCCCACGTGGCTCTGCGGCGGGAAACTGAGTCGTTTAGAAGCCGTGCGCTGGTTTCTTCGGCTTGAAAAGAAGAGCAAGGGCGAAGAGGCACTCCGTCCGAGCTCTCTTTCCTCTTCTCCATGCTGCCCGCCTCTCCGCGAGACAGCGGCTCCTAAAGCTCCGACCCGGCCTGCCCCGGCTCCGGCAGCATCGGGGCCCGGCCCGGCCCGCCCGGCCCGCCGCAGCCGCCCGGGGTGGGGGGCACCGAGGCCGGCCGGCCCCGGCGGCTCCCTGTCTCCGGCCTGCCACACCGGAAGACCAAGAGACCGCTCCTCCCCCCACCCAGCCTTTTTAAGCATTTCGCCAAAAGTCGCAGCTTGTCTTCTACTGGATAAATTGCTTGTCAATCAAAAAAGCTGACCCCGATTGGAACAAAATCAGGCTTTTCCTAGCCTATGACAAAAGGTCATGTGTTTTCTGTGAGTGAGGAAAGAGACCCCAGGTCCACACTTAACTCCTCTCTAAGGGGAGCAATGAGCTGTGCCTGCTAGGAGGTGTTCAAGAGAGCGTGGAGAGAGTTGATTAAGGTTGATATGGGCAGTGACACCAGTGGGAATTGGTGGCATTTCTGAAATGCACTGGCTTTGGGTGTGTGAGAAGGGAGTGGTGGTCTGAGCTCTGACTGGCCCTACTGACACTACAAATCTGGCAGTCTTTGGCAAAATTCCTCCCAGTCTCTGGTTGACTCATGCAGGAAATAGGGTGGTACTGCAGCCAAGTCTTGCTGTTCTCTGTGGAATTCCAAAAAATAGCTAGTGGCTTTCTATGAGGAATTAATGATATGCTGCTATAGTTTACTATGATTTTTTTCTCACTTGAGCTTTGTCTAAAACTCAGTTTATGTTAAAGTTGGACAGGATTCCAGCATGCTTGGTCTGCATTGTCTTACAGGCATTTGTATTCAGTTTTGTTTAGAGTCTTGTGTTACTCAATCACATCTTTGAAGCTCCCAGCTGCTTCTGATAAGCAGTCCTGTGTCAGCTGCAAATGCATTAATCACTTTATCAAAGAAAGGCCCAACAGTTGTAAATAAAACAGTCTTAGATGGTTTCTAGATGCAGGGCTGAAGTGCTGGCTGCCCTTGGAGATGTGAACCATTTATCATTTTTTGTTGAAGATTGGGTATCCTTCAGTGCTTAGTTTGTTACAAACTTGAGTTGTGTTAATTTGCAGGCAGCCTCATTTTTATCTGTAGCTATACTGAATGATTTGAATTTAAGGCATCATCAGTTTTTGTTGGCAAAATAACAGCATTTTCTGGACTTTACTTTTGGAGTACACTACTCTTATCCACATGCCTTTCTTACTTTCTTTTTCCTCCCTCATTTCTACGTTTGAAGGAGTAGCTTTATAGTTCTGTCTGTCTTAATATTGGATTTTAAAGAATCATGGCTGTGGTTCTTAGGCCCCCAGTGTTACCTTTAGGTAATCAAACAAAAAGCCAGACTCAATGCTAATTAATTACTTGCCAGGTGCCTGAAGCTGGGTAGCAGTTTGCTTGTTAGAATAACAATACTACTCTGAATATTGTAGATAATATTTAACATGGAGGACTTGGGATATGAAAGGTAAGCATTGGAATCTTGTAGATTTATTAAGAAATGTTTTGTTCCGGAACTTTTTTGTTAATTTGCACAAGGTTGAGTCTTTTGTGTTTCTGCATTGTTGAAGCAGTCTAATCTAATGGACTTGAAAAGCTGAAGGATATTCTTAGTTTATAACTGAAAATCACTTATAAGCTTGCACTTATATTCTTACATTTGTGTAGCTATCTTGGATTTGGTGCCTGGCATACAGTGTGCTCCAGTTTTAACTGCGGTTTGAAGGGGAGGTTTTGGCTGGTTGTTACAAGTGCAGTGTGTAGACCTCTGTCTAAATGTGTATCTATCTCTAGCTTTCTTTGTAAAACCAAAACAGGCATACTTGGTCTTCACTGAAATGGTCTTCTTAGATGTTGGAGTGCAATGTAAAGGTGGGCTATGTGGTCCTCTGCTGATGTATTCTCTGCATCATATTTTATTCAGGTAATATTTACACAGCTATATTCAGAGAGTGGTTTTTCATTCCCATTCAGATTCAGTATAAAATCAGAATGCTCTTATTTTTGAAGGGCTCCAGTGCTGCAAATCAAGTAAAAGTTGGAGTGTTAGTTGAAATAATCTGGGTCATTTTGGATTTATATATCTGTGCTCTGACAAATAAAGAATTCCATCATAGGGAGATAGCAGCAGCTTTCTGTTTTCTTCCTCAGACTGAATATGGGAGATAGGTATTTTTTTCCCCTGCATATTCAGCTGTCAGGATAAACCAACTCTCTTCTTTCTCCTTTCTGATTACAGTGAAGTACCTTCCCTGCTTTGTGAAAAACAAAGACTTTATTATTAGTACATAGTCCTGGTAATTTCTCAAACCATAGTAATTTAAAGATGGCTAAGGACAGGAAATCTTCTAGTGCCTCTTTGCCAACACTGTCTCTGAGAGCCAGTGTCTTTCCTTCTGCTGTGACCTGCAGTATGCAAGTGTTGAGTGACTCAAGTGGAAGAGTCCTATTTACTGTGCTTCCCTTGTTCTGTAGCCTATGTGAAGAGCTTTCACTGTGCTCACGTTCTATGGTTTGCCTACTAGGATCTCAGGCCAGGGTCTTTGTCTTCAAATGTGATCTGGGACATTTTTGACAGATGAAACTGTATATATGCAGTTATATATAACCTGTGTGCCAGGTTCCTTGTAGCTCAACTTTTAAAATGGAATATTTAAAGTGATCGTACATAAATTACTGTTTTTTCAGAACTCCTTTTCTACTTTCTACCATTTGGCTATATCACATCTAATTATGATTTGAAAAAAAAAAAGTGCTTGAGGGAAGAATACATTTTCCACAGCTAGTATTAAGAGATAAAATGAATGAATCTGAACAAAAAAATTAGTACATATGAAAATACATAGAATGCGATTTAATTTTTTAAATAGCTTTTTTACAGGGAATAGTTTACTATAGTTTGAAAAGAGATCCTTCTAAACAATAGGAGGAATTGTGTTTTGAAGAAAATAATCTTTAGTTCACCTCATACTTGAATATTTAATTTATTCCTTTTAGGAGGAGTAAAATTTCTTCTGTGTTATCTTACTGTGTGAAGAAAACTTCCTAACCTATTTAAAAAAAATCAAACCATGTGCTTTGGTCAGAAGCAAAGCATCATGGGTATAACAACTTAGACTGGCATTACTTCTTGTGATCATATTTTGGTAAGAGGTTTGAAAGCTTATTAAACCTGCTGAATTTATAGTCAAAAGTGAAAAGCTTTGTCTTCCATGTACTCACAAGTTTGATTGCTTGGAATGAACTTCTTTCTGTTCCCCATCTCACCCCCCGTTTAAGGTAGAATTCTCCGAAGATCCTTTCTTGTGCGGCTTTATTTTTATAGTACTTTATTTCATCTGGAGGACGGATTAGGGAGCATTCCTTACAGTCACCTTTCTAAGACTATTTCTGCTGTATGGCCTTCTGTGTTTTCTGTAGTATTATTTCTGGATGCTTAAAAGCAGTTTCTCTCCGAGCAGACTACCTTGTCCTTTGCCCTTGCCTCAGCTTTAATTTCTGTCTTCGAGCTCACTCAGGATAGATCTTTCTTAAATATTAATAACTTGAGAGAATGTGTGTCACTCCAGCTGGTAGAAGGCTGTAAAGAAGTTTTATCTTCTCTCTTGCAGCATCTTGCAGCATTTTCACTTCTAATGCAAGCGAAGTCAGAGTTTTGGTGAAGGAGAACAACAACGCTATGAAATACACAGGGAGTTGGTTTTTTTTGTATGTGTTGTAGCATCTTTCTCTGCCTTGTGTTATCTTAAAGATTTCTGCTGCTTTTGAATTTCTGACTGGAAAGGGTTAAAAATGTGTTGGTTAATGTTATGCTATAAGGACAATGTAATTAATTAGAGGTAAGAATTTATTTTTTCAACAGTAAGACCTAGAAATGTGAGCTTGTAATGTCCTCCGTTATGTGTAATGTAAACTAAATTCTGGAAGCTTCCTGAGCAGTGAAACCTAAATATTACTTTTTCTCTATTTTAAGTTTGTAAAAAGAAGACCCAGTTTGTACTCAGTTACAAGTGTGTGTGTGTAAATGTATATGTGTGTGTGTGTATGAAGTATACTCATGTACTTCATGTAGGGAGACTTATTCCAGTCGGATCTGTGCCAGGAACTGCTACATTCAGTAACATCTGGGACAGACTTAATCTCTTGTGCAGGTAGCTTTTTTACAGAAGCTTCTTATGGCTTCATTTATTCCATAAAAATGTTATGTGTGTAACCTACAATATTGTATGCAATGATACATTTCTATGTCCGTGCATATGAAGAGAGTGGAAGTGGTGGTTGTTTGCCTGCTGCAAGGGGTGCAATGCAAACGGTGTTTGGTTTTTTTCTTGGAGTTTTTCTTAGGTTGTACAAGGCCATCAATGCACGTTTGTTGTGTTGTTACTGTGCTCTAACTGTTCAGCTTCAGGTTGTGATAGTCTGTATTGTGCAAACATTTGCTTCGTGATCAGCTCTTGATTTTGGAAACTCAGTAGTCATATTTGCTGTAGAAACAGAGCCCCACCTCTACTAGAGCTGAAGATGGCAGCCCTGTTGGTGGCAGTTGAGATGAAGTTTGAATAAACTACCGTTTCAGGCTTGTTTGGAGGTGGTTTTGGTAAGCAACCCAAAATCTTAAGGCTGTTCTAATTCAGTGATAAACTTTGAGAAGGATGTAGAGATGAAGTTTGAGGCTGTGACCAATCTCATCCATATGTTCCTCTCTAAGATGCATTTTGTGGTCTGAAAGTAAGTAATACTTAGTGCTGTTTGGCTGTGCATAATGATAGGTTGTGTAGCCTTGAAATGCTTATAGAAATCATTAGATACTACTTAATATGTTGAGGTAATGCATCACATTGCAATTTATCATCTAAAAATGATTAAGTGGTAGAATTCCTCTTTTACTGACCTTAACCTAAAATATCCCTTTATCAGAAAATGTTTTATGATTATGGGATTTTTAATTTTATTTTTACACTGTCTAAATGACAGAAAACAAAGTGGCTAGAGGCTATTCCTTCCCCCAAATTTGACCTCGCATTTATTCTGTTGTCTGTGTGGAACAGGCATGTATGATTTTCATTTTTATGCTGTATTTCATTGAAGTCTGTTTCCTCTAGTGAAGCATTGATGTGGAGGTACTTCAGAAATATCAGCATGAGAAGTAATTGTAACTCAGTCCTATTTCTGATTTTTTAAGTGCATTCTATTGTTACTATATTAAATTAAAAACTCCAGTATTGTGTTTGCTATTAATTTTATGTGTTCTGCACAGTGGAACAAAATACAGCATCAAACAATAATTAATTGTGAAATTGTTAAGTGGTGGTGTTTATTTTATTGATGGCCAGCTGAAATGTATTTAAACTTGTTAGGATTCTCTTGCTCATTAACAGTCAGAAATACCCAATGTGGACTGGAACATTTATTAAGTATGTTGCTTAGCTTTCAGAAAAGGAGACTGATACTTTTCTATCCGAGTTGGGAACAAAAAGAATTAAGAATGCACTCCAACTTTCTGATACATTAAAAACATGAATCTATAGATTTATATAAAAACCTAACAGTAAATGAGAGTGTTTTAATTGTAGATTGATTGGTCTTTCATTTGAATGTGTCTGTGTTGACTGAAAAGAAACACGTAGAAGGATTCTTGTTCAAAACAGATCTTGAACCTGTTTTAGATGGTTTGAAAAGTGATAGGTGTTGTAGTAGTTAGCAACAGCTAAGTCAGGATTCTGTGATAGCATGAATGTCAAGCCCATTTTTTTAAATTTATGTCACTTCTCTGCCTACATTGCACTTGTGCATTCATGTGACCTGGCTTTAATTTAACATTTGGTAAATATTTGCATAGTAATTCCTAAAGTGTTCTCCCACACATAAAGGAAATGATGATAAACAGCTTTTAAGTGGCTTGATGTTAAACACAAACATGACTTGCAGCCCTAAGGTAAAATGCACATTTGAGTAACTGTTCAATATTCATTTGCCAAGTGCTGTTATGAATTATACCAGGTAACTTAGTCATACGTTTTCTTTATGTGGATTTTTACAGCTTTGTACCTCAGCTGAATTTCTGCCTAAGGGTTGTGTGCTGTGCTGTAAGGGAACTTCACCCCACTGATGGTGCTAGGATTTTTTTTGAACTGTAATTGTGTTTTCTTCAAGATGAACTTTCTCACAGGAGAGCATTTTGGAGCACAGGTAACCATACCTGAATGTGGCCCAGAGCTTCCAGGCTACCGTTAGTGTTTTATTTTACAGGAGACTTTTTTGTTTTTCAAAACTAAGTGTTTCTTTTTAAGAGTGTCAACTTTTAATGGTGATGATTCAGAAGATACTGTGAAGAATCATTCTGGACACCGTCATTCATTAGAATAAGATTTCAGTCTCGAGCTAGAGAAACTTAAAGAAACAACAATCAATCAACTAAAAGAAACCCCCAGAACTTGTCCTAGTATTTTAGAATACAGTTGTTAGACTTTTTTTACTTTGCACTTCATAGTTTCTCAGCAAGTACTTTCTCAGTAAGTATGCCCTTAATCAGTCTCTTCCCTGATCAAAAATGGGGTGTTGCCCAGCATTTGCTGCTTTCAGTGGGTAAGAAGTGTTATTTTGTTGAAGCTGTCTGGCACTGACCCTTGGCACAGCTTGTCATCTCTGTTACTGGGTTCTGAATTTCAGACCATTCAGAAGACACTGCTAGAATCAGCCAACTCTGTTTTGCAAGACTTCCAGTCATATACTTTATAAACTTACTCTGTTACAGTAGAAAGACAATCTTCTGCTTAGGAGTTCTAAAACACCTGGAAACCTGAAGTGTTCTTGATGCTCCTCTTGATTGTTTTGAAGCATAAGAACCTTAAAATAGGACAATCCTTTTCCTGAGCAAGTTTCGTTTTCTCTGATAATGATGCTACCTTGGATGTACCACAGTTATGTTTCGGACCCATTCTATGCCTTTTGAGCTTTAAATAATGTGCAAATGTGAGTTCGTGCATATGTGTGTGGATACAGTGCTATTTGGAACTTTAGATACTCAACTTTTACATCTGCTGGTAGTTAATGGCTTGTTTTAAATGGCGAGTTTTCTAAAATATTAATGTCTTATTTAGTGAAGCTGTCTGGAGTCTTGGTGTGAGTAAAGAAACACGGAAGCAACTGATTTTTTGTAGGTTTTTTTTTTTCTTAGTTTGGGTTTGTGTTGTGGTGTGTGGGTTTTGGTGCTGTTTGTGGGTTGTTTTTTTTTGTTTGTTTTGTTTTTGTTTTTTTTTTATGGACCCTTTTCGTCCAATGAATGGCAGTGTTTGGAGTTCATCCAAAGAACAGAAAATGTTCTCTGACTTTGAAATCTTTTTTGAATGGCTGAGTGGGTTTTCTGGTCAGATGAGCCATTGTTACTTCTGTGACTGTACGGAGGGAACTTCCTCCACCTAGGCTGTGTAGCAGTAGTTACTATTTGCTTCACCAAACAAGTTTATAAAAAGCTTCCTGCTCCCAGCATGGGTTTTTAACTTTGAGGGATGAAGTTCATATAAGCTAATAAAGCCATTCACATTTGTATTTCTGAGGCAGCAGGTGTTCAATCTTGGGGCACCCTTGAGATCAGAAGGCTGTAGTGTGTTCATACTGTGTGTACCTAAGTCACAGTATGTGTCTAAACCATTAAGAGGTATTTTTCTTCAAAAGAAACTGTGAATCCTGCTCTACTTTAATTCTTGTACTTCAGTGTGAATTGTCATTGTTTTCTTTTAAAGAATCTTGCATAGGCTGCACTTGTTCCAAAAGATTGGTGAGGAATGGCATCTTCTGCTCTTTGAGACTATTTTAGAGATGTTCTTTTGATATTGCCACTAACAAAATAATTAAATTACTGTATTTGTTGTGGCCCAAAGTAAAAGAAGGTTAGGAATTTGTAAAGTTTAATGTAGTTCAGGGTGGCTGTATCTTGAGCTTGTCCTGCCAACTTACAGCATTCCATTGGGACAATAGGGTTTTACACTTGTTTTTTCTTTGTTTCTGTTTTAATGACACATCTGTGTTGCTGCAGCTACTGAATCACAAATAGAAGTGAACACTGAAAGCAAAATATCCTAATCAGCTGTGTATTTTTCAACTTCAGCTTTATTCTTAACACTTCAACAGTGTAATACATACAGCAGGTTTTAATGTATCTTCAGCCAAATAGGTTAGCCACAGCAGTTTGCCCAGTTGGGAGGAGTGATTTTCAATTTTGCTGTTTTAGTGCTGCTAACTATTAAAAGCTTTGTAGTTGCATTAGGTAAAGGGTTCAGGAGGAACATCTGTAGCTACTGATGTGTTCTGGTTTTAGAGTATTGTATTTTGTAAGTTTATTGGTAGGGTCAAACTACACTCTCTTTTCAGGGTATCTGCATTAGGTAAATTGTATGATCTAAATTAACCTGCTTAATTATTGCAAAAAGGTATGTTTCTTATCTGCCTTTTCATCTTAGAATTTTATGGTTATGGTAAAAATACTTACGCCCTGGGCCTGAAGATAGAAATTGAGCTGTAATAGTGGCCCGCACTTCATTGCTTTGCAGAGAAAAAAGCATATTAATTGATGTTCTTAAATTTTGTAATTTTGAACATATGATACCTAGAATGAACAAGCATTTGCTATTTAACAAATGGGTGGTTTTATTGCAAAATGAAATAACTGTAATAAGAGGTAAATTAGAGATTAAATGAACATGTTACAAATAGACATACTTCTAGATGCTTAATTGTGTGGTTGTCTTGCAGCTGTACTGTATCTAGTTACACTTAACCCTCAGTTGCAGGTCATCAGTTTCATCTTCTTTTGTCCATTTCTGAAACATTTCTCTAAGCTATGTGTGTGCATGCCCCTTTCCTGGCCCTCAATTTTAGCATACTCTGACAACTCTCCACAATATGATGGAGGGCTCAAATACGCTTTATAATCCTGACTAGGAATTAGGCATTTTTCTTCCTTCATTGGGCTGTAGCAGAAGCAACATTCATCAGTGCTGGTATCACAGAGTACTCCAACACGTCCCTGTGACTCACTGAGCTGCCATGTGCTCATTAAACAGTAACTGGTCCTAGGAGGACAAGTCTTAACTAAGGCACTTCAGACATAAATACCACTTGGAAGTTGTGTACACAGGTAGTGGTATAGTCTGGGGGCAGTGGCTACAGGCTGTTTGTCTGCTCTCTGATTTTGTATTTCCTTTGTATTTTTTTTGTTGGGGCAAATTTGCTGTTGAGCAGTACACCCTGAGCCTTTTGGCTTCAGGGTCAGTGGAATGATGGCTGAACTCCTGGTTCTTGAAGTGAAGGAGTTAATAATGTATGAAGAAAGCATTAGTTTTGGAGGATTAATATTGTCCCTGTTAATATGGTACACAGTGTTGCATTGGAATTTGAGAGTATTTGTGAAAGCAAACTGGGATTCACTTATTCATTTGGGGGGTTTTGCCACAATAGGATTATCTGCCTCTTCAGAGAAAGAAGTGATGGATGTGTTTTATATATTTAAAAATATATGGATACACCTCCCCACAACCTGTCAGGAGTGGTGCATGACCTTATTTATTTATTTACTTATTTATTTATATGTTTGTGCTGATAATAACCAAAATATGCCATCTATAAAGTGTTGTAAAACAATTTATTATTTTAAATTCACTATTCAAATTAGATGAAGATTGATAAGGAAATAAAAATGTGTGTTTTAAAGGTATTTTTGTGTAGTATTCTATAGGTATTGCCTTGTTTTTCATCTGTAGTTTTCATTTGCTCTCAGTTTCAATTTTGAGTAGTGGCTCCAATCTTCTACCTCATGACTGTAGAGGGAAGTAGGTGGAAAACAGGTGGGACACAAAACTGCTTTGTCTGACAGCACTGAAAGCGTGCAAGGGTAGGCTAAGAAGTCTTGCATCTGTCTTACAGGATCCAGCTTCCTGGGTAAATATTCACCACCTGGAGTATACAGATGGAGGAATCCTGGACCCAGATGATGTGCTGGCAGATGTTGTGGAAGACAAAGATAAGGTAGAGCTTGCATGAAAATATTATGTGTCTTTTCAACTAATGAATGCTGCTTTCTCATTTCTTTTACATCTGGCGGGTGAAATGGGTGTTAAATATTCTTAAACACATCTGCCCATAACTGCTGTAACTCTCCCCTTCTGGAGTAGAATGGGGGAGTGGGAAGCATGACCCAAGCAGTGAGAAGCCTAGCAGTTCACTTAGGACTTAACCTTTTCAAGCAGTTCTGTGTTTCTTTTTATTTTTATATTCAAATAGCATGGTGAAAGAATGTGAATTTTACAAGACTTTTTTTTTCTTTTTTTATGCTACTTAAAATATCTTCTGTAATCTCTTTCTTTGCATGAAATTAAGTTTTTGAGAATCATCCAAATGTCATAGTTGAGTGTGACGAAATAGACAAATCCTGTGATGACAAGAACAGCTACTTTAACTGTTAAATTTTGGGAGGAGTTCCTATGATTTGCTATTGAAAGTCTAAGCAGGCTGCCCATTTATTTTAAAAGCTGTAAGTCTCTAAATTTGAATTAAAATAAGACAAATTTCCTTTCTGGGTGGAGAAGTAGTAACTGCAGAGAAACCTCTTTTAATTTTATTTTTAATTGTCAAAAAAATTTAGTTTTGGGAAACTTACTGGTGACTTATTCAGCATAGAGGGGGAGGGGTAGTATTTATAAAGCTTTGCTGATTTTATCTTTTTTTTTTATATAAAATCTGATGAAAAAATATTCATTGGCTTAAAACCAAAGATCCAAATATGGGATATGCCTGTGCTTTTAGACAAATTGCTTTGTCTATTTAGAGTGTCGTATGCTTGATGACTTAAAAAATAATTTAGTATATTGCAAACAAAATCGCTAGCTTTGTATGCTGTGTTGATTCTTCAATGACTTAATACAAAGCAGAACATTTTGCTTATGATTAATGGGATGCTGCTTCTTTGTATCTTAGAAAATTGTTTAGGGTGTATTTCAATGTCGTTTTAGGGTGGTTTATGTGGGAGTCCTTAAAAACAGTGAAACTCTGTTATATATTCTTTTTATCATATTTGTGTTTCTTGTTTGTCCATATTTGCTGGAAGTATGTTTAAGACACCTTAAGACTTTTTTTTTTCCAGGAGTATTTGGAGACAAAAAGACTGAGTTCTGAAATTGAACAGCTGTGTATAAAGAAAAAGACCATAAGCATAAGATGTCATAAAATGAGATACTACATCAAAGAGAAATGTTTTGCTGGTCTCGTTAGTTAATGAAAATTAGTATGTTTACCCAGGATTTTCTCTATTTAAAGTACTAATAGAGGAACACTTGTGGAAATGTGAGCATCAATGTGCAGAATATTTGATAGGCTGTGCAGTTTTTGACTTGTGACCAGAGCCTTTTCTCTGCCTTGTTGGTGGGTGTCACTGGTTGAGTATGTGTAGCTGAATAAGCTTCTAGGTCACAGCTGTGGGTCTAAGCTTCCTCAGTTATAACAATGCTAAGTGAGGTTCTGAGGCTGCCTTGGGGAAAACTCGCTGGGAAACTGGAATCTTATTCTTTGAAGTGGCCTGGTGTGGTTTAGAAATACAGCCAACCCCTCAATTTCTCTTCCTCTGATGTCTCAATTACATGGGATGTATCACTGTCATCTTGTCTTCTTCAGAGTGGCTTGGTGAAACAGGGATAAGAGACTTGCTGAACAGAGCAGCTGCAGTGAAAAATCAGATTTTTTGATTAAAGTAGGGGAGAATGTTGTAGGGGATCTGCTGGTCTAAGAGGTTGAAGAATTCTTTCATTTGAGAGTGCAACTGGGCCATAGCATGTGTAAGGAGCTGTCCATACTACCTACTCAGAAAGTTTGATATGATCTGATATCAAAGAACCAGCCCTATAAAAGACCTACAAATAGTTTTGATAGCTTTACTGTGGCCTGTTAGTCTTTGAGCCTTCACCAGCGTTATTTCACACTGAAAATCTCTGCTAGGGGATCTTTAAGCTTTGCAAAAAAGGGGAGGAGATATTCAGGTCAGATTGACCTCCTGTCTTATTTGGTGTTTAAAGTCCCTGAATAGATGAAGGATTTCTTGGTACATTTATCCGTGCTCTGCTTGTCTTTGGTTATGATTATCTGTATATGTGGTAAATGAATAGGCCACAGGTTTGTTGCTTCCTTGTCCTTGTCATCCTTTGCTGTGCATCCAAGCCAGTGACATAGTTTCACCTTAAATCAGTCACTCTCTGTAAAAATAAGCCTGCACTTAACCTCAGTGCCTTTAACCAAAGGTGTTTTTGGCACTGCTGACCATCAAGCTCTTCTTCAGTGGCAGAGGAAATGCTGGTGCTTTTTGAAGAGATAATCTGCTCTAGATCATACTTTGATAGCAGTAAATTAGCACAGTTTCTTCAGAGGAAAATGTCTCTGCTAATCTATTGAATTCTTTCACTGTGACAACAAAACAGTGAGAGTGCTATCAGATATAATTTATTTGGAATTTCAAAAGCTTTTGACAGTCCTTAACAATGGACTGTTAAGGAGGCGCAACTACTCACGAGGTAAGCAGCAAGTGCTGTGGTGGGTTAGTGAACAAATGACAGGGAACTAAAAAATGGAATAAATGGTGAAGTTCCAAGGCTGAAGTAAAGGCTCTGGAATGCGTATTGCCCATCTCTGGGAGTGGCAGTGGTTTTGAGCTCTGCTTATGTTAACTTCCTGACTTCCTCTTGCTCTCCAAATTAATCAAAGTTCTACCAATAGGCAGTTCAGTGGATGATATTAGGAGCTGTCAACTGCACAGTTATGCATGCTGGACAGAGTGGCATTTTTTAATTGCCTATAAAACAGATCTAAATTAGTATTACACGTGCTTGGTAACATGTCATGTGAAAATGCTTTGGAAGTTCTGCTGGCTGGGAGTCCCTCTTGCTGCTGTTGCCTCAGCAATAATCTGTGGCCTGAATTGGATGTCAAAGCTAGCTGACATAGTTTTGTAGAATAGCTTTAAAATTGCTCGTTTTCAGTGAGTTACCCAACAATTGATTCATGTCCTGATAATCTGAATGATGAATTAATTAAAATCCCCAAATTTTGGCTGTTGAATAAGAACATGCTATTTAAATTGTCTGATTTTAATGTTGAAGTTGTAAATGGAGTCCTCTTTGTATACTGTTCTTAACAGATCTCCCACTTGAAATGAATTCTTGAGCAAGAAAATATTCTGAGAAAATTTCTTTGCTGTGTAAAAGATGGAGTACAAAATGTTTCCCTTCACAGCATTGTGTACATGGAGCCCTGTGTTTGGCACAGGTCTTAAATGCATAAACTTAATGTGCTTGTCTAGACTTCCTGCTGATTTTTATATGGAATCGTGTTTTCATATGCTCGCAAACACCTAGGGAGGCTAAGAGGGTGTAATGAAGACCTTTGCTAAGTTAAAACTTGCTTTGCTTATAGGACAACAAGCTTCCTAGATCAGAACAGTTCTGCTTTCTTAATAAATGTAGAAGTCTACAGGGAAATACACTTTCTATCAAGCTTTGTATATATGTGTTCATGTTTTGACAGGATTAAATACAAACAAAACATGTTTACAGGTATGCTTTGTCAATAGAGCCCTTCTGAAGTAGAGATGGTGATCTGTCAGGGTGCTGGGTTTTTCTTTGGGTTGTTTTGATTTTATTTTGTAGATTTTTCTCATCTGTTTGTTTGCTTTTGTATCTTTTTCTTATTTTTGAAAGTACTTTTTGGTTTTTTTTGTATATCTTGGGTGTTGTTTTGTAAGACAGTGTTTGCAAGGGCAGTACTGCAGTAGCTACAGTTAAGCCAACAAAGCTGCTGAACATTTTTGTAAAGATACATTTTCTGATCAGTGCTGATGGCAAAAGATTAGGCATATCATCCTAGGAGGTGATGTGGGTTTAAGCTCTCCAGAGACTTGTTTGTTGGCAGCTGGGCTACTAACGGTGGGGGGTGTTTTGTGGTGTGGGGTGGATTTTTTAGGAGTGGAAGGAATAAAAAAAGTAAGTCATTGTGATGGGCATTGTGCTGACACTGAAATAGCAGGATACCAATATGATCTTAGAAATTAGTTTTTTCTTGGGTATCTCCTTTGTTAAATATAGATGAGTAGGGGTTTTTAGCAGCAGCGGAAGCTTTTGAAGGACACAAAGCAACGTCAATGAAATGCTGAAATAGTGACACTCTTTCAAGATTTGTAGTGACTGCAACTGTCATTTAAGTGTTTCTAATGATGATATCAAGTAAATGGTATGAATTAAGTGTAGCTCAGATACCTATTTTAGCTAAGCATTTAATGAAATATTAAATAGGAAAATCAATGAATTCTTTCTTCTCAGCTCACTACCAGCAGAAATTCAATATTGAGAAAACACGTCTCCTGGATGATCTCCAAATGCTAGGGAAATCAGCTGCTGGCTGTTCAAAATGGCTGTTGGGCCCATGCATGCCCCTGATAAGAAGCTCAAGATTTGGCTGAAGCTTTTGTCACAGATGGTAAATAACTCTTTGAAGCCCCACTTCAGACAGAAGCCTTTGCAGGTACCTTTAGTTTCAGTGATGGTTTTGCAAGTGTGAGGCTGGTTTGGAGAAGTTTTTTACACAAAGCAATAAAAATGAAGCAGATGTGAACTGCAAGACTGATGTAATAATACACAAGAAATTTTTTTTCTAGGTAGAAAGACATGCTGACAGGTGTGTTTTCTGTCAGTGGATTTGGAACTTTTCTGTTGTTTGCAGGCAGGTTTAGTCACTGGGAGTGATGGCTGTCTTAGTTTAGCACTACAGAGCAGTTATTTTCTGACCTGGGTTTGGCTCCACAGACCTTCAGGGTTGTCATGTTGACTGTGAAAGTGATGGCATACTCTGTGCAATGTGTATTTAAATTATAATGAGCTAATTCCACCTTTGATCAGTTTCTATTCTATTGAGCCATCAAATTCCTCATGAAACAGAAGTAAATCAGTAAACCCTTAGGTGAGTATAGAAGCTCTGATTGAAGACTATGAGATGATAAGGAAAATTTCTACATCAAGATGAAAAATGGCAAAATTAAGTGAGAATGAGAAGGGGGGTAGATAGAAATGTCAGTAGTCTAAATAAAGAGCTGGGGTTCTGAGGCAGTTTCTCCTCACGTGGAGTTACAGCTTTGCTGCTTTAAAGGCTTCCCCTGGATGTTGGTGGCAGAGGCCTCAGTGCTGATTTAAGTTACCTTCCAGCATGTCAGCAGAGCCTGTAAATGTTATGATTTACAGCTTTTTTGTCGTGTGGCTAGATTCTCAAATACATGATCCATGCAAGTAATGCATACTTAAGTTAGAGAAATGCTGTTTGAACTCTAGACTTTTGTGTAATTGAGCCCTCTAGGGTTTTGTAACTTTCTGATAACTGGAGTGTAGAAGAAACTTTGTATTCTTCAGTTTGTTGTACAATAGTATATTATACTTGTTTGGGAAAAACAGGAAATGTGAGACTTCATTACAGCTGACAACTTTTTACCTATTGAAGCTTGTGCTGCAGTGTTTTTTTATGTAGACTCCTCTACAGATTCTTGCATATTGGGCAAGTTTCCCTTGGAGAAGTGTAAAAATCTCCTTTTTACAAGAATGGTAGAGAGATGTCTTGTAGCACAGAAAGCAGTTTGGTGATGTTAGTTTCACGTAATGTGGAGGTAACATTGGAAGTGTGCAATGGACACAGGATAGTTACAAGTGGTGTGTTATAGCTTGGATGCTCTGTGTCTTTCATAAAATCTGTATCAAAAAGAAAGAAGAATCAAAGAAGAAAAAAAATTACAGCTTTTCTTCCTTGTAAGGTGGTTAATATTGCTCTGGACTAGGGCTTTGACACAACGTCTTATGACACTTAGCTGGTTAATACCAATTATTGCTCTAGTATGTGTGCTTTTGCTGACTGTTGAACTGGCTGCAGCAAATATATGCTTCAGACTTTTGACACTTAGTGCTTCTGGCAGAGCCTTGGTTACACTTCGGTAAATTTGAATGCCTTTTTGGAAAAACAGGTGTCCAGACGCAGCCAATTTCAATGTTTAGTTCCTTGCTGCTAATGAGGTAAACCAAGGGATTAGTAGATCAAAAAGCCTGGTATGATCAAAACGAGGAAAATGAATTTGCAGAAATTTGGCAAAACTTGTGTGTAAGGGCTGCTGTTCTTTGATTTGGTTTTAATGCGTGTTTGGTTTTGGTTTTTTTTCCCCCTTATTAAAATTTTAAAGTTGTGGTTAGTATCTCTGCCATAATATGTGTAGCTGTTTGTGACTCTTCCTCACTGCCTCTGGTTTTGTATTTGTATTTTGTGATTTCAGTAGTGAGATACTACAGATGCCCAGAAATCTTAAAATTTTATTAGCAGAAGGATGACTAATAATGCATTCTTCTTTCAAACCCTATGTTGTAAAAATGAAAATGGATTTAATGTCTATTCTGAATACCATGTTTACAACCTCCAGAAGCATAATACAGTATTAACTAACATCTCTGTTAAATTTAGAGTAGTCTATTTCTTCTTTGTGTAAATTCTTTATAATAAGTTTCAGCTGTTATTTCCAATAATCAGAGTTATTAGGATATGAAATTGTTATTGCTGACAGTATTTGTTTGTTTAAATATTCATATCTAGTTCTGAGTGATGAAGTTAAAAAGGCAAAACAGAATTGTGAATAAAAGCTCCATGCCATTTCTCTTCTGTCAAGGGAATCCCAGTGGAAGGTCTTCAGGTGTTTGATGGTTAGGGGTACATCATATGTCCACAAGGAAGGGAGGTATTAGGGCCTATTTTAAATTATACCTTTATCCTTGTTATCACCTTGAGGTATGGAACTGTGGGACACATGAAAATCCAAGAATAAAACGGGGTATCAATCCTTCTGGGCTGCATCAAAGGAAGCTGGGGGAGGTGTTTCTCTTTCTCTCCTCTGCTCTCATGAGACTCCATCTTGAATACTGAGTTCAGGTCAGGATTCCTCAGCACAAGAAACATGTGGACCTGTTGGAGAGGGTCCAGAGGAGGGCTGTGAAGTTGATCGGAGGGAAGGAGCACCTATTCTATGAGCATGGGGTGAGGGAGTTGGGATTGTTCAGCTTGGAGAAAAGAAGGCTCCAAGAAGACCTCATTGCAGCCTTCCAGCCTAAAAGGTTATACAAATGAGGGAGAGAGACTTTCTATGTGGACAGATAGTGACAGGACAAGGGGGAAGGTTTCTAAAGTAAAAGAGGAGACAGATAAGATATCAGGAGCAAATTCTTCAGTGTGAGGATGGGAAGGCACTGGCACAGGTTGCCCAGAGAAGATGTGGATGTTCCATTCCTGGAAGTGTTCAAGGCTAGGGTGGATGGGGCTCTGAGCACATCCTAGTCTGGTGGACGGAGTCCCTGCCCATTGGAGAGGGCTGGAACTGGATGATCTTTATGGTCCCTTCCAACCAAAGCCATTCTGTGATTTTTCATTGATTGTGATAATGGCTTTTCTTGTCATCTTGGCAAGGCTTTGGACTTGTTCAAAAGAACAGCACTGATGCTTGCTAAGAATTTCCACTGAGTTTGTCTAGGGTTTACCAATAGTTTAAAATCAATCGAACAAAAACAGGCATTGGGGCTGGGGTCATTCTTACAGTGAAACTGTAGACCTTGATTTGCTGGCCCTTCAATGAAATAAGATGGAGCTTTGTTTTTGCTATGACAAGAGAATATGCAAACCAGTCAAGCTGCAGCCTATTAAAAAAAAAGTTTTCATGCTTTTTAGGAAGAAAAAGTTTCATGCAATTTTAGCCAATGCTTGTTTAGGAAACAGATTTTTAATTTCACTCTTGTGCAGTAGGGTATGCTGTGAGCCACCATATACATATAAATATATAAAAAAAGGTATTTTGGTAGGAGTTGATCTATTTATTTTTGACATAGGGTCTGAACCGTAAATACTGGGACGGGGGCAAAAAATCACCATCGTTAGTACTTACTAAACAACATTCTATTTGAGTAGTGCACTGTCTTTTAGAATACAGATTATGAAGCTTTGCATTTTTATGAAATTCGTTTTAATTTCTTGCTGCAGAGGTGCCATGCATTATTCAAGATTATAAAATGATTTGGATTTCAGGAGCATTTGGATTTGCTGATGAGGATTTCAAGCTGTGTAATTATGAAACTGTATGCACATGGGTTGGAAGTTCAGAACTCATTAGCGTAATCATTAAAATAACCATTTTTTAAGTGTGGTATTACATTCCGGGGTGTGCAATTACACTATCATGTGCTTCTAGTTACTGGAAACATTCTTGTTACAAAACTTCAGGTCTAGCAATATGCTTCAATATAAGTTCATAGCTTTAAGAACAGACACCTGGTCAAATGTTGCTTAGGTTATTAAAGAAAATTGAATTTTTTAGACTAGAGCCTAACATGGTGTTTGTATGTGTAAATTTACCTGCTGTTTATCCTAGAAGAATTTGTAAGCTTTTACAAATTTAGTGCTGTATAATGTAATTTTTCTTAAAATAGGTATCTTGGAACATCTTGCAAGGGTTACTTATTTCAGCTCTACCTACTTTAACAGTAGTGTGGGCATGAAGGTTCCTACCAGATGGACTCCACAGTTTTAGTTTTTCCCAGTGTAATGTTTGTGTTTGAACATTCTGAACTGTGAACTCTTTCTCTGAACATCTGTAATCACCAGATTTTTTTCCAGTTGTGATAAGTATTCCATTACTTGTTTTGGATTAAAAAAATAGTTAAATAACTGTGACAGTAGATCAGTGACATTAAAAAAAAAATCCTGATAGTTTTGGAACATGATTTTCTATTTAAATGCTAAATGTGAGATTTTTGGAGTTAAATTCTCTTTATATAAGATACATGTAAATCTGAAACTTGTGCTTTTCTAGTTTGGTTTTCTTTTGATCCCTCTGTCTGATTTGTATTTTTGGCTTTTCAGAATACTAAAAACACAGAGCAACGCAGAAACTTTGGGACCTGGGTCTCTTAGTTTTTGGGGAGTATTCAGCTGTACAGCCATGACACTTTCTCTTGACCTGAAAATATGTTTTGTCATCTGGGCACTAAGTACTGTAGCTAATTGGTGATCTGACAAGTGAAGCTGTCTGGTTTCTGTTCCTTGCACAATGAGAGGGAGGGAGGGAGGTCATTCTGAGTGCATCTGGCCACAATGAACTGAGTGAACATTGAAATTTCCTGATGAAAAGATGTTTAATATCTCTTTGTATAAGCATAACCTGGTGGAAGAGTTACTCTTTCTTAGTGATTTTCATTGATGTAACAAATACTTGGAATTTTGTATACATGTGTTGATGCTTAAGTGCCTTTAAGCACACACATGTTAATGCTTACCAAGGGAGTAATAGGCATTGTAAAATGCTGTGGCTTTGTGGTGGGAAGATAATTTGGTGGGTTGTCTTGCTATATAAAGTAAGCTGAGTTCTTAAATACTTCCACATAGTGGTTTAATTATTATATGTTTTGGAAACTGAGAGAATTTGGGTTCAGCCTGGAGAAGAGGTGGCTTTGAGGAAGTTCATTGCAACCTTTCAGTACTTTAAAGGGGGCCTAAAAGAAAGGTGGGGACAAACTTTTTAGCAAGGTCTGTTACAATAGGGTGAGAGGTGATGGTTTTAAACTGAAAGAAGGCCAATTTAGACCAGGTGAGAAGGAGGAAATATTTTACAATGAGGGTGGTAAAACACTAGAGCAGGGTATTCAGAGAGGTAGCAGATGCCCCCTCCTTGGAAGCATTCAAGGTCAAATTGAATGGGTTTCTGAGCAACCTGATGTAGCTCAGGATGTCCCTGGCTGTGGTGACAGGGTTGACCTAGATCACCTTTAAAGTCCTTTGCAACCCAAACTGTTTATGATACTACTATATCATGTGTCCAATTTAGAGTGCATATGAATTGAGTAGGAGGTTTTTGTTCCGTTTTACAGTTGGGGATCCAAAGATTCTTTCAGTACAAGGAATTAACCACCTACTATGATATAGCTTGTTTCCCAGTGGTGAAGGAGAAGTTTTGTATTGGTATTTAATTCCTTTTCAGAAATGACTGTGTTCTTGCCTAATGAATTGATGTTGGTTCACGTACAGTTTTGGTAAAATGCTTCAGTATAGTAAGATTTCCTAATTTTAGATTGGCACTCAACTCCTGTATCAAGTTCTGTTCTTCTAAGTCCTCTGACTCTTTCCTTCAGAAAGTTAAAGCTTGTTTAAAGTTTTGAAACTGGTAGAAATCTCACTTATATTTCAGCAGTTGCAAACAATTTTGGATTTGTGTTTTGGCACTCTCCATTTGTAATGGGGATGGTGTAATAGTGAGATGCCTAATACCACTACTATTGTGAAGCAAATACTTCCTACAAGTATTAAAACCAACTCAATTATGTGCAGGTTTGAGACATCAACCCTTATTTTATTTAGGGCATAGTTGACATGTTTGAGGAAAGTACATTGTAAATTGCCTTTGAAAATGCACACATGGAACCTGGCACACATGTGCCGATTTCTTGATGTCTACAATGTGGAGTTTAACAGAAAGTCTGCCCTAGTTTAACTTCAAAAGGCAGGGAAGGGCACTGGCTCCATACTTCAGCTCAGGAGGTAGCTTTGTGGCTGAAGCATAGCAAGCTTCTATTGAAAGTGTCAAGTTAAGTATGAGTTAGTTCCTTCCTTGTGGGGTGGAGAGGCTGATGTGTGTGAAAGGCTGTAGAGATGGAGACATATGGACCTTTGATGTACCTGTTGTACAGTAAATATCTTCTGAAAAGGTTAGAAATAAGAGAATATGCCTTCGTCTTTTTGAGAGTTCAGAAGTATCTTCTGCAAAGCACCACAACTGACTGTTCATAAACACTGACTGTGTTCATAAACTGCTTAAAATTTTATGGAGGATGTTTAATCTGGAAGGAGGCTCAGGGGAGACCTTTTCTCTCTCCACACCTTTGTGAAAGGAGATTGTAGTAAGGTGGGTCAGTGTCTTCTCCCAGGTAACGAGTGATAGGACAAGCAGAAATGGCCTCAACTTGCACCAGGGAAAATTGAGATCAGAAATTAGAAAAAAATTCTTCACCAAAAGGGTGGTCAAGCACTGGAACAGGCTGCCCAAGGAAGAGGTTGGGTCACCATCCCTGAAGGTATTTAAAAGGTGTGAAGACATGGCACTTACAAACATGGTTTAGTGGTGGACTTGGAAGTGCTGGGTTAATGCTTGGATTCGGTTATCTTTAAGGTCTTTTCCAACTTAAATGATTCCATAATTTTGTTCATGCTTGTTCTCTTGTTCTGTGACAATGGAGTTAATAGTAAAATTGAGTTAGAGTAATTTGAGGGGGTTTAGTTTTGCTCTCTTTCTTCAAAGATAGATGGAACAGTAGTTCAAGAACTTCAGTAAAAAAAAATTATTCACATTTACACATTTAAGGGTCAAGATGTAATGCTGCCGCTACACGGTTAAAGTTCAGCTAATTAGCAAAAAAAAAAAAAAAATTACAAAAGAATAAAAATGTGCTGTCAGGAAAATGCTGTAAGAAATGATATCAAGGAGTAAGCAGTCTAGTTGAAAAAGATGATGTAATGTTAGAATACTCTGAACTTTCTAGAATGAGAATATGTTTGCTGTGCTGGCATGTTCTACAAGCCCTTTTACTGATTTCATTCAGTAATGGCTTCACATGTGGCAGTTCTTTAGGGATTTCGATCGTTTTTATTCTTCGAAGTCAGATGAAGCTATTAAGAGCTGTTCTCTCATTGTTGTAGTGCTGGTAGTCCAGTCCTTGCTTTTTTACTCCAGACACTTTTGAGACATTTATTGACATCTTTGTTATTGAAGCTTCCTTCCCTGTTATGAGAGATGCCAGGTAATCCAGAAGTCAAAGGCTTGAGAAGCAGAAATAAATAAAAAACAAAACAAAAACAAACCGCTTTGAAAACATGCTAACATTTTTGGGCAGCATGCATTCTGAAGTGTATAAAGGCTATTCTAACTTCAGGTTTGTGTAGCAAAACTATCTACAAAAGGATGCCAGATTATTCCTTAAGTTCACTTTTGCTGTTCAGTAGTGGATGATGCTTTTTCCCTGTACATACATCTTTGATAGTCTAATTTGTTTTCTGTTGGGGTTTATCTCATGCTCAGACTCTTATTTTCATGTGGTATATCTGTCCATTCATAAAACTGAAAGTAGTTATTTGGAAGAGGGAAAGTCAACTATATTTTCTTCAGGCCTAAAGAGTTTCCAGCTTTCAGGACTTTACTGCATTATCTGAAAATAAGAGGTTTTGCAAATCACTCAGATTTGAGAATAAACATACGATGCCTGAATCTTAAGAATCATTGGAATTTATCTGTTGTTTGTAACCATTTTGGGCAAGTGTGAAAGAAGTGGTATGAAGAGCAAAGGAGATATTAAAAATGGTTTTTAGAGTAGGCTTTGCTGAGGACAGGGGCTGCCATGGAGAAGGAAGCAATGTGTCTCCAGAACAGCTGGTACAGTAGGTGGTGGACTGAGTTCACAGAGGAGACGGACCTTTCTGGTCATCAAAAGTCAGGGTTTGTGGAGGAAGACCCAGCTGAGAACTGAGTGCAACTGTGTCACTGCTTTCTACTGTTACCTTAGGTGGTAGAGTAACAGCAAAAACAGTGACACAATTTCTCTTGTGGCTGGAGAACAGCTGCAGAAGTGCAGACTTCTGAGAGGTTGTCATGTATAGTTCACTCTTCAGGAGAGAATGCTGGAACTGGAGGAAAAAGTTTAGGACATCTAGGCTACCTAGATGTGCAGTTCAAGGCTCTTCCTGGCTTCCTGTGCCAGAAGAAACCTTAGGATAAAAACATTTGATAAAGAAATGCTTGATAATTTTAGCTGAATAAAATATAGTCTTCCCATATGTTTGCAATACATTTATGTTAGCAAAATAACTTGGAATGCAAATAGCAAATAATATATGGCAAAGGGTAGTTTCAAAAATGAAGTTGATTTTTTTTTACCTTGGTTGAAGTCTTCATTTGTGGATGCTTTTTCTGTTTCTTTTTGTTGAAAATTGAGCTGAAGACTAGCGATAGTCAAAATGCAAGATAAAAATGCATGAGCAGCTAGCCAAGTACAGATGTGCATTATGTGGTTTCCTAGAACAGCATTCAAATAGTACATGGACTTACACCATTGTTTTGGCGAAGTTGTATTTCTTCATGTGGTATGTGATTTCTTACTAATTGTAACTAGATAGTTTTCAGTCCATAGGGGATTTTTTTTGGTTACTCTCTTCCTGATGAAGCCATTTCATGTCTTCTTTGCTTTTTCAAACAAAGTAAGAGCTAACTTTTCGATGAACTCAGGTTGTACTCTTATGTGATTATTTAGCAGGCTATAGTAATTATAGTAATTAGGTGGTTTTTTTTTTTTTTTGAAGTACACCTTTTCCAGTGCATTTTTAACTTTAAGGTGTAATTCTCAAGAGGATAATAAAATACACCACAGTAGATCATGCAATCAAGTTAATGTAATCAAGTTGCTAATCATTTTCTTGGAAGAACTTCTATTAGAGAAGATGAAGACTTGCTCTTCTTTTGCTGAAGAAATGTCCTCATTTGCTGTTGATTGAGGTCCTAAGCTTCAGCTGCTAGGTTAAGCTTGACCCAGTGGCACTTTCAAGTTATGATTGCTTGCTTTCCTGGGACTACACAAAGATTACTGACTGATAAGAAATCAAAGAAATGAATTTCAGAGTACTGAGATTTTCCTAATCTTAATGTTTTATGTGTTTAAAAATCTGAGGAATCTTTCATGTGGTGCTAATGCATTTTATATTAACACTTCTGAAAGTTTTTCTTAGATGACATGTTTCTTACATCGTTTCATGTTCAGCCTTTAAGAAAGGTTTTTCCAAAACTTTCCTTTATATCTAATATCTCCGTGTAGCAGTCAAAGCCTCAAGGAAAAAATGTGTATGATCAAGAAGTTCCTGTGGGTCAGTGTAGAATAATGATAATGAGATGGACAAACAATGCAGCAACAGGAATTAGGTGTCTTAAGATACTTTGCTGTCCCTTTGTGACATTGGAGCTAAACTGCTGAAGGTAGATATGAAATGTATTATGTAAGGAGCTTTGATCACCATGTGTGGTTTTCAAGTTACCATATCTTGTATGAAGCTAAAACTACCCACTGGCTTTATTTGTAATCCTTGTATAGATAGAACTGTAGTTCTTATTTCTGTGCCTCCTGCCTGCAAACTGGTTATAGTAACTTGAATAAAGGAGTGAAGAATTTCAATTTCTCCTTTTGGATAACAGCTTCTATTTTGTTATTCCGTACAGTAGCAGTATTCACTTAATGGCTATTAAAGTAACACTTTCACAACTAGAATACTATTGAGTCTCATGTATAAACACAACCTGGAAAAGTAAATTCATTTGGAGATAGTAGTAGCTAATCTAAGAAATAAAACACAAAGTGCACTTCAGCAAAGTTTTTTCCCTCTCTTTAAGGTTTGTTTGTTTTGGTTTTTTTTGTGAAGATGAAAGGTCCAGCATTTTTGTGTTTAGCATCTGTTCCTCAAAAACCGTCCCTGCTCCATCCAGCCCCCACAAAGCTAGCCTGAGATACAGCAAAGGACTTGTAGCTATATATAGTTTATTTACATCTTACGTAAGTGATTCACATTCCTATTTCCCTATCACCATTTTAGAATGCTGTCCTGGTCTTCTCATGCAAAAGTGAAGATGGCAGCCGTTGTGTATGCCTGTGCTTACAGCGTGTTAGGTTTCCTTTGTCTCTGGAAAAGAGGCTTTTACTTCAGTAGCTGAAGGCTCCCCTTCCAGAAGAGGCACTCAGAGGTAGTGAATGTTTTTTAGGCTTAATTTTGCCTTGGCTGTGGTTTGATGGCAGCCTTGAGCCAAACTAAGTGTGCATTAGCTTTTGAAGATATGGCTTTGTCTGTCCTCACCCAGTACTGCTGCTCTTGCGTTCTGAACTGTACAGGAGCAGTTGAGCATCTAAACTAATTTCACACAAACAAAAAAGTTAATTGTTTTTACCCGGAACAGTTTTCCAAATTAAATCCTTTTGTGGGCTTTGCTTCTGCCAGAAGTGGTGAGAGGCAGCGGTTCTGGTAGGGGAAGGTGTTGCTGATAGCATTTCTGAAGTGGTCATGCTGCTGTGGTACATTGGGAGTCAAGTCCTGTTCTTTGCTTGCAACCACTACAGAAAGAACTTCAGTCCCAAATTGTGTTGCTAAGCAATAAGGCACTAGAATTGGACAATAAATTCTTTGGGAAAATAAGACCATCTTTCACTCCTTTGCCTGTGCTGCTTTGTTGAGCTGGGCTTTCTTTGCTGTAGTAGCTCACAGGTTTCGGAGATTTTTGTTGCCATTTCACAGTCTAAATTTTGCCACTGTCCTCTGAGGAAATTCCTTTTGTTTCTTGGAAGGCAGGGAATATGTGAATGATTTATGTAATAACTTAGAAATTGTGAATGAACATGTGCTAAAACCTGTCCTATACCACTTCATGTACCTTCCTGCTCTGGTTGTTGCTCTTGTATCCAGTCTGCTTGGAAGTTCTATCTGTTCCCCAAAGAAGGTACCTGCTGGCATTGCCTCTCATCCTGCCCTGCAGATCTGGCTCTTAAAGGAGGTTTTAGAACTACGTTTTAGGACAGGTATGTGGGCATTTTTTAAAAAAAATCTATGTACTGCTTCCTCCAAATGTAGTTTGGAAACCAAGAAGCTGTATTTCATGAAGTCAAAAATATTGCAGGAGACTTGTTTTTCACCTCCTTGGACCAAAAAAAATGGAGAAGTATTATTCTGCAGCAGAAAGGGCTTTATAGCTATGCTGATTAGCTGTGCTGCTTCAAAGTTTAGAAAACTTGATGATTGGTAACATATAAGGGAGGAAAACCTGATAATTGCAGCAGTTGGAACTTCAGCTTTTCTTCATTAAAACTAATGAGGATATGAATAATTCTGCAGTTTGGAGGTCTGAAAAGTGGTACAGGACCTGGAAATAGAGACTGTGGGCAGACTGAAAAGCTTGTTCTTGTGCTGTGATACTTAATTGATCAACAACTGTTTCCAAAATCCAAACTTGTACATTCCTGTCAGCAGGCACTGGGAGAGTTATGTCAAAAGTTCAGAATGCTCTGGATCATTATAAATCTTGGCCATCAGGTGTTTGTGGGCTGCCTGCTTTTCTGCTTTAATTAAACATATTCTGGTAGTAGAACTGAGCTTGAAAGTTAATGTGCACAAATATTGTAGCAGACCTACCTGGCTGGTAACCTCAGGGTAGAAGAGGAAAGTTGAGGATGACTGTGCCCAGCTTCCTGGTAGGCAAAGCATGGCACACCATTTAGACCTACATGTACACATATATCCCTGTATTAATACAGATAAAAACATGTGGTGTAACGCGGTTGGAAATTCAGGTGAGAGGTGGTTTCTTCTGGCTTATTTATTACTTCAAAAGTGAAATTTTGAAATTGTCTCAATTGCTTAAAGCACATGGGTAAATACTTCCAGCTATTCCTTTTGCTGTTGGCTGTCTACTTAGTAACACTAGCCACTCTGTGGAGCATAGCTGAAAATATAAACATAGTTTAAATATCTTCAAATCATATAGGATAGAATTGAGGAAGAATAACAAACAATGTTTGAAGTATTTTTATCTTGTGTTAACATTTGATTGCATTACAAACAGTGGGTGTTACTGGGACTTCCAGTACTTGGCTTTTTCCCCAGTATGTTCCTTATTCTTAGGAAAGAAAAAAAACCCCCAAACCCAGACTTGTACTGTGAACACATTATAAACACTATCTTAGTTGCCTGTTTAATTTTTCTACATTAGAGTTCCAAGCGGTAGAAAACAGTTTTATCCAGTTAATGAAGGACACATTATAGACTGAATCTGATGCGGAGGAAATTGAACTATCTGTTAAAACTGAGGAACTGCTTATTTCTAGTACATTATTCTGTAAGTGCAGACATTTGTAAAGATAATTCCTAGACTGCTTATGTCCCAAGAAAAACGAAAGCATCTTTTAGCCCTCTGTGGTCTTTATGTACTGTTGCTTGTTGCCCCCAGTTGTTGGAACTGGATGTTACCCTTCCCATCTGACCTAACAATTTACTGTATTTTCCCTGGGAAATTAGGAACAAGGTGCAGTACTTGGCCGTGTGTGGAGAGGGTAGTGAATGGAATATCCTTACTATTTAGGGATGAGAGCAGAACCTTTCTTTTTCTCTTAGGTCTTGTGTTAGACAGACACCTAAGGTTTTTTATCATGAGGAATAAGGTGGGATTTGAAAAGTGATTGACATAAGTGTCAACAGAATCAGATCTAGGAAAGCCACAGTATAATGTAACAGGTTGCTATTAGCTGCCAGTCGATTTTGAGAATTTACCAAAAAGATATTTGAAGTAACAGATGAAAAGACCATATAGTTAAGGTGAAGGAGAGAGTAAACCATCTCCTGATGCTCTTAAATAAGCAAACAAAAAGCTACTGAAGACCCCCCAAACATACAAACAAAGAACCCCCATCAAAACCAACTGATCAAGGAAAAAAAAAAAAGCCAGACAGCCTGTTTGTTTGTTTGTCTATACCTAGAAATCAGTGTATGGACTGATAGCATACAGTTAACTTCCTCAATGTCCTGTCTCCCCAAATTCCTCTCTCCAGAAAGTGAGAGAAAAAGCCAAACCAACAGCAAAGAGCCTTGAGCAAAACCCCCAAACCACTACTGCATTATGGAAATAGCAGCAGCAGCACTTGTTTAGCTGGAGTAGGGAACAGTGGTTTGCAGATTGAGTGATTTCAGTGTTTTCCATCTCTTCATCACCATCTTACAACCCCAAGAGCTTGTTTTGTAGTTTTCTGCCTGCCCCTCTACCTCCAGTATTCTGTTCAGTGTGCAAATTACTGGGCAATTCCTGATTTATGGTTTGGAAAAGGGTATGTTAATCTGGGCAAAGGACTGGCTACAATCACTTTTTAAAATGGGTTATTTTACTTTCTTGTAAATCAGGACTGGCTACAATCACTTTTTAAAATGGGTTATTTTGCCCAGTGTGAGCTTTTTTCATTGTTGATTCTTTTTTAATAAGCAAGCATTGTCTAAATGTTTGTTCTGAGAAAACAGGTGTTCATGTCATCAGCTCTGAACTTTTGGAGAAGCTAAATGGGTTAAACTCAGATCACTCACTTCGCTCTAACCTGCAGCCGTTTTTCATTTCTTTCTTCGTTCTGTCTGATTGCATTTACATACAGACTTACACCTACACATTTTAGTGTGACATTCAGAACTGCATGTGTTATACTTGTATTTATCTTACTGTTTGTATAAATTATATTCATTGCATCAGATACCTGCATTCAGCTCTTCTGTACAGCTAAAGGCTAAAAGATTAGATGGTCTTTATGGTATAAACTGGTAGCTGTAGAAGCTGTAATCTCTGACTGGTCTGTTACCATTGCTAAATCCCTTTAAATCATGTTTTCTAGAGAACTTCCAAATGTGCAAAGCATATTCCTTATTCCTGTTAACTTTTTCCCACTAATTCTCCTGTTTCCAGCTGCTGTCTTGCCAGGAAAAATAGATACAGGACAGTTGGTTGGATGAGCATATTGCAGACAAGACCATCTCCTTAATGAAGTCTAACACAAAGTCTGAGAGGCTCTGTTAGAGTGGCAAACAACTGCTTATCCAAGCTGAGATTGCTTTATTTTGGCAATCTCCTCTAAAACTTGGCAAAGTACTGGAGCACATAAGGAACTTCTTAAAAATATATATATATATTATTTATTATTTTCTCTTCGCAAACAACAGATTTATTAAACCTTGTCATGTGTGCTTTATAAAAGATTGTAGGTGTA